>CAVLJG010000008.1:2672023-3908411 GCA_963669975.1 Acanthoscelides obtectus | reverse complement strand
CTGGCTTACAAGACCAGTGCTCTGCCACTGTAAAGCGGCATTTGAAATCCGAGGCTTTTTATTAACGTTTCTCCTTTTTACAGACTGGAAATTGGTGAAAATATGCTCAAAAAGATTCCGTTGCATTCATACAAGCCAAGCTAGTAAAAGTGTGTTAAAAAAAATAAAAAAAGGAATAGTACAATCTGCCTCCTCTGAGGATTGAATTCACGACCCCTGGCTTACAAGACCAGTGCTCTGCGACTGTAAAGCGGCATTTGAAATCCGAGGCTTTTTATTAACATATCTGCTTTTTACAGACTGGAAATTGGTGAAAATTATGTTCAAAAAGATTCCGTTACATTCATACAGGCCAAGCTAATAAAAGTGTGTTAAAAAAGGAATAGCACAATCTGCCTCCTCTGACGATTGAACTCACGAGCCTTGGCTTACAAGACCAGGGCTCTGCCACTGTAAAGTGGCATTTGAAATCCGAGGCTTTTTATTAACGTTTCTCCTTTTTACAGACTGGAAATTGGTGAAAATTATGCTCAAAAAGATTCCGTTGCATTCATACAAGCCAAACTAATAAAAGTGTGTTAAAAAAATAAAAAAAGGAATAGTACAATCTGCCTCCTCTGAGGATTGAACTCACGACCCCTGGCTTATAAGACCAGTGCTCTGCCATTGTGAAGCGGTATTTGAAATCCGAGACTTTTTATTAACATATCTGCTTTTTACCGACTGGAAGTTGGTGAAAATTATGCTCAAAAAGATTCCGTTACATTCGTACAGGCCAAGCTAATAAAAGTGTGTTAAAAAAATAAAAAAAAAGGAATAGTACAATCTGCCTCCTCTGAGGATTGAACTCACGACCCCTGGCTTACAAGACCAGTGCTCTGCCACTGTAAAGCGGCATTTGAAGTCAGTGGCTTTTTATTAACATATCTGCCTTTTACAGACTGGAAGTTGGTGAAAATTATGCTCAAAAAGATTCCGTTACATTCATACAGGCCAAGCTAATAAAAGCGTGTTAAAAAAATTTCATAATAGATGTCGAAGGTCCTGACGTGTGTGTTGTCAAGCAACAGACCCTGATGCTTTTCAAAAACCTCGACTACCAGTGAAGAAGAACGTTGGATTGCTGCATGTTTCTTAAATACACGAATATGGAATAGTACGAGGGCGGTTCAATAAATACCCGTGTTAGAAATAAAGACACCATTTTTTCCAAAAAAAATCTTTTTATTTTTCAACATAATACGCTTTTAGAAAGATACACTTTTTCCAAAGCTCTTCCCATTTTTTTTAACCTCCCCAAAAAAATAGGATTTGTCGAACTCTCCAAAATACGCCTGCCTCGGCGACGACTTCCTCATTTGAGCTAAATGTTTCGCCCGCGAGCCGTTTCTTCATGTCAGGGAACAAGAAAAAGTCGCAGAGGGCGAGATCGGGTGAATACGGGGGGTGCGGCAGCATTTCATAACGCAATTCATGCAGTTTGGCGGCGACAACTCCGGATGAATGTGCTGGTGCGTTATCGTGGTGAAACAGCACCTTCGTTTTCGTCAAATGTGGCCGTGTCTCCTTCATTTTTTTGTCGAAGCGGTCCTATAACTCACTATAGTATTGTCCAGTGATCGTTCTTCCTTTTGCTAAAAAAATACACGCGGTGCGCATCCCAAAAAATCGTCGCCATGACCTTTCCGGTCGATGGGACTGTCTTCGCCTTCTTTGGAGCAGATTCACCTGAAGAAATCCAATGTTTTCATTGTTGCTTAGATCGCGGCACTCACAACAATTTTTTCATAGTCAACTTACCATGTAAAATATTGATTGCCGTTCCGGTCGACACACCTACGGCCTCTGCTACTTTTCGCACTTTCGTTTGTCGATAATCATGTCGTGGACTTTTTGAATGACTTCCTCGGTAACCACGTCTGCCGGGCGTCCTGGTCGATCCTCATCAGAAGCGCCCACGTTTAAATTCGTTTTACCAATTTCTAACTGTGGTCATAGATGGTGAAGTGTCCTCAACTTTGCTTTTATCTCCTCGCATTTGTTCCCATCCAAAAGCAAAAAGTGAATTACCGAACGATACTGCTCTTTTTCCATCTTAGCGAAACACGGCTGCCAAATCTAAACTAACCTATCAATCAGTCTGACATTTATTGTGCCGTCCTTTGATAGATGGCAGCACACGATGATAACATTAACTTTCCCCAGGAACGCCCTCTGTCGTCGAGCACGGGTACCTATTGAACCGCCCTCGTAAGGACAGTAAGAAAAAGCCATTTATTTATATGTATCTATTTGTTTTTCTAAATATAAACTGTCTAAAATTATGCGTGAATGTGACAGGGTAAGTAAAGAGCAAGATGGGGCCTGATTAAAAGGGCCTATCACATTTTACAAATTAATACTTATAATACCGCTGACAGCTTTGTAAACTAAGTCATTTCTTTGGTATATTATTACACATTTTACAAAAAATATATAACTTTTTTACATGTTACCTTTTTGTCACTATTATTTTCACGAAGCAATAGTTCAGACATTTGGAGCTTTAAAAAAACCAAGTATACACCTTTATGAACCTTGCAATAATATCAATCTCAGGAAAATACTTAGAAAGGACTTGATAATTTTGCTGCTTTTTAGGAGCAGCTGTATCTGATAAAACTTTTTCAAAATGTTATAAAAAAGATAGTTTAAGCCTCCATACGTCTCGACTGCAATTTGATTTTTTCGAAAATTTCACAAAAAACTTCTCTCTGGTATATTTCAGGGTGATCAAGTTTGGGCCTAGAGCTCTATTTTTTATATCAGTATACAGGGTGTTCCTTAATGATATGCGAATATTTAAACCTGAATCTACATGGAAAATAAATGTTAGTTTGCTTTATAAACTATGGTCCAAAAATGTTTCCTTACAAAAACTCTATGCAAAAACAATTTTTACCTTTAACAGTGGCGTGCGAACGGGTATTGACTTCAATATTTTTTAGGAAAAAAGTGGTACGCCAATGGTGTTTTGCCAAATAAAAATTATTTTTGAATTCCCCTTTATTTGGCAAAAAACCATTGGCGTACTATTTTTTCTTAAAAAATTTCGAAGTCAATACCCGAACGCACGCCACTGTTCAAACCAGCTTTTGAAGCAATATAAATATTATAAAATTTTATCTAGTTTTTACTAGTTATTCTGTCGTCACTGTACCAATTTTCAGAAGCTACAACTTCGGTAAAAACGTTTTAAAATTATCGACAGAAAATCGGAAATATCTCTTTTGTATCACCCCGAATATTTGATTGAAATCATACTAAAAGTAAGGTAAGTGTTATTCTTTGACTAGCTATTTACCTACAAAGGTTCAACAGATCTGTCAGGCGTTGAAAAAGTACACTGTAAGTGCGCAAACTAACAAAAAATCTAAAACATAATCTGCAATAAATCTCAGTATAAAAAATAAAAATTCATTGCAAATTATAGGTTGATATGATTAGGTGCTATTTCTATATAACATGTATCTTAAAAACATTTCTTTGGTGTGTCTTAATTCACTAAACTGTATAAAATAAAATTAAGTCAACCAAAACTAACTGGTCGTCAAAGTTAGAGGCACAATTTTGAGATAGGAATTTTTTAAGACATTTTTCTAGCAATTTTTATTTTGATGATATTTAACATACCCAGAGTGGCCCATCCATGTGTGGACGGAATATTACTCATAAACAAATACATTTTGGGAAAATCTATTTACGGCATGTCATACATGACATCTGAGGGCATGTTTGTAAAATATTGGCAAATATACAGGATGTCCCAATTTTGACCTACATATCAAAGTTGTGATTTTTCAAATGGAATGCCTCAAATTTTATTGCATATTTGGATACACCAATTCAAAAGAAGAAGATTGATATAACATCGTAATTAGCTAGTTAGATGTAAGGTGTAATATGCGACAAAACTTGAGGCATTTCATTTAAAAAATCACAACTTTGATATGTAGGTCCAAATTGGGTCGCCCTGTATATGTGCCAATATTTTACAAATGTGGCCTCAGATGGCATGTAAGACATACCGTAAATAGATTTTCCCAAAATGTATTTGTTTATGTGTAATGTACAGGGTGATTCACAAGTCGTGACCAAAAATGAAACATCATACACAGGACCGCATTTTGACGGGGGTCTTTTATGTAATATTTTTGCCTCGAGAGCTTCATTAATAAGATACGGGGTGCTCAAGTTTAAAAATAAAAAACAATTTTTTTAATATCTTCAAAACAGTCATTTGGTATGAACTAACGTTTGGTATGTACTGTTCGCGTTCTTAGATTAACGTGCGCCAGTGGCGGAGATACAGGGGATTTGTGGCATTATTTTTCCAGTTGACTGGTTTGAAGAAATTAAAAAAAAATGTTTTTTTTTAATGAAACGCTTGAGGAAAAATGATACATAATTATCATGGTCACCCTGTATATTCTTCCAGTAGTAATAAGTTAAATAGTATTGTTGCATGTCCGACTAATTTTAACGAGCAGTTTATAAAGTATATACCGAAGGACTACGTAAATAAATAACAAAAAATCTTCGTAGTATACTGAGACCAATCTTTATCTTACAGTTATTTTCATAAATCGTTTAATACTTTAAGTATTCTAGTTTCACATTATTTACACATTTACACGCATCTTTCAACAAATTCAGTTATTTCCAGAATTACCTAGTATTGCTAAAAGTAAAAACAACGTTTGTATCAGTACAGAAATATAAAAAATCAAAACTTTATAAGTACACAGAGGCAAAATGTAAAATTTTCTCTCACTATATTTTACACAGTTAAAGTACAATACGGCCAATAGACCCCTCGAAACTTCATCAGAACAAAAAATCACTTCTTGATGCATGAATTCAAAAAAATTGTTGTGTCAACCATTTTTAATCAGAATTCTTTGTGATAACTGTTTCGAAAGTATCTATTTCTTAAAAATGCATACGAGCTCGATTTTCTCAAGAGCTGTACGGTATTTAAGTCATCTCTTGAAGGTCGAATTTTTAGGTTGATTCTATTATTTATTGATACCCTATCGCGACAATGCTTCTTTGATATGAGAGCGGGTCGTTGTACAGAATTATTGCAATATACTTCTGTAATATACTGCTATTTCAAAATCTACAGAGTGTTGATTTGAAAACTTGCCACCACGGACTTATCGAAGACCACTGATTAAAAAATTTGTCAAGGGAGACAACTTTTTAACCAAAATATAATACACCCCTCGGCCCCCCACAGGGTCATCTGTGTAAAATTTTTAAATAACAGGGGGTATCAAGTAATAGCATGTTTGAATGGTCCTTTATTTTAGCGTTTGCTTTTTTAAAATCAGTCGATTTGTTTTCGAGAAAATTAGAAAAATCTTTAATTGTTCAGATAGAAAACAAAAACACACTAAGATAATACTTTTTATTTCAATAAGTGTTCAAAATGTTGTCCGTTAGAGTTTTTAAATCTACAATTCGTTTACAATTTAAAACGGAAACTACCAGCATAAACAGCAATTCCGTAGACGTGACAACAACCAAATCACAACCCGAATATTTTCCGCATCCGTCTCATCAACACAGATATACTGAACGAACTGTATTTATTGTTATTCCTGTTTAGTTATTTGTTGCTAAGGGAAATAATGAATTTTAATTTGCTATCAGTTACCTTTATGACAATCTTGGGACCGTGAAAATTAATTTATTGATCCAGATTTTACTTCCACACTAGCCGAAAGAGTGAAAATGATTCTAATTAAGGGTGCCCAAAATCAATGTGCTCGCCAAACTGCCGACACGTTTAAGGAAAGATAAATTTGCATAGGTACGTGTTGGACCTTGTTACAAAATTTACTCAAACTGGATCTGTTGTAAATAAAAAAACGTGATCATAGGAGAGTTTTGAATGAAGTCGCTCAAGTTGAAGCTTTGGGTCATTTAGGAATAAATCCTATTTATTCATTACGCAAAATTGTTGCTCCGACTGGTATTTCATTAGGCTCTGAACCACAACATTTTCAACACTTATTGAAATAAAAAGTGATATTTTCGTGAGTTTTTGTTTTCTTTCTGAACAAGTCAAGACGAATAAAGATTTTTCTAGTTTTCTTGAAAACGATTCGACCAATTATGAAAAATAAAACGTCAAAATAAGGGACTTCAAAAGACCTTTCAAACAAGCTACTACTCGATATCCCTTGTCTTTTAAAATTTTTAAGGGGATGTCCCTGGGGAGCAAAGGGTGAAAGCGAGTGAAGTAGTTTTTGGTTCTTCCATGACAAAACTTTTCGACGTTTTTTCTTTTTATCCATGGCGGGAAGATTTCAAAACTTTCTTGAATAAGAGTATTCTGAAAAAAGGATTATCTGATCTGTCATATAATGCAATAATTCTACCAACTTCCAGTGGTAACTTTGACGATCTCCTAAAAATTCGAGCTTTTCACAAAAAAGGACATTGCATGTGCCTTCATGTATGTTGAAATGTTACATATTTACAAAAAAAAATATCAATATTTTGAATCCCCCAATGTGTGGATTGCATAATTATAATCTCATTACTTTGAACATCGTTCTTTTCTTCTCAAGGTTTTGTACGGATTCGGTCATTATCTATGACAGAGGGCATATTTTAAAAAATCATTCCATTTCAGATTTTTGATATCTTTGAGTAGATTTGTTTCATATATTTATTTAAAAAACGTTTGCAATTTTCCAGAAAATAGTTGATGCAATTTTCTATGCTAAACGTTAGTATTTTTATTTTATTCCTGGAAAATGAGATATTTGAAATTTTGTTTAAAAAATTAAAACAATTTTTGGTCCATAAGCAATGGTCTGAGAAACATTTCGAGTTTCAATTTATCTTTATTTTGGTGTGGAGACACTTCCTAGTATCTGTATATAGAACTTTTCATGTTGTTTTTCAATATGCTTTTCTTGGAACATTGCAAATACATTATGAATCACCCGGTATAGTAACAAAACGCCACGGAAACCAAAATCGTGGACAATCAATATTGCTGGTACGTAGACAGTATTTTTGAGGTTATGTTATTATGTCAGGCTTTTCCGGATCACGTCACACTTTGACGTTTGCGTCTAAGTATCCGGATTGACAGGAGTATTATGTATCGATCGTAGTTACTATTTTTTCCGCTCCTGAATAACAAACAGATAAAAAATCGTAGTCTTACGACAGCTGTAACTCATGTCCATTGAACATGCCCTCTGTCTTAGTGACACAAGCACTGCCACTCTCCGTCGGCGAATTAGCGCTGGCCAACGAATTCGCCCTGGTCGCCGCCACTGGACTACGGCTGCTCGCTTCGAGTTCGGAGGCGGTGTTATCGGTGGCCCCGCCTACCAGATGCTGGTGGGCGGAGCCGTTGTGATGGGGGACGGCGCTTAGCTGGCCGTCGCAGGGGTTGTAGTAGTACGCCGATGCTGCAAAGAAGAAAGAGAAGAGTTAATGCTCTGCTGATGCAATAGTTGAATGCAGGACTAGATGACATATCAAAAAGTTCATCGAGTTGATCAAGGAAGCAGAATGTCCAGAACCATGCTTCCAGGTGACTAAGGTAGCGACATGGGAAGCTAATGCTTCCTTGAAGGATGCCAGTACTCTGATATTGACAAACGAAACAGAAGAGGACCGACGAAGTGCCAGCGCATTTGCAGCTAGACACGTTGAGCTGGGAGAAGCTCTTAAAAATGAGGGAGAGCAAATCAAGTTCTTGCGGTACTTCAAAGACAGAAGATTGATGAGTTCTTGATCAGCCCGCTGCAAACTGCGGTAGAAAAGTGGAAAAGCCAAAAAGCAGTGCCGCACAAGGACATCCTTATGATTATAAAAGATCTGCTAATGCGCTTAGGAGACTGCCGCAAACAATAAATTTACAAGAAACAGGTGCTTCGGTGCAATGTGAGGCATACGCAGACAGGTGAAATTGAGCTGAAGGTGGCAGAAAGAAAGGAAGGTACATTTGACGCAGGTATTTTAGGGGCCGAAACTGTGGCCAAGCCACCACAAAGGACTGTTTCAGAAAGAGGTCTGTCACGCTGAGGAAGAGGCTTTGAAGCAGAATGTTCCAGGTCTACAAGTCTGTGAGCCCAGAGCAGCTAAAAGTGGGAGGGGGCTTGCAGTGCCCTGATGGTACCCCCTGAAGGGCTTGGACGTATGCTGCTGGAACATTGGTTAATTAAAATAGGATGGAGCGGGTGTAGAATAACTGAGCGAGATGCAACAAGTGCCAGCTCTATGACAACGCTGCGTACCAGTGTAAGGCAAAGGAGAAAGAAAAGCACAAGTGCCTCAAATGTGGAGACGACAAGCACGTTCCAAAAGACTGCTCCAATGGAATGAAGTACTACGTTCTAAATTTCTCGATAAGACTAGTCATTACATGTATCAGCTTTTAGCTTATTTACACAGTAAAGTTCGAACCAAATACCTTTTCGGTTTGTTTTTGAATTTCCTTTAAATACCAACGTGTTAGCGGGAATATTTTTTTTATCAATAACTGGTAGGTATCATAAAAGGTGGAGTATTTTTCATAGTGGACTTACATGTCTAAAATACTCACTGTTTACTTACTGAGTAACCCGCTGGAGGCGGTGCCATAGCCGTAGGTGCCGTACGTCGCGCCGTACTGACTGTACGCGGTGCTGTAGTACTCGCTGCCTGGTACCACCGCACTGCCTGCTGAAAAGACAAAAATACATCTTAACCCTTTATCTGGTAATGTTGACCTGAACCAACATGTGTTTTTGAATGTGAATAAAATCCATTGTTTGCTCTTTTCTGTTATAATTCTATTCGACGCTCACCATTGAGGTCTCGGGAACTGTAAGAGATATGAAGTCGCTTAAATCAGGATAAGATTGCCTACTTAGGTAAATGACGCTTAGAAAGTTTCGATATTCAAAGTTCCTTCGGAGACAGACGGGAAAATTAATTTTTCATCTAGATTCATACCCTTAAATATTCGCATATCATTAAGGAACACCCTGTAGAACTGCAGATTCTTGACTGGCACATAGACTGTTTTGTATACTATTGGTAATGATACATAAACTATAGAAACACCGAAATTCGAAAATATTTAAATGTGGTACTTAGACGCTTTTGAATTACCACTCTTCAATTTGAAAGTACACGTCAGGATTTTTAATTTTTCTTTTCTGATAACCATCCTCCTTTTCCGGCTTGACACTTCTAGGTCGCCCTGTAAGTCTCGTGCGCGCAGCCTGAATAATAAAAGTGTCCACCGCATTTTTGACTCTTAGGTACTTACAAGTGATGGAGCACCCTGCTTGGTGGCGGATGGTCAAAATGAACCCTAGCTCATCGATTTTTTTGTTCTTCGGGCCACCAACCATATTTGCCAGCCAACTTTCTGACGTTTTGAATAAACCTAACCTCACTTATGCTATTCTATACATTGTCTTTATCATTGTATACGTTCTCCTCATTACTGTATACATTGTATGTAAATGCCCATAACTGCTCGTAGGTACTTACCGGAGGTGGAATACCCTGCAGCTGCAAAACCGCCCGCAGGCACGACGTAGTGCGCAGCCGCCGCGGCGGCGGCAGCCGCGCTTGCGCTTTGCAACACGGTCAGAGCCTGCTGAGGATCAGGCGATCCGCCTGCGGATTCGGCGGATAGAGGGGGCATCGGGGGCAGGCCGGGGGAGCCGCTGCCCCCTCCACCGCCTCCTCCCGTCGACCCGCTTCCACCTCCACTGCTGTCGGGCAAGCCGAGAGTGTACGATTGTTGGCTGGCCGCTGCCTCGGCTGCACATGCAAGGAACACAAAACAAAACCACGTAAGCAAACAAAAAAAAAATACATGTGGATCACTGAATGCATTTTCGAGCTCCTTATGTGATTTAGATAGTCAAGTCGAACAAGAAAGATGCGACAGTGAAACGTAAACCTTTCAAATGAAGAAGTTTATGGGTTTTAAATCCGGTGGTCTAGGTGGCCATGACGATTTGTAGCAGCGGTTTTGTAATGATTTCAGGGATACGTCTGCATCTACTAAATTTTGACGTAATTGTCTGAATGTTTGTAAAAAAATATGCTGCTATTTTATTAATTTTCGCACAATTTTTCTTTTTCCTTGACCATTCATCGGATATAGAAATTGCATAAAGTGAGCCATATAAAAAACAAAAACAAAAAATGCATGCAATGCAACAGCAAATTAAAAATATGTCATGTATCATTCACATTTTCGCAACAGATAAAGCAACTATTTCAACGAAATAAAAAACAATCACGTATTTTTCGTCTTACCTTGAATACAGAACAAGAAGTAACGTTTTGGCTTGGCATAATATCTCAAACATTTTGTCATTACTATTTGCCATAATTTCAAAGTCTTGCTAAATGTATGTCTATAATTTTTGCTTCAAACGTATCGTCCATGCTTTTTAATATATGGTGAAAGAGCATATACAAAATATACCCACACTTTCACCAAATTTAATAATAGCCTTGGACATGTTTTCTTCTTTCTATTTTACGTGATGTATTTATACTGAATAATATCAGTAGCTCAGATGTACATAAGACATTTTGACTATAATTCATTCTCCATTACTTAAAACCTCAGTTTTTGGATCTACGATGTTTTACCTCTATGATCTATTTGAATGTAACGAGAGCCAAGCATAATATCATTTTTGAGTTTTTTCCATTAGTGATCAGTGAAAAAAGTATATTATGTAGATTACACTCTGCGAAAACTGAAAAATCCTTCCTAACCAACGAAATGAGATTAAGCTGAGCTGCATGACAAGCATTCATTATAGTACTTACCGGAATGATACGGTGACATGGGGTTTTCCATGAGTTTGGAGGGTTCGATTTTCATTTCATGCATTGTTATGGGCGCCAGGGGCGTTAGTGACCCTCCACCTACATTAAATTATTTTTAAACGTACTGATAAAATCAAAAACAAATAAAAATAACAAAACAAGACGCGTGCATGCAGTTCATCTTATAACGCTGAGCCAGAAGTTCATGTGGATTTATTGAAACACCCTGTATAGTGCGTTGAACCGCAGTTCAAGTTCTGCCATGAGTTGTCAAATTGTAGGTTAGATATGTTATCAGTTAGTGACAAGTTTTCATCTCGATCATAGACGCGAAACAGTTTTTAGATATTTTTTATTTTCGGACTGAATGGGCCATGGATTCGGTTTCAGCGACCCAAAAAGTGTATTATAAGACATGTTGCGCTTACGTTCCCGAATGACCCATTTTGTGCCATTTTTTGGTAAGAATACCCCTATACATGATAATTATATGTTAAAGTGCTTTAAATGCGGTTCAAATGACCTTTATTCCAGGTATTTTGAACTGGCAATACCGAATCCGAAGTCGTTTCACGTGTATCTGATCCCGTTTATCATTTAGATCTAATTATTTATCGAAAAACTACACATTTCTTCCGACTCTAAGGTGCCATTTTTACTATCGATGACTACATGGTAGTGACGCTTTGCTCAATGAGGGAATTTGGGGCGCTGAATATGAATATCATAGTGAAAAAATTCCAAAGTGTCATCAGACTGGATTTAGGGTGAAAAGTTGACGGGAAACCATTTTTCCGGGCTAGCCGTAATTTCTAGCACTGTATCGACATCGAATTTGGAATCTGCGCACCCGATTTACCCAGGAAACAAGCTTGCATCTCGATCATAGACGCGCAACAGTTTTTAGATATTTTTTATTTGTCGTTTTTTGACAAAGTTGAATTCTTGCAAGTATCTCGAAAACGAGGCATTTTCGGACTGAATGGGTCATGGATTCGCTTTTAGCGACCCAGAAAGCGTATTATAAGACATGTCTGATCCCGTTTATCATGTAGATCAGATAGCTGTCAGTTTTGTTTATTTGTAGATCTTTTAGAAATTGACCTTCAGACGTTACTGGGGTATATAAGTTAAGTGAAAACTTAAAGAGTGTTTCACTTGAGCTGTGTCAAGAAGAACCTTTCCGTGACAGTTTTTCGAAGGCAACACAATAAAAAAGCGTAGATTACGCATTGGGATCTCATAAAGTAAAATTGAAGTTTAAATTTGTCAATAATATTAGTGGTAGCATGATCAAGCACATGTGATCGTATAAATAGCAGTCGATAAAAATACAATAACACAAACTGAGGCGAAACGTTTAGCCAAAAAATGGCCATTTTGTATGTTTTGGACTGTTATTTTTTATCCACTAACCAGCCAGCAACCTTAGAGAAAACCTACTAAGGATCATTTTCTTTCTAAGACGATAGAACCATAAAGCAAGACATTGGTCTGATTATTCATTTCAATTCTGCCAACTCTTCACGTGAATATCTTGTTAGTCCTGATTGTATTACTCTTCATGGAGGTGGAAACATGAGAATGTGTTCTCCAAAAGAGTTGCCTGTCATATTTTCAGCATTAAGCGCTTCATTTATAGAAAAAACCTACAGAACTTCTCGTCGAAACCTCTCTCCAGCAAACATTTAACATCAAATAGTTTTTCATAAAAAAAATTTTAAGCCCATCACTTACCTAGCGTTCCCGCTAACGCAGGCGCCCCATACATGCCCTGCGCCTGACCCATGCCTCCTATTGTGTCATACAGATCAGAAGCGGGGGAACCACCGAACCCAGCGTGGGCATCGTAGTAGGCCGCTGGTTGACCACCTCCACCGCCTCCACCGCCCGCTTGGCCGCCCCCCGCGCCGCCCCCGAGTTCGCTCAGGAGCTTGTGCTCGTCTTTGATCGACCACTTCGAGGACCACAGCTGCAAAAAGAAATATTTTCAGTGATATAGCTACGATACACTAACTCAAGTCAGCTCTCTTCCATGGCCTCCTCGATGTCGACCAGCGAAAATTCGTAGTGAGCTTGACATCATCATTCACAAACGCTTTGTGCTGAATAGTAGGGGCCATGGAACAGCGTTGACAGTTTGCTTGAAGTTTCCGCATATCTCCCACATTTGATAGTTTGTTGATTGAACATTGCGGACTGCTAAGGTACTCCAGGGCTATCGCTATTTAGCATAAACGTGCTACACTGCTAGACATACATAGCAACACTAGTCAGCCCTCTTCCGTAGTGATCTCTTGACATCATTATTCACAAACGCTAGCAGATCTTCGGGTCAGGGTAGCGCTTTTATGATGAATAGTAGAGGCCATGGAACAGCTTTGACAGTTTGATTGAAGTTTCCAGATTTGATAGTTTGTTGATTAAACGTTGCGAACTGCTAAGGTACTCCAGGGCTACCGCTATTTAGCATAGACGCGCTACACTGCTAGACGGCTTTATGTCGATTGTACCTTGAAGCTTCTATGGGATTTATGACCTTCTTGCTACCCTTTCAAGCCCGATTCCTTCCTTGGTCCTTGACCGGAACACTTACCATCCAAACATAGCAACACTAGTCAGCCCTCTCCCGTAGTGATCCCTTGACATCATTATTCACAAACGCTAGCAGATCTTCGGATCAGGGTAGCGCTTTTATGATGAATAGTAGAGGCCATGGAACAGCTTTGACAGTTTGATTGAAGTTTCCAGATGGCTTCCAGATTTGATAGTTTGTTGATTAAACGTTGCGAACTGCTAAGGTACTCCAGGGCTACCGCTATTTAGCATAGACGCGCTACACTGCTAGACGGCTTTATGTCGATTGTACCTTGAATCTTCTATGGAATTTATGACCTTCTTAATAGCCTTTCAAGTCTGATTCCTTCATTGGCCCTTGACCGGAACACTTACCATCCAAACATAGCAACAATAGTCAGCCCTCTTCCGTAGTGATCTTTTGACATCATCATTCACAAACGTTAGCGGATCTTCGGATCAGGGTAGCGCTTTTATGACGAATAGTAGAGGCCATGGAACAGCGTTGACAGTTTGTTTGAAGTTTCCGCATATCTCCCACATTTGATAGTTTGTTGATTGAACGTTGCGGACTGCTAAGGTACTCCAGGGCTACCGCTATTTAGCATAAACGCGCCACAGTGCTAGACGGCTTTATGTGGATTGTACCTTGCAGCTCCCAAGGAATTTATGACCTTCTTACTACCCTTTCAACCCCGATTCCTTCCTTGGCCCTTGACCGGAACACTTACCATCCAAACATAGCAACAATTTATCACAGAGATAATAACCGCTATGAACTTACGTTTGAATAAAGCTGGTCACCATTATACTGCGATCGTTGTCTTTTGAGGTCATCTTCCGGATGTCCGTTCACGTCCCTGTTCTCGTCTGAAACGAAACAAAACGTACATATAGTTGGACACACTGTGTTCGCGAACAATACGTTTGGTTAATGGGTTTTTAATTATTGTTATTACTGGCGGACGGACGGGGAATCACCATCAGATTTGTGTTTAAAAAAGCTTAAATGTGATGATTTAGTGTTTATTTTGATCCACAAAACTATTTTCCAAAGGTCGCGATAAGTGGCCTGTTGACAAACAATGTTTTGGAAATAATCAAAATTCAGGTAGGTGAATTAGAGACAGATAACAGAACACTAAACAAGCCTGCTTTCCAGACGTTCCTTTTGCACACTCAATCGAGGACCCGCGCGCCTATTTGCAATAAAAACTTGTTCCAGGTTATGTTTGGGTTTGCACACGGAACACAAATTTACTTCCCGCCTTGCCCTTCAAGCACCAGCTTTTGGTTGGAGCTTCAAACCCACGAAAAGTCCAATCTGTCAATTTGTTATAAATAGCTTGCTTTTCAATCTAATTTGTAATTTAAATAATACTAATTATTGAAAGGCACTAATAGATACAAAATTATTATTGCTTATAAAATCTAATGCATAGAAAATCAAATTTTGTTAGGAACTAATCAAACCCTCAAACAAAGAAATATGAACGAAAACCAAGAAAAATGGGCTGGACAAGATGGAAAATAAAAATATGTCATCGAGGGAAATAGCCCTCAACAGTGACATTCACAGTAATGACACATACAAGGCGGAACAACCAACAAGTGTGGGGCAGATACGGTATATATTCCCATACGCTTCCGGTCTCCGGGTTCACCGGCGGGCGTGTCGGTGTTGGTAAGTGTCCTGGCGCTACTGCCAAGTGCTGCGATTGGTGACTGCGGTAAGCATCAGACTGAGTCAACTTGACGTATGGGTACAGCAGGGGATATTTCAACGGAATAATTGTATGGTTATGTTTGGCTTGGTCCGTGTAGTTTCTTTAGCAGCCGAACATAATCCTTGGCAGTGCAGACTCCTTTTTTTCTATACACCAATATCAGATCGTCAACCTTTGTGTGTACAACTCACAAAAGAGATCGAAATCTAATCTGCATTTGAAACGAATAATAAAATTTCATCGACGGCGGAGCGTTGGCAACGGTCCAGAGCCTCCGTCGATCTTGAAACCAATTAAGACCGCACTCCGACGTTTTTCACGACGAAAACGGAAAATGGAAAGGCCACACAGGAAACTCACAGCTTGCTGGAGCTTTCGGAATACAGGGCCGTATTTACACATTAATTCTCACATACATTCGAAAGTCACTTCTTTTGAAATTGCGAAATGAACACTTGATTTATTTTACGTCGTTATTATACAGGGTGGCGCATCGAAAACGAAACAGACGCATTTACTGGCAGGTTTTTTTTTATACTCCAACTACCACGAAGACCTAAGGCCTAAGCACCCGTTGAATTGAAAGACCTTTAAAATGAGGTATCTTTCGACCCCCTTTTCCATTCTAGATTTGGGGGGTGGTGTCACCCCCGCTTAGGGGCTGCACGTGCTAACGTGATTTTTTGCCAAGCTTGTGTCCCCGTCGAAAACAAAATCGGGTCTGAGCGTTTAAAAAAAAACTGAGCTGCCAGTAAATGCGTCTGTTTCGTTTTCGATGCGCCACCCTGTATAAGATATCCTCTCGATTGTCAACTGGTTAGACATTTTGTGACATGTTTTAAAAAAATGCTCAACTTTGACGGCCTATAGCTTCGCCAGTTTCCAAGACATTTACATAAATTTTAGTAATTTCTTTTATCATTCCAGCAGCATCGATGGCTCTGGTCAGTATCTGCTAAAAATTTTTGTTTTGATTTCATGTTTTTCTTGAAATCAAAACCAATAATAATTGAGCAATCTAATACCCATCATATCCCACACGTGCTCAATTGGGGATAAGTCGGGAGATCTTGGTGGCCATGGTAACAATGTGACATCATTATGTTGAAAGAAGTCTATTGTGACTCTTGCAACATGTGGTCGGGCATTATCTTGTTGGAAAGTTGGATCTACCAGGGTGTCAAGATAGGGTAAAAGATGGGGTTCTAGAACTTCGTGAATATAACGCTGCGCGTTCATGTTACCTCTGATGAAGATTAAAGGTGACCTGGAACCATAAGCTATAGCACCCCAAACCGTAACTCCAACAACATGTCTTTCAACAAAAAACTGTGGATTCCTCCTTTCACCACGTCGCCTTCTAACCCTGGCACGACCATCGTGCATGCCTAAACAAAATCGAGATTCGTCACTAAAGACAATACTGTTCCATTCCTGATCCCAGAGTGACCGTTGTCTGCACCACTCAAGGCGATTACGTCGGTGTTCTCGAGTTAAAGGGAGGACCCAGTGTGGCCGGTATGAAAACAAGCCAAAACTTCTCATTCGTCGGTAAACACTTCGCATGTCAATAGGTCTTCCGTGTTCTGCAAACCATTCATTTGCAATGGACCTGGTAGTGGAGAAACGGTCCCTTAAGGCCAATAATCTTAGGCGGCGATCTTCACGGTCTGTTGTTCTACGGCGGCGTCCAGTGCCCCTTGCTCTTTGCGTACGGCCTTCTCGAAGCCATGCCTGACAACAACTAACCACAGTGTCTACACTTCTTTGCACTCTAACTGCAATTGCCCGAAAAGAAAGTCCAGCTTCCCGAAGTCCCACTATACGGCCCCTATCAAACTCACTAAGTTGAGGAAATCGTACAGGTCTCCGTACTCTAGGCATCGTAACCGATCGTAAAGGATGTCAAGAACCAAAATCCGCCAACGTTGATTCTTTACTGCGGCTGAAATATTCATTTTTAGAGCGTTATGAATTAAAAAAAAGCAGTACTATAAAAACCGGAATGTCCAACTGATAAGGCTGAAAATTTTTTCACTTGTTATTTACAGTAAGATAAATACATTCACCAACTTTTATTAAAATAAAACCATTTAAACTGGGTTGTCGGTTTTATATGTCACTTAGTATAATTACAATTGTAAAAGGGTACTATAAACGTTCTGCAATATGACTTAACAAACGGACGCAGGAGGCTGCATGTCCGTGAGTGCATAGTAGCCGCCAGCAGCAGGTCTGTTGACTTAGTTGTTCATACGCGTATACAACGACCTATTTCACACGATGCACCATCATTGCGAGTATATTTAAAAAAAATCTGTTGTTGAGCCCGGTCCTGTGCAAGTCGGGTAACGACAAAAGATCCGTCCGGAATGGACGTTCGCTGTGTCCCTTAATTATCTCAACACGACCTATTAAATTGTGTTCACCATTTTCCCTTGTTCATTTCACTGCAGCTAAATGAACATTAAAACGGGAAAGGCCGCTTTGGGACCCGACCAAAAGGGACAGGTTGGATTAAAATTGCGACCAGAGCTAAAATGTAACATTCCCGTTTGAGATTTCCACTCTAAATATATATATATACGCGCATACAGAGGCTGTATTGTTCAGGGAACGCCACTCTGACCGCTTCTGAATTACCAGAGGACTTTGATATTAAAATGTTGGCCATTGTAGTTAGTAGGGTTGCCTGGAATCCAGTTTGTAGTTGGAAATACGGAATACGGCTATAGAGAACTTATGAGAGGGAGGCTAATAAAATTAAATTTGTATTACTTTATATTAAAGGTATCTTGAGATCGTATTTGACAGTAGTCTGAACTAGATTATCGTTAATTGATTTTTAAACAAAATCGATGATTTATCATGTTTCAAATTTAAATAGTATCATACTATCAAGTGAAAGACGTTCTAGACAAATCAAAGGATGTAAATATTTTTGTAAAAATAATAAAATATATCAAAAATCTTATAATTATACCGCTAACAAAAGTATTTAACCTTTGCATAACTCATAACACTTTTCGACATATTTTCAGGATTGTCAAAGATATTCCCTTCAAAAAGCGGTGACGCTGATGACGTATCCAATTACAGACCCATCTTCCTGGTACCAGTTATTGCCAATATCTTTTAGGGGCTGATAAAATATCAAATAATAATTTTTGAATCAAATAATCTATGTACTAATTGTCAGTTTTTCTAGATGTCATACATCAGCAATATCAGCTCTTAATGCTTCTGTTGATTATATTAATTTTGCTTCGCAAAATGGTTCATATTGTATAGTGAGATTTTTCGATCTGTTTGACTGTGTTCAACATCAAATACTGTTGAAAAAACGTTTATACTACAATTTCGATAATAGTAGCATAGTTTTACTCTCATATTTGTGCAATAAACATCGACTTGCATATTTTACAGTTCAGTCTCTTCATAAATACGGGGTCCCACAGGGCTCAATCCTTTTCTTGATATACAGGGTGTTCCTTAATGATATGCGCTTGTTATTCTATCACAAAAACACTCCAGGTATATTTCAACGAGTGCGCAATTCCAAGACGACGATGAATATTAGAAAAGGTTCGACTATCTGGCAAAGCACGATCGGGATATCTCTGGTGATAAATCCGTCTGGCTTGCTCATCATTACCGTCGGCAAGGCCATATACGTAATGCATTTCCGCCATTTGTGCATTTGTATAATTCACCATTATTAACAAGATTGTAAAAACTAAATGATGAAAAAGATGTCACAGCGAACAGATTTGAATAACAGCGACTTGTCAGATGTCAAAAGCCAGTGACATATAAAAAAACTGCATTCTTCAATTATTACATTAAGGAACACCCTGTATATCAGTGAATCATCCAACTGTAGACTAATGAATAACCTTATATTATATGATGATCAACCAACAACGGTTAATAGTCATACATCAATTGAAGCTCTATCAGATCTGTAACTGTCCACACGTCTACTGATTGTTATAACGTATGAAAATAAGGAACAATTTATCGCTGTGCCCAAATTGGATAACTCTTTAATCAGCGCGCATGCTCAGGCAGTTAGTTTGGAATCTGGAAATAGAAAAAACTAGATGGTATGCGTGTCTCAAAAATCGTAGATATCCTTTTATTCATCTGAAAATATTACAAGTAATAGTGTTGATCTTGTGTATGTTGTTTGCTTTTTTATTTTTTTGCTGATAAACGTTATCATTGCCTTTTTTGACTTCTGAAAACACCCACTGTGTACTTAGCAGTAAATAAAATATTGGAATTGAAAAATTCGTTTACTCTTCCCCACGAACGACTTGATCCCCATAATCCAATCCAACTAGTTATGAGTGAAAGAGCAGGAACGCGTTAGGAGGCAACCAAGTAAGCAGAAGATTGTATAACTGGTTGCCTGGGTACGATCGTGGGTTAGTTCAACGATATCGTACGTAACAAAACCAAGTTATTAAAAAGATAATATCAAATAAAATATTGCCTACCTGCCACTAACAATTCCCATTCTCTCATATATGACGTGACGCAAAATTGGCACGGCTCTCACCTCATCGCTCATAAGCGAAACTGCCTGGAACGCGCTTCACTGGCAACACACATTCCGACCTTACAATTTCACGCAAGATTTGCAACGCAACAACAATGCATCAACTTTATTTGCCAGTTAAACCGGCCAGCAAGGCAGCAAGCAACTCTCGAAGCAATAAATCCTCTGTTCTGATATTAATTATGGAGGCGTCGTCATAAGCTACGATTTGGCAGCGTTGCTGAATCGCGAGGTTTGTGTTTTCGCGAACGCGGAACCGGGCCAATTTGTGAGTTCTTTGAGGTTTAATTAGGGGCGTATATTTAGATGTGGTTTATCTGTCGCCGATCGGGTTGAGAATTTCTGCGACAGGTATCCTAAGGTGCGAAGAGCTGCTTTTTTCCAAAACGCAATTCGAATTTGTGTGTATTTCTTTTTTAACTTGTTTCATTAATACACCAATCTGTATACATAAGTCGTTATAGCCTAATACTCACTTATACATAAATAAATTCATTAGACTCCTTCAATAAAAAATTAATTGAAAAAACTGGAACTACGAAGGACAAAAATATATAGACAAAGCAAAACAATTATAGAAAAAAGAAGCAAAGTTCATTGAATTATAGAAAACCAACCATGTTTGTGTTAATATTTTGTAGCATAACCATTATTATCAATCACCGCCTGGCATCGTTTCGGCATAGATTGTAGAAGTTTCTTGATATAAGGTGCATCAATCTGTCTCCACTTTTGCTCTGAAGCGGCAAAAAGTTCATCCTTGTTTGAATAATTTTTATCTCATATTTTCTTAGCTAAGTATTCCCACAGATTTTCAATGGAGTTTATATCGGGAGACTGTGAAGGCCATTTCAGAACTGCTATTTTTTCATCCAGAAAGAATTTCTTGGCGAGATTTGAAGTGTGCTATCTTGTTGGAAGATTAATCTTTAGGGCATATCGTCTTCCATATAGGGTAACATGACATGCTTTAGTATGTCTGTGTATACAAACTTATACATAATGCCATCTATTCTATATAAAGGTCCCATCCCAAACCCCGAAAAGCACCATCAAACCATAACAGACCCGCCTCCATGTTTGACAGTGGGCAAAGGACACTTGGGGTTCAATCTTTGTCCACTAGGACGTTTAACGTAATGAACACCATCTGATCCAAACATATTGAACTTGGATTCGTCACTGAAACACGCGTCATTGTCTTAAAATCACTCAACTTATTCCA
This sequence comes from Acanthoscelides obtectus, assembly GCA_963669975.1. Lineage (NCBI taxonomy): Eukaryota > Metazoa > Arthropoda > Insecta > Coleoptera > Chrysomelidae > Acanthoscelides > Acanthoscelides obtectus. The sequence goes on along the minus strand of CAVLJG010000008.1, from coordinate 3,887,458 downwards.
CAATACTTGATGAACGCAAACTAATCGTCTTCTGACACGAAACTGTACTAAACTAATGTTGAAAAGAATGAGTCTACATATTTTTGTCCCTCTTAAAAAAGTGCTTATATTCCGACTTGTATTGTATTCATTGCAGATAATGTAAAAACAAGGAGTTTAGTTTTTCTACTAATAACCCATTTGTTTATGGAGCAATGAAGTATGAATAGGTTTTACTAAAGGTATTTAGGTAAATATTCATATTTGTCTATATATTTTTATCCATTACTGTAGATGTTCTTTGCAGAAACGCGGACTATCCGTTATTTGAATTACTTTTTAACTTTTGCTGCCCCTTGATTATTCTGTTTTATAGTTTTCGCTGTTTTTTGAGTGTTCATATGAAAGATGAAACAGCAAATTAATATTGTAAAAAAAGCAAACTGTTATGGCAGTTGGCCCGTGGACGGTAAATACAAAATAAGCTACGCAAATACCGTAAATACATTACAATCTCCTAATCCTAATAAAAAAATACGCTCTTACCTTGGCTATTTCAGTTTGAAAGTAAGGGGTTGTCCATTAAGGACTTGACAACTTTCTGTTTAAATAAAACGCAAACCATTTGAGACATCTCGATCGAAGTACAGTGGAATCCACTCATAATGAACTTGCTTATAATGGAAATCCGTATACAGGGTGGTGCATCGAAAACGAAACACGCATAATACTGGCAGCTCAGTTTTTTTTTTTGGAAAAACGCTCAGACCCGTCGATTTTGTTTTCGAGGGGGACACAAGTTTGGCAAAAAATCACGTTAACACGTGCAGCCCCTAAGCGGGGCTGACACCACCCCCAAAATCTTAAATGGAAAGGGGGGTCGAGTGATACCTTATTTTAAAGTTCATTCAATTCCCTTTATAATGATATAAAATTAATGTACTTCAGTTCAGTAGTTTTGAAGATTTATTGATTTAAAACTTAAATTAAATTAATACATCATCATTAGTGGAAATCAATACATTTTCAGCAAAGTAATTTAAAAATAAAGAATGAACTGACCCGTTAGGCAAATAAATGTTGAAAATGGCCACCATGACTCTAGATGCAATAATAAAGATTTTGCTCAAAACGTTGCCGCACATTTTGCAATATTTGAGAAGAAATTTGAAGGCACTCATTCACAATTCAGGTCTTCTAATGATGTTGGCTGAGTAGCATAGATTTTGCTTTTTAAATGACCCCACATAAAGAAATCCAAAGGTGATAAATCTGGCGATCTTGGGGGCCATTCAATGGCACCTCCTCTACCAATAACCTGATCTTATGAGGGTGCAGGCCAAAATCTCTTCGCAAAATTCGCCATAGTGTGGTCTGAGCGATGCCCGATTCTTGAGAACGTCGTGGAATCGACGCGTTCGGTTCGTTCGTGACGGAAGCTTGAACGGCAGCAATATTCTCGGCACCTCGACCAACCCGTTCGTTGTCTCGGAATATCCGGCAGCGATGTGGACTCAAATTTTTTTACTAGACTATGAATTGCTTGTCTGCTGGGACGAGGAATTACGACAAAAAGTTGCAGTCACCGGCTCGGAATTTCCATAGTAAATTTTTATTATTTGTAAGAGCTGTTCGTTCGTGTACTTCACCATAATTTTCTTTGCTGAATGTTTTGAGATTGGCAGTTCGGTGATTGATTTAAAGGTGTGAAAGTTCAAAGTTGTCGAATCCCTAATTGGGATCGCAAATTTAGACTAAGCAACCCGGTTGACCATGCCTTGTGCAATTTCCAGCAACCCCCCTAAATTCTCGAATGCGTGTCCTACGAGAATAAAATCAGCGCCGTTTAAAGTTATCCCTACAACAACTGAAGGGACACGCAGTTTCACAACAGAGGGTATGACGTCTCCCTTTGCCCATTACGCGTACAACAATACTTGACTTCGCTACCAGTCGATTTATTTCTCATGTACCCTTCATCCCTTTGCAGCCTAGTCAATTGAATAGCAATAACATGGCCCTTCTCGTGCGATGCAGTCGGTCAGAAGAATGTTGCAAAGTGAGGATTTTACGGCGGCTGTTATTCGCGGCGTCTAACAGCTGCTCTTAGGATTTACGATTCTTTTAGCGAAAAGGGCTTGGGTTTATTTCTCGGAATCTAGAAAAGCAGAGTATTATAGTGATTGAACATGATGATACTGGCAACGTAGCGTTCGATTTGGCAACGCTGGAGGCGCCGGGATTGGAGGGAAGACAGCGGAACATGTGATCCGCCTCCGGTACAAGATTCAACTCGCTCGAGTCATTTGGTTATACAGGGTGTTTCAGTTTATTGTTGCATAACTTTAACATTCGATAGAACTTTTAAAATTAATGCATAAAGTCTATATAAACATTGGTCGAAAAATGCGTGGCTTCTGAAATACAGGGTGTTTAAATTTACTTTCTAAAATAGTTTTTTTTTAAATATTTCGAACCATATTTGATGTATAACAGTGAAAATTGGTATACAAGGGTTTTTTGGTACGACAAAACGAACCATGAGCATAGTTTTACTGTAGCCGCTAGAGGGTGCTCTCTACTGTACCTGTAGTGTATAAAAATGACCGAAAAATTTTTCTTAGTGCAATTTTTTGCTTTTTGAATAACAAAATGACTATTCAACATAAAAAAAGCTCTCTTGTGAATTTTCGTTATAGTTAGCCGTTTTTGAGATATATCGATTTTTAATTATTTATGATAAAATAACGTTAAGTCAGTATCTCGATAATTTTTAGAAGTAGGCTGTGCCTGCAAATAATTTTGGAATTGAAAGCAGAATAAGGTTAAACGTCAATTAGTTGACAGTTAGATTTGTTGTCTGTTGAAACCTGAAACGTTTTTTTGCAATTATGAATGCACGAAATTTAGTTTCTTTTACCTGTTTTTTTTTTGTAAGTTTTATATAAAAATGCCATTTTTATTCTCCAATCAAGAGTTAGCGGATATTCATTTTATGTATAGCTTTGTAAATGGAAACGCAGCGGAAGCAGCCAGAGAATACGCACGAAGATTTCCAAACAGACGACATCCCACTCGCTCAGTATTTGTAAGAGTGCATCGCCAAATAATTGAAAATGGTTTTGGAGATCTCCAAAGGGATCAAAACATAAATGTTCGTCAGCGCAGATTTACCCGTATGATTCTGCGTGAGTTTGATAGAGATCCGACCACAAGTGTTAGGAGAGTTTCTGGTGCCTTGGGAATTTCAGCAAGCCATGTTCACCGTGTTCTTAGAAATGACCATAGACGTCCTTACCATTTGCAACCTGTGCAAGGACTACAGACAGGGGACGGAGAACGAAGAATCACATTTTGTCAGTGGATTCTTGATAGAACTGATAATAATAGGGAGTTTTTAAGTAACGTTTTATGGACCGATGAGTCATGCTTCACTAGACGTGGAGTGGTAAATTTTCATAATCAACATATTTGGTCGCATGAAAATCCGCATGCAGTTCGGGAAAAAAATTTTCAGCATGAATTTAGTGTGAACGTGTGGATTGGTATCTACCGTAATCGACTATTTGGACCCTACCTTTTGCCTGCAAGGTTAAATGCTGCGACCTTCTTGGAATTTTTAAAGGCTGAACATGCAAATATGTGGGATGATGTTATGTTAGATTTAAGAAGATTGGCCTGGTTCCAGCTTGATGGTTGTCCAGCCCATTATTCGAGAATAGTTAGAAACTGGCTGGACGAAAATTATCCAGAAAGATGGATCGGCCGTGGAGGACCAGTCGCCTGGCCTCCACGATCCCCTGACCTAAATCCATTAGATTTCTTTGTGTGGGGATATCTGAAAGAAAAAGTGTACCAGACTCCCGTAACCACAAGAGATATGCTGATAGACAGAATCAGGAATGTATGTGATGAAATAAGGCCTTATTTGAATAATGCTATACCACGTTAGATCATTCGTAGATGTGAATTGTGTATTGAACGATTGGGTTTACATTTCGAGCAACTACTTTAGATTTTGTATGTTTGTCCTAACGATCCAATAGCATTTTAGTTGTAAATAATCAATTTAATTTGTTAATAATATTGGAAAATTAAACAAATTAATATTCTGTTTTTTTGTGTTTATTTGGAGTTAGGAATTATTGCTGTGTTTAAAAACACAATCTAAACGATCATCTTAATTACTTGTAATGCCCAAATCGAAAATGTAAAAAAAAAATATTATTTTCCCATAAATAATTAAAATGCTTCGAACCTTAAAAATCGAAATATCTCAAAAACGGCTAACTATAACGAAAACTCACAGGAGAGCTTTTTTATGCAGAAAAGTTCGAAGAATCAGTTTTTTTTATTTAAAAAGCAAAACATCGCTCATAGAAAATATTTTCGGTCATTTTAATACACTACAGGTACAGTAGAGAGCGCCCTCTAGCGGCTACAGTAAAACTATGCCCATGGTTCGTTTTGTCGTACCCAAAAACTCTTGTATACCAATTTTCACTGTTATACATCAAATATTGTTCGAAATATTTAAAAAAAACTATTTTAAAAAGTAAATTTAAACACCCTGTATTTCGGAAGCCACGCATTTTTCGACCCATGTTTATATAGACTTTATGCATTAATTTTAAAAGTTCTATCGAATCTTAAAGTTATGCAACAATAAACTGTAATACCCTGTATATTCGAATAAAGAAATAAAAAAGTCAGCCTTATCACTTAATTTACAAACCTGGTGTATGTTTAACTATTAAAATATTTATCGTGTACTTTTGTCCTGGTATTGTATATAGGGTGATTCACAAGTCTTGTCCAAAAATGAAACATGATACACACGACCGCATTTTAAGGGAGGTCTTCTATGTAACATTTGGTGTTGAAGTATAAAAATAAAAAACATTTTAACATCTTTAAAATCGTCAACTGGAATCAACTAATATTTGTACTTTATTTGTATTGTTCATACTTAGATTTAACGTGCACCAGTGGCGGAGATACAGGAAATTGGTGGCATCATTTTTCCGAATAAAAATAGTATGCTCAGTCTTGCGAGAAGAATTTTAAATCGGGAAGTTTTACATCCTTACCATCGGCAAAATGTGCAGCGTCTGCAGTCCGGCGACTAAGTGCAACGGCGAAACTTTTGTGTATGATTACTGGAAAGGCATAATCAAAATGCAGAAAATCCCCTTTCTGTAAGAATGCATCCGTTTCAACACAGATTTTCTAGAAATGTCTGTCAATGGCCAAATGTTTATGACATGACATGACCGCATGGTTAAATAATCACTTGAGACAACGATGGATTGGCAGTAACGAGCCCGTACATTGACCTGCGAGGTCGCCTGATTTCAACCCCCTGGCTTTCTTTTTGTGGGGGCTTTTAAACTAGTGTATGCTGAGCAAATTAATACTGTTGATAAGTTACAACAAAGAATAGAGAATGCGTCTCATCAAATTCAAGCCACCCTGCGCATTTGTAGATAAATGCGGATGGGTAGTTATTTGTTTTCATACAATTAAGAACCAATAAAAGATTTGATTTGATTACAATACTTCATTTCAAAACAAATCTCCCAAGCAAACTCGCATACTCCACGTCACACCATCTTGTCATCGTCACCGTCGTATCGCCCAACAATCCGGTACACCGTGAAACAACCGCGCTGGGGGGCTCCCCTAACCTTTGGGGGTGGTGGGGGTGGACACCGCCGCCTGACCAATGAGCATCGCTGTCGGATTATGAAGACATGACGCGGCACGTTGCTAAGCGACCGCAAACACCCCCGCGCCGCAGCGTGGAATATGCCGTCTGCCGCCTCCATCCGATGACGGGCAGCCCGCCCCCGCTCGCGGTTTATTCACGCCGATGCGGGATGACGAAAGGACGCAACGGTTGTGCGAGAGGATTTAGAGACGCTAGAAGTAAAAGAGAATGTGCAATGCGAAACCCTCATTGACTTCTATAATTTTTTTTCCGAAAAGACAAACGACGCAGGTGGAGTCGACGAAGTTGTGGCAAAAATCGGCGAGAGTGCAAAACTGGATTTCACGTCTAAACAAATGCGTAGAAAAACTAGCGACTATGGAGGAAAATAGAAATTCCTTTTTTCAAATAAAACATTCATTCTGCCTGAGAAAAATTTGAGAGCATAATTTTGAAACTACCCTCGTATATAAACCAAAAGCATCATTATGCATAATCTGTATGAAATAAAGGATTGAAATTGAATTGAATTGTCTATATCGAATGATATTTATAGTGCACCTGATTCCTTGCTTAGTTCTTCTTAATTGTGGTCAAGCTTTTGATACGTTTGACGCAAATGTTATATGTAATTCCTCAACTCATTTTTTGGCCTATGATCGTCGCATGCGCCACTGGTAGCTCGCGCTCAACAATCTGCGAACACGTATGCAGGCCGTAGTATCTATAACCAACGACTCGCCTGATGTTCACGCATGGTGAGCATCCACTATGGATGCCTGCCTTGTAACCGTACACCGTGAGATTTATAAATTTATATTTTGACAATCTAATGCTGCAATTTAGGGGACGCATTATTTATCGCTGCTTATCTGATGTTGCGCCGACGTTAGATGTGACACATTGTTTTTAATAACGGCAGCGACAAATGGTCGAATAATATCTGGATGTAGATCTTTCATAATAGTTTACCTCCAGATTTTCTACAGGTATTTGCAGCTGTCTCGATGATTACGGTAAGTAGATACTATGAGAGTTATATAAGGATCCGTTCTAAGACATATAATTGAAACCCCAGAGACAAAAAAAATACTATGGGAGTTCCTCAAGGATACATTTTGAGGTCATTTGTGTGGATTTTGTATTCGTACGATTAAAATCAATAAAAACTGCTTTGTTGCAAAAATGTCTGTCTCTGACAAATACCTCAAACCTCAAAGACACAGAACACTGTAGGAGTCCTCAGGGATCTCTCTTGGGGCCATTATCATAGACTATCTATTCCGATTAAAAAACCACACTGATAAAAGAACGTCAACGGTTCAAACAGGCGACTATGGGAATTCCTCAAGGATCCATTTTGGGGTCATTTGTGTGGATTTTGTATTCGTATGAACGGAGTGTATTCTTAAATTGAAATCTGCTTTGTTGCAAAAATGTCTACCTCTGACAAATACCTCCAACCTCAGAGACAAATAACACTGTAGGAGTCCTCAGGGATCTCTCCTGGGGCCATTATCATAGACTATCTATTCCGATTTAAAAACCACACTGATAAAAGGACGTCAACGGCTCAAACAGGCAACTATGGGAGTCCTCAAGGATCCATTTTGGGGTCATTAGTGTGGATTTTGTATTTTTATGAGCGGAATGTATGCTTAAAATATTATGTTCACATATTTGACATATACCTCGAGCCTCAGACACAAGAGAGTTCCTCAGGAATTCGTCTTCGTGCCATTACGGTAGATTATGTATCCCTATCTAAAAATTGCACAGATGAAAAAATGCCAATGGTTGAAACGGGTGACTGCAGCAGTTCCCCAAGGATCCATTCTGGGGTCATTTGTGTGGATTTTGCATTCTAGTGAACAAAATGTATTCTTATAATGAATAAAAGCTTCTTTGATGGAAAAATGTTATGGTCATAACTGTGGGCTATATATCAAATATAACTCAAAATTCAGAGACAAATAGTACTATGGGTGTTCCCCAAGGATCCGTCTTGGGGACATTACTGTAGATTATGTATCACACTAATGAAACCATGTCAACGGTCCAAACAGGCGACTGTGAGAGTTCCACAGTGATCGAGTTTTGGGCCATTAGTGTGGATTTTGTATTCTTATAAATGATTTTGTTTTTTAAATTAATAAAAGCTGATTTGATAGAAAAATGGGTCATAACCGTGGATATGTCTTAGATTCAAGGGTTGAAACAATAAATAGTGTGAGACTTGTGCCGTCGTCGATTGAACTGAGTTAACGCTACTTTGAAGTAAATGGTACGAAGGGCCGAAAAGGCGACTATGGGAGTTCTTCAAGGTTCCTCGTTAAGGCCATTTGCGCATATCATGTATTCCGATGAGCCCAAAAGTTGAAAATAATAATAGCGTGGAGCTTACTATAGTCTTAAATCAGTGAATCGCTACTTTGATAAAAAATCGTTAAACATGAAAGGTGAGGGGTTCCTCAAGAACCCATCTTGAGGCCACTTACATGAGTCGTGTATTCCGATGAGTTTGGGAACGACAAAAAGTGCCTTTGATAAAAGAACGATAATAGTAGGAGAGTCCAAAAAAGATTCCTGCAGTTTCTTAGGGATGTTGAGGGGATTTCAAGGTGACTATTGTGAAATGAGAGTTGCGGTTGAAGATGATAGTGTGAGACTCACCACGGTCGTCGAGATGAAAGAAGTATAATGATAGGAGAGTCCAAAGAAGAGACCTGGCAGGTTGTCAGGGATCTTAGGAGGACTTCAGGGTTACTACTACGGAATGACAATCACGGTTGAAGATATTAGTGTGAGACTCATCATGGTCGTCGAGATGAAAGAACGATAATGGTAGGAGAATCCAATAACAGAACCTGGAAGTTTCTCAGGGACCTTAGGAGTATTTCAAGGTCACTATTGTGGAATGAGAGTCACGCTTGAAGTCGTCGAGTTTAAAGAACGATAATGGTAGAAGTGACCCGGCACTTCCTCAAGGATCAATTTCACAGCCACCATAGTGGAACGGGATTCACAGTTGAAGATGATAATGTGAGACTCACCATGGTCGTCGATCCGTTTCCTCTTGATATTGTTCCCATTAGGATCGTGTTGCAGTCCGAGTATCCCGTTGATGCTGTACGCTCCCGACCGCGTTTCTCCCGCTGTCAGTTGCGTGGGAGGCGCATGCGCGATGACGCTCACCGAAGACTGCGTCGACGTCGATGAAGCGGCGGCTGCGGCTGACACGGCGATGTGGTGCGCGTGTTTCGCTTTTTCTGCCGCTTTGTTACGCACAATCCTGGAAAGAAAAAAAATGTTGAAAACGTGCGAAATTTTCGCTACGATAGCTTTTTCGACACGAAAAATGGAATGTTGAGAATGTCTTTCTTCTGAGATATTACATGGTTTACGTGTGCAACAAATTTTAAGTCATCCATTATAATATACAGGTTCTTCGAATGATCTAGAGGTACTATTTTACTACCTTTTAAATTTATGTTTGTCCTTTTTAAAGCATTCATTTTTGTTTTATTTGCATATACCAACATATTTGTCTTCAAAGGGCTCAAACGAAGATTGTGACTACTAATAAACTTTTCAATTTGGGCTAGTTCTTGATCAATTTTATTATTAACTGTTTCCAAGTCATTACGTCCTAATGAATAGAAAATATGAGTGTCATCGGCAAAAAAATGTATGCTGCACGAATTAATATCTGTTTCTAAATCTGAGATATATAATGAAAATAACAGCGGCCCTAACACAGATCCCTGTGGTACACCAGAACGATTTTTTTGTGCGATAGAGTACTGTTAGCTTAGACGAACTTTTTAAAACTTGTTTTCAAGGTAGGTTTGGATGTAAAAGAGGGTTTTTAGAAAATTTATAATAACTAAATTTAGACACAAGAAGTGAATGATTAATTCTATTGGAAAAGCACAGTGATGTTTAAACAGCTCATACCATAAATGGCGCTAGTATTTGCCAGGTCCCTGAAGGGTGTCATTTAAGAACAAAATTCTGGAGTACGTTTTACATGAATACTATTTTCGAATAGAGAAAGGGTTCCGGCCTAATTACCTTCGTATCGAGTGACCAAACAAACACCTAATCCGATTACACAGCCGATCGCTCCCAAACAAGCTCCAAGAGTACTCGCGACGCCCCCCGCAGAGGTACCATTCATCCCTAATGGAAAATCCCACCCCTCTCCATATAACTGCCACCCCTCGAACGTATATCACAAACATTTTAATGAAGTATACCACTTCAGGTACACAATGGGCATCGAAGTCTATTTTAATAGATGTTAAGTCGCTACTGTGACAATGGGGCGCCCTCGGTGCTTCGGGCCTCACACATCTGCTCTCGAGATGAAAATGAGAGGGGGAGGGGGGATAGAGGAAGGAAGAGGAAGATGGATACGTCCAGGTATGCATACGTACGGACAGAATACGCCGGGTAGGATATTTATGAGACGGGACATGGGTGGAGTTATGAGGGATGAGTTATATGGGCTTCTTATTTTAGTCGTCTTAGATTAGTTGAAAAATAGGAAGATGCTTATTGTTCGCTGAATCAGTGACATGCAAGTAATTCGTACTATGCTGATGGTGCCTCAGAGCAATAATTTACTGTCCATCACTACAGGTATCATTTAGAAAGCCACACAAAGTACAATAGTGAAAAAGACACAAAAAAGAGAAATGCGCTTTACGTACAGAGAAAAGAAACTATGAATATGACTAATAGGTAATAGGTAATAGCAAAAAAAATAATATAAAGCTATATCATGTGAATGTATAATTAACGAAAACGTTAGTACTTCTTAATTTCTGAAATCCACAACAGAAGATATCACAAAGCTTCCAATCCTATTCGGATTTTTGCACATAAAGTTAATTAGACAGAAGATTTGTCTGTGCCCTCTTGCAGATAAAGGAAACTTTATATTTGGATGTCGATCTAGATATCAGGAAACGATTTGGCGATAGCGAAACAGGACAGTCGATGTTACCATGTAGTACTTTGTATAAAAATATCAGATTCTGCAAAGTAGAGTCACTAAATCTATTCAATAATAATTATCCTCTTGGCACTATCATTCGTATACCACAGGTACGAGCCCCTTCCCACTTCAGTTGGCCCAACTATTGAAATCTTAGTTTTTTCTTATCAAACACAAATAATAAAACTGTAGCAGGGTGTTATATATTTAAAATATTAACAATGAATATTTTGATAATATATAGCAGAAAACACCAACTTTATCACTCCCTAATCAAATAACACATGTTTGCAATTAGAACATATCAACCTATTTTCATTTCAATGCAAAATAAGTCTATAATGCATAGGTGGCTGTGAAAAATAAAAGCCATGACAATTATTTTTATTAATCACCGCTGTCAGAATACGTTTAAAATAGTTTTGAGTAGTTAGAGTTTTCAAAATGGGTAGAGGAAAGGTTATAAGTGAGAAAATTCGGTTACTGATAATTAAATTTTTTAATTCTGGGAAATCAAACTCAGAAATTGCAGCTTCGTTAGACTTATCGCGGTACAGTGTGAGAAACATTGTTAGAAGATATAACGTAACTGGTTCAGTTAATATTAAGCCACGATATGGGAAAAAAAAGTAATATCACAAATGCCGAACGAAGAGCATTAAGAAGAATAATCGTGAATAACAAGCTTGCCAATTATTTACAATTAAGTGCTCTGTGGAGTGACGCTGTTGGAAGGAGAATTTCGAGGTTCGAAACTCATAGAGTTGCACAACTTGTTTATAGGCCAAAGAAAAGCCACTATTAACTCCACAGCAAAAGAAAAATCGGCTTAGATGGGCTAAAGAACAACACCTCAACAATGGTGTGCAATACAATGGAGCGATGAAGCCCGATTCGAAGTTTGTGTTGGTGACAGTCGCAGTAGAGTTATTCGCAAAAAAATTAACCATTTCATGTTGACTGTCTGAAGAGAAAAGTGCAATTTCCAGCATCCATTATAGTCTGGGGCAGTATGTCATCAAAAGGAGTAGGAAAACTTCATTTTATTGATGGAAATGTGGATACAAACAAATATTTGGCAATTTTAGAAGAATTTTTACCAGTGATGGAAGAATGTTTGACATCCGGCCAAGATTTTGTGTTTCGACAAGATGTTGCAGCGTGCCATACCTCAAAAAAGGCTATAAAATGGATGGAAGAAAATAATGTACCACTTTTGAAATGGGTTTCTAGCAGTACAGATCTGTCACCAATTGAAACTTTGTGGCACGAAATGAAAACGGTTCTATACGTACAACATCCTGCTCGTACAATCACCGAACTGAGACAAAAGCTTCAAGAATGGGATTGTTTTACACCAAATTTTTGCCAAAACTTGGTTAACACTATGCCCCAAAGAATTTCAGCTTTGTGATAATTGGCATTTCTACGATTTCTGATAATAAAGCCATCTGTGCGATACGCATTACTTACTAATTTCACTGATATGGTAGTTTACGGTGATCTGATTATCGAATGCCCAAATCTTTGACTGCAACACCCTGCACGTTGATAATGACACAATTTTGTATTAATTTTTATATAATTGTAAGACGTACCTTTTAAGTTGAAAATAATGCTACGTTTTTCTAAGACACCCTACACAGTCAACCCCTACGGGAAAATTTTGGATCAAGAACGTATAAATCGTACCTTCAACCTTGAAAATATTGCTATGGTCTTATGAACCACCCAGTAGAATCAACCTACTTTACGCCGTTTTTTACACCGTTTCCGCAAGTACGAACGAAAGAGAGAGAGACAGTGAAAATATCGATTATCCGTAATAATTCCTATATGAAAATCGTTGCCGTACTGCCAATGGGCTTATATTGAAGTGTCAACCATTGTTTGTGTGCTATTGTATCCCGGTTGGAATTGTTGGGAAAAGGCCAACTCGCCTGTCTGTATGCCTGCCCGGTCCCCGCTTTGTGTTATAATGCCACATCGTTTTAAATGCTATTTAATAAAAATATTTGGCTTCCGATGCATATGCTTACAAAACTTTATGCTGAACGCGAATTCATTATCTGTAAAATAGTCGAGTCTCGACGCTTTTCGAAACAATGCAGTAACGGATTTTTTTGTGACGTTTTCAACTACGAAAAAACGAATACATGTAGTTCTCCTTCTCGCAGTTTGACTTTAATGCATTCTTCCGATTATTGAACATCGCATCGTTTGACTTTTTTACAAAAACTTGCGTGGCACTATTTTTTGTCATATAGACATTCTATATTGAACAACCTGTATAACCTTGTCTCCAATAACCTCATGTATTAATACATAATACATAATATCTGGCGCCCCCTGTAATCCGACATGTCTTTGAATATGTATTACATACATACGTATTTGACAATATTCGCTAATGTAGATCACGCAGGTTTGAACAGGTTACAACTTGTACTTGCCACCACTATCGTGCTCGACGCGTAAGCATTGTTTTACTTAGTTTGAATTTGACTACTTGTGATAGCGGTACGGCCTAGCGTGCGTTCATTGTTTACTATTTATTCATTGCGTATTAAGTATAGTACCTAGTAATGTCATCAGAAACTCAGGAGCGAAAGCACAAAACATTGACAATTAAAGAAAAATGTGATATTTTAGACCGCTTAAATCGCAATGAAACTTGCAGTAGTTTAGCAAGTGAATACGGCGTAGGCCGGTCTACAATTTATGACATTAAAGGAAACCACGAGAAGATCAAGAAGCTGGTGTCAACTACTGACTGCGGGCCAGGTAAGAGATAGACACTCAAGAAACCTGAACATCCAGAAGTGGAAGAAGCTTTGTACATGTGGTTTCTTCAGGAAAGAAATAGGCATGCACCAATTTCAGGACCCATGTTGGCCATGAAAGCTAAGTTTTTTTTTATAAGGAAATAACAAAAATACGTTTAATGACTATTACAGGAGAGAAACTTTCTAATGATGCCACCTGCATAGAGCCCTTTAAATTAAGATTTCTGCAAAAGCTGAACGATTTAAATCTTGACCCGTCACAAGTGTACAATGCAGACGAATCAGGGCTTTTTTGGCGGGTGATGCCTAACAAAACTTTCGTTTCTTGTAACGAAAAATCCGTACCTGGACGAAAAGTAAGTAAAGAGCGTGTAACCATACTACCATGTGCTAACGCTGCGGGCACCCATGCGCTTAAGATGATGGTCATTGGGAAATCTAATAAACCGCCGGCATTCAAAAACATTGATTTACCTGTACACTATTACGGACAAAAAAGTGCATGGATGACAAAAGACCTTTTCAAAAAGTGGTTTGATGAATGCTTCGTACCTGAAGTTAGAAAGTAGTTAAAAGATCATAATTTTCCTCAAAAAGCGTTGTAGCTTCTTGATAACGCTCCCTGTCATCCGTCTGAAGAAGAACTAACAACTGAGGATAAATGCATCACTGCGATGTTTCTTCCGCCAAATTGCACATGCACTGATTCAACCAATCGACCAGAATAGACAGTTTGTCAAGCAAGACTGTAAGAAAAACCTACTTCTGAGAGCCGTATCAAAAGACCGACCAATAGAAAAAACTTTAAAAGAATTTAATATGAAAGACTTTGTTTTTGCTCTTTGTCAGTCGTGGGATGCGTTACCGTCATCAACTATTAAATCTTGGAAAAAGTTATGGCCAAATATAGTCACCACTCTTAGCAATGTTCCACAAAACAGTGTTACTTCGGAAGTTATAGAACAAGTCGCTACTGAAACACAGATAAGTCCGGAAGATTTGGAAATCTGGTGCCGTGGAATGGATAAAGAGGAAAATGTCTTTCATGAAATTTCTGACGAAGAGATTATACAGGAGGATTCTAATTATACAACAAACAATCAGGAAAATAACGGCGACGTGATTGCAACTGCTCCACAAGTCACAGCACAAGACGCAATTAACGCCTTTGAGCTACGTTTACATCCTACAACGAACTTTTACTTTTGAGAAGACTGAGGGACAAAGCTCTGATCTCGCGTTATAACAACCTTAAACAAAAAAAAATGATGAATATTTCCAAGCTTCATAATTTGATAAATTCATTAATGATTTTGATTAATAATTCTTGATAATTTTACCATTGGATTTGTAATTTGTCGGATTACAAGGTACTCTTTTGTAAAAAATTCCGGATAGGGGGTCTTAGGCAGTGCTCTATAATCCGACAAATTCGATAGTCCGACACTGCTCTGAATAATGTTTGTCGGATTATCGGAGGTCCACTGTATATCATATTTCAGTATAATCATGAATAATATTAAAGAATAAAGCTTAACACGTTTTTTACAAACTTCCTAATATTAAAACGCTATCAAGTGCTGACTCACGAACCATAATCATGTGCAATTATTTCGTTTGACAAAAATCGGTGTCGAGGTCGGTATGAAATTTCACTAAATTTGGAAATTTTAATTCATTTCGAAACGCAACTGTTTTGTGTTTGTAGGTAAACGTTTTTTGCAGATGTTTCAGTCCTGCAATTTTTATTATTTAATGTAACATTGAGTAACCGGTTTAGTGAATGATTGTCGGAAATGTACATTTAACAGTACATTTAACTTCACTTATTGTGGTAGGCGTCTTTTTCTTGAATATCATTTGCTTGAAGACGTTCTATCGTCTACAGATATAATACAAACTTTGTTTCTCCGACCTGTATGGCACGGGTATCATGTAAAAAACCTATAAAACGTCAAGAACAACCTATAAGATGTCATCTTGCAGACTACGTAGTTTTTAGGGCGCAAGCAGTCATTCCACGTTTGCTCACTGGGAGGAGGAATCACGCAACAAACTGCATGCATTATTGGTTGCATATATTGTGATATGTGAGGCTGAGTGATCCGTGCTTGTAGTTTTTATCTCTGAGAAGAAAGTTGGTTGAATAGCATGATCGCATTTGGACGATTATGTGTGTTGGTCTGCATGTGTATAAAATTAGTGATATTTGCTGAGTGAGAAAATCATTACTGAATATGCTGCCAAATAAGTATATGTATTAGCTGTGCTGGACGGATTATTTATGTGTTGTGCTTGTTGAAGAGAGGTTATGCTCAAAGTTATAAATTACGAAAAACTGGGGAGAATTACGGGAAATCATCACCGCGCCCGCGTTGTGTGTAATTACTATTAGCATGTATATGACTTGTAATTCGACAGTGTATTTGAGAGAAGAACCCAATGTAATTATTATCAACACATACAACTTTAAGCTTAGACCTCCAGTTATGCCATCTATGAAGCAGATTTTACATCACATCGGAGCCAAACGTTGATAACAAGCCTCATAACGTTTAGGCAACACGTACAACTAAGCGCTAAGTTAACATCTTATGGAAAAACCTACATAATATCTCAGAAACCAGTATAATGTCGATATAACGTCACTTTTGAAGATATATCATACCTGTGCGGGAATTCCCTTAACTTTCCAGCCTTATTAGAAAAAAGTTAGACTAATTTGACTTGTCGCGGTAATATCCTTTTTTATTTGTAGGGTATCTCAAAAATGTGGTATCAAATGAAGGTGTAATTTTTTTAATTGAATCTCTGCAAATTCCAAATTCATACGAGCATCACTCCAGTTCCAGAAAGTTAAATTCTATGCAATCGTGTCCACTAAAAACATAGTTGGTAGGTAATATATTACCACTCTAACCAGGAGCACTTTTATGCATATAAAAGAACATTGCATAAAAACTTATGTAATACCCTACAACCTTCATACGTTGGAGTCGACGTCAAGCTGGAAACGGATAGATCAAGTCAGAAAATATAAAAAATCTATTGACGTCGATTTCTGGCACACCCTGTATAAAACCTTCTTTTATAAGCAATTATACACTCTGAATATGTGATATCGAGAATGTCGAACAATCTGCTAGGACGGATTTCTCAGTTTTACGAAGATTAGGAAAGTGCGATTTAACTGAATCCTCGAGATTCTCGATTTGCTATCAATAATGGATGACAAAACACTGCTCTTCTATATTTTTGGATCCATCAAATGAACCATGAATGATTCATAAAAAATTGCGGACACGCGCGACATGCGCCCGACAATTCGCAACATCATTCAAGCACGCGCCATGGTGAAAGCAAAAACATGACCACCGCCATAGGCATAGACGTGGCTTCACCATCCCTTATTAAGGGGAAAGCTTATATCGTGTTCGATTTTCAATAATCTAAGCAAAACAATAGAATTAGAAGTAGAAAGTAAGTTCCAGGCAGTTTCGGTTATGAACGATAAGGTGAGAGCTGTGCCAGTTTTGTACCATATTATTGTGTCAGGTAGGCAGTATTGTTATTTCTTTCGGTTTTTGTAACTAACCCTTTTTTAATAACCTCATTTTACCCTGTTCGATATCCTTGAACTAAACCACGATGACATTCAGGCAACCAGTTATACAACCTTCTGCATACTTGGTTGCCTATAGTGGTGTCTCTTCTTCTATCTCGTACCCAACCGTTCAGTCTCAACTGGTTCGATTGGATCATCGGGATCCAGCAGTTCGTGGTGAACTAGTGAAAGAATTTCTCGAGGAACGATGAACCAGTTCACTTAGTTCAGTCATAAAAATCGTTCGTTTGAACTAGTTCGTTGGCGAACTACACATCACTACTGTCAAATACATCTTTCGAGCTCAAGGATTTTTAACACCAAGTAGCCGCGAAGGCAGATGCTGATTTTTGAACTGCCTAAGGTTAGAAGAACTGGGAAAAGCCTCATCATGAAAGGGCCCCCAGACTGTCATTAAAGAGGAGTTATAGATCAGTTGGAAATGTAGTCGGGGTGGTAGCACTCCAAGCATGTGAGCAGTAACCGAGGCTATTCTTATTTGGAGCTTGTACAGAGTGAGGAGGTCATGTTGATATCATAGAAACATCCAAAGGTCACAAGAGGCGCGCATATAGACGAATTTGTGGTACCATACTTTGAATTGCGATCTTTACTTTTTTGTTTGCTTTCCTAATGCTGTTTCCAAAACTGATACCTTACCGACGCTTCTGAACTAGGATGAAACCACCGCAAGCTGCGATACGTGATGGTGTAACTCTGGTTGCCTAATTTTGATAGAGTATCTTTTCGCCATTCAAGGTCCCAGTAGAGAGCATTTTTATCGCTTTGGAGCGGAAAATCTATTGTTTGTGATCGGAAGCAACGTACATTATCGAAAAAAAATTGTTCGCCTCCTATGGTTTCGGTATGATGTGGACAGCCAGCAGGGGGTGGTTTATATGGTACTTGGAGGGTGTGGGGCATGTTTTATTTGCGGAAAAGTAAAAAAGTCCGCCGGGAAATCGAATTAATTTCGTCGTGAGATGTATCGGGACATCAATAATGCCAATGGACTATAATGGAAGACCAGTGTAGAGGGTGAAAGACTGTATGGTGAAGTGAATGATTAGTTACCATGATTTCTGTTTTTTATAGAGTGTTCAATCGGTCCGTTGGGGTGATGGCAAGTAGATAAATATCTACTGCATGCAAAAGTAAAAAACTTCCTAGAGAGGCACAAATCTCACTAATCTCTCACTACTAAAAATTTGATAGATAGACAATCATCTGATGAAATGAAATAAATATTTTACAGAACATGAAGATACAATCTTATACAAAAACCAGGTGAAATCGGGCTCAGGGGTATTCTAACTTAACCTGCCAATTATATGATATATTATCATCAAACGCAAATGATTCACACTAAATAGACTAGACGTAAAGTAAGTGATTCCTTTTTACAGGCAATAAAAAGAATAGCATACAACAACCTCATGAAACGCAACAATCAATTTGGTAATAGCTGGAGGACTAGTAACGGGTCTGATTGTACTCTTAATTTTGTTAACGCAAAAGTGTTGCTTTTAAAATGCGGTTTTATTACTAGTAATATTGAATTTATATTATAGTTTATTTTATTTTTAAACGTTCTTATAATTTTCATAATATCATTGAAACAAGTGCTAAGATCAGGGGCGGCTGGCCCCTAAGTTCTGCAGAGCTGCCAAAACTTTCGTCTTAACAGAAAAAAGCAGTAGTAATTTGATCATTATTTATTTTCCATGTTATCAAATAGAAACAATACCGGCAACGCTGCCCCCGCAAGATACAGCGTCGAGTCTGTTTTGTATTGAGAAAGCATTATAATCGACCAATTGTGTACTTGTCATTTTCGTCGCGACCTCAGCGTAACATTATTCATGGGCCACTTGAAAAGGGTCTGTGCACTTCTTCGACACAAGCCGCACGCGCTTGCTTTTGTCTCTCTCTACAAAATCAAATGCCCGATTTAAGACTAAGCATGTGCTGCACGTTATACAGATCCGTACAGATCTAATGCGAAGTACGATATCTGATTGGTCGGTCGGTGCTCGGTATAAAATTTTGCGGCGCATTTGAATTGGCGCTAGGGGGCGACGACGAAACCGAGAGCTCCCAAAACCTGGGAATATTTTGTGGACTGATTAATTTTTCTGCTGAGCTTGATACAACCTTAAGCGAACACATAAAAGATGCTTCAATATTTAAAGCTACTCAGCCAACATCATTAGAAGACCTGCGACAAAGAATTGTGAGTGAGTGCCTTCAAATTACTCTTCAAATATTGCAAAATGTGCGGCAACATTCTGAGCAAAATCTTTATTATTGCATGGAGAGTCATGGTGGCCATTTTCAACATTTACTTGCCTAACGGGTCAGTTCATTCTTAATTTTTAAATTACTTTGCTGCCAAATGTATTGATCTCCACTAATGATGTTGTAGTTGTAGTTTTATTTAAGCTTTAAATCAATAAATCTTCAGAACTACTCAACTGAAGTACATTAATTTTATATCAATATAAAGGGAACAAAATCGACGGGTCTGAGCGTTTTTTCCAAAAAAAACTGAGCTGCCAGTAAATGCGTCTGCTTCGTTTTCGATGCGCCACCCTGTATATATATATATAAACTTCTTACACAGGGTGAAGATATTTTATAGGGTGATTCCTTGTAAAAAACTCGATAAAAGGTCTTATAAACATGAGTCCGGAAATGTAATTTTGAAGATAGGGGGTGATAAATAAAAAAAAAATTCATATTTTTTATAAGGAATCACCCTCTAAGATATCTCGGTCTATTTTTCGAACACCCTGTATGTTAAGTTAAACAAAGAATATTTTCAAAATTATCCTTTCGGAGCAAGAGTAATGACTCATTCACCAATAAAAGCGTTATTGCATAAAGAAACTAAATATGTAAACGTCATAGTAGATTATAAAGGGTAAAAATGTTTCATACAGTGATTAAAAGCTTTAAAGAGAGTAATGATTACTCCTGTTTCATTTTAATAAAATTATTTACTATTTCGCTTAGGAAATGTAATTAATATGATATATTTGAAAAAGTGACAAAATAACTATTTTTGTTAAATAACGTGATCAGTGATAAATTTGTAAACTGTAATCATAAACATTAATTGGCGACAAAGGCAGTAAATAAATGTATTTTACCTCAGTATGGAAGTATAGCTAACAACGAACTAAGACTTTTTCGTCCCCTCTCGTATCTAAAACAAGATTAAAACGCTCCCTCCTTTCCACTTTAGCATCCCCAATGGCGAAACCGCCATCGCATTAATCATAACATCAATGAGCTACTTTATAAACAAGCTTGAGTCGAGACCCAGCTTCAAGCCGCAACCCAAACTAATAAGTTTCATTGCAAATTAGGTTGGCGGTGTATCCCGAGCTTTGTGCCCGGTAATACACGGCGAACAGAAAGGCGGTGTCGGCCAGCCGAACCATCGAAGCCGGAGCTTTGCTGCGATGCTGAGCGCGCAGCTGGGCCGCAGCTTCGGTACGGCCACTTAGCTGCGGCTTCCTCTGTTCCAGTAATTGTTCCGCAAATTATATTTGCCGGGAAGAGGAACTATAAGCACTCAGTCTGCCCGTTGCTGAGCAAATATCTTCTGATGGAGCGGGCGAATGTGCTTTCAAATCCGCGGAATTATTAAAAAGCGCTCGCTGTGGAGCTTTAGAGGACTATCGATTGAGTTAGATGGAGAATCTTCACAGGTTTTTTTTATTTATAGGTGATTCAGAAAACAGTGGTAATGTTTCTGGGATTAAAGTGCCAAGTAGATCCAAGTTCAGCCTTCTGAGTTAGTTATGAGTATGTATAAAATGGATCTAGTCAGTCAAACGGACCTATATAGTTAGTCAATAGTCCCCACCAACTTGGCAACTGTTCGGTCTAGAAATTTCTACCCTGACCTACCGACAGTATCGTCCAACAGGCAACGTTGCTATGACTAACCTCGTCACTCGCCAGTTCAGCCACCGATCGATCAGGCCTCGGAGCAGGTAGACTTACAGACTGGGAAGCTCCAAAGTTAAAACTACGTTTAAAATACGCTTCGGGGTCCTGTACCGGAAGGTTTGGACTTTCATCTAGACACTTGAAAATGTCGAAAATATTAAATTTTGACCGAGTTTTTATGCATTAAAAATTACCATTTTCAGGCATTGAATCGCTTATGACTCCAAAACTCAACCTCACAGAAATGTTACTAAGAGCCTGTTTTGTTCAGAGCGGAGCGAAAAATATACTTTCTTATAATCCGTTTAAAGAATTTTTTTGAATAAATACAATGTATGATGCAATCAAATAAGCATGCATATTACGCGAGTAATATACTCGTGTCTCCGTAAAAGCATTTCCAACAATAATTCATAAATGACGAAGCTTCCTGTCAAACCGACGTCGTTCTGTGGCACGTGACCGATCACGTGTCTCGTCGTAAGCGACACGTGCGAGTGGCCTAACACTTCTTTCACTCCTATTTATCTTCGGACCCCAAAATAAGCTTTTAATTGATAGTGGCTGATGGGATGAATATAGGCTTAAAGCTTTGGGATATTATTTTGTTATTATATACTCTGAAAATCGATTTCATAGGAGTTTGTTTATACGTCTGCGAAAGGTTTGAATCCGTTACTTTTCATGGCCAAACTTCTAGAAGGCACCCCTACAGCACTATTCCGGTAAAGAACTTCTACCCTTTTTGTGCTACCCTGTATACAGCAACTGACCAAAAATCTTATTTTCTCCTATTTCAACAACAAAAAACGGTTTGGTTAAGTGTCTAAGGCTAATAGTTTTCGAGATATTTGTTTTTAAAAGTATATTATAACAAAATAATCAAGTTGCTTTGGATAATATCTGAGTAGCGTTGCTATGGTTTTTAACAATAACACATGAGGATGTCAACAAAACTAACAAACGGAAATAATAACTACAAAAATTGTTCAAAATGAGCACCACTCTTGAGCTCAATGAACTAATCCTTGCTGCACTTGGCATTTGGATGTTATTTTTAATTTCCTGGCTATGGTGGATCATTCTTTGTCGAAGATCATCTACAGTATCTAGTGGCGTATTGTAAATGCGTCGTTTTAAATCACCTCAGGAGAAGAAATCCATAGGATTTAAATCTGGTGATCTAGCCGGCCACGATGCAGGTCTGAACGGCCTATTCACTGGCCTGGATAAATTCTATTTATATTAACTAATATACCCGGTAGATTTTATACTCACCTCTGGTCACATTACCAGCAGTTAAGAGTTCTTTTTCATAATTTCAAAGATGTGATAATGGCACCTATGCAAATGAAAACCTTCTCGATTAAATCCGACATCTGAATTTGTCGTAATTTCCATCAATTAATGTACGACAATCTACTTACTTATCGCTCCCCCACCCCTGGACCCTAGGGATCGCCTAAGAACAATCTATTCTATCGAAGCTCCCTTGGGACATGCTAACGCTACGAAAGCCGTTTCTCCCCTTATAGTAACACTATACCTACGCCCTTTTCAGTTTTCACTATAGAATGTATGAAGTAATCAAACAGATTTTTAGATCGGCGGATGGGTGTCCATATTTTAGCCGTTTAGGGTATTTTATCGACGTGATTTTCAGTATAAAGAGGAATAAAATGTATTAGTGTTTTTTCATGAGGGACGTTGGATTGAACGGGGTAACTTTGTGACATGTGGAATTTGAGAATTGTTCGTGCCAGATTTGAGTTTGAACATTGTCCAACAGATTTCTGATTATTTACACGAAGTATTTACAAGAAATAAGCAAAAACAGTTGAGTTAATTTACAATGACCTAAATGGCAATCCGTTTGTTGGTATTCATATGAAAGATGTGTCAAAGCACAGCGTTGCCAGATAGGTCGGATAGAATTTCCCCAGAACAAGCACAAAAATCGCTCGGAACTGTTACTTTAAAAAAGATCCCTGAAATCACAATAGTTTTTGGTTCAAAGAGGAAGAGGGATGCTTTTTATACGTGTGATCCCCCCCATAAAAAAGTTGCTTTGTGTCCGAGATAAATTGTGATGACAATTTTGTTTACCTTATTGTTCCTAGTAGACGAACATTGCTTCATTTAATAAAATGTGACGTAACTTAATGACATACAAGGACTTAATTTTAACATTTATGTTTTATGACACTTAAATTGCTATAAACACACAAATTCGCTACCTTATTACGATTCTATCAGATCTTATCGGTACTATAAATGAAAAATCACGCTTATTATTATTCGTGAAAAATATCCACCGCAATCGCTATCGAAATTAATTAAGCGTGGATTCTTGTACTAACAAATTTATTGCCCATTCGGAATCATACTGCAACAGTTGTTCAAAGTGATTACTGCGACTCGCTAGAGTGGTGGATAAACAAACAGTAATGGAGATACCGGGATTATAATCTTGATTAGATTTTAATTATTTTTCGCGTCGCCGTGGTTGTTATGTTTATCAGCGACAAATCATGATTTTTTTAGGATAGTAAAAGGTAACAGACTACCTCCCCGAACATACAGCGTGTCTAAAAAGTAACAAAATCTCACGATAATTTGTGAACCAATAATGTTATGAACACAGCCCCAAGATTGATAGGAACTTTCCTCCGCTAACCATTTAGAGGTCAAGTCGAGTTTTTTAAGTGGAACCTCCCATTTGTCATCCTGCAAATGAGAAGAGCGAACAATTTTCCGTTGGCCTTGGCCATTCTTAGATTTTGACCCCACGCCAAGGTCAAGGTCAAGTCCAAGTACGGCCATGTAACTTGAAAACCAGTAGTGAAACTGCGGAGACGTTACTTTCATGATCTTGCATCAAAAATCCAATGACGACCTTGGACCAGACCTTGACCATCATGACCTTTGAGGTCATATGAAGGTCAAGTCGATTTTTGTAACCAGAGATCAATACTGAAATAACAGTGAAGTCAATTTATCTGTGGTGTACCCAGATTTCTGACTTATCAGAAAACTAAGGTAGACTTGTGTTTGACTTTGATAAAGAATACATTCGAACATGAAATTTTCTTTTTTTTCAATTTCCGCCGTCAAAGGTATAGGTTCCCACTAACAGTCGACTATCAAATGACCTTGGAGGTAATGACCAAGGTCTGATCCAGGTACGGCGATATACCTTGAAAACCAGTAGTCAATATTCAATAATGACCCTAGCCTCAACCATGATGACCTTCAAGGTCATGCGAAGGTCAAGTCGATTTTTGTATCCAGGGAGCAATTTTGAAATAACTGTGGGGTCAGTTTATCTAGGGATCACACAGGTTTCTGAACTATCAAGACAATAAGTTAAACTTGGGTGTGATCTCTAAGATCAAGGCGAAGGTCAGGCTTCAAAAATATATATTCTAACGTAGAATTTTCCCTTTTCGCCATTTCCATGGTCAAAAGTATAGGGTCCAACTAAGAAAAAAAGAGTCGATTTTCAAATGACCTTGAAGATAATGTCCAAGGTTTGATCCAGGTGCAGTGATGTAGCTTAAAAACCAGTAGTCGTATAGAGAAACTACAGAGACATTACTGTCATGATTTTTCTTCGAATATCCAATGATGACCTTGGACCTCACCTTGACTATTCTGACCTTCAAGGTTATACGCGGGTCAAGTCAATTTTTTGTAGCCAGGGAACGATCCTGAAAGAATAGTGAAGTCCATTTATCTGTTGATTACACAGTTTTCTAAATTATGAAGCAACTGAGGTAAACCTGTGTTTGACCCTGATAGTCCAAGTCCAAGGTCAAGTTTTAAAAATGGCCAAGGACATATTCGAACATGAAACTTTCCTTTTTCACTATTTCCGCCGTCAAAAGTATAGGGTTCTACTGAAAAAATAGTTGACCTTTGAATGACTTTGAAGGTCACGGTCAAGGTCAGGTACACCAATGGATATCAAAAAAAAACATGAAACTAATGACTTGGTAGTTTCCCTATACGTGTACTGGCGTCCAAGTTATATCACCGTACCTGGGTTTGACCTCCTAAGGTCAACGAAAATTATCAAAACTATATTTAAACGTGAAATTTTTTGCTATTTTCATTTACTAGGTCAAAAATGGGGAGTTCTATTTAAAAAAGCGACTTGACCTGCAAATGACCTTTAATGTTATGGTTCAGGCCCAAGGTCACCATTGGATAGCCCGGGAAAATTCTTATCAATCGCGGGGCCATATATACTTTATAATTTTAAATTTTTAGTAGCTCACCTTACCCAAAATATGCATTTGTAAAAGAATCGGATAAAGGCATGTTATTATTATTATTATATGATTCATATACAAAGTCAATTTCTCCAAAATCTACCTACTCGATGCCGTATAAAATAAAATAGACAAGAAATCCAGAAATCATATGTGAGCCCTTATGATTCCTTTTCAATCACATTTATCACACATTAGTCAAATTTTCATTCACTCAGCGCACCCGAAACGCGGCACAACATCAACATAAGTGCAAAATAAACAATCATTCAAAACAGCTCCCAGGGGAGGCAAAAAGAGGGAGCATTGAAGCCAGAGAGCAATGGGATGTAAGTAATCTAGAGTGCTGTGTGAGCATCTGTCTGTATAGCTGGTAGGGAGGGGAGGGATATACGTAAGGGAGGGGGTAATTCGCTTAACTGTTGGGGGAGCGCGGGAGTGACGCTTGCGTTTCTATTAGTGGTCGAGCATTGATGGAATTATGGAATAATTTGCCTCTCAGGAGGAGCGAATTGGCTGGGAGGATGATGGCTTAGTTAAGGGAGGGCGGATGGTATGATGCTGATGAGGTTACCTAGTTATCCGTCGCTTTGTGGAATATAGCAGCACGTACTTAACAATCTCGAGCACTCATTCCGCAGACGATGCTTGAATCATTGTTTCAGATTCTTCTAAACAGCATCAGTAACTGGTTTGAGGATAATTATAATGCCTAAAGATCAATTGCACCACTAAATAACTTAACGTTACAATCCCATCTGTAGACACAATTCTTAGAGCTGTATCTAGATGAATGTGTAGGCAATAAAATAAATTCACAAACCTATGTGATTAAAAATATAAATCAATATTCACCGAAAACCAATTATTGATGTACCACTCAAAGATGGGAACGGGTATCCCCACATTTTGAGACCAAACATATTGAACAAGCTTCCAAACCAAATAAAAAGAGCTGAATCATTGAACATTTTTAAAGTTAGGTTGAAAAACTCATCTCATTGAAAAGTGTTTTTATTTTGTAAATGACATTATCAGTATCTATAATTTTATCCTCAACTTTGTTGGTTATTGCTGTTGTTGTGAGTTTGTTGCTTTTTATTTATGTGTAATATTCGTTATATACGTGTGTATATCTATTTTTTTCGGCGAGAATCTACATATGTATTTGTCAGTTGGAGAATAAATCATTATTATTACTACCGCTAATGATATACAGGGTGGCGCATCGAAAACGAAACAGACGACGCATTTACTGGCAGCTGAGTTTTTTTTTTGGAAAAACGCTCAGACCCGTCGATTTTGTTTTCGAGGGGGACACAAGTTTGGCAAAAAATCACGTTAACATGTGCAATAATTTTTGACATATATGTTCAGTGTCCCTGACTAGTCAAATGATTAAATTTCAGCTTGAATCGTCAACTGACTGCAGAAGCTGAAGCTAGACCATGCTGATGAGTCACCAAAAAGCACAAAACAGCTGTCTATGATCGGACGGACGGAAGCCGCATGTTTAACCGACAATACGCCTGCCGTTTCACAACAATAGTCAGTATCTGAGACGATGCTTCGTAAAGGAGGGTTAACAGCCAACGATAATAGTCCATACCTCCACCTTACTCCTATAGGAGGATAGGTCGTAATCCTGGCGTGCAAGAACGTCGAAGCGGTAGCGGTTAATGCTCGTAGCGCCCCGCTTAACTGCGCTAAGCTTTCAACCTGCCCGAAAGCTTTGCATCTGTGCTTTTGTGGTAATGACGCTGGCTGCGACCAGCACAGCTTTTCCTCGATTTTGTTTTTATGTTTTTGTGCCGGCGAGTAGGATAGGTGAGATTGTTGAGTGGGAAGCACAGGATTGGCTTAAGAATTTCAAATACCTTTTTAACAGGTAACCGAAGAAATCACTATTATTTCCCGTAATGCTTCCATAAGCTTTTATATCCACAGTGGTGATATCAAAAGCGAACTGAGATCTTTGGATTGTTTTATTTCGTAATATTTTTAATGTACTTTCTACCATATAAATATTACCACTGTTGTTTGAATCATACGAGCCCCTTCCCACTTCAGCTGGCCCACTTCAAGATTTGTACCAAAATATGCCTAAACATGACGAAACTATTTACTTCTAATACAATTTGTTTTCTCAAAAACATTTTTGATACACTCTAGTCGTAAAAAATACATATTTGAAATCAATTAGACCTATAACTAATAGAACATCTGAACAAATAAACAATGTGCGATTAAATGCGCGAAGTTAACAAAGCAACAATTGAATGATTACCATTGGGTAACATCACCTTTATTTTATATTGCGGCTGAAATTGTTTGGGGCATAGTGTTTAACCAAGTTTTGGCAAAAATTTGGTGTAAAACAATCCCATATTTCTTGAAGCTTTTGTCTCAGTTCGGTGATTGTACGAGCAGGATGTTGTCCTAGAACCTTCTTCATCTCGTGCCACAAGGCTTCAATAGGTGACAGATCTGGACTGCTAGAAACCCATTTCAAAAGTGGTACATTATTTTCTTCCATCCATTTTATAGCCCTTTTTGGATGTCAAACATTCTTCCATCACTGGCAAAAGCGATTCTTCTAAAATTGCCAAATATTTGTTTGTATCCACATTTCCATCAATAAAATGAAGTTTTCCTACTCCTTTTGATGACATACTGCCCCAGACCATAATGGATGCTGGAAATTTCACTTTTCTCTTCAAACAGTCAACATGAAATGTTTCATTTTTTTGCGAATAACTCTACTGCGACTGTCACTAACACAAACTTCGAATCGGGCCTCATCACTCCATTGTATTGCACACCATTGTTGAGGTGTCCATTGTCTATGTTCTTTAGTCTATCTAAGCCGACTTTTCTTTTGCAGTGGAGTTAATAGTGGCTTTTCTTTGGCCTATAAACAAGTTGTGCAACTTTGGGGTTTTTACTTCCTTTTTTTTTATAGGAAAACTTACCTTGCAAGTGCTAAATCCAAGTTTGTGGGCCTCTCTATGAGTTGTGGACCTCGAAATTCTCCTTCCAATAGCGTCACTCCACAGAGCACTTAATTGTAAATAATTGGCACGCCTGTTTTTCACGATTATTCTTCTTAATGCTCTTCGGTCGGCATTTGTGATATTACTTTTTTTCACATATCGTGGCTTAATATTAACTGAACCAGTTACGTTATATCTTCTAACAATATTTCTCACATTGTACCGCGATAAGTCTAACAATTTCTGAGTTTGATTTCCCAGAATTAATAAATTTAATTATCAGTAACCGAATTTTCTCACTAATAACCTTTCCTCTACCCATTTTGAAAACCTTAACTACCCAAAACTATTTTAAACGTATTCTGACAGCTGTGATTACTAAAAACCATTGTCATGGCTTTCACAGCCACCTATGCGTTATAGACTTATTTTGCATTGAAATGAAAATAGGTTGGTATGCTGTAATTGCAACATGTGTTATTTTTATGCTGCAAATCTGATTATAGTGATAAAGTTGGTGTTTTCTACTATATATTATCAAAATATGCATTGTTAATATTTTAAACCTATAATATCCTGCTACATTTTTATTGTTTGTCTTTGATAAGAAACTGAAGTGGGAAGGGGCTCGTACATTATAAAAATGGGAGGTAAAACAAAATGTTACAGAATCATTCCATTACTCTTCAGCCGAATCGCAAAATCTCTTTATAGACAAACAGCACCCACCAGTCTAGATTAATCTGATTTCGATCTATCGAAAGGGCAACAAAAGCATCAAAGAGGACCGTCGACGGCCCTCCCCTCATTAAGGGCATCTATTACTTTCGGTTGATCGCCCTTTTTTGAATACAGTTGTGACATACTGCGCTTTTAACCGACCTAGAGAGTGACATATGCGTCGCTGACGATTGCTGATAACGCGTCCATTCAATGGAAGTGAGAAATTCTCCGGGGGCTTGCTTCTGAAACAATTAGCCCTCGATGTTGCAGAAATTGATTGGGAGCGAGGGCGGGCGGGGGTTTGCTTTTTTAGTTCGTCGAGCACATAGATTTGTCAGATACAAAGAGCTACAGAAAATATGAAGACATTAATTATGTAGATACTTGTCCAACGTTTGTTTTTGTAACCGTATTTTGCCAAATAATGATGTCATATTGATTGATTTTGTACGTATTTTTATTACAACAGAGTAAATGTGACTTTGCCATACTAATGACATTTTTTTGCTTTCTCTGTTATTGTTCCCAATTTTCGTCTTAGCGCTCTTAATTAACCCAGAAATATGCTCCTTGTTCCGTTCCATTTCCAAGTATTCATAATCGTAAATACAATTGGCTCTACTCCCTAGCAAAAGCTCTCTAGATGACACCACGACTGATACAGATGACAAAAGCCGTAGCGAGGAAAAGCTGCTCCGAAAAGGACCATAGAAAAAGGAAAAACCCTCCCACCAAACTAATCTTCCGTAATAATAAAGCCCCGACAAAAACGTCGTCTTTCTCAACCACGGCCACTTATCTCCCACAGAAATTTATAGTTTTATTTAGTTGGCTCGGATGATACCATGAAACAAATGACAAATTCGGGTCGAGCGCTATGTTGCCATATCTACGCGGGGCATGGTCGATATTTCAAACTTTATCCCGAAAATATAGGTTAAAAAGTCAACAATCAAGCAATAGATATAGCAAAATAGTTGTTTTTCTACAACCGCGATCAAACATTTTTTTGCTTGCATTCAAGACATGATCTACATTTAAGGCTGAAGAACTGAATATATAGGCAGTTAGTACCTTTATAGATATATTGGCTTCTATATACAGATACCGACAGCCTTATTAAAAAAATCCTGGATGTAGATCTATCAAAATATCTGTTTTTCTACAACCGCTTAAAAACTGAGTTTTTTACGCCTTAGATACATTACTGGAAGACGCCATAGATCCTGCATTAACAGCCATAATTGAAAATCAGAATGATCGGCGGTACATTGCGAGTAGGTTGATGTTCCAACAGGATGGTGCCCCATCACATTACGCATTACGTGTTTGACAATACTTAGATCAGACGTTTCCAGATCGATGGATTGGTAGAAGAGATGCCATTGAATGGGCCCCAAGATCGCCAGATTTATCACCTTTGGATTTCTTTATGTGGGGTCATTTAAAAAGCAAAATCTGTGCTACTCAGCCAACATCATTAGAAGACCTGCGACAACGAATTGTGAATCAGTGCCTTCAAATTACTCCTCAAATATTGCAAACGTAACGTTTTGCGTAAAATCTTTATTATTGCATGGAGAGTCATGGTGGCCATTTTCAACATTTACTTGCCTTTCGTTTTCGATGTGCCACCCTGTATATAAACGAGTCCTACAAAGTGCAAGCAATAGGTTCTAGTCTGGTATTTCATCATTTTACAGGTTTTAAAGGTTCCCATATTTGATATATAATTCTTACCGCAGTGTCACCGGGAACAGAATTGGCGTGGGAGTTGAGATTGTCGATTTGGCAACACCGTAAGTAGGCGACATCTTGGCGTGCGGCGGGGGGTCCCCGGCTCGCCGGAACCGGACATGACGCCACGCCGAGTCGAAACATCGGAAGAATACTCCACACAATGGCCTGTTTTTGCCCGATGCCATAATTAGAAAGACAGCGAGAGATTCTAGCGGTGCGCTTTTTGCTAATATCTTTATTTCTCTCCGAGACCGAAGCAGCGTCGGTCGGTTTCACGGACGTCGTTATTGCCTTGAGAGGTTAATATTTTTTTCCGAATGGTAATGGGGGAAAGAAGTTAAGGGTATTGTGTACCTAAGTGATGTGCTTACCAGCGAAAATGGGTTTTACTGGGATATACGGAGGATGCTTGCGGAGAATGGATTGCTGTGGATAGGAGGAACAACGGTGGAGTTGACTTTTTGATGAGCTTTGCTCTCTACCTGGTCAGTTTTGTGATATCATTATTGCTAAACATAACATAAGAGGATGTTTAATGGTTACAGAAAGATTTCATTTGTTCATTCTTTATAGCTATGGAGGGAAACCGTAAACATTGTAAATGATTGTCCAGCAAATGCTTTTTTCTACCAGCGTGCGGAAAGTACTCACTTTCAACACGCATCTGCGTGCAGAAATTAACACAGATGCGTGTTGAAAGTAAGTACTTTCCGCACGCTGGTAGAAAAATCTGATACCTACCACATGCGGAACATTATCGCTCTCCGCACTTGTTACGTAAATAACTATTTTTACACAGCAACACGTCCACTGAACGATTTACCGCTTTTGAACTCCCATCACAAAGCCAGGCTGTTAGACTACAGACGTACATATAAGAAGAGTAGCTCGTTTCAAAATCACATCCTTCCTTCCTGTTGGCGTACTACATCTGTGACACCTATATACAAAAAAGGAGATGAAACACGTGCGAGAACTACCGTCCTATCAGTCTTGTGCATATAGCTGCGAAAATAGCCGAAAAGATCGTCCAGGAACAACTTATATTTGCGTTCAAGAACAACCTGCTGCCTAGCAACCAACATGGCTTTATTCCTGGTAGATCAATTAGCACCAACATGTTACACTGCATCGACAATTGGACCAGATCTTTGGACACAAATGAACCGGTCGACGTGGTTTATCTGGATTTTTCCAGAGCTCGGAATCATGGGAAATTTGTTGTTGTGGATTGAGGCTTTTTTGTTCGATAGATCTTTCTCCTTGTTGGAGACGCCTATTTTTCTAGCCATCGTGTTACTAGCGGATTTCCACAAGAATCTGTGCTAGGGCCAATACTTTTTCTTCTTTATACAAGCGACCTTCCCACCCGACTTTCTTCTATGCAGATGATACTAAAGTCTATAACACCGCCATGAACTCATCAGTGCTTCAAGAAGACCTCAAGCTGACCAGAAAGTGGTCAGATCTTTGCTTCCTGCCTTTAAATCTCTCGAAATGCTACGTTCTCCACCTGGGAAAGAATAATCCTAACTTAACATGTAAGATTGGCAAACATACCTTACAGACTGTTTTTCATCACACAGATCTTGGTCTGACAGTTAATGACCGGATCACCTGGTCGGAGCACATTCAGAACATAACCTCTAACGCAAAGCGGTTGCTATATATGATGGATATCATTTAGCGGTTGCACCGTTAGTACCTCCTCCTTCTTGTACACAACTTTCGTACGACCCCTACTGGAGTTTGCTGCTCCGGTATGGGATTCAAACCTTGTTCGCGATAGCAGCTTATTAGAGGCCGTTCAGCGTCGTGCTACACGTAAGCCTAATGGCACACGTAAGCCAAGTTATGAAGACCGCCTCGAGTTATATAACCTGCCTGCTTTTGCTGATAGAAGCATGCGAGGAGATCTCATCATCACCTTCAGAGCACTGCATAATTTGTTTGGTGTCGCGTCTGTTTCGTCTGGCAACGAACAATCTCAGAGGCCATAACTTCAAATTGCAGAAGGAAGTTTTTAGAACCTCTACTCGTCAGCGCTTTATCTCAAACCGTGTCTTCGATGCATGGAACAGTCTTCCATCTTCAAAAACAATTATGATAGACACCGCAGTGCTTAACATATTATTCCTATTCTGTATATGTCTACCTCAGAAGTGCTATGATTGTCAAATTGTTATATTTCTTTTGTCTGTACACTATTATCTATTATGTGTTTGAGTTTATTGTACTTGTACTCAACTCAAATTTATTGTTTAATAATAATATCATCCCAGAATGATTAAAACTAAAGCGCCCATTTCATATCAGCCAACCCTATATCAAAAGTGTTGGTTTTATTGGGACACCGTTGTCGCTGTTTAATTACAATGTGACCTTTTCGAAGATGACAAACAACAATACTCCCTCGCAGTCCTCGGAGGCACGTTCAATTCACTTGTTACATTAGATACGTTATCAGATTATTCCCAGTTGGTGTTCTGTGTATATGCCGAAATCACATCTGGCCCTTATTTTATTATTCACTCCAGTAGAGGGAGGTGTCAGGGTAAGTGAACAAGTGTAAGGGTGTGTTCGAGAGAGGACAGAGGGATGCACATCGCATGTGATTACAATCATTACGATGTAATTTTTGAATTGTTTATAGAAGATGTAAGCCTTAAACTGCTGTCTTGATTCGGGTGTAAAGCCGTCGTCGGTTGGAATTTCTTCCTAACGTTTCGCTAGCACGAGTGGCAAGCTTCTTCAGAGGTAGAAAGAAGGAAGGCAGCTTGTCACTCGTGCTAGCGAAACTTTAGGAAGAAATTCCAACCGACGATGGCCGCGAAAGCCTTAACCAATTTGTCGATGTAAACTTTTTTGCGGAATTAGAGCCTAGATCTGCTGATCTCAGTGATATTTACTATCAATCTGTTGGACATACTAAGGCCCAATTTCACCAACAACAGTCCGTTATTTCCACCTATAGGGTAACAGACCGTCAGATACAGCGAATGAGCTTCAAGTTCCAATCAACAAATTTTAGCAACCAATAGCTATGCAATGTTGAAAACAAAATACTGTCAAAGTATGAGATGACAACTTGTCATTGAAACATCACCAGCTTATTGAATATTAAGAAATTACATATAATTCAGTCAAAATTTTAGGAAATGTTTGATTTTTGAATTAAATTCGTGTTTTAATTACTATTGTTGATCTTTTATTCATGTTTATATTATTTTCTTCAATTGATATGCGATACTGGGTGTTTTTTCCTATAAACCTCTTGCCGATAGCCATTAAGCACCTACTTGATGACAGGCTCTACCAAAAGATATTGCTCGTTTCCATTCATTCATTTACTTGCCGTTCATCAGAACCATTATGGCACCTTAGATTGATATTCCCACAAAACCATTCAGGTTTTTTGATATCCATACATCCATAAAGTTGAATATTTTTCGTTGTTCAGGAACTGAACAAACATCCACACTATATTCACAGCGATTAAGAAATTCCCAAATATATGCCTTAAAGCTACCAGCAAACCTAAAACCTGCAAAAAACTACAAATACGCCATATTTTTCTTTTTTCACAAGTACACATTCTAGGTTATATTTATATTAGACATTGTTTGAATACAGCTGATTATTGCATTTCAAGGAGTGACACATGTGTGGGATCTGTCAACTCTTGCTACCAGTCACAAAACATATACTCTGAAGGTTTAATTCCATGCTATTCAATGACAACGCGGTGACTTGAGTGGTTGTCAGCGGCCATTTTGTGAGTGTGAGACAGGGTTGCCAGATTGTGCATTAATATCCCGTTTCACCCTGCTGGTCCCAGTAGAGTAAGCTCCGCCAACTGTTGAAATATACTCTACTATGCTTTATAAGACTATTCGTGACATTTTTCCCAAAATCATTGCACAACACTTGAAAAAATGCAAATGAAAATTTAAAATTATTTCCATGACGCCGCAAAATAGCTCTGTCCGAACCTTGGGTTATACATCTTGACAGTAGGGATGTTCGATACGATCCTATATTTAGTAGTATCAATACATTTCACGAGTATCGCCATCTTTCGATCCGGACTGTGTCAGAAAGAGTGACTGCCATTGGGCTGCGACATTACTCTGCCAAATCAGACATATCTTTCATCATCTTCAAAGAAATTGTACAAAATTTGTGAAGTTAGCGAGTTTCACTTCATACGTTGTTAGCAGACATGCCCAAATCATCAGTTGCTGCCCCGACCACTGCATCCCAACGGCAAGGCGACCTATATGTTAAATTAGTGTTGATAGGGCAGCGGGTTATGCTATAAAGCATATGTCACATTGTTTGTGCACTGATTGCAACGGTTAGATGATACCAAAAATATTTTCATAAATAGGAGATCTTTCCCGTTCCGGATCGAACAATCTACCAAAGATGCTTATAATCATGAAACCTAGTAAATTTTCACGAAGAAAAATTCAAAACCTGCAAATGTAAAAGATTCATTTCGCACCCTCCACCACGGGACGTGATCGTCGTTAGACTTGGCAACCCTGCGAGTGACCGATAGATATCCCCGCCAGTGCGCCAGTCAAAAAGGCAAACATTAAACATTACTAGTTTTTACGATTTTTGGACGTAAAAGACATTATTTGTGAAACATTTTTCATAATTTTTTGTCTATGTCCATAGTAATTGCATTATGCATCAGGGAGATGTAGGGATTAACACGTCTTACACATATTATCTGTGTTTTAGGATGGAGAGGACATAATGTTTTTATTGCATTGAAGAAATTCATTAACCCATAAATTAATAAATGATTACTATTATGACGTAAAGGAAGATGAGGAATTGGATCGAATGTTTTATATTCTATTTTCTTGCAAAATACAGACAAATCCATACTATTCAACAGGTATGTAATGATAACTTTCAGTATATTGAAGATGGTAAATTCGAGAGTGCCGACCTATTATTTGCCGCATTCCCATTCGCTGAGGGGATAACGGATTGTTAAATGTAAACCTATAACATATATCAAAATACATGAAAGTTGTCCTGTTTTTTCTGTACAAAAGCATCATGTTGGAATTAAAAAGTGGTCTTGTTTATAATCCAGTCGAATTTTCACGATTTTATTCAATATTTCTATAGAAATCACTAATATTCGGAGACCTTTGACAGCTTCTGTCAAATTGCATTTCGATAAGGTATTTTCCCATTGGTCCATAGTATTAATGTTGGTGAAATCGGCCCTAAGTCACACATATCAGAGTAAATCTACTCGACGCCATTTTTTTCATTAAGAAAGCGTTAACTTAAACCTATTTCCGTAAAACCAAGGCAGATAGTGTCAAGTGTAATTCTGGAAGAAAATGTGGGTGTTGATTTATCTTTTTAATACATCTAAAATGAAATAATATATAAGTATTTTTTATCTAATCTTTTACTGAAGGCTACAATTTATGCATGAAAGAGCCTGGAACCCGTACCCACCTAGGCTCTCTTGATTACGTTTTTCATAACTTTAAAGACGGTTCGTGGTACTCAGTTCATTGGCATCCAATCTCTTCTTCAGCATACTCTATAGAAGGAAGTCTGGGGTCGTTAAATCAGGCGATCTAGGGGGCTAAATGGCATTGTACAATAGGGCAGCCAAGTGCCCTCAAAATATTCGCCGCACATACATTCATTGTTATTCTAGATATGTTATAAAAAATGCTCCATCCTGCTGGAACCATAATTGTCGAATTTTAGGAGCTACAAGGTTTTATACCAGATCAAAGGAACACCGTTCAGAGATAGTTTTTCAAGATCATAATTATATAGTGTATACACCATTTACAGAACAATGGGTATTGAACAATAATTCATATACGAGTACTAGCTGAAACTAATTTTACAAAACAAAAAATTGACACAACACTGGGCTCATCAGTAAAACGCTCGCAGGTAATCCCTTTCTCTCCCATTTCAGATCGAAGGTATCTATTGACAAGTCCCCCAATAAAGTTATCGGAACTGTATACTCAAACTAGTCCCTACTTTGCCTGAATCAGCATATAACCAAAGTCAGCGACTCGGAAAATCGGGAGCTTAACGAAAAAATCAGCATGAAATGATCCCACGAAGCGTTAGGGTATATTTATCATAAACCATGATAATCTGTTTGTAATCCTTATCGATCAGCTTCGCAGGCAATCCAATTAAAAAATCTGTCTACGGAGGAAGCTTCACTGGGATCTTAAAAGATCAACCCAGTGGCGTGCGTTAGAATTTTCTCTAAGAAACAATCAATTTTAGTATAGAGTATTTTCCACCTGACTGAAATTGCATTTTCACTGACTGAAGTGTATTTTGATAAGGCGCATTTTTGGGATGGATTTTTAGATTATTCCATGAAAAAGTTTGTTGGATATCTCCTAATATGAATCACCAAAGTTTCCTTAGGTTGATCACCATTCACCAAATTAAAAAATTAGCCATTTTTAATGTTCAAAATTTTTTTTTGGCAGCCAAATAACTGGATTAAAGTTTAGAGAAAAGCTTCTCGAAAAATGCTATGGGTTTA
Organism: Acanthoscelides obtectus; assembly: GCA_963669975.1. Classification (NCBI taxonomy): domain Eukaryota; kingdom Metazoa; phylum Arthropoda; class Insecta; order Coleoptera; family Chrysomelidae; genus Acanthoscelides; species Acanthoscelides obtectus. The sequence goes on along the minus strand of CAVLJG010000008.1, from coordinate 3,850,119 downwards.
GTTTATTTTGAAGCATTGGTATTTAATTGTTAATAACACAAAACACATTGACAGGTAAAAAATAATGCTTTGAAATAAACTATGCCTTAAAAAAATTCTTGGGGGCGTTGGCTTTGGAAAACCTTATAGAAAAATTACTAAACAAAAATTTTTTTGCAGTTTGTAAGAAATGTTTTTGCCTTACTAAAACACTTCAGGTCAATAATAAATCTCTGCATTCATGTTGATATGGATACACGATCATCACTGCTATTAAGCTCTCTATTGTTGTTTACTACAAGTAACTGAACTGGAATTGTTGTTCTTGATTGTATCTATTTATTTATTTTGACAGCTTGAAAGTCCAATGTCACTTGATTATTCTTAGTATTCGAAAATTAGTCCAAAACGATGACATCTTCTATTTTTATCGGACTCATCTTCAACTACTTTTGAACCCAGTTCAAGGATATTGCACGGCTTGGAGGAGCTCGTGACGGTATTGACAGCTGTCAACAGTGTCACATTTCACAGCTCCGGCTGGCGGCTATGCTTGCAACCATGATTTTGCTGACAGTTTTATTATGGTTTGTTTTACTCTTCACCATATTATTATTACAGAAAAAGGGCCAGCAGTACCACCAGAGGCGACAGCCTGACAAAAATGAGGTTATGTCAACGCCAACTTGAGTTCTACAAGTTTCTAACTGTCACTGTGACATTTACAGATATCTGATTCACACACTTATACTGTTTTTGATGCTTATATTCAATACAAAAGATTGTGGGAAAAAGGCAAAGGAATAAACATGTTTTATATTGACAGATGACAGCACGAGTCATGAAATGACATATGTTTTATGTTCCTTGGGGGGGGGGGGGGGCACACTCAAGGACGAACCCAGCTTCGAAACATAAGTTTTAACAAAAGAAAAGCCGATAAGCAATTCTGATTCCCTCTGATGACGCCCCTGACGAAACTGCCTTCTCCACTGCGATACGCTCGAGTAACGATCGAGGGTGTGGCGAAATTTTTGAGGGTTGCTTCACGGCCGTACGACCAAAGACCCTGCTTGATTCAGCTTTTAAAATTCTTTTCGGTGCGGTAGCAGTATCGCAAACTCCGAACTTATTACCATGATAATGGACAAGTTTTATATCTTTGGATTACACGGGGGAGTCCTTCTCTGGTGAGAACTCTCAAAGGCTTTCAGGAATTGATCAAATGAAGGCCAGTCACAGACTGATGATCATCTATGAGGGCATTGAAGCTATTCCGAGATTTCACAATAGCGTTTTAGGATTGTTATCCAAGCTTTTACACATCGCCAATACAAAATTTGCATTTTTCTTCCCCGTTCCTCCAAGTAAACAAACTAGGTACAGTGGGGTAATTTGTAACGCACTTCGGAACCATGAACAATACAGATAAAGCGTTACTAGTCGAGGCGATTCTGAGTGGGTTTTCGCTTTCTCGGAATGCGTTCGACGTTTTTCATGGGTGACGTGTCTGGTACATCTAAAACAATACAAAACCTCAGGCTCGCTTGTCGTTTGGAAACGAGAATGTGTTAATGACTTCACTACATCTCGGCGCGGTACAGGACTGTTCAGTCTGTTGTAGTTGACACTATTCAGGTAGCGAGTTGTAAATTTTTATTACGTGAAGGCAGCTAACGATAAGATTAGATTGAACATGTCAAAAAAACGTAATATCCCTTCGACATTAATCGCGATTACAGAGCTTTTTCACCAGTAGTGTAAGTAATAAAAAATGAACTGTCACCTGGAAGACAGATGAAGTAAAGTTGTTTCCACGGTTTTTGGATTCATAGTAAAACTACAGGAATTGCTTTCATACATCCATCTCTCTCAAACATGCATATGCATCCTACCCCTGTGTGTGAACATTTGATTTACGTTTTTTAGTTGAGTCTCTGTGCCCTTCAATCATATTTGCCAGAGCGACAACTTACTTAACATCGGCGTACAATCTGAATTGTTCGACAGCTGGTGCTAAATTTATTAGAGTCTTTCCAGGAACAGAATGAAAATAGCCGTCCCCTGTTACCCCCCTCAGGCGTACCGGAGAGAGTAGCAGATGCGCTGAAGATTAGTCTGCGTCCATGGTACGGAGACTCGATCTGTTTCCTTATTTCATATGGCGTTGACGACGTAACCGCCAAAAACAAAAAAATGATCTATGTCGTGTATTTTTCAATGTAGTCGTATAGGCTTAATAGAAACGGAAAAATCTACACGCTGTGATGATCTTTTAGGTCCCATTACTACAATTTTCCTAGACACAGTGATGGATAGTGTTATTCTAAAAATGATAATTATTACGACTATTAATAGATCCTAAAGTACCTTTCTTTAAAGTACAAAATAATTAATAAATCTAGTATTCAGTAAATTTTGCCTCCACTGCTGTTTAAGCATAAAAGAATGTTTGCACTGAGCGCAACCAGTTGGAGCAGCATCCGCATCAGCTTTCCGTTCTAGTCGCTTTCCTTCAGGTGAAAGCAAACACCCTCCCGTCTCTCCCGGCTACCCCGTCCCCCGCTACGCCCCTCTCCTCCATTTTGCGGGCCCACCAACCGGAGCGGATATCGGTTCGAGCTCGATTTCACGAATCTGAGAATCAGCCGAGCGTTCCGGAACCGCCACCGGCTTTCTTATCTTATTGATTTTCTACAGACTCCCCTTTGCTCCCCCTACGCCCGCGGGTCTTCCGACCCTTCAGGGGAACGTCGCGAAGGGAAGCACAGCGTCTTCCAGGTTTCGACGGTGAGTTCCCTTTCGGAGTCAGCGGCCGTGGCAAAAGTGTAACTTTGGAATATTTAAAATAGTGATCGAAGTTATATCCATCATCACCCTGTATTTTATATAATATTATAATTATTATCTGGGTACTTGTATTTCTTGCTAGCATTGTCGCTACGCTATGGAATCTTATACTAAGTGACATATAAATCCGAACACCCAGTTTAAATGGTTTTATTTTAATAAAATTTTGTATAAGTACTTAATGAAGCATAATAAGTAAATGATAAAAATTTCAAAATGATTGCACTGCTTTAAAGCCCTTTGACCTTTAGTAATGTGTGGATGCACCCTGATGTGCTACGCATTCTCCAACGCGCCTAGACATGCTTCTGATCAGGTGGTCAATGTCCTCCTGTGGTATCTCATTCCAGGCAACCACCAACTCCTCTCGAAGTGCTTCTAGAGTCCGAGGAGGATGTTGCAAATTGAGCAATCTCCTACCCATAATATCCCACACGTGCTCAATTGGGGATAAGTCGGGAGATCTGGGTGGCCATGGTAACAATGTGACATCATTATGTTGAAAGAAGTCTATTGTGACTCTTGCAACATGTGGTCGGGCATTATCTTGTTGGAAAGTTGGATCTGCCAGGGTGTCAAGATAGGGCAAAAGATGGGGTTCTAGAACTACGTGGATATAACGCTGCGCGTTCATGTTACCTCTGATGAAGATTAAAGGTGACCTGACACCATAAGCTATAGCACCCCAAACCATAACTCCAACAGTGTGATGAACATGTCTTTCAACAAAAAACTGTGGATTCCTCCTTTCACCACGTCGCCTTCTAACCCTGGCACGACCATCGTGCATGCCTAAATAAAATCGAGACTCGTCACTAAAGACAATACTGTTCCATTCCTGATCCCAGAGTGACCGTTGTCTGCACCACTCAAGGCGATTACGTCGGTGTTCTCGAGTTAAAGGGAGGACCCAGTGTGGCCGGTATGAAAACAAGCCAAAACTTGTCATCCGTCGGTAAACACTTCGCATGCCAATAGGTCTTCCGTGTTCTGCAAACCATTCATTTGCAATGGACCTGGTAGTGGAGAAACGGTCCCTTAAGGCCAATAATCTTAGGCGGCGATCTTCACGGTCTGTTGTTCTATGGCGGCGTCCAGTGCCCCTTGCTCTTTGCGTACGGCCTTCTCGAAGCCATGCCTGACAACACCTAACCTCAGTGTCTACACTTCTTTGCACACTAACTGCAATTGCCCGAAAAGAACGTCCAGCTTCCCGAAGTCCCACTATACGGCCCCTATCAAACTCACTAAGTTGACGAAATCGTACAGGTCTCCGTACTCTAGGCATCGTAACCGATCGTAAAGGATGTCAAGAACCAAAATCCGCCAACGTTGATTCTTTACTGCGGCTGAAATATTCATTTTTAGAGCGTTAGTGAATTAAAAAAAAGCAGTATAAAAACCGGAATGTCCAACTGATAAGGCTGAAAATTTTTTCACTTGTTATTTACAGTAAGATAAATACATTCACCAACTTTTATTAAAATAAAACCATTTAAACTGGGTGTTCGGATTTATATGTCACTTAGTATACATTGGAAACCCAGAAAGTTCAAAAATGCATTTCCACCATGTCTAAGGTATACTAATCACCCCCTTTCAAATAAAAAAGTCTTTAGACAATTCTGTATAGAAATTCTGATCATTCGAAGGTAAATAATGTTTGAAAGTCAATGTAAATACATAAAAACTGTTGGATACACACAAATCTTCGAGTACTTTTGTACAAAAGAAGCACGGATACAAAACAGTGAAAGCTATTGGATGGCTGTCTTCTCGTCAAGCATGGAATCCTTTTAAATAACAGTACTCGTAAGGCAAAAATATCGCATTCGGTAACACCCATATCTAGTATCTGTGGCACACATTAAGTGTCAATTTATGAAATAACCTCGACCCAGCATCGAACAATGATGGTCGAAAACACAAAGAGCCACTCAACGTGGTCCATTGGAAACAATCGTGCAATCACTGCCCCTTCCACTGTTTCCCACCCCCGCATAGGGGACTGTCAATCAGACCGGTGATATCGTTCAACCCTTCATGACATTTAAATCGAGAATATGTGCTAATAGGGAAGATAAGATATTCTTTTTGCTTTCGTGTTAAAAACAATTTTGAGAATATACTCGTTTACTGGTAGTACCGTTCATCTGGCAACGTCGCCCTTCTCTCATACATGACCACATGACGCGTTAGACTGGCACACCCGACGGTGAACCCAGATAGCAGAAGTTCTCTATCATTGTTTTAAGGATAAATGTATGGGGAATCAATGATGTGTGAAATACGCCTAACAGGAGCACAGTTTATTTTCGAAAAGCTGAATTTTAATGAAGATGCAAACATGTACAACATTTTCCTTAAACGGTATCAAAAACATGTGCCTCTTTTGTTTACGGCTGAAACAAGGAAATCACGAAATACAGAAGTTGAGAAAAATAGTGGTAACAGGTAAGTCGAATATCTAAAGGGTTGTCCGATAGGGACGCAGGAAAGTAAACGTCAATTTGACATAGACGCCATCTTTGTTTTCTGTCACCGACATGTCATTTTGTTAGTTGAATGTTTACCATTGATCGCTATGGAGTCGTATTCGATTGAAGACCGCATTAAAGTTATTCAAGAGCACTACAAAAATGGTGCAAAAATAAAAAACACGTTTCGCGCGCTTCGTGAACATTTCGGTCGCAACAACCGCCCAAACGAAACAACCATCGGTCGTCTGGTGCGTAAATTCGAGGCAACAGGTTCTGTGGCAAATCTGCCAGGCTCTGGCCGGCCAAGGAGCGTTCGCACACCGGAAAATATTGCTGTTGTGAAGGAGAGTGTGAGAGACGATCCGAAACAATCAACAACGCGTCGATCCCAAGAATTTTGCATTTCGAGAACCAGTTTGCTCCGCATTCTCCACAAGGATTTGAATGTACAAGCCTACAAGATCCAATTGACGCAAGAGCTGCGTCGGGCCGACCATTTTTCGCGCCGAACGTTCTCAGATTGGCTCCTTGAACACCGCCAAATTGATGACAATTTTTCATCAAAAATCATGTTCAGCGACGAAGCGCATTTCACTTTGAATGGGACGGTAAACAAGCAAAACTGCCGCATCTGGGCGAACGAAAATCCCCGTGAATATCAAGAGCAGCCGATGTATCCTTTAAAAGTGACTGTGCGGTGTGCATTGTGGTCAAAAGGCATCTTCGGACCTTACTCTTTCGAAAATGCGGCCGGGGACGCCGTTACCGTCAATTCTGAGCTATATCATGTGATGATAGAGGACTATTTTTTGCCGCAACTTGAAGGAATGGATATGGACGATGTTTATTTCCAACAAGACGGTGCAACATGCCACACAACCAACGTCAATATCCATCGATTGCGGTCCTTCTTCGGTAATCGCGTGATTTCGCGCAGAGGAAATGTGCCATGGCCACCAAGATCGTGCGATTTGACTCCCTTGGACTTCTTTTTCTGGGGATATTTGAAAAGCAAAGTCTACGTCAACAAACCAGCCACCCTCCAAGAACTCAAAAACAACATCATTGCCGAGATAAATGCCATAGAACCGACCATGTTGCAAAATGTCATTGAAAATTTCGACCATCGCGTGGACGTCTGTAAATCCAGTCGTGGTGAACATTTGAGCGATATTATTTTTCATACATAAATGGTATAAATGAACCTTCAAATTAAAGTACCCAACTTGATTTGAATATCAATCTTTCTTGTTTTAATATTCGTTTACTTTCCTGCGTTCGTTTTGGACAACCCCATATATTATACACACAAACACCCGCCTCTCTTTTTCCTGAAAATAATCAGGAGCCTTTAAAACCTCAAAAAATGAAGATTGATGAACCAATTTTCAGCTTTTTTATCCTTGGTATAGTAGTACAAATAGGCCAAGGACTAGCGAACAGACATACCGATAGACAAACTGACGGAAATGACTGACATGGTTCATTTTCGAAAATTATCGCGACTTTAATACTTCCTCGTCGGTGCAAAAAAAACCCGGATGTGAGGCATAACAATAGTCGTTTTTTGTTTGCCATCCATGCATCCGATTGATGACTTACCTATTAATAGAAGAAACACTAGGTACGTTGTCTTGTGAGCAGATTCCTTCCGCCAGCAGTCGGTCCCTGATTTCCCATGCAAACATCGTGGGGTTCTCTCGCTTGTAGTTGGCTATGGCGTCGACGACCGGCGGCGTGGCGACCTTGGGTTTCGAACCCCCGATCACGCCTGCCTTAAAGCTACCCGTTTCGTAATACCTGCAACAATCAGAAAAAGTTTTTAGCATAGTAAATCGTCGCGTTGGGCTTTTTGGGTCTACGGGACAGCTTCTTGTCCGCATGGTCAAACCAACGGTTTGGAGAACATGAAAACAACAATGTGAATTGTTTATCGCTGAACCAACAGTTTTTGACTTACTTCATAACTCATTTTTTTCTGCATTACAATAAGTCATATATGTTCGACTTCTTGAGTCATACCGTTTCTTGAGCTTTTGTATTTGTCTACCAGTGTATTAGCGTTGTTTGCAGATCGTTTTAATATGGTATCTTCTGTAGTTGTACTATAAATCTGATAACTGTCAGTGCAGTCTTCTTATACATACTCGTATAGGCACTTATCTCCGAAAGTACGTTCTATTACTTATTTATGGTACAGGCAATTTGATGGTTGGATTTTTCTGAAATTCGATTGATTGCTTGCCTAACCATACGAGACACGTATACAAAAATTTGTTGTTACTGAGTATTCTTTGTCTCTTAACTGGATTTTGAACAGTTTAGCCAGCCCAGCTGGGCTGGGCTATATTCATCGTAGTTCATTAGGCAGTCGGGAAAAGCGCAAACAAAAGCACAGACAACCCTTCCCTCTGTTCGTCCAAACGCACTGCGCGATTGTTGTCAGCCTGGCGAAATTTATTTTTAGCCGGCGTGTAAAAATATGTGGTGGTGAAGTGTCGCAAAGCACATCTTGCTACCAGAAATATCGCTGAATGGGCCCTATTATATTATAAAGCGCCCGCGCCGAGTGTGCTACCGATCCGTACTATGAAAACATGGACGTAGCAGCGAAGTTTATCCAGAAAATACAAGTTAGATCACGAAAATTACGTACTATCAGCCACTCAATGATCAACAGACAAAAAATATCCTAAATAAAATCAACAAAATATTACTATTTTTAATGTGCGAAAACCGGAATGAAACTTATTTTTTCAATATTAGTTCTAGAGATACGGTAATTATATGTGTTCCTGCTGTGACAGTGTTAATATACTGTAATTCACAAGATTGCACGTACTACATTTTTATATTCGGCAAGGAAAGATGATGTAATCGGCATGATTGTGTTACGTTATACATACGTGTACATTATATTGTTTTATACTAGCCATTTTTTCCTCAGTTGGCTGACAGCGTTCATGCAAGATGTCTCGAAAGTGTGTAAACAATCCAGATCAGTTTTGTTACGTGTGTGGTGATTTGACTTTTGCGTCTCAGAGACGGTCTATTACTCCACTAATAACAAAGGCATATCAGCTTTATTTCGGTTATAAACTAGGTGATCAAGACAAACAGTGGGCACCCCACATCTGCTGTAATACATGTGCTTCAAGTCTGAGGAGCTGGTTAAATGGCAAAAAACGGTATATGCGCTTTGCTGTCCCAATGGTTTGGAGAGAGCCTACAAATCATATTAATGATTGTTACTTTTGCATGGTACCTTGTGTTGGACAAGCCACAGGTATGTCCAAGAAAAAAAAATCGGTTATTAACTACCCAAACAAACCATCTGCGATGAGACCTGTGCCTCACAGTGACGAACATCCTATTCCAAAACCCCCAGAATCCTACACTTGCGAATCAGAAAACGAATCAGATCATGGCGATCGAGTGATTCGCCAGGAAGAAGATATGCCATCAACGTCAAGAGATCCTGATTTTATACCGAGCACGTCATGCCACCAACCTCACAAAATAACACATTCAGAATTAAATGATCTTGTAAGAGATTTAGAACTTCCAAAATGTAAGGCAGAGTTACTTGGATCAAGACTGCAGCAGTGGAACTTGTTAGAAGACGATGTTTCGGTATGTGTTTTTCGTAATCGCCACAAAGGCCTAGAACCATTTTTCAATATGGAGAATAACTTGGTTTTCTGCAGTAACATTAACGGCTTACTGGCGGCTTTAAATATAAACTATAACCCAGAAGAATGGAGATTGTTTATAGATAGTTCAACATTGAGTTTAAAGGCAGTGTTATTGCATATTGGAAATATTTTACCATCTCTTCCTGTAGGGTATGCAGTTCACATGAAAGAATCATATGACAATATGAAGTACAGTACAAGTATTGACATGCATAAAATACGATGAGCACCAATGGCATATTTGTGGCGATTTGAAAGTTGTTGCACTTTTACTTGGGCTGCAGCTAGGCTACACAAAGTTTTGCTGTTTTTTGTGTGAATGGGACAGTCGGGCAAAGGCACTTCATTACACCAGACAAAACTGGCCGGTTCGTCAATTCCTAGAGCCAGGTCAAAAAAATGCCATTAGTAGATTCGAAAACATTTTTAGTACCACCACTGCATATCAAGTTGGGCCTAATGAAAAACTTTGTCAAGGCATTAGATAGAGATGGGTCAGCTTTTCAATAGCTTCGTCAGAAATTTCCAAGACTAAGTGAGGCAATGGTTAAAGAAGGTATATTTGTTGGGCCACAGATTCGAAATATTTTGAAAGATACACAGTTTGAAAACACTTTAACAGGTATTGAAAAAACTGCTTGGAATGATTTCCGTCTGGTGGTCACTAATTTCTTGGGAAATAGAAAAGCTGACAACTATAAAACCCTTGTCAAAAATATGCTGTCATCGTATCAAAAGATGGGCTGTAATATGTCTCTTAAGATACATTTCCTACACTCATACCTGGACTTTTTTCCTGACAATTGCGGAGCCGTAAGTGATGAGCACGGCGAACGTTTTCATCAGGATATTTCAACAATGGAAAAAAGGTACCAGGGAAAGTGGAATCCTTCCATGCTTGCAGACTACTGTTGGACTCTTAGTAGAGATGCTCCAGAAACGATCCATAAAAGAACAGCAAAAAGACAGCGCATATAGTGATTCTTATAAGTATATGAATCTTGTTACTTTTTTAATATATCCTTAAAAATAAAAAGTTTTTTTTCTAAACCGCAACTAATTTTTTTATTTCATTGTCATTTTTGGATTCAGCGCCCTAAAATTAACACTTTTCCCACAAGATACAATTAAAAAACTAAAATTTGTTGTCCAGTGTTATCACAAAGTTGTCAGTGAGCGCGATGAGATGACACATTGTCATGATACTGGATATAAATTACGAGCAAAAACTGTCATAAGAAGCGATCTTTTCTCTATTTGGCTCCAAAATTATATGAACACGTACCGTAAGACTTAAAACAATTTCGAAATACGCATAATTTTGAAAAGGAATTATCAAAATGGATACGCGCAATAGGCATACAACGTATTGTTGAATTGCTATCAAATATGAACAACCTATTTGAAATAGTTTTTCTGCAAGTTTCTTTTAATTTTTCTGTTTCGATTTTGGAACACATTCCAACACACAGCTCAATCATCTACACGCATTATCCTTCTGTGGATTGAAACATTCATTTACCCATTCTATGTTGTTATTGTTATCATATAATGGAGCAAATAAATGTCTATAACTACATCGGTGAAGCCAGCACCTTCTTACGTCTCTATCTCATGGCCACAAACTATTCCGTCTTCACCCTCTGGGTACGTGCATCAAGGTCCCGGCACAAAATCAAATGACGTTTCCTAAAAATATCTGTCCTTCAGTGTCAGCGCTCTACTTTGAGGTTATGTTACGCTGACACGGAGCAGTAGAAATCTAGACATGCCCCAGCCTTTCTGGAGGAGAGAAGACACTGAAAATCAAGGAACGATTGACGATACGGCCCTTGACGACTGGAACAGTTGACTACGTCTATGTCCACCGAGTGGAAAACAAGCCGCCTTGATGTTAGCGACACGTGAAAACAGTTTTAGAATAACGCGGTCTATTAGGATCAGCACCGGATTTTTTGCTGGCCGGTGTGATCTCCGGCGGAGGTGCAGACAATGTTGCTCTGTTCGAAGTGTCCGCAAGAGGAACGGGGCGGGGATATCCATACTATGAAACTCGCGACTGTTCTTATATTAGACCGATAGCAACTTCAAAGAAGGAAGCGGAGTTGAGCATCTGGCACGTTTGCGAAGGCGACATTTCTAATAGTCAGTTGTTAGGACTTTATGGAGCGTAACAGCTTAAGAGCAATGGTGCAATTCTTCGGCGCTACTCCGAATTATGAAAATTCATAGAAACAAAAAAAAAAGAGTGTCCCAATAGATATGTGTAGGCATACATAATATTTTAGACACTTTTCTGCATGTGAAAGATTCACTTGAAAAGGGCGAAAACATATTACCACAATTTCAAATTTACAAATTTCCAATCCCTCCTCGTCATTTCTGGCGCAGGAGGTTAAAAGCTAAAGTTTGAAAATTATCAATTTTCGGCTAATAAATTCTACAATGCGGTTGAAAAACAAAGTATGGCTCTTCTATGCAACTTTCAGTGAAATTTATAGAAGCATGAGATCAGGGCTTGATGTTTTTGTGTCCATGATTTGAAGCAAGACTGAGGTTGAGGTGTCCTAGGCTTACTTCAGTTCCTAGACAATTCTTAAGTAAGGTCTCAAGATGAGTCAAGGACTGAGAGTAAAGCTGAAGTAAACAGTGAGTTTCAGGGAGATATCCAAAAAGGGTGTCTTAGGGGGTGTCCCTCAATCCTAGTTAGATACATGAAAAAGGTGTTGAGGTACCGGGTTCTAAATACAACTATCTGCCAACAATGCCATGATGTATATCTAGGACATACATGTACTGAGCTTATGAACTGGCAGTTGTCATTGTAAGCGAGATATAATAAAGTGTGGGTTGAGTTGACACTAAGGTAAAAACGGACGCGTATTTATACTAAGTGACACATAAATCCGAACACCCAGTTCAAATGGTTTTATTTTAATAAAATTTTCTATAAGTACTTAATGAAGCATAATAAGTAAATGATAAAAATTTCAAAATGACTGCACTGCTTTAAAGCCCTTTGACCTTTAATAATGTGTGGATGCACCCTGATGTGCTACGCATTCTCCAACGCGCCTAGGCATGCTTCTGATCATGTGGTCAATGTCCTCCTGTGGTATCTCATTCCAGGCAACCACCAACTCCTCTCGAAGTGCTTCTAGAGTCTGAGGAGGACGTTGCAAATTGAGCAATCTCCTACCCATCATTTCCCACACGTGCTCAATTGGGGATAAGTCGGGAGATCTTGGTGGCCATGGTAACAATGTGACATCATTATGTTGAAAGAAGTCTATTGTGACTCTTGCAACATGTGGTCGGGCATTATCTTGTTGGAAAGTTGGATCTGCCAGGGTGTCAAGATAGGGTAAAAGATGGGGTTCTAGAACTTCGTGGATATAACGCTGCGCGTTCATGTTACCTCTGATGAAGATTAAAGGTGACCTGGAACCATAAGCTATAGCACCCAAAACCATAACTCCAACAGTGTGATGAACATGTCTTTCAACAAAAAACTGTGGATTCCTCCTTTCACCACGTCGCCTTCTAACCCTGGCACGACCATCGTGCATGCCTAAACAAAATCGAGACTCGTCACTAAAGACAATACTGTTCCATTCCTGATCCCAGAGTGACCGTTGTCTGCACCACTCAAGGCGATTACGTCGGTGTTCTCGAGTTAAAGGGAGGACCCAGTGTGGCCGGTATGAGAACAAGCCAAAACTTCTCATTCGTCGGTAAACACTTCGCATGTCAATAGGTCTTCCGTGGTCTGCAAACCATTCATTTGCAATGGACCTGGTAGTGGAGAAACGGTCCCTTAAGGCCAATAATCTTAGGCGGCGATCTTCACGGTCTGTTGTTCTACGGCGGCGTCCAGTGCCCCTTGCTCTTTGCGTACGGCCTTCTCGAAGCCATGCCTGACAACACCTAACCACAGTGTCTACACTTCTTTGCACTCTAACTGCAATTGCCCGAAAAGAAAGTCCAGCTTCCCGAAGTCCCACTATACGGCCCCTATCAAACTCACTAAGTTGACGAAATCGTACAGGTCTCCGTACTCTAGGCATCGTAACCGATCGTAAAGGATGAAATATTCATTTTTAGAGCGTTAGTGAATTAAAAAAAAGCAGTATAAAAACCGGAATGTCCAACTGATAAGGCTGAAAATTTTTTCACTTGTTATTTACAGTAAGATAAATACATTCACCAACTTTTATTAAAATAAAACCATTTAAACTGGCTGTTCGGATTTATATGTCACTTAGTATATTTTAACCGTGTATCTCAGCATTTTCCTAATTTCCCAAGTATCCACTGCGAACAATATCAACAAAAAGAACCGGAAATATTTGCAGGTAAGGAGGCTATCAAGGCCAGTCATTTTACCAGAGATGTTAAATTGGTTATCTTCTGGTGACATACGTTAATTAATGCTTGTAGATATTCAAATGAAATTGACTTTAGAGGCCAAAAGGGGCTGCAGATTCTAGCGCCAACTAGTAGGAGAACCGTTCAGTAACTTTTTCAAACTAGATTTCCAAATTCATTTTTGTGTTCTGCAACTGTCTCATAGGCGGTGCTAGTGTCTTTCAGATCCCTTTTTCGGACGCAGGAATACAGTATACCGGATGACAATGAAGATTGGAAACAAGCTGTATTTTTTTGGCAAATAAAGATACTGGTCCAAGATTGGGACATGTCATCAAGAGGCATTTCTGAAAAGGTGAATAGGTTATCCCTACCTTCCGGCTTAACCTTTTCGTTCTTCAAATGAAAGCCAAATTCCCTTTCCAACGATGTGTGACAAGTGACATTTTCGTTTAGAAATGGCGGCTCTATATAGGAATTTGTGAATAACCTAAAATCCGCCATATTGCTCACAAGACACAAAAATATTCTAAACCGTGAAGGTGGAGACGGGATCAAAATAAAAAAATATAATTTCAAGCTTACTTACTACTACTAAAAACTGAAATTATTAATATTATCCTCTATGTTGCCCAACTATTCTACAAAATTAAGAGCTAAAAACTATTGAACATTCGTATTAAAGCTAATTCGAATTGGAAACACTCGGTATGAGGGACTGGCATCATGAAAACCGTTTCCAAGTCGCTGCTTATTACGAAAATTATGCCAAAATCGAACCAAATATAATCAAAATTCATAGGAATAATTTAAACGAAGTTCATCCACGGAAGATAAAGCACATTGTTGCAAACCATCGCTGGACAGAATATGAAACGGCGCGGCGCGATGTCATCAATGAAAACGCCGGTCGATGTTTCGTTGTTTTATGTCGACCAATGACGATGCGCGGTTCAAAACATATATAAAATATTAAACTAATGAATAGGTACATCGCATAATGCGCCACGATGAGCGGCGCTCGATTATGGGCTGCCGTTATCCGTTAATGTGATCTCATTTCAGCGCCCAAATAGAAACGATTCTCCCATATTAACCTTTTGTTTTCGGTCAAAATAAAAGTCAGTTTTGATTTTTTTTGTTCACCACAACTGAAGGGTTTCGCAGATTTCCCAACGACTTGACTGGCAAGGCGAGTTATTGGGCATTGAAAAGTTTATCTGATAACTGAAGGTTTTAATGACAAATACATAAAAAGGTACAGACAGATATGCGTTGTTTTTTTATAAGTACTGAGAAAAGTCCAAAATGCAGTAATTTGCTTGTATAATGTTCAAATTGGTAAACTGGAGGTTTTAGAGCATAAAAAGGCCTTGATTTGTGTTTTTTAAGAATCAAAATCGATAAACAATTAAGTTAAATACGGGGCTTTTTAGCAACATTGGATAAATGCTTATAACTACATATTGCAAAAACAATTCTGAATGGCTAAAATGAGGGCATCGTTGGTGTTAATAAGTGTGCTGAATTTCAGCCGGATTGGTTTAATAGTTTATGTAAAAAGCTAATTGTTTATCACAGAGACGAATTATTTAAACAATTATTCATGCCCAAGATATAGTCCTAAAGCATATAGCAAAAGTGAAATGGATTCTGAAAGGTTTCGACTTCAAGAGTTTATGCAAAATATTAATTATATATTTCAAAATTGTTGTTAAAAATAACGCTAACTTTTGTAGTTATAAATATTTACAGTAACTCCGTTATTTTTCAATATAAATTATTTTAACAAGTTGACCTGCATTTAAAAAACCTTGTGCGACTAACAGGAGCCAGAAAAAATTGGTAAGCAGCATAGATGATGAAATAAGTTATGCAAATATTGAAGAAGAAGTAGAGCGTCCAAATAAAAGATTTAGAACGGAGAATCAAGATTAATTAAATAATAAAACATTATATTAAAAAACAATTTATATCATTATTACAGAAGGAATGCAAATAAAATAAATATAAATCAAAGACTAACGTAAATCAATATATTTTATAATGTATTTTGTTGAGAGAATTCCTATTAACTGAATAATGAATTGTTTAAGCAATTTTATTGTAAAATATAAATTATTTTATTAGAGTGAGAGTAAAAGTGAATGATTTACTGCTAATTTATTATTATTTCATAATTATTTAATTTTGAACAGTACAACGTGTTAAGTTTTGCGGAATTTTCCGATTTTCCAGGAAAATTAAATGTGCCAAATGTCATTATTTCGACGAAATAAAAAAAAGAAGGTTCTACGTTGCTTAGAAGCCTAGATAAAGGAAAATTTGAAGACTCAATTTACTTTAGGTGGTTATTTCTTAAAGAACTTTGAACAAATACTACAATTATAATTTGGATCATAAAATTAAGATCCTTGATTAAAATCTGGGAAAATTTCCAGCCTTAATGTTTATAAACAAAGGAGATTTGAATTTTAAAAAAATTATCTTGGCTCCTATTGGTCGTAGAAGGTTTTTTAATTAATACAGGATATGCATTTTCTAACTACCTATCCAGACAATCTTGTTAGAATAAATTATATTGAAAAATAACGATGTTATTGTTAATGTTTCTAACTATAAAAATAGCTATTTCTTAACATACTTTTTAACAACAATTTTGAAACAAATAAAAAATAATTTTTTTCATAAATTCTTAAAGTTGAAACCTTCAAGAATCCATTTTACTTTTGGAAAATGTTTTTGGTCCATATTTTGGGCAAGTGTTGTTTAAATAATCCGTCTCTAGGATAAATAATTAGCTTTTTACATAAACCATTGAGCCGATCCCACTGAAATTTAGCACACATATTAACACCAATGAGAAAGATTTTAGCTTTTTACAATTGTTGTTGCAATAGTTATAAACATTTATTCGATATCGCTAGAAAGCTTCGTATTTGGGTCAATTGTTTATCGATTTTAATTTTAAAACAATAAAATTGAAGGTGTGGTGATGCTGTGAAGTCTCCAGTTTACGGATTGTTTATGAGATTCAACTTGAAAATTATACAAGCAAAATACCGAATTCTGAGCTTTTGCTATTGTTTATTTAAAAACGCATATCGTCGGACATCTGCTATATGCAGAAACCGTAATTTTGTAGGGGACGAAGAAAACCTTTTCAAGTTTATACTACCCGCCTTAAGACTCTACAACTTTGGTCACAAAAAATAAATGACGTTTAACACATATTTAATGCGTTTTTAGCTAAATGAAGCTCTAATCGACAAAATTAGTGCAGATAGCTGATATTTCTGCTAACTTTCTTTGCAGTTAGCAGATATTGTACTCTGATGCATAGATGGACTTAGTGAGATTCGTGTTAGAAAAACTGTTATTCATTATATCAAATTAAAAGTTTTATGCTTTTACAAATCAAAAAGATAATAGCATGTACTCTCAGTTACACCTTGAATGAACATTCAGCTTCTTTGACGTATGGAAAATTGTCGTAAAATTTTAGATATAACTTTTTTAATCTGAAATGACGGGTAGCTGTTTTGGTCTTAGAGGCAACTCCTGAGGCCAATTTTCGGGATTATGACATGGTACTTTGATGTCCATGACTACATTGTCCCTGCTTGGTCTAATTGTTCAGTATCGGTGCACCTCTGTTCGAGAGTTGTCCTTGAAGAAGTCGTAACTCAATCGGATCACCTCATATGGCTCTGGCTTTGTCCTAGCTTCCTTTGACGTAGTCATTTGGTAATTCCATAACTCTATTTCTCAGTTTTCTTTAAATGCAACTGTGTACAGAGTCACATTCCATTTGGGTGTGTCCTTCTGAGAAATCACAACGTCGTGTTTTATTGCGAAGTTGTTAGATAGCTGGAATTGCCCCTCATTGACAGACCTGTTGCCAGTGGTAGGTATTGTTTTGGCTGAATAATTCAAAAACGAAATTTTTCTGCAGTTAGCGCTGTAGGTAGACCAAGAAAAATGTGTATATACCTCAAATTGGGCAAAAATGTCAGATAGCAGGTATTGTCGGATGCCCGACGATATCTGACTGTATCTTTTTATGTGTTTGTCATTAAACCTCTCAGATATCTGCTAAAATTTGTTTTGTTTTTTTGTTATTTGTTCTCTGTAGCCCGGGCTACTCTGCAAGCACTTGGCGACGCCGTTGTGTATGAGATCCCGAACTACTGCCGAAGTATCCGTTCGTCGCGATATACATATTTCTTTGTCATCGCAACCACAATCGCCGTCAAGTCTCCCTTCGTTTCGAAAGTTGCACTCATCGCCGATATGCAATTTTCATGTAGTTTTTTGTCGGGCACGTGGCCATTTGTATATCGGCTGCTTTTCCGGGACAATGAAACGAGAGGGGAGAAGGGAAACGCGACTTCCCTCAATCGCTTTAATGAAGTAGCTTCCACTGTTGCTTTTTGCTGGCCGCATAAGCGCGCTTTTAGCTTTTTAATTTATACTTAATGGGCGTGGAAAGGGACCACGTAGAATTGAATCTATTAGAAATATTATTCGCCCTGGAACTTTGGCTATTCGACTTTCTGCTAATATAATTGCATGTAAGACCACTCAAATTTAAAACTAGATATACGGAGTGTCCCAACTAAAAGAAATGTAGTTTTGAGAGCAATCTGAAACATATATCAAAAATACGTTTTCGTGTCATCAACTTGATGTCTTTTAAGTTTTGCATATGGAAATAAAACAACACGCTAGGTAGTTTTAAATGACTTTATTGTTTTTCGAAGTATTCTTCACGAAGATTAATGCACAAAGTAAAGAAATCGTCAGGACTTAGATCGGGACTATATGGAGGATGGTCCAATAATTCTACGTTTTCTTCCGTTAAATGCTGGCTTGTTTATTGGGCTGTGTGCGAGCTTGCATTGTCTTGGCGGAGGATGATTCTTCTTTCGGGGTTGATTTTTCGAAGCTCGGTGATGACTTTTGGCAAACAAATGGTGGTATACCAATCCGCAGTAACAGTTCTTTGCTCATTAAGAGGAATTGTCGCTTTTGACACAAATGTCGCGACCATCTTTTTCGAAACACTTCGAGAACGGATGACTTTTGTTGGCTTTTCTTCACCTTGGAACACCCAAACAGCCGACTGTCGTTTATTTTCTGGTTCATAACAGTGAATCCACGATTCATCACAGTAGATACTCTATGGGGATTCAGTCTCACTAGTTTTTAAATCCGCCGCTAGAGGCGCTGCACAAAACCTAACGAAATCTGTAAAAACATCATGTGTCGTCGACCTTATCGCCTTATCAGTGTTGTTGTGTTCGCCTGAGGTTATGTGATGAAATAAGGCCTTATTTGAATAAAATATTATTTTCCCATAAGTAAACGGCTAACTATAACTATAAGAATCAGTTTTTTTATTCAAAAAGCAAAAAACTGCACTAAGAAAATTTTTTCGGTCATTTTAATACACTACAGGTACAGTAGAGAGCGCCCTCTAGCGGCTACAGTAAAACATGGTTCGTTTTGTCGTACCAAAAAACCCTTGTATACCAATTTTCACTGTTATACATCAAATATTGTTCGAAATATTTAAAAAAAAACTATTTTAGAAAGTAAATTTAAACACCCTGTATTTCGGAAGCCACGCATTTTTCGACCCATGTTTGTATAGACTTTATGCATTAATTTTAAAAGTTCTATCGAATCTTAAAGTTACGCAACAATAAACTGAAACATCCTGTATAAAAATATTTTTAAAATAGGAAAACGGATTTTGATATGTTTTCCATTTTATTTATGCTGAAGCTTCAAATGTAGCTTCCTATCGTTAGTTTTAACTTGCCAAATGAACACGATGCTAACCTCTCATATTATTTAATGGCAATAATGAAAACATCGAAAACGATGTAATACTACTAAGCTCTCATCATGTTAACAAAAGAATGAAACTTTTGAGCTAAAAGCGGAGTAGGTATACGAGCATCCCTTATGTCACTTTATCATCATATTACCATGGGCGCTACACAGAGTGATCCACATCCAGCCACAGAATGCAATTTATCTTCCATCGCAACCCCAAATTAAACAAATCCAATTAAACTCCGGTCCCGGAGTATGATAATTATAAAACGATTCGGATTTATTAGCGGTCATATTTATAGGGGTTGGGGGCGGCTTTGCTGTGACGACCGTATCAAATTTCTGCCGTAATTCGGTTAAAGCTGCCAAAAGGGGGCGCAATTCCCGATGCCACCCCATCAAAGAGAGTTGAAATAATAGCGGGCGCTCCTTTGGTAATTCGGGATAGTCAATAGGGGGTAGAATTATTTTATTGATGTAATAAACGCACAAAAAACAAAAACTATGTTGTACTTATAGACTAGAATAAAAAAGGATTTATTTAGCCTTAAGCTGCCTCAGACAATAATAAATATAATTTACAAAAAATTGTGTTAAATTTACAAAGTTGTCGTCACATTGAATCAAAATAGTCTCTCCGAAATCTTTTTTCAAAAATAATTGCATTAGGAGTTGTTTTCACATTAATAGGCAGGTTGCTGTACATTTGTAGACCGCCAACAAACATTGATTTTTTTGAAGCAATTAGATTCAAATCTTTGAAAATAGAAATTTTCTTTTGATGTGACGTATCTTTGCATTTTTTTAAAATCTCTTCAAGTTTAGTGTGAAGCCGGATTATTGATAGCTCTATATAAAAGAATTGAATTTGAAACTTGAATGATTTGGTGTATTTTTAAAATTTACAATTTAACAAAATCCGCAAACCTTTGTTTTTCGTCATTTGTGCATATAATCAAAAGAGACGCACAATAAGTAAAATAAGGAAACATTGTTATTGACTACCTTTCTGCATCAGGAACTGAGATTTTTACAAATTCTACGAAAATACACGACCTTGTTGCCTAATTTCCGACATATATAGTCAACATGGACTACTGGAAGCAGCTGAGTTTGTTAATAACCGTGGATTCGCTCGTTTAATAACCCGATCTTTTTTAAGAAGATGTCGAGCGTGTATTGCGGCTGAAGAAAAACAGTTTGAGCATTTGCTGTAAAAGTAAATCATCATCAGCAGCATTTTGACGCCCACTGTTGTGCAAACAGTTATCCTTAAGGGTCCTTGTGCGTTTTCATAATCGCTGTTTAATTAGGAAATTTTGAAAAATTTTCATCAGTTTTTTTCAAATAAAAATTGTGCATAAGTTAACGAGTAATCTTCTAAGTGTTATACCATTTTGAAATCGTTATTAAATGTGCCAACTTTTAAGGTTACTTGCCAAACTCTCGTAGTACATTTTTTTCCAGTACAGCCAGTTAAAGTTGAGCAAAGTTTTACTTTGGAATACTTGGTTGGAAAATAAGTGGCAATTTTTCCAGAACGAGAAAAGTTGGCAGTAAGGTTGAGACACCAGTTTGAAGATGCATTATTCATCATTACATTGTAAAAATAAAATCCAAAAAAAGTTGACATTTGTAGTAACAGGAGTTGACAGACTGCCGTAGGGTGTGAAATTTCTATATTTTTTTCAAAGATCTATAATTTTCAAAACACATACATAAAATTTTTTTAAATATTTTTCTGATAGCTGTTATGACTTTGCCTATCACTCGGTTTCGGCTTGACGTCGACTTCTGGGACACCCTGTATAATCAAGTCACATACCTTCGATTTTTTCATCCCACACACACACACACAGAATGTGGTAGCAGAATAATCGTGAATCGTAGGAAACATCAAGTCAATTCGCTTGATTCCTCTTTTCTTCAATGTTACAATATCATTTGTGACAGCCATGTGTTCATAATATTCCACCACCCTTGCCATATTTCTCGCCAATAATTCGATTACAATTGCCATAAGGAGGACGCATTACGACAGCACCCCTCAACAATATCCCCATCGCAGTCCATTCCATTAAAAAAATGAATGCTTATACTGAACAGATTTCTCAGATGTGTCATACATGTTCCCCTAGCTGTCTTACATTTAGCATCATAACTTTTGAGTCTAAATTGGTACTATGCTCTTTAACTCAACCATATCAGCTCTGGAACGATTCCATTCTTCAGCCTTAATGTATTTTCTTCATTTTATATACCCAAACAGCAGAAGCCCAGATACCAGGGCAAAAAACCTATCCGACTTTTGAACTGAATAACCAAACAGATATAAAGCTAAGCTCATAATTTTATCTCCTTCTGTCTGTTTCCATGTATTTCCTCCGCCATTGTAGTGCTTGTGCAACACCGCAAAACAAGCTTGGACACAATGGAGGTCGCATAAGTTTTTCACCAAGCTCCTGCTCCACATGATAAATGCATTATCCCCGTGCCAGTCCACAACCCGCTGAAATAAGCTCATCTTTTTCGGTCATATTCCATAGTCTAGTAAACTAATCTACCTGGAAAGGATATCACGGGATTGTGATGGTCTTCTCCCAGCATTTGCTGACGGATGGTCCAAGGGTTTCAATCGGTATTCAAGTTTTGAAGACTCTCACACTTCGGGTAGGAAGAACCGAGAGGCTAACCGCTGACACTTAATTGGAACCAATGATGTGTCTCGCTCAGATTCCTTTTGATCAGGAGATAGTTCCATATGAAGGTTCCCTACATGACTCATATCTTCGAAACCACTGCTTGGCTGAAATTCGTGAGTATCACAACATCACAGATTACAAAATAAAGGGGTTGACTTGCAAGCCTTAACGTCACTGTGACCCAGATGGATCTATTGTGATCTTCATATAAACTTTCTAAAGCACTGTGTCCAGCCTTGATCTTTCAATCACACTCCATGGCCTTGACACAGGACCTTGCATGAAGCTCTCCGACTTGTGGTTTCTACTGTCTGCAGAAGGGGCATGTCGCCTCTAACAACGTTACAATGTTAGAAACAGGATCCACTTTATGAGGATTGACGTCATTACCTTCACTATTTCGCTGGAAGAAAAAGTAGGTTCCAGGCACTTCCATCTTTACCCTCTAGGCAAACGGGGCTCGTCCTCAGGGCCGCTGCGTGACGAGTAGTCCCCAAATCTCAAAAATTATACGTCCAATTTAAGATTCCAAGTAGGGCTCTGAACTTAGCTTTGCTCTGGGGTCTCTCCACCGGAGACTAAATAGAGCAGCTGTTATGTCTTCTCCTCACCAGCTCCCCTGTAGAGGCAAGGCTGTGGATAGGATTGATCGTACAAGAAAGGAGGTCGTTGATATGTCATAGGAACACTGTCAGAGCCAGATATGATGCAGAACTATAAGCCTGTAGGATCGGTCTGGATCCTTTTTTGTGACGAGATGGACTTAGGCACATTTTCAGTTCCTTGGGAAAGCACCGCATCCGTAAGGTATCTGGAAGAGACGCGAAAAAACTGGAGCAAGCTCCGCTCCACATCTCTTGAGAACAAAGGCAGGAGACAAGTCCGGACCGGAAGGCTTCGTTGCTGTTGAGTGACAAGGTCGCCTCTCTGATGATCTCATGCCTAACGGTTACTTCCACATAGTGTAGAGTACCGTTGGGAAGGACTCCGCTGTTTTACAGACAGACATCCATGTGCGCTCGTCATGTGTGTCTCATAGTAAGTATTCTGATTCTTTTGAGCTTGTTGACAGGACTATCATATTTCGGGGAAGGAAGGGCGGTCTAAGGAGAAGAAAAAGCGTCACGGGAAAACATTACCAGTCGGTCGAATGATCGCTTTAGCTGGTCCCGCTGAGTGCCGCCAGCCGGGGCCGGAAAACAGCGGGGAGCCAAGAAGCCAAGGATAGGGGAAGCCAAGACGGGGACGCAGAATAGAGAGGGGAGGCGGCTAATAAAGTTACTACTGCGGAGAATATGGTGCTTTCATGTGTCTCTGCTAGCCTTTTCGGGGTTGTCTTTTATGAAAGGCTCGGATCAGTGGCGTATAAGAGAGGAAGCCAGAAGCCAAGAAGTGGACACAATGGATGATGCCGGGGGGGAGAGGCAGATAGTAGTTTGCAGCTATTATGGTGCTTTGTTGTGTCAACAGGTTAACAATGTTCCTGTAGCAGATAATATGGAACTTTCATGTGTCTGCTGGCCTATTCGGTTTTCTTTTGAAGACCTCACATTAGTGTCGTATTTGGATGGCCAAGGACAGGGGAGCCCAACAAACCATGGGAAAGATCCTGAACGGTAAGAAGAGACGCTTAAATAATTATATTTATAAATATATCTCTGGTAGCCTGTTCTTTTCTTATAAAAGGCTTCTGAGCGGCGTATACGAAGGGCCAAGGACCTGAAAAGCCAAAGAGTCGTAAAGAAGACCCTGAACGGTGAGAGGACGTTGGAAGGAACTCATTAAGTTACGTCTAGAAAGAATATGTCGCTGTGATGTGTCTGCTAGCTTCTTCGGGGTTTGCTTCATGAACGCCCCAGTAGCGTAGGACCAAGGCCGGTGGAAGCCAAGAAGCCATAGGAAATATGCTGAACGCTGAGAGGAGAAGCTTAACAAAGATCATATTGGGGATAATATGGTACTTTCATGTGTTTTGAAGAGCTCAGATTGGTGTCGTATTCGGATGGCCAAGGACAGGGAAGCCAAGAAGCCATGGAAACGATCCAGAACGGCGAGAAGAGAACGCTAATAAAGTTACTTCTGTAGATAATATTGTCACGAGTGATCACCCTTGCATGTGCCACATAGGCGCCATGTATGTCGATAGATACCCTAAACCTAAATGAGCGCATAGCCGGCAAGAATGCATAATCTGCAAAGGTATATTTTTCGCCGCCGGTTGGTGTTCCATCGGTTTATAAAAAATGGATTGGCTAACACGTTTAAGCAGTAAGAATAACTTACCTAGAGAGTATTTTGGATACGCATCCGTGCGACACCCTGAGTTGCCTGGATATGTCGCAGGGTCGGACTCCGTTGTGGGCCAATTCGACGATCCGTTGTCGAACGACGTCAGGAAGTGGCCGACCGTTCACGAAGACGCCGCCTAGTTGGTTGACACCCCCGTGACCTGAAACATGAGAAAAAGTCATCTTAAAATTGACTTGCCCGTTGACGCTACCGAATCGGAGCATTGTCGCTTCAAAATTGCGTTTTTATCACTACCGTGCGATTTTGTACTAGGAATAATAAAAAGAAAAACTACGGCTTCCAGGGGGCACGTGTCAGTCTTAGCGAATTTTCTGCGTATTTTTCTTCTTTTCCCCCAGTGCCCAGGAAGTCAGGGTTACCGAGTGGCTAGCGTGTCGAGATACCAACAAAAAATTAATTCCGAGCCATGTATGTTGTGTTGTGTGTTGTCTATATCGCGCACGCGGGTTGCAATATTAACAGATACACCTCATCGCTGGAGCTGGTTTATTATAACAGTTACCTTAAGATGGCTTGTGGAGTAGTGGAGTGTTGGTACTACAAGGCCGGAAAAAAGTGTCAAAGGTGAACAAAAGTGAACGAAAAATCTATGGACAGGCGTGGTCCACTTTTAGGAAAATGGGACAAACATGAAAATTTTCTTCGGTGAAACTATAATAAATTTCAACTACTATTGATACGATGGAATATTTGAACAATAGGTGCGTCTACCTTGATGCTAGAGATAAACATGGGATTATATGGTAATCCATATCAATATAACGGCTTACGAGTTTCATTGTAATGACACATAAGAGATACAAAATTATATGGTGTTTAACCACACCACGTTTTATATTGCTTTTAAGGCAGACCTCGATGCTACGATTTAGGTTAGTATAACAGAGTGCTCATCATATACCGAGCATCTGATCCTACCACTAATTCAATGAATGACTTTTGAGCCTATACGAGGGCCGTTCAATAAGTACTTAGTCTCACCGCTCAAAGGCGCCACTATCGCAATAGAGTTCCAGAAAACGAGATTATGTTGAGAAATAAATCGTCACTTTTCCAAAATTTTCTTTTGTCTCGTATTTCTCGTAAGCAATTGTATTTATGATCTTCAATCTCGGCAATATTGACAATTAGTAGGTATTGCTGTTGACCTATATTATATTAGACGATTCCTATACTTGTTCCTTGTGCTGAGAAAGGTCAACTCGTATTTATATTCGGTATATCTCATTTTCGAACTTTACATTAATATATCTTTTTGATCTTTTATCCGACATCCTGAATATAAACTGGAAAAGCAACACGTGGTACACAAAGTTACATGCCAAATCAGCCTTAAATGTTAATGGACTATTGAAATGGCCATTAACCTAGCTCCATTACTGCAAATCCGTGAAAGCACATCTATGGTTATACTATAATATATCGCGCATATAATACCGTCAATTTCAGACACGCCATAGGAAAAATTAACAGAACAGATACAAAAGGGATTTAGCCCAGCGAACTCGGTCGGTATACAGAAAACACTGCATTTTAGCCGGGGATTCAAATATCGAAACGAAGCAAACTTTTTGTAGCAAGATATTTATATATCTTATATATATCTATATATATATCATATAAAAAAATACTCGAAAAATTCAAGCTTCAAGCTTTGGCTCACAGAAGACTGCGGGGGACCTCATCGAAGCAACATACAAAAAGTGAATCTATCGACTCATCGTCAACTTAACATCATAAATTATACAGGGTGTTTCAGTTTATTGTTGCACAACTTTAAGATTCGATAGAACTTTCAAAATTAATGCATAAAGTCTATATAAACATTGGTCGAAAAATGCGTGGCTTCCGAAATACAGGGTTTAAATTTACTTTCTAAAATAGTTTTTTTTTAAATATTTCGAACAATATTTGATGTATAACAGTGAAAATTGGTATACAAGGGTTTTTTGGTACGACAAAACGAACCATGTGCATAGTTTTACTGTATCCGCTAGAGGGCGCTCTCTACTGTACCTGTAGTGTATTAAAATGACCGAAAATTTTTTCTTAGTGCAATTTTTTGCTTTTTGAATAAAAAAACTGATTCTTTGCACTTTTCAACATAAAAAAGCTCTCTTGTGAATTTTCGTTATAGTTAGCCGTTTTTGAGATATTTCGATTTTTAAGGTTCGATGCATTTTTAACTATTTATGATATAATAACGTTAAAATTTTTAGAAGTAGGCTGTGCCTGCAAATATTTTTGAAATTGAAAGCAGAATAAGATTAAACGTCAATTAGTTGACAGTTAGTTTTGTTGTCTGTTGAAACCTGAAACGTTTTTTTGCAATTGTGAATGCACGAAATTTAATTTCTTTTACCTGTTTTTTTTGTAAGTTTTATAAAAATGCCATTTTTATTCTCCAATCAAGAGTTAGCGGATATTCATTTTGCGTATGGCTTTGTAAATGGAAACGCAGCAGAAGCAGCCAGAGAATACGCACGAAGATTTCCAAACAGACGACATCCAACTCGCTCAGTATTTGTAAGAGTGCATTGCCAAATAATTGAAAATGGTTTTGGAAATGTCCAAAGGGATTAAAACATAAATGTTCGGCAGCGCAGATTTACCCGTATGATTCTGCGTGAGTTTGATAGAGATCCGACCACAAGTGTTAGGAGAGTTTCTGGTGCCTTGGGAATTTCAGCAAGCCATGTTCACCGTGTTCTTAGAAATGACCATAGACGTCCTTACCATTTGCAACCTGTGCAAGGACTACAGCCAGGGGACGGAGAACGAAGAATCACATTTTGAAAAGTGGATTCTTGATAGAACTGATAATAATATGGAGTTTTTAAGTAACGTTTTATGGACCGATGAGTCATGCTTCACTAGACGTGGAGTGGTAAATTTTCATAATCAACATATTTGGTCGCATGAAAATCCGCATGCAGTTCGGGAAAGAAATTTTCAGCATGAATTTAGTGTGAACGTGTGGATTGATATCTACCGTAATCGACTATTTGGACCCTACCTTTTGCCTGCAAGATTAAATGCTGCGACCTTCTTGGAATTTTTAAAGGCTGAACATGCAAATATGTGGGATGATGTTAGATTTAAGAAGATTGGCCTGGTTACAGCTTGATGGTTGTCCAGCTCATTATTCGAGAATAGTTAGAAACTGGCTGGACGACAATTATCCAGAAAGATGGATCGGCCGTGGAGGACCAGTCGTCTGGCCTCCACGATCCTCTGACCTAAATCCATTAGATTTCTTTGTGTGGGGATTTCTAAAAGAAAAAGTGTACCACACTCCCGTAACCACAAGAGATATGCTAATAGGCAAAATCAGGAATGCATGTGATGAAATAAGGCCTTATTTGAATAATGCTATACCACGTTCGATCATTCGTACATGTGAATTGTGTATTGAACAATTGGGTTTACATTTCGAGCAACTACTTTAGATTTTGTATGTTTGTCCTGACTATCCAATAGCATTTTAGTTGTAAATAATTAATTTAATTTGTTAAAAATAATATTGGAAAATTAAACAAATTAATATTCTGTTTTTTTGTGTTTATTTGGAGTTAGGGATTATTGCTGTGTTTAAAAACACAATCTAAACGATCATCTTAATTACTTGTAATGCCCAAATGGAAAATTTAAAAAAAAATATTATTTTCCTATAAATAATTAAAAATGCATCGAACCTTAAAAATCGAAATATCTCAAAAACGGCTAGCTATAACGAAAACTCACAGGAAAGCTTTTTTATGCAGAAAAGTGCGAAGAATCAGTTTTTTTATTCAAAAAGCAAAAAATTGCAATAAGAAAAAAATTTCGGTCATTTTAATACACTACAGGTACAGTAGAGAATGCCCTCTAGCGGCTACAGTAAAACTATGCCCATGGTTCGTTTTGTCGTACCAAAAAATCCTTGTGTACCAATTTTCACTGTTATACATCAAATACTGTTCGAAATGTTTAAAAAAACTATTTTAAAAAGTAAATTTAAACACCCTGTATTTCGGAAGCCACGCATTTTTCGACCCATGTTTATATAGACTTTATGCATTAATTTTAAAAGTTCTATCGAATCTTAAAGTTGTGCAACAATAAACTGAAACACCCTGTATAAGGAAAGGTGTTCCCAACTACTAAAGAGAAAAAATATAACATCATCATTGGTATGATAGAAATATGTCGACACAAGCTACTTCTGTCAGTAGGTGACCTGCTTGTTACTTTTTTGAAAACACACTGTTTTAATTCGTTTTTCAATGACGATGCAAGATATCCTGCAGGTTTTTGTTCATGTATCGTGAGAAACAATAAAATTTGCTATCTCATAACACTCAAGTCAACTTTCGTGTTGCTTGAGTCCATCTTAATTTGCTGGTACTAATCTCCCCATAAATATAGTACCTTACTACCGAACGTACTCTCGTATGTTAGGTGGTCCATTTTTGCAGCACGCAAACTTTCTTAACACCTGGGCAACCCACAATGGGCTTGGAGAGTCACCCATTCAAAAAATACCATTGTCCCATCGACTGGTACTACCTCGGGGTACTCTTCAACTTATTTATTGATCTGTACAGTAGCTATGCATTATACGGCTATCTCTAAATAGAAATGTCAACTGTCACAGGGAAAGTAAATATATATGCTCGACTAATGGATAAAATGTTCGTATTTATGAACTATTGAAGTCAATACATACTTAATTTAGGTGTTCCTGGATGTAGATAATCGGAACGGAACGTGTAATGAATATTCTGATCGTATTTATTTGTATTTTCTTGAGATATAACGTTTTCGTAAT
This sequence comes from Acanthoscelides obtectus, assembly GCA_963669975.1. Lineage (NCBI taxonomy): Eukaryota > Metazoa > Arthropoda > Insecta > Coleoptera > Chrysomelidae > Acanthoscelides > Acanthoscelides obtectus. The sequence goes on along the minus strand of CAVLJG010000008.1, from coordinate 3,821,081 downwards.
GGCTCTATTGAATCGCGATGTTTGCAAGTTTTTTATTATTGAATAAGTAATAAGAAATAGCTGGAGCTTTGAAAATAGTATCAGTAGCAGAATGTGTAATTCAATTATCTGTTTGTCTGTAGGTCTGTTTAAATGGTTTTATTTTAATAAAAGTTGGTGAATGTATTTATCTTACTGTAAATAACAAGTGAACAAATTTTCAGCCTTATCAGTTGGACATTCCGGTTTTTATACTGCTTTTTTTTAATTCACTAACGCTTTAAAAATGAATATTTCAGCCGCAGTAAAGAATCAACGTTGGCGGATTTTGGCTCTTGACTTCCTTTACGATCGGTTACGATGCCTAGAGTACGGAGACCTGTACGATTTCGTCAACTTAGTGAGTTTGATAGGGGCCGTATAGTGAGACTTCGGGAAGCTGGACTTTCTTTTCGGGCAATTGCAGTTAGAGTGCAAAGAAGTGTAGACACTGTGGTTAGGTGTTGTCAGGCATGGCTTCGAAAAGGCCGTACACAAAGTGCAAGGGGCACTGGACGCCGCCGTAGAACAACAGACCGTGAAGATCGCCGCCTAAGATTATTGGCCTTAAGAGACCGTTTCTCCACTACCAGGTCCATTGCAAATGAATGGTTTGCAGAACACGGAAGACCTATTGACATGCGAAGTGTTTACCGACGAATGAGAAGTTTTGGCTTGTTTTCATACCGGCCACACTGGGTCCTCCCTTTAACTCGAGAACACCGACGCAATCGCCTTGAGTGGTGCAGACAACGGTCACTCTGGGATCAGGAATGGAACAGTATTGTCTTTATTGAGGAGTCTCGATTTTGTTAAAGCATGCACGATGGTCGTGCCAGGGTTAGAAGGCGACGTGGTGAAAGGAGGAATCCACAGTTTTTTTGTTGAAAGACATGTTCATCACACTGTTGGAGTTATGGTTTGGGGTGCTATAGCTTATGGTTCCAGGTCACCTTTAATCTTCATCAGAGGTAACATGAACGTGCAGCGTTATATCCACGAAGTTCTAGAACCCCATCTTTTACCCTATCTTGACACCCTGGCAGATCCAACTTTCCAACAAGATAATGCCCGACCACATGTTGGAAGAGTCACAATAGACTTCTTTCAACATAATGATGTCACATTGTTACCATGGCCACCAAGATCTCCCGACTTATCCCCAATTGAGCACGTGTGGGATATGATGGGTAGGAGATTGCTCAATTTGCAACGTCCTCCTCAGACTCTAGAAGCACTTCGAGAGGAGTTGGTGGTTGCCTGGAATGAGATACCACAGGAGGACATTGACCACCTGATCAGAAATTTTTATCATTTACTTATTATGCTTCATTAAGTACTTATACAAAATTTTATTAAAATAAAACCATTTAAACTGGGTGTTCGGATTTATATGTCACTTAGTATATTTAATAATAATAACAATAATAATAAGAGGTTATGAATGTAATTAAATAGGAATATAGCCCTCTCACTTTCAACCATCCCAAGTCTCTCAAAGAACCGCTTATATGGTCATATTTTATCAAAATATTTATTGGTCTGCAACATGAATTTTGAATTATTAGTAAACGTGATAGAGATATTGTATACGATTGTGAATTGTCAACTATATCACAGTAAGTAATTTTGGACATAATTATTGATCAGCATTCGATTTTTTTAGTTTGATGATGGAGAATTCGTTTATTGAGATATAATTGACGTAAGTTCGGAAAGCAGTTTTTAGTAAATTTACTTGAGGTATGAACCCATCAAAAGGAATTTCCATGCTTTTGACATTAACCGCGAGAGGAAACTAGAATTGATGTTGTTTTAAACATGATTTCTTGAAGGTTTAGTGATTTCATGTCTTCTTTGATTCCATATTCCGCGATTTGAGTACCGCTACTATGGAGGTGATTATAAATTTGAGAGTCATTAGCTAGAAGTTGTATATACAGTGTTTAAGGAATGTGTGCGAGTCAGAGACATGCAGTGCTTTTCTCTAATACTCCCTGAATGGGTCAATTCAAAAAATTAAGACTTGTGATAATGAAATTAGTGCGTGGATAGCATATTTTAGAGTAAAATTGACAGATGAAAATGTCAAGATGGCCACTGGGCGGCATCTTGTAAAAAAATTATATAAAAACGGGGCTCTTGTGGCACATCATTTTGAAGCTCCTGACGAGTACTTTATAAACCTAGAATATAAAGTCAATACCTTTACCTACTACAAAATGGTGGTACATTTAATAATTACTTGAGCACAAACCCACTAACATGCATATCTCTACAAATAATTGTAATTCCCTGCTGTATCCACAGCAACAGCGATAAAAACTTGTTTTGTTATTTTTTGTTGACAGTGACAAGAAAAAATTTACGTTTGGGCTGGGATATTGGAAAATCATATTGTGGGGCGTCTGTTCATCGAACAAACTATAACAAGGGTCCAAATACAGAACCTTGGGGCTCTCCAGATGAAATGTCACACTTAGGAGGCATCTCTATATCAATTGTAACTCTTTCAGTGCGATGCGTTAAGAAACCACTAGTTATATTGATACAAGACTCGAAAAAACCGTCAAATTTACATTCGGCAAGTGCACGATAGTTTAGAGTATCGAATGCCTTAGCAAAATCACGAAATGCTAGTGTTGTTGTCATGTGCTGATTTTACGTTCTAACAATATTGTCTGCAGTTCCAGTATTGTAGTCCATATTGTACCGAGATTCCGATAGATATTTATTTATTTCCCCATCCATCCAATGTTAATGAATAATTCGATAGGTTTTTAAAATTTTGAACAAAGAGGCCCAACCCACAGGTTGGCACCCTTGTCGTGTTTGGCAGCGTTAATCCTATTAGAGTCGGTGAACCTCCACCCTGACCTATCAGCCCTCAACGCAGTTAATTTCCAAAGAATAAACCAGTCACGCGATCCCTAGTGGTGGAATTAGCATCGGAGCGCGGGAAATGCCTGGTAATCCCCCGACATCGATCTCTTTCGACAATTCGTTTGATTGATGCCAATCAGACACTTTAAGCGCTTTTTCGGTAATGATACGTGCCAATTTATTGATCAGTTTGATTTATTAGAAACAGTTTATCTTAATAGAGATTATTTTCATCGACATAAGATTGACGTTTTAGAGAAATTTTGGCTTTTCCCCAGCAATCTTTGCAACTCTCAAGACGTGCATTTGACAAACCCGAGTGCGTAATGTTCTCATCACGCAATAGTTATTCACCTAACAAGCGCGGAAAGTGAAATGTTTTCACAAGTTTATTGCAGAATCTGTTAATACACCTTTTGTTTCATATGCTTTCCAATAATCTAAAACGTTTTTGAATCGGGTAATTAACAAATAAATGGTTTTTCTAAGTTAAGCCAAAATTTGCAGTCAGTAAGTAAATAAGTTTCATTGAATGAATTAAATATTTAAAACACACATGACAACAGCGCGTCGGTATTTCATCACTCTTATCGAACCGACGATCGATCGCAAACGGTGACAGTGGTTAGAATGATTTCAGGTTTCGGTAACTGACAAATGAAGTGTTAGCAGCCTATTATTAATTCGTGTTACCTAATAATCAGTCCCACTATTCATATCTAGTTTCTGATTGGCGCTCCGTATTAGTTAAAATCCTTCGGTATCTCTAGCAACACTGCGTAGACTCAAGTCACATACGCTAATCGATTTATTAGCACGAATATGTCTCAATAAATCAGGATTAAGGTTCCGACAATCAATTACCAACTCAAACTAATTACTAGATACCCCATAAAGCTGATTTACGTCCCACGAATTGACGCTTCTCTCTCTGTGCTCGAACCGACTAGAATTATTTAACCGTATATTGCAATTTCCTTTATTAACTAAAGTCGCTCCTATGACTATGAACTGAAAGCATTGAATATGTTATACAGGGTGGTGCATCGAAAACGAAACAGACGCATCTACTGGCAGCTCAGTTTTTTTTTTGAAAAAAACGCTCAGACCTGGTGATTTTGTTTTCGAGAGGGACACAAGTTTGGCAAAAAATCACGTTAACACGTGCAGCCTCCTGGGCGGTGGTGACACCAACCCTAAAATCTTAAATGGAAAGGGGGTCGAGTGATACCTTATTTGAAAGGTCTTTCAATTCCCTTTATAATGATGCAAAATACATGAGCTTCAGTTCAGTAGTTTTGAAGATTTATTGATTTAAAGCTTAAAGTAGTCTTTAATAGGAACATCAGATTAGTTTGTACTACTTTCAGAAAAAATTTGATCAAAAGAATTTACTCAATAAGTAAATGCTTTTCTTCACTACGCCAATAGGTTCTGTACTTGTAGGCGTTTCTTACGTTTATCGCATCAATTTCAAGGGTTCATTCTAATTTTTTTTACCGCGTTCCAAAGTTGAGAGAATTTAAGATTTTCTGCGTTGATTTCTAATAACCTTTGTTAAAAAGTGACGTAACCATTGCGGAAAATAACCATTTAGCTCATCTTAGAAAAAAAATAACAGCCCTAAAGCTAATGGTTTAGTTGTAATTACGACTGAAAGTTCATTCTCCATATTTTTTCGGAATTTCACAAAATTGCAAACAACTCCTGAACTATAAAATTTCGGACCACATCATTCGATAGGTTTTGCGGCCCTCTTATCACCTGACTTCCGTTGATCCACTACTAACATAACATAATACAAATTATGCTATGGTAACGATACACTGTAAAATATTGGTTCAGGGAATATGCCCATATTCAACAAGATATTTTCTAAGTTTTTTTATGACAGATATTGGTTGATCGCCGGAGACTATTATATATTTTGGTACGCAAGAAGAGGGGAGATTTTCAAATAGTGTAATCCTATGATATGGGACACATTAATCAAATGCATTCCTTGTGTGGTAAATTGATGTTTATTTCATTGTTTCGCGTTAATTTGTTTCTATGCATTAATGCAGAAAGAGCACATTTAAATATGTACAGGGCGATTAGGCTTTCTTTGTAAGAGTCTCTTCAGTTAAAGTTTAACCGAATAACTATTTTCTGCAGCACTAAAACTCTATTAATTGCTCCCCATAGCGTTTAGTTAAAATTGTCGATGGCGCATTTGGAGGAAGGGAGGCTTTGAAGCTCAAGCGCTGGTTATATGAAAAAATATAACCCAATTCCGTTGCTGCTAAGTGTGTTGGGTATCGGACAAATTGCAAAGAAGTTTATCTCCAATTGTTGCGCTAATCCTAATCCATGTGGCGTTCATAACACTGGACAACAAATTTTAGTTTTTTAATTGTATCTTGTGGGAAAAGTGCAGTTCTTTGTTAATTTTGGGGCGCTGAATCCAAAAATGACAATGAAATAAAAAAATTAGTTGCGGTTTAGAAAAAAAACTTTTTATTTTTAAGGATATATTAAAAAAAGTAACAAGATTCATATACTTATAAGAATCACTACATGCGCTGTCTTTTTGCTGTTCTTTTATGGTTCGTTTCTGGAGCATCTCTACCAAGAGTCCAACAGTAGTCTGCAAGCATGGAAGGATTCCACTTTCCCTGGTACCTTTTTCCATTGTTGAAATATCCTGATGAAAACGTTCGCCGTGCTCATCACTTACGGCTCAGCAATTGTCAGGAAAAAAGTCCAGGTGTGAGTGTAGGAAATGTATCTTAAGAGACATATTACAGCCCATCTTTTGATACGATGACAGCATATTTTTGACAAGGGTTTTATAGTTGTCAGCTTTTCTATTTCCCAAGAAATTAGTGACCACCAGACGGAAATCATTCCAAGCAGTTTTTTCACTACCTGTTAAAGTGTTTTCAAACTGTGTATCTTTCAAAATATTTCGAATCTGTGGCCCAACAAAAATACCTTCTTTAACCTTTGCCTCACTTATTCTTGGAAATTTCTGACGCAGGTATTGAAAAGCTGACCCATCTCTATCTAATGCCTAGACAAAGTTTTTCATTAGGCCCAACTTGATATGCAGTGGTGGTAATACATTTTTTTTCGAATCTACTAATGGCATATGCTGTACATTTTTTTGACCTGGCTCTAGGAATTGACGAACAGGCCAGTTTTCTCTGGTGCAATGAAGTGCCTTTGCCCGACCATCCCATTCACACAAAAAACAGCAAAACTTTGTGTAGCCTAGCTGCAGCCCAAGTAAAAGTGCAACAACTTTCAAATCGCCACAAATATGCCATTGGTGCTCATCGTATTTTATGCATGTCAATAGGTACTTCATATTGTCATATGATTCTTTCATGTGAACTGCATACCCTACAGAAAGAGATGGTAAAATATTTCCAATATGCAATAACACTGCCTTTAAACTCAATGTTGATATGTCTATAAACAATCTCCATTCTTCTGGGTTATAGTTTATATTTAAAGCCGCCAGTAAGCCGTTAATGTTACTGCAGAAAACAAAGTTATTCTCCATATTGAAAAATGTTTCTAAGCCTTTGTGGCGTTTACGAAAAACACATACCGAAACATCGTCTTCTAACAAGTTCCACTGCTGCAGTCTTGATCCAAGTAACTCTGCCTTACATTTTGGAAGTTCTAAATCTCTTACAAGATCGTTTAATTCTGACTGTGTTATTTTGTGCGGTTGGTGGCATGACGTGCTCGGTATAAAATCAGGATCTCTTGACGTTGATGGCATATCTTCTTCCTGACGAATCACTCGATCGCCATGATCTGATTCGTTTTCTGATTCGCAAGTGTAGGATTCTGGGGGTTTTGGAATAGGATGTTCGTCACTGTGAGGCACAGGTCTCATCGCAGATGGTTTGTTTGGGTAGTTAATAACCGATTTTTTTTTCTTGGACATACCTGTGGCTTGTCCAACACAAGGTACCATGCAAAAGTAACAATCATCAATATGATTTGCAGGCTCTCTCCAAACCATTGGGACAGGAAAGCGCATAGACCGTTTTTTGCCATTTAACCAGCTCCTCAGACTTGAAGCACATGTATTACAGCAGATGTGGGGTGCCCACTGTTTGTCTTGATCACCTAGTTTACAACCGAAACAAAGCTGATATGCCTTTGTTATTAGTGGAGTAATAGACCGTCTCTGAGACGCAAAAGTCACATCACCACACACATAACAAAACTGATCTGGATTGTTTACACACTTTCGAGACATCTTGCATGAACGCTGTCAGCCAACTGAGGAAAAAATGGCTAATATAAAACAATATAATGTACACGTATGTATAACGTAACACAATCATGCCGATTACATCATCTTTCCTTGCCGAATATAAAAATGTAGCACGTGCATTCTTGTGAATTACAGTATATTAACATTGTCACAGCAGGGACACATATAATTACCGTATCTCTAAAACTTGAACTAATATTGAAAAAATAAGTTTCATTCCGGTTTTAGCACATTAAAAATAGTAATATTTTGTTGATTTTATTTAGGATATTTGATCAGTGTAAGCGAAGAAACTCCAAACATCAATGGAACGAACTTTTATTAGAGCTCGTGCATATTTGTACCAGAATCTCGTAGGAGCCGAAGCGTCAGTAAAGTTTTTAATTCAGCATGTATATTTTTTATTATGAGTCACAGAGGATAAGTTGGATATCTAACACACGTATGATAAGGCCTAGCCTCGAGTATTGCTCACACGTTTGGGGTGCTGCCGTCCCGACTACATTATCCATGCTCGATGCTGTCCAGAGGAGGGCGGTGATTCTTCTCTAACAGACAGTCTCGGAACTCTTCCGCACCGGCGGGCCGTCGGCGATCTAGCTCTTTTCTACCGCTACACCAACGGGCTTTGCTCCTCAGAACCCTCTTCAATGATGCGGCCGCGCGATGTGCCTGCCAAACAGACCCGCCTGACTGTGGCATCCCATCCTAACCGTGTCGAACTTCGTACATCCAGAACTGGCCGATACGACCGCTCCTGTGTCCCGAGGGTGTCGAGACTGTGGAACAATCTACAAGAGGAGGCTTTTCCCAGTTCTACCAACCTTAGGCAGTTCAAAAATCGTATTAACAAAATTTCTTTGGGATCATCATAGCCGACACGGGGTTCCGGCATTTAGGCTTCTGCCTACGCGGCTGCTTCGATATATAAAAAAAATAATCGTCTTTACTCGACCATAAAAATGATTTAGGATCACCGCTCGGGATATATCTATGTATACACCCGATTTTCGCCGATAAATTAAAATATGAACGGCATTTTTTTGGTGTACGGGTTCCGGGATTTTATCCGGGAACAGCTCCGGTAGATCCGGGATCGATGCTGTGCGATTCCGACAGCGCGGTTGCACGCCGGAACTCAGTGGCGTAGCAGGTAATTTTTTGTTCATTAACTCGCTCTTCGAAATCAAAGGCAGTACCCTCTCAAATGCTTTGGGATTTCGTTAATGGATGTTTGAAGAATATTTAGAAACTTTGGCGACATCAAAAACTATCATCTTTAGATAAAAGTTCATAGGAACGGTTTTAAATGAGATATTACGTTTCTTGGATGTAGATCAAGAAAAAGCATGTTACCCAGCTCAGTCTAATCCTCGGTCCGTCAATATTTTGAGGAATAAGACAGCTTTCGGAAATTTGTTCAGTGGCGGAGCGCTAAGGACAGAAACAAAAAAAAACTCTGAAATCCCGTTTTTTATGCTAGCAAAGGCTCGCGATCGTTTTATAGTTATTTGAGTAGGGGTTAGAACTTGGTGGTTATAGGGGGTGAGGCTGCATATTTATATCCACACTCTAGACATAATAATAATACTAATTATAATCACAATAATAATAAAATGTCTTTATTAGGCGCATTTGAAAACTACAATATAATGTGACCTGTATGTAGGCGAAGTCTAGCTCTTGGCTACTCTACTTAACCTACCCAAATAATAAATTGAAACATCACTAAAGCTAAATTTCACCAACATTAATATTATGGACCAATGGGAAAATACCTTATCGAAATGCAATTTGACAGAAGCTGTCAAAGGTCTCCGAATATTAGTGATTTCTATTGAAATATTGAATAAAATCGTGAAAATTCGACTGTATTATAAACAAGACCACTTTTTGATTCCAACATGATGCTTTTGAAAGAAAAAAACAGAACAACCTTCATGTATTTTGATATATGTTATAGGTTTACATTTAACAGTCCGTTATCCCCCTCAGCGAATGGGAATGCGGCAAATAATAGGTCGATTCTCTAGCTGTTAAATTTGGCAGCAGATTTGGACGTTTGTTAATGCATGGTACTCTCGAATTTACCAACTTCAATATACTGAAAGTTATCATTACATACCTGTTGAATAGTGTGGATTTGTCTGTATTTTGCAAGAAAATAGAATATAAAATATATTCCAACCAATTCCTCATCTTCCTTTACGTCATAATAGTAATCATTTATTAATTTATGGGTTAATGAATTTCTTCAAAGCAATAAAAACATTATGTCCTTTCCATCCTAAAACACAGATAATATATGTAAGACGTGTCCATCCCTACATCTACCTGATGCATAATGCAATTACTATGGACATAGACAAAAAATTATGTAAAATGTTCCACAAATAATGTCTTTTAAGTCCAAAAATCATAAAAACTAGTAATGTTTATTGTTTATCTTTTTGACTGGCGGGGATATCTTTCTGTCACTCGCAGGGTTGCCAAGTCTAACGACAATCACGTCCCGTGGTGGAGGGTCCGAAATGAATCTTTTACATTTACTGGTTTTGAATTTTTTTCGTGAAATTTATGAAAATATTTTTGGTATCATCTAACCGTTGCAATCAGTGCACAAACACTGTGACATATGATTTATAGCATAACCCGCTGCCCTATCAATACACATTTAACATACAGGTCGCCTAGCCGTGGGGATGCAGTGGTCGGGATGAATATCACGGCAGCAACTGATGATTTGGGCATGTCTGGTAACAAAGTATGAAGTGAAACTCGCTAACATCACAAATTTGAAGATCTTGTACAATTTCTTTGAAAATGATGAAAGATATGTCTGATTTGGCAGGGTAATGTCGCAGCCAAATGGCAGTCACTCTTTCTGACACAGTCCGGATCGAAAGATGTCGATACTAGTGAAATGTATTGATACTTCTAAATATAGGATCGTATAGAACATCCCTACTGTCAAGAGCTATTTTGCGGCGTCATGGAAATAATTTTAAATTTTCATTTGCATTTTTTCAAGTGTTGTGTAATGATTTTGGGAAAAATGTCACGAATAGTCTTATAAACCATACTAGAGTATATTTCAACAGTTGGCGGAACCTACTCCACTGGGACCAGGAGGGTGAAACGGGATATTAATGCACAATCTGGCAACCCTGTAGCACCCTCACAAAATGGCCGCTGACAACCACACAAGTCACCGTGCTGTCATTGAATAGCATGGAATTAAACCTTCAGAGTATATGTTTTCTAGCTGGTACCAAGAGTTGACAGATCCCACACATGTGTCACTCCTTGAAATGCAATAATCAGCTGTATTCAAATAACGTCTAATATAAATATAACCTAGAATGTGTACTCGTGAAAAAAGAAAAATATGGCAAATTTGTAGTTTTTTTTTGTAGGTTTTAGGTTTGCTGGTAGCTTTAAGTCATATATTTGGGAATTTCTTAATCGCTGTGAATATAGTGTGGATGTTTGTTCAGTTTCTGAACGACGAAAAATATTCAACTTTATGGATGTATGGATATAAAAAACCTGAATGGTTTTGTGGGAATATCAATCTAAGGTGCCATAATGTAGAATTTTAGGCTCATATTAAATAAAATATCGTATGTCATCAGAAATACATTTTAGTTTTTAAAACGTTTCCGCTAATAAACGTAGTTTTGATAGTTGGTTCACTGAGACAGGGATCGTAGATTCCCTTGTACATCTATCCTTAAAACAGAGATAAATATTTGACAAACGCGTCGTGTGTCGGTCACTGTTTTTAGCAACCTTCAAGCACCAATCTATGTGTGCGTCGTCCTGCATCGCTGGCGCTCTCGATCTCGAGTATCATTGATGTCGCTTTCAGCGTGGTTCACTGGTGTGGTTCAGCATCGTTGCCAGATTGTCGATACTTCGAGGTACCGATACAGTTTAAGCTTTACGACTTGAATACATTTTTGCTAGAAAGTGCGCCTACGCCGCTGCATCCCACCATTTTGTAGCTAGCCGCATCGACTGCACCAGACGAAATTGTTAAAACATGCATAAAATTACGCAGAACAATTTGGACAGAGCGAAAATATATCGGAAATATTAATAATAACTGCAAACTACAAATGCGCGTATCTCTGTTTAACGGTGGCTGAGCGCCGTCTGATTTACATGTAATTTTACATATGAAAATAAAATTAACGAAATATTTGCCGTATAATAATAATAACCGTACACATATTCCCATACAAATATTTAAATGGGCTAAATGAGTGGAAAATTCGCCGCAGTGGGGTTTTTTGTTCGGTTGCCATGGTTACTGAGCGTAAAATAGGAATAGCGTAGTTGTAGAGAAATTGATAGACACAAGTCCATGACTGTGTCTTTGTGTAAGCATGTGTTGTTTTTATTGATGTTCGTTGATTTAGAATTTTTGTTTTCGTAATGGCTCTGTTGCTTGAATATTGAAACTGATCAATTGCATCATCCGTTAATTCTTCTGTGCCCTCTTTTAAACAATGCTTAGCACTATAGGCAATCCATTGACGTTCTATAGATAGCCTCAACCTATAATTAATACTATTAGTATTATAGATAGTACTATAGATTTTTGGGTCATCAAGCAGTGATGACCTTAAGATCAGGTTCAATATGTACATAATTGTAGAATCCATCATCATGTCGATGAAATTTATTTTACTTTTCAACTCAAAGATTTTAAAATGGTAGACGCATTAATGGACATCTCGCGTTTGCATAAATTAATCCGTCTAAATCTTCAGCTATGGTTTTCGGCACAAAAAACAAAAAGCATCTATCGAGACGGAAATTATGCTTAAACTCTGTGATACCCGATTTCCTGTAATGAGTGAGTATGAAAACTTGTCATGTCAAAAAGCAGTTATTGTCACCAGGGGCGGCTGGCCCTTAAGTTCTGCAGAGCTGCAGAACTGCTAAGACTTTTGTCTTAAGAGAAAAAAGCAGTAGTAATTTGATCATTATTTATTTTCCTTGTTATCACACAAATAGAAACAATACCGGCAACGCTGCCCCCTCACGACACGGCGTCGAGTCTGTTTTGTACTGAGAAAGCATTATAATCGACCAATTGTGTACTTGTCATTTTCGTCGCGACCGCAGCGTAACATTATTCATGGGCCACTTGAAAAGGATCTGTGCACTACTTCGACACAAGCCGCACGCGCGTGCTTTTGTCTCTCTCTACAAAATCAAATGCGCGATTCAAGCATAAGCATGTGCTGCAAGTTATACAGATCCGTACAGATTTAATGCGAAGTACGATATCTGATTGGTCGGTCGGTGCTCGGTATAAAATTTTGCGGAGCATTTGAATTGGCGCTACGGGGTCACGTCGAAACCGAGAGCTCCCAAAACGCGGGAATATTTCGTGGACTGATTAATTTTTCTGCTGAGCTTGTTACAACCTTAAGAGAACACATAAGAAATGCTTCAATATTTAAAGGAACTTCGAAAGAAATACAAAACGATATATTGGATTGTATTCTTGAAGATTGTCATGAAGAAATAATAAAACAGATTAACAGAGCCTGGTATTTGGCGATAATAGCAGATGAAACAAGGGACATTTCGAGGAAAACCCAACTGGTTACGATTTTCAGATACGTACTTAACGGCGAACCAGTAGAACGTTTTTGGAATTATATGAATCCCTAAAAATGTGACGCTGATACTCTCACAAGACATATTGAGCGTCGTAGATCCATTAATAGGAAATTTCCCTAACAAACTGATTTCACAAAGCTATGATGGAGCCGCGGTAATGAGCGGAGATAATGCTGGAGTATAAAAATTAAACAAAGATATCCACTTGCTCTCTATGTGCATTGCTATGCGCATCAGTTAAACCTGATTATGTCCCAAGTTGCTTCCGGAAATGCTCAAGTTCGGATGTTCTTTGGGGATTTGAGAGATATAATATATATATAATTCTCCTCAACACGTAGAGGTACTGAATAGAATTGTGAGAAAAAAAATTCCTCAAGGAGCAACAACTCGTTGGAATTTATAAATAAATGTAGTGTTTGAGAAACAGAGAATCACTCATTGAATGCATGGAAGAAATAGAAGAAACTTTCACTGATGAAATCGTTTGCAAGGCAGCTTGCGGTTTTCGTCGTATGTTAAACGATTCTGTTTTCGTGTTTTGGATGACATTTTTTCATCACGTCGACATCTTGTTCAACCAGTTGCAGAAGAGGAAAACCGAGCCAGCGCAAGTTAAAACGGCGTAATAATAGCAGTCACGATCACCGAGTTGCCGCATTAGAAGTATGCGACAATATAGTGAATTCTGCAAGTGACAGATTTCAATTCAAAGATCATTTGGTAGCCGCATCCTTCTTTTCTCCCGAACACTTTGGAAAATACTGTGGCAAGTTTCCTGATGACAAGTTGGAAACTACCTGCTTGGCTTATCCCGAATTAGAAAAAAGTCGTTTAAAGACAGAGTTGTCTGTTATTTATGCACGGAATGATTGCCGAGATTTACATGGAACTCTGTCTCTTTTGAAATTTTTGATACAACATAGTTTGGAGGAAACACTAAAAGAAACAAAAAAGCTATTAGAAATTATTGTTACAACTCCTATGTCAACATCAGAGGCTGGGCGAAATTTCTCAACATTGAAAAGAACCAAGACTTTTCTTCGAAATACTATGACCCAGGATCGATTTACAGCGTTGTCGATGCTGTCCATTGAAAAGGAATTTATTTCGACCATGGAAAATTTCAACGGGAAGGTGATCGACCAATTTGCTGCCAAGAAGAAGCGCAGGATCGAACTGACATATAAAAAATAGGTAAGTTCGGATTTGCAGATCACCTGTTTTATTTTGCCACGAGCCGCCACTGATTTTCACACTGTATGTGGCCCCGCTCTATCTTATAGTGAACAAAGCAAATTACAACGTATTCAGTGTTCCTACGTCAGATTTTTTTACGGAATACGAAAAAGTAAGAGGCTAGAGGAGGGATGAATATCAATATTCTCACACTATCAAATTATTGAATGAAAAACAATACACGCCCATATGCCGACACTTCTTATCTCGTCGAAACACGCACCGAAATCTCCCTTATCATCGACTACCACACTATATTCGGCATCACTTGGAATAAAAACCAATATCCTTCGCATAAATCCACCCCTACATGGTGCGCCGCGGGTCGATCATCCCCTATTAGGGTAATTGAGCCCTTGAAGGGTCGGCAAGGCTTAATTCGCCCTTATCAGTGTCATAGTTCCGCCCCGAACACTCAACAGACACATGTTATGATGCTTATCTCGGCTTATCAGATTACCTTCGGCCAAGCTGGCAAGTGGTAAGAGCGATGAGGATTGCATCAGTTTTTATGGATTTTTACGATCATGATATGGAAAATTGCAAAAACGTTGTACCGATTTAAATTTTCCGAGCCGTACTTTTTTTTGTAAAGGCCTTCTTGGTCATATCAGGATCCGAACTTACTGAGTGAGTAAACACATATGTATTGTTAGAATTCAAGAATTTTATATACAGGGTGGCGCATCGAAAACGAAACAGACGCATTTACTAGCAGCTCAGTTTTTTTTTGAAAAACGCTCAGACCCGTCGATTTTGTTTTCTAGCGGGACACAAGTTTGGTAAAAAATCACGTTAACACGTGCAGCCCCCTGGGCGGGGATGACACCACCCCTAAAATCTTAAATCGAAAGGAGGGTCGAGTGATACCTTATTTTAAAGGTCTTTCAATTCCCTTTATAATGATGTAAAACACATGAGCTTCAGTTCAGTAGTTTTTAAGATTTATTGATTTAAAGGTTAAAGTAGACTTTAATGGGTACATCAGATTGGTTTGTACTACTTTCAGAAGAAATTTGACTAAAAGAATTTACTTAATAAGTAAATGCTTTTCTTCACTACGCCCATGGTTTGTTTATCATTTTGTTGTTGAAAATAGCTATTGAAGCGTTTTTTGTCTCGTCTCGTACTTATTTTCAAAAAAAAAACTGAGCTGCCAGTAAATGCCAGCGCCACCCTGTATATCGATTTCTCTTGCCATGAACAACAAGTGATAAAATGGTCAAGTTTTTCTGTATATTCTGTATGTTATGTAATTTTTCGGCGATGCAGCTTAATTGGAAACAACGCGGGTGCAGTGCTGATTTCCCGTGATGATTCTTAAAGTTTTTGAAAACGCAAAAAACGGAAAAAACCATTAATGTATACGTCTGGACATAACCTCTAAGACAACACAAAGAACCTCTCTGTAAAAGGTTATAGCAGCAGAGTTTCAAATACCGTAGCATAAATAGAGACATGTATGATTAAATAAAATATAAAACACAAATGATAGAAGTAAGAAAAAATAAGAAATCCATAACTTATATATTACTTACAATAAAAGAGTCAAGTCAATTGGCTATGAATAATTTGTAAGTAATCCTTAAACCTCAATCAAGGATTACATTCCATTGGAAAGAGATCGCTTAAAGCTTAATCGAGCTCATGAATCTCCATTCCACTTAATTTAGTTCAGTTTCTACATGACATGTTTACATGGTATAAGGTTTCATAGTATAATAAAAGAAGCAACAGTATATAGAGATACTGAAATATAAAATTGTCATTTTATTAGATGATTATTACAAAAGTCATATATACTAAGTGACATATAAATCCGAACACCCAGTTTAAATGGTTTTATTTTAATAAAATTTTGTATAAGTACTTAATGAAGCATAATAGGTAAATGATAAAAATTTCAAAATGATTGCACTGCTTTAAAGCCCTTTGACCTTTAATAATGTGTGGATGCACCCTGATGTACTACGCATTCTCCAACGCGCCTAGGCATGCTTCTGATCAGGTGGTCAATGTCCTCCTGTGGTATCTCATTCCAGGCAACCACCAACTCCTCTCGAAGTGCTTCTAGAGTCTGAGGAGGACGTTGCAATCTCCTACCCATCATATCCCACACGTGCTCAATTGGGGATAAGTCGGGAGATCTTGGTGGCCATGGTAACAATGTGACATCATTATGTTGAAAGAAGTCTATTGTGACTCTTGCAACAAGTTGGATCTGCCAGGGTGTCAAGATAGGGTAAAAGATGGGGTTCTAGAACTTCGTGGATATAACGCTGCGCGTTCATGTTACCTCTGATGAAGATTAAAGGTGACCTGGAACCATAAGCTATAGCACCCCAAACCATAACTCCAACAGTGTGATGAACATGTCTTTCAACAAAAAACTGTGGATTCCTTCTTTCACCACATCGCCTTCTAACCCTGGCACGACCATCGTGCATGCCTAAACAAAATCGAGACTCGTCACTAAAGACAATACTGTTCCATTCCTGATCCCAGAGTGACCGTTGTCTGCACCACTCAAGGCGATTACGTCGGTGTTCTCGAGTTAAAGGGAGGACCCAGTGTGGCCGGTATGAAAACAAGCCAAAACTTCTCATTCGTCGGTAAACACTTCGCATGCCAATAGGTCTTCCGTGTTCTGCAAACCATTAATTTGCAATGGATCTGGTAGTGGAGAAACGATCCCTTAAGGCCAATAATCTTAGACGGCGATCTTCACGGTCTGTTGTGCTACGGCGGCGTCCAGTGCCCCTTGCTCTTTGCGTACGGCCTTCTCGAAGCCATGCCTGACAACA
The DNA here is from genome assembly GCA_963669975.1 of Acanthoscelides obtectus. Lineage (NCBI taxonomy): Eukaryota > Metazoa > Arthropoda > Insecta > Coleoptera > Chrysomelidae > Acanthoscelides > Acanthoscelides obtectus. The sequence goes on along the minus strand of CAVLJG010000008.1, from coordinate 3,804,218 downwards.
CCTAACCACAGTGTCTACACTTCTTTGCACTCTAACTGCAAGTGCCCGAAAAGAAAGTCCAGCTTCCCGAAGTCCCACTATACGGCCCCTATCAAACTCACTAAGTTGACGAAATCGTACAGGTCTCCGTACTCTAGGCATCGTAACCGATCGTAAAGGATGTCAAGAACCAAAATCCGCCAACGTTGTTTCCTTGCTGCGGCTGAAATATTCATTTTTAGAGCGTTAGTGAATTAAAAAAAAGCAGTATAAAAACCGGAATGTCCAACTGATAAGGCTGAAAATTTGTTCACTTGTTATTTACAGTAAGATAAATACATTCACCAACTTTTATTAAAATAAAACCATTTAAACTGGGTGTTCGGATTTATATGTCACTTAGTATATTTATGTTTGTGGAGCGAAAAGGACAATATGTTTGTGATTGGTATGAGAAAGGAATGTTTTGAAGATTGTGTGGAAAAACATCCGAAAAAGGTAGCAGAAATAGTGATAGGAATAATGGAAGAAGATATAAAGCAGAAATTATAGAAGTAAAAATAAAACAAACAAAAATATCGAGGAACTATTTTAAACAAAACCATAAATTAATTTCATCTCATCAGTGTCTTTTCGAAAGCGGAAAAGTTTGTTTTCTCAGGCTGAAAATGTGCAATGGACGTCACCAGACCCACGCGTGATGGCATCATGAAAAATCGCTTACAGGAGCAAGGTCCGTTAGCATATCGGTACAAGAAAGAGGTTTGAGACAATCTGATGAGTTAGTCAGCTTCCCTTTGAACAGCATCAAGCACAACAACACAAGAACAAGTCTTTTCACACTAAACATCTAAAATATTCCAAGCTGGAACCTCGTCTAGTCCATGTAGCATGTGCCAATTCCTGATAAAAATGTAATCACCAATAATGGTGGTGACGACTCCGATCACATTCACCATTTCTTATGATCAAGCTCGCACCGAATTTTGGGTTATTGGTGAGCTTTCAAGTTTTTAAGAACTAGGTCTAATATTTTCAGAGAAGAAAGAGTCAAAAGTGACCCCAAACTTATCCTGTGACTGTCTTGCGTTTTCGATGCGCCACCCTGTATACGTTGGAAACGACAAAATGATTTTGGGCGAGTTTTTAGAAAATCTCTGCTTGATTGTTTGTCTATCATAAGAAGACCAGTTACAGATTCAACTACATCAGGAATCTTTGCATTGTTATATTTCTAATCAAGATTCAACCTCTAAAGTCTAAAGTATCATGCTGTGCTTAGAATCATAGTGATGCTATATCAGTTACTGATAGGCAGAAAGTCAAAGCTTTAGTCCGTCCGTAAGTACAGATTCACCAAACACAAAAAGAAATCAAACACTTGCTTACATGTATAATACTCCATCATATTCTGATTGTACCGGTAAGCGGTACTGAGATCCATCGCGCTACCCGCCGTTGCTCTCAGCGACAACAGCGAAGATAGAGTCGTTGTAGAATCCAGCTTGAAAGCTTGGCACCAACACAGTCACTTTTCAAATTTCACTAAAAATACGACCCTTTGAACCTTTCTTTGATCATGTTTACAGTTATGTCGCGAAACGTTTCACAAGGCAACAAAACTTGTTTCAAGTTTCAGCTACGTCACGGATCTGGGCATTGTTATTTTCTCGGGTGACTAGATGTGACGTTTGTACGGGTGACTAGATTCGGGGTGACTCGACGGTGTTTTGTCCGTCGATAGTGTTTTGTCCCGTCGGCAAACGCGGATGACTAGATCGGATGCAGGGAAGAGAGTCCCGAACGGTAGCGGCGGTAACGCCAGCGCGTCGAAGGCGTGGCTTCACTCGGGGATTGTCACAGCGGTTTGGAAGCTAACTTTGGATGTGATAGAGCGTGTAGAGGGGGTTGAAAAGGTGTTCGAACCGTACGAGGTGCCATCTTTTTGCTTTCGTTGCCCTTTGTTGTGATCTGACTTGATTTTTGTTTGGATTTGCTCGAGGTGTAGGTAACCAAACATGCTCATTTTGAATAGAGAGGTTTTTCGTTGAGCGTTGACGGTTGTACAGGTGTGGATTTAGGGTGAGGTTATAAGTATCCTTCCTTAATGATATGCGAATATTTAATGGTGTGAATCTATATGTTAGGTTGCTTTATAAACTATGGTCCAAAAATGTTTCCTTACAAAAACTCGGGGTGTTGAAGTTTCAGGAAACAAATGGAAATTAATTAATATTTTCAGAACCGCTTCAGATATTTCACTGATATTTAGTACGTAGTGAAAGTCAATAATATTGCATATTTTTCAATGCAAAAATAATTTTTAGCTTTAACAGTGGCGTGCGTACGGGTATTGACTTCGACATTTTCTAAGACAAAAATGGTACGCCAATGGTTCTTTGCCAAATAAAAATTATTTTTGAATTCCCCGTTCAATTTAAAACAAAAGATCTCTCTTGAGTTGTTTTCCTTCGATGCGCCATTTTTGAGTAAAAAAATAAAAACCGTTCTATTGTCCGAGAAAATTAATGTAATAATGAAGAATGCAGTTGAGCAATAAATACTTAGTTGCTCGGGAATATATCACTGGCTTTTGACATCTGACAAGTTTCTGTTATTCAAATCTGTGACATCGTTTTCATTATTTAGTTTTTACAATCTTGCTAATAATGGTGAATTATTCAAATGCAGGAATGACGGAAATGCATTACGTATATGACCTTGCCGACGGTAATGGTGAGCAAGCCAGACGGATTTATCACCAGAGATCTCCCGATCGTGCTTTGCCAGATAGTCGAACCTTTTCTAATATTCATCGTCGTCTTGTTGAAACTGGTACTGTCCGAAAAGGAACATCTGAAGGTAGACCTTTAAGCGTGTGAACGCCTGAAATTGAGGAAGTCGTACGCCACTGTTAAAGCTAAAAATTATTTTTGCATTGAAAAATATGCAGCTTTATTAACTCTGACGACGTAATAAATATCAGTGAAATATCTAAAGCGGTTCTGAAAATATATATTAATATATGATAGCTATAAAAGCGTGTTTTTTTAGCTTTTCAAACTATTATTTATTAAATTGCCCAACGTTAGTAGAACTGGGAAAAAGCTTCCTCTTCTGGATTGTTCTACATGGGAGAAAGGAGCGGCCGTATCGGCCAGTTCTGAATTTCCCAGTTCGACAAGGTTACAAGCACATCGCGCGGCGGCATCATTGGGGAGAGAACTGAGGAGCAAAGCTCGTTGGTGTAGCGGTTTGTTAGAGAAGAGTGATCGATCAATCAGTAGAACAGCATCGAGGATAAATAATGTAATAGATGCGGCAGTACCCGAGACGTGTGAGCAATGCTCTAGGCTTTTATATTGTGCTGGCCTTTGGCATTGCGAACCGCTTCGTTGTATTTGTTTCTGGACTCGCCGTCGTCTTGTCTTTTCTCTACGGTGGGATTTTATAAGAAGGTTCCGTGAGCTTTGATCTTCTGCTGATCAAAATTGACTTTTTTTAGATCTAATTGAAGTGCAGGTCAAGAAACACGCTCATTTTGGGTAGAAAGTATTTTTTTTTGTTTAAATCCGTTTTGATTTTATGCACAATTCTGTCCACTTGATGAATAGTACGATGTTTTTCCCGGAAGTAATTTAGCTTTGTCAACATTTTAGTGCAATCTTTTTGTGTGTATGTTTTCAAAAAGTTTTTAGAGCACTGGTAGTAGGCTGATGGGTTTTCGTATCCGACTTGACCTTTGTTTGGATTTGTGCAAGGTTTAAACATGCTGTCCTAAAGGTTTTGGCACAAAATATTTATCATATTTTTTTAATGAAAAAAATTATTTAAACACTAACTAGTTATCAAGAGAAAACTTCAAAATGAATAAATGTCAACCGACAGTAAAGTAAGTGAACGAACGTTTGTTCCCAAAGGCAACTTGATATTATTTTGTGTTTGTTAAAATTAAAGCCATACATTTTGTGTCAAAACGTTACGTCAGGATTTTTTCCATTCACATTTTCAAGCATCCAACTGTTGATTGATCAACGAGGAGGTTTGATGATCAATAAATCAATCAATAGCAAATAGAAATGTGCATATTTATAATAATCTCGCGTCTGTCGATAGCAATTACAGATAGCGAATCTACAAATGAATGGAGAATATGTTATAACTCACGATGAAGTGCACATCAATATTCTCTCATTTCCGCAAAATAAAAAGCGGCGTCTCGAATGCATCTTAATCAATTTCTAGATCTGTTCATTATATATTCGTATTCGAGCATTTCTCCTTTTCTATGAGCAAACGAGCCATAAGCGCACATTACGCATTAGTTATGCAAAATACGATCTACTTGATAAATCATTATGCGTTATCTGCGGTTTTATCTCCTCGTTTGTTTTAGTTACCGTTAGAATGATAGCAGACGCTCGTTTGTATTTTATGGTGAAGGCAGAATTATTCGGAATTTTGAAACGTATATGCATACGAACTCCTAAGTGTTAGGAGCAGTTTTGTATTTCCACTCCAATTGGCGAGGAAGTATTGTAATCGAGAAAAATATTACGTTTTTTTGGACGCTAGGTGACATGCATTTCGTCATCGCACCATGGTCCCAAATCAAGAAATCATCAATTTAGGGTCAAGAGTCAAACAATCGGTCTAGTTTTTTGTCTGTAGACTGCCTATGATATTAAATACAACTTTTATAGGCCATAATTTGCCAAAGTATGACCTAATTTTGAAGAAAAAATATTGTTTAATTTTTAGTATGGAAAAAATCTGCCGACATTTTCGGCTACAGCTATTGCGAAAAGGTGGAATACGTCAATCAACGCCGCGACCTAAGAAGATACAGGCACTTTAAATTATACTAAGTGACATATAAATCCGAACACCCAGTTTAAATGGTTTTATTTTAATAAAATTTTGTATAAGTACTTAATGAAGCATAATAAGTAAATGATAAAAATTTCAAAATGATTGCATTGCTTTAAAGCCCTTTGACCTTTAATAATGTGTGGATGCACCCTGATGTGCTACGCATTCTCCAACGCGCCTAGGCATGCTTCTGATCAGGTGGTCAATGTCCTCCTGTGGTATCTCATTCCAGGCAACCACCAACTCCTCTCGAAGTGCTTCTAGAGTCTGAGGAGGACGTTGCAAATTGAGCAATCTCCTACCCATCATACCCCACACCTGCTCAATTGGGGATAAGTCGGGAGATCTTGGTGGCCATTGTAACAATGTGACATCATTATGTTGAAAGAAGTCTATTGTGACTCTTGCAACATGTGGTCGGGCATTATCTTGTTGGAAAGTTGGATCTGCCAGGGTGTCAAGATAGGGTAAAAGATGGGGTTCTAGAACTTCGTGGATATAACGCTGCGCGTTCATGTTACCTCTGATGAAGATTAAAGGTGACCTGGAACCATAAGCTATAGCACCTCAAACCATAACTCCAACAGTGTGATGAACATGTCTTTCAACAAAAAAAAGTGGATTCCTCCTTTCACCAGGTCGCCTTCCAACCCTGGCACGACCATCGTGCATGCCTAAACAAAATCGAGACAGGTCACCGTACTCTAGGCATCGTAACCGATCGTAAAGGATGTCAAGAACCAAAATCCGCCAACGTTGATTCTTTACTGCGGCTGAAATATTCATTTTTAGAGCGTTAGTGAATTAAAAAAGCAGTATAAAAACCGGAATGTCCAACTGATAAGGCTGAACATTTTTTCACTTGTTATTTACAGTAAGATAGATACATTCACCAACTTTTATTAAAATAAAACCATTTAAACTGGATGTTCGGATTTATATGTCACTTAGTATAGTTACGTCGCTGGATTGTTGTGGTGCGAACTGCGGCATTTCGAATTTTCTAGTCAGGGGTAGGCAGCTTCCCAGCGCCTGAATATGCATACGCATTAAACGAAGTGAGGGCCTGCTTTGATCTAGCATGCTGTGGCTGCGTTGATGAAAATGGCGCTTCTGGTTAATAATTCATACCGGTTTCTTTTATGTCCATCGCTTTGACGCTCGCAGAGGATCTGCGCCTTTTTGTACTAACTCAGTTTCACGGTTTCGACGTTCGAAAAGCTTTTTCTTATGCGTCGTATAATGTTTTCGGATATAGTGTATTATCCTAAGAACATGAAGCTTTGCGATTATGGTGCGCATTCAACTAGTCTAAAATACCTCGAGCATCGTCGCTGTTTTTAAAAAAATGTTCGAATATTGTTTCCTATGCATACGCATACGCGAAAATCGACAACTGCAGCGCTGCATTCTTTCTTCGATGAAGCAGTGAAATATATTGAGACAGGAGCATGTAATGTCAGCATCTTCTGTGACCTGAGTTAAGCATTTAACTGTTTCAACCACGATTTATTATTATCATCGAAGTTACTAGACATGGATTAGGTGGGACTCAGGATAGATCATACTTATAAAATAGATCGCAATAGGTGTCAGGGATTCTGAGGTTAAACAGGCGATATCAGATAGCACAAGTGTAAATGCAGGCGTCCCACAGGGGTCTGTACTGGGACCGGTACTTTTTTCACTATATATCAGTACCTCTGAGCTGCTTTATCCTATAGCGATAACCAGGTTCAATTGAATAGCAAAAAACGCCAATTTTAAGGTCTTACAATCCCAATGAGCGTTTATATTTAACTTAACTTTAACATAATGCTAATGATGAAACAAAGTTTTTGAAGCTTTACTTGGATGATTTTGTTAGCTTCCAGCCTCAAATGGACACCGTTTTGAACATCTGCTATGATTTACATCGGCTTATCTATGATTATTTTTGTTATTAACAACAATTTTCATTTTGTGTTCAGGTTTCACAATACCTTTTTATTTCCTTATAATTTTCATCCAACAAACATCGCCATTTACATAAATGTATAACATTCCAATACAGCGGCCACATAAAAAGACAAAGATGGTGATGGAAGTTGAAAGGAGATACCCCGAATTGAAAATTTGACTATGCCTGTAGAGGAGACGAAGTAACAATGACAACGTGCAATTTATTTTGGAATCCCATCTCAAATAAGGCCAGGAAAAAAAATTATTTTTGAATAAGTCTGGCATGCGAAACAAATATCTGATAATTTCAAGGCCTACCTAGGAAATTGAAATTCTAATTATACCATCTTGTAGAGGGGAAAAATTGGCAGTTTTATTTTGAAATCCCAGTACAAATAAAGTCAGGAAAAAATTAAAAGCACCTTGGGAAAAATTTGATTTTTTCCGTCTCTTTCCTCTATGATGGAAACTTCCCTTCCCTATCACTGTTTCGTTTGATCTAACCTGTACACTTTCTTCTCGAGACATATCTCCTTCTTTTGTTGATGCAGTCTACACCGTAAATACGGCAACATGGCAGTCCACACCTTTGAATCTCCTCTCCATCAATTTCAGACCTCCCGCTACCAAAACACGACCAGCGAATTTGCATTCGAGCAATTCTCTATGCAAATGTCTTTATTAATATTTCGAAAAATCGAACCGCTGTAAATGGTTAATAGATTTATATTGTATTAGATTCAATTATAATTTCGCTAATGTTGGCAGCAGCGGACGGTGCTAAATGGAATGAAACGATGAAAAATTCGTCTCCTGGCTGAATTATAGGCCAGCTTTTGGAAAAATATCCGTTAATGCATTCTCTTTAATCGCCAGGTTTAGCGAGTGATTAATGAAGGTATGACTTTCGAATGCTGGAAGCAGAGTTCGTTTTGGTTTTGCGTTTGCTTTATGCTTCAGCACTTATGTTACTCCGTACCTAAACACAATGCCAGACTGTATGTTACCAGAGCATCGTTAGCCTTCATGGATCAACATCGTATCAACCGTTTCCCTTGGCCTTCACGATCGCCTGACCTAACTCCAATCGAAAATGTCACACACGGAAACGGGGGACTCATCTACAACACAAATTTTCAATTCACCAAAAACGGAAATACCGGTGGGAAATATTAAAAATAGCTATAAATACAAAGTTCGACCTTATATCAATCATTATTGTACAAGGTTTTTCTAAATCAATGCTTAGCTAATAAAGTTAAATGACAGGTAGCCGCCTTACGATATCTAACCCAAATAAACTTGATTAAAACATATAATTTTGCATTATTAATCATCAACTAATACAAATAATAAAATAGAATACGTAATGCTTGATGCGATAAAATCACAGATAATATGCAAATGCCTTATCTGCACGAAAATCGATACATGAAGGTGCGTATTGGTGAACATGATTTGTTGTCGTTATATGTGTGTATACGGAAATATGTGTAATTACAAATTATTTATCAGGGATATATCACTGAGACGATATACTTAATTAACCTTCATATAATTGAAAACTTGAAATGCATATCTATAAGCAGAATCAATGCCTTATAACTTTGTACTTATTACTATACCTACAGGTAAAATATTTGCTCAGTATTGAGAACAAAAAATGTCGTAATAGCAGGTGTACAGATCTACCGGGTCTGGGAGTGTACGAATATATCGTCAAAAATTTGATATATAATTCTTCAACAGACAGACAGGTCTGAACAACATATTACCTTATTCTCGCGATTACAATACTTTCTCGCCCAGTGACGTAGGAAGTAAAACAGTAGGTCAAGGTCGATCACTTAATAAACAGTAGTAGACAATTTTTTTGTGAATTCACACTTCTATTCTCGTTTGTTACCCTACCAAATTATATTTGAAAATCTTGATTTGGTTTGGGATGTACCATAGAAAGAATTTTCGACCAACATTTCTATATGCGTGCCTTAAGGATAGACCAATGATAAACATTTTGCGATATATTTATGAGATATCAGAAAAACAAAAACATGTTAATATACATTTATTTATTAATAATACCTCAGGGTACGTAGTTCAGGAGTGTAGTTTACCTTACGACTAAAAGTGACGTGTATTTCTCTGTCGGCGAAACAAAAGTTTCCTGGCCATTTTATAAACGATCCTATTAGCGAATAATGAAAGGAAGTCGTTTAATGAAACAGAAGCTAACAACTAAACAATTTTAATAATTTCAGATGATTGGCATTGCGTCACTAAATGAGCTAAGAATAAATGGGAATTTAAGTTCGCGTAAACCTCTTATAAGAGGGTCTATAAAAACACATCAACATTTTGTATCTGCTTTAGGATATATTTATCATAATGATTTATTAATGATGTCAAGTTAACTGTGTAGTTGGAGATAAACAATTTTTTGTAATAAATATTTTTTCTATCGAGAAACACAAGATAACAAATAATACTTGATACAGGAACTACACAACTCGATTTTTTGTAATTTCACATATTTTTACAGCGAGCTGTAGATTGACGCATCGTTTTATCACTGGAGAAGTACTAACTGATTTGAAATGTCCCTGGACTCTACATGAATGAGTTGATGACAAATTAGTTATTCTCCGAATAACTTATGTTTATTTTTAAATATAAACTCGCTTAGTTTTGAGCTCAAAAAATTATTTACAGCGATTTTCTATTTGAATTATACCTTCCCTGAAGTGATTTTCTTGAAGCTCTTCAAACTCCACGTCTTCTTAAAGCATGAAAATAAATGAAACACATACGATGCTACGTCTGGTCAATATTTTTCTGCTGTTACAGATCTACTCGTCTAGAGGCCACCTATCAATAATACCTATTCCTTCTGCATACCAAAAAATCGATGTCATAACCTTTTAAGACGACTTCGACAATTTTACTTGTTTCGGTGTAGAAACTATTGCGGAAGCAAAACATTGAGAAATAATGACATTCAATAAAACGATATTCAAATAGTTCGCAGAGTGTTGACGGTGACTGACCTATAATTACTCGTTTCTCAGGGATCCCTTTTTTATACATCGGAATCACCTTGCCCGTTTTCGGCGTGTTTGAAAATTCCTCTCTACAATTTTACAGATATTATAAACTTTCCGCAGCGAAATGTTTCAAAAACCCTTCGCTACGACCCTGTCGTTCCACGTGGTCCCCGAAATCTCACCATCCCAAGCAATCGCGGATCCCGACGTCTTGCCTCGTCGACAATCAGCATCCTAATGACGCATCCGCGCTCGCCGCCGATCGCCGAAATGCCGTCGCTGCAGAGACGCGCGGAGGGGGCGCGTGCCTTATGCGCTCCGCCAATCAGGGCGGAGGGGCGGCACCGTCACCGGCGTCCACAGGACCCCGAGATCGTCTGCGAGCAGTGGCGGGGATAGAGCGGGTGACGTATGCCAGTGGTGTAGGATATTTGATGCGTTATACCCGTTTAATCATCTACAACTTCTTCAAGAGTTCATTGCTTGGATTTTTTCAAGGTTATCCTGGTTATTGTTTTGGATTATCTGACAGTACACAGGATGCCAACTGTACAACAAAATCTGGCTGAAAATGAATTAATTGAGCAAAATAAATCAAGATTGTATGAAAGTATATTATACATACTTATAGAATGATGTTAATTCATAGATATATTATAAGCGAAAGTAAATTTATGTCAATGATTGCACGAAAATTATTTTTTTAAATCCTTTTTATAAGTTTAAAGCTCTAGTATCAGAGGGTAAGGCGTTGTACATGACAGTAGCATTATAAGTAAGACATTTGGTGAAAAATGAAGTTCTATCAGCAGGCATTGATATTGTATCAATAAAGCGACTATCTCGTGGGTGCATAGATTTGACGTAAGTAAAAGCTTATGAATATAATATTAAATGAAATTTAAATAGGTTTGGAAATCCAATTTCATCAACGAGGAGGTAAGGTGGTCATATTTTTTCAGGTTTCAGATTAATCTGCAACATGAATATTGAGTTTTTTGCAAGCGCTTCATGGGTACTGAATCTAAAAACGGATGATAATGTCGCAGTAAGTAATTTTTGGAAAAATTGATTCACAAAATTTTTTTATAGTTTTTTAATCGAGAAATTGTTTGTTCAAGTATAATTGTTAGTAGTACTAAAACACAACTTTTTGTAACATTGTTCACGTGGGGAATGAAATTCAGACATACATCAAAGGATATGCCTAGATTTTTTTTACAGCTTCACATACTTTTATAATTTCACCATCTAATGATATAGTCGAATATTTGTTTGAATTCTAATTTTTTTACGAGAGAATATAATTACGATTTTTCTGTGTTTAACCTAAGATTATGAATTTTTGCATTTTTTTCGACAGATCTCAAGTCTCCATTAAGTTGAGCATCAGCTATGCACAAAAATCTGAATATTGCAGTATTTAACAACCCTATCAAGATCGGAGATATACTAAGTGGCATATAAATCCGAACACCCAGTTTAAATGGTTTTATTTTAATAAAAGTTGGTGAATGTATTTATCTTACTGTAAATAACAAGTGAAAAAATTTTCAGCCTTATCAGTTGGACATTCCGGTCTTTATACTGCTTTTTTTTAATTCACTAACGCTCTGAAAATGAATATTTCAGCCGCAGTAAAGGATCAACGTTGGCGGATTTTTGTTCTTGACATCCTTTACGATCGGTTACGATGCCTAGAGTACGGAGACCTGTACGATTTCGTCAACTTAGTGAGTTTGATAGGGGCCGTATAGTGGGACTTCGGGAAGCTGGACTTTCTTTTCGGGCAATTGCAGTTAGAGTGCAAAGAAGTGTAGACACTGTGGTTAGGTGTAGTCAGGCATGGCTTCGAGAAGGCCGTACGCAAAGAGCAAGGGGCACTGGACGCCGCCGTAGAACAACAGACCGTGAAGATCGCCGCCTAAGATTATTGGCCTGAATGGACCGTTTCTCCACTACCAGGTCCATTGCAAATGAATGGTTTGCAGAACACGGAAGACGTATTGGCATGCGAAGTGTTTACCGACGAATGAGAAGTTTTGGCTTGTTTTCATACCGGCCACACGGGGTCCCCTCTTTAACTCGAGAACACCGACGTAATCGCCTTGAGTGGTGCAGACAACGATCACTCTGGGATCAGGAATGGAACAGTATTGTCTTTAATGACGAGTCTCGCTTTTGTTTAGGCATGCACGATGGTCGTGCCAGGGTTAGAAGGCGACGTGGTGAAAGGAGGAATCCACAGTTTTCTGTTGAAAGACATGTTCATCACACTGTTGGAGTTATGGTTTGGGGTGCTATAGCTTATGGTTCCAGGTCACCTTTAATCTTCATCAGAGGTAACATGAACGCGCAGCGTTATATCCACGAAGTTCTAGAACCCCATCTTTTACCCTATCTTGACACCCTGGCAGATCCAACTTTCCAACAAGATAATGCCCGACCACATGTTGCAAGAGTCACAATAGACTTCTTTCAACATAATGATGTCACATTGTTACCATGGCCACCAAGATCTCCCGACTTATCCCCAATTGAGCACGTGTGGGATATGATGGGTAGGAGATTGCTCAATTTGCAACGTCCTCCTCATACTCTAGAAGCACTTCGAGAGGAGTTGGTGGTTGCCTGGAATGAGATACCACAGGAGGACATTGACCACCTGATCAGAAGCATGCCTAGGCGCGTTGGAGAATGCGTAGCACATCAGGGTGCATCCACACATTATTAAAGGTCAAAGGGCTTTAAAGCAGTGCAATCATTTTGAAATTTTTATCATTTAATTATTATGCTTCATTAAGTACTTATACAAAATTTTATTAAAATAAAACCATTTAAACTGGGTGTTCGGATTTATATGTCACTTAGTATATATAAAATAAAAAAAGAGGCCCAAGAACTGACCCTTGAGGCACTTCCGATGATATCAAAGCCTCAGGAGAAGTGTTCATGTCGATGACAACTCTTTGTCTTAGCAGTTGATGGTTACATGTATTTTCGAATAAAATGGTTCTATCAAAGTTCTATACTCAAAAGTTACAAGTGGTTCACGATAATGGGAAGGAAAACAAGGTTGGCACCATCGAGTTTGACGTCCAACTTGACAAACAAGTTTTAATTGAGTGAAGATATCTACAAAGAAGTTCATGGATTTATTTGACGTAAAATTCTTGTTTTATACTTTGAAATTTGACCATGAATTCCGCAGATTATTGTTAATGTAAAAACTACGGGGGTACTATGGATGTCAGCATCAGAGAATAAAGTCCATTATTCTGGCATCTCGAATTAAAAGAATTACGTCACAATTTTGGCTCGAAATTTCCCGTTTGAGCTTTGGACTGCAAGTTCGCGCTTGTAGAAAACAAAAAAAGAAAAATAATGACAATTTTTGTGGGTAAGATACTCACATTCCGTCAAATCAATTCTTTTCGAAAAACCCATCATTTAAAGCCACAAGTCCAAAGCACTGTCGTTTCTAGAAGCATATTACACTCGCTCTTTATTTTTTCGCCAGAGAGGAAGTCGCTGGCTGGTCTTCTGCAAAGCTGTGGGTCGGATTGATCGTACAGCAGAGAAAGTCGTTGATGTGTAATAAAAACGGTATCGAAGTCAAAACCGATCCCTGAAGAACACCCGAGCTGACATGATAGGATGAAGAGAAGAACTCTTCAATTACAATGGATTTCCTTATGCTGTTGTATCTACATATTTTTAAACAAGTCTCATTAATGGCGAGTCTGCACGTCCAACTTATTTACAATGGTAAACTTGTGTAGTTTTGGTGAACGGTGAATAAGCATATTTAGCGCGACTTGTACTGCTGTGGGTTTTTTTATACATATATCACACTGGTACTCACAGTTTTGAAACAATTGCAACGCCATTTCGTTTTTCAGCTTCAAATGCATTCCAGCTAGAAACATATAGCACAGCAATGCTGTTTTTCACGGTCTCCAACACGTCACAAACTACCAAGAACTATTAAACATTATAATATTTAAGCTCTAAATATGGAGACAAAGCAATGACTGTTAGTTATCGAAAACAAGACACGAGTACCGTTAGATCGAACATTCTTATTAGCAACTGATAATTTCCGAAACGTTCGAGACAGACATCGCAACAAAACTGAACAAGCGAACAACGATATTCGTCGTTTCTGACCAGCCATGAATGAAGGGCTTCTTTCTCATGCATTGATTCATATTATCAAATTTCCATTACGAATATCGATTACAATTCACATACGCCGTACGTTTTTTATTCGGTTTCGTCTTGGTTGGTACTTGTCGTCTCTGCTGCGTTGTTTTCTCATGAGTTAGTTCGAATTTCATGCTTATGGGAACCGGCAATATTATACTATGGAGTATATGCTGCAGGGAGCGATATTTTTCTGGCAAAGTGGAAGGAGGATTCTTGGGCAACAGTGCCGGATTAAGCTAGCGCGGGGCCTGTAGCGAGTTCCAGCAACGGGACCAGGATCGTCGGTTAAGAGATATCTTTTTTCGAGTGCGGGTGCCCACTAAACTTTTAGAAGAGCGGCGGGTAACAAATGCTTTGCTTATTTTGGATGGCATGGGGTGTAGGGGAGTCTAGATGATGATTACGTCATCGGTAGTTGTTTACTTTTTTACACGAACGGCAACCCTCACATTGTCTTTGCTTGAAAACGAGACGCATTTTCGGGGATTCTCGCAAATAATGCATACGTTTAGTGAACAGCGCGCGGTAATTCCCCTACTCGCTTTAGAACCGAGTAGGGGAATTACCGCGCGGTGTTCACTTGTCTAAATTTCCTCTATCAGTGTATTGTTTCGTTTGGATCCTATAGCGAGTAGACGTATTGTAAGCATAGTAAAGCAAGTTAACATTTGTGTTACCATTGATTCCATTAGCCAAAGTTTAGTGTTTAAATAAGATGTCGTTTCACATAGACAAATCCAAGTTATACCAAAAATTGTTTGAAAGTTTTAAAAAATCTCATACAAGTACGAAAGTACAAAAGTTAGTGAACGAAGTGTGGCGAAATTACAAATTACAAGCAAAATCCGACAAGGAACTAGATATTCTTGTATCTAAGAGAATCGAAGAAGAATTGCAAGCGGCGACTAATAATAAATCCAATCTACTAAATTTTTTTTCTAAGGTGAGTAACGAAATCATTGTACGTACCTATGAGGAAATAAAAACAGCAAAATAGTCTTTAAACAGGAAGGTTCAAAACGCAGTTGCCCAGAAGAAACACAGGGATGGTACGAAAAGAAAGTTAGAAGATATTTGTCATGAAAATCCAGAAATAAAAAAAGACTATCTCTGAGGGATTCAGTGGGACGTCCTAATCTTAAAAGCAATCAACATTCACTATTGAAAACAATCGCGGATATAGCGTGTGCGAGTGCAGCAGATGATAGAAGACGAACGGAATCAATTCGCAGCGAAAAAACTCTTGATGAACTCACACAAGAATTACGTAGAAGAGGATTTGACATTAGTCGCAGCAGGACATATCTTCGTTTGATTCCCAGAAAATCTAATTCTGCAAGGGGACGAAGACATGTATCGACAATCCGTGTTAAGCTCATTCGGGCTCAAACTGATCACCATAAGAGCCACTTAGATAACAAGTTCGCTGAAACATCAATCCATTATTTAGAGAACATATCATCCGTACTTGGACCAGATCAAGTATTTTTCATATCTCAAGATGATAAAGCTCGAGTCCCTATTGGCGTAACTGCGGCAAATAAGCAAGCACCTCTTCTAATGCACATGGAATATAGATTCAAAATGCCTGATCACGATTGGGTAATCGCTGAGAGTCATAAATTAATACCATCTGTTTATGCTGGTATCAAAATCACTTCCAATATGCTAGGACAACCGCAAGCCGTTGGATATTCTGGAGTCAGCTTAATATCTGCTAATGTTTTGAACCCAAATGATATTTGAATAAATTATATCGAAATATTGATTAAACCATTATTTTCTTTTTAAGATATAAAGAGTACTTCCACAGGACTATAATAAAAAATTCAAACTAAAAGGGGTTTGCACGTAATAAGTTTCTTTAGCCTTTAGCTAGATTTTAACCTTTAAATGTCAGTCCTTGGCTTTAAAATTACGATGATTTTATTTCGACTCTTTCATTTTAACGTGTTTTTCATTGATACGCTGTGAATACATGAAACAGAGTTTATCAGGCACAGTCCTGGGTTTTCAACAATATTTTGCTGACTCTTGTCTGCACGATTTGTAAGAACCTAACGTCAAGTGAGTTTCTTTTTACGATAATGAATTGTAGCATTTCTGAGGGAGCTGAATGCATTAGCTCATTACTCCTAATCCAATCACATCCAATATTGTCAGCGTAACTAATACATACTCGTATTTAGCAGTTTTAGCACAAATAAATTGAATACCGAATACGGAATTCCAGTACGAATGAGATCAGACCAAAACCAACGATTTGCTATTCGTATCTTTTAAAAATGTATTTGTTACAAAAAGATCTGGTTTCTCAGGTTTAACAAAAAAGTGTCAACCATGTAACTAATATAAGAATCCCCTCTATGAAACGAAAAATGATACCTGCGAATATGTTTCTCATATTGTCAGCAAAATATGAACCTAACATATATTGTTCAATATATCGTATGAATAAATATCAACTAACACACTGTCAACAGAGATATCAGTTTCTCCCAAGATTAAATGCTCTCGCATTCAGGAGGTGTCTAAAATGGCAGAAATATTTATAGCATATTAATACCAGGGTGCCATTTCCTCATTGGATTCAGATAAAGTGTAGCAGGTGATTATGCAAAAGTAAGACGACTAATTAGATGGAATTAAATCTATCAGGAATATTATCGATTTCTGCATAATGTCAACCGCGGATTCGTAATGAATGACCAGACTTGCGAGAACGCTCGTTCGATCACAGTTAACAGCTTATAATAGGCGATTAGTAGACTAATGTGTGACTAATGTACATGTTAGTGTGAATTAAGCTTTAGCGACGTTTTTGTGGTGCTTGGTTAATTTGTGAAAAGAGCAAGCTCGTGGTAATATTAGAAAATTATAGCAGTTTGTTAATAAGATACCGCGAAAATGACACTTCCAAGGAATAAATCGATAAAAAAGATGTCAAGTAGGTTGACTCTCATACGAGTACATCGGTACTGTTAACAGTTTTTCGGATTTTATTCTTAGTTGGATTTGTTTTTTTTTGTTTACGAAAATTGGTTTTTATTTCAATCAAATTTCCGATCCTTCGTTTGACCTGCCGCATTTGATCACACAGGGCGAACTTAATGACTTAGTTCGAGAATTAAATCTGTCAAAATCCCAGTCAGAACTTTAAGCGTCAAGATTAAAGGGTGATATTAAGATTACTTTTTACGGAAAACGGCAACAAGACCTCACACACTGTTTCCGTCAAGAAAGGGAGTTGATATATTGCTCCGATATCAACAATTTGTTTGACGCGTTAGGACAGAAACATGATCCAAATGATTGGCGCCTGCCTGTTCATTGATTCCTCTAAGCTTAGCTTAAAAGCGGTATTGGTACACAACGGTAATAAATATCCGTCTGTACCTACAGCGCACGCGGTTCTATGAAGGAATCGTATGAAAATATGCGACTTCTGTTAGAGCATATCCGATATAATGAATATGGATGTCACCACTGTGGCTGCTAGGTGCCACCGATTGTGGTGGTATAGTAAATAAGGTCTATCTTTAATCCGTCGCAGTCCGCAGCGATTGATTTTGGTAACAGATGACACTTTGTGCTGTCTTATTTCGATAGACATCCTGTATAGAACGTAGTTGCTCAACTTTTGTTCGTTGTTCTACCTGAAACCAAGCCTAGACCATACTGATGAGTTGCCAAATAGCACTAAACAGCTGTCCATGATTGACCGTCTGTATTCATACGTACAAAAGCTATATTAATACTTCTTTCAATTTCGAGTAGACCGTATCTACTATACCACCACAATCGGTGGCATCTAGCGGCCACAGTGGTGACCCGCCCGTCAAATGCGAACTGGGATACAGTCAATGTTGCCAGATATATTCGAACTGTTTTCGGTAGATTTACGAAAAATCGCTAGATCGTGAAATGTTTCGGTGGAAGGTAAAACAAGAAGCAAAAAATTGGGGCTAGTTGAAAAGTGAAGAGGGACACACGTTGCTTGAATTCCACTCGGTTCTGCAAATCGAAGAGCGCAGGGAGGAGGGAGGATAGCATCAAAAGCTGAAATGCTGCTGTTTGAAAAACTGAAGAACGAATTGTTTTATATTCCGGAAAAAATATTGTTAGGAATTCTTTTTCCTAGGCTATGTGTAGTACTTGCGAAATAGAAGCAGGCCAGGTTGCTTCCCTGTCTGTCGACTCGGAACAAAAAAAAAAACACCCCTGTACTGAACACCACCACGAAACGACTTCCTTGACTCTCACATTACCCGTTAATCCACCAGTCCGCAGCAATAATTTGTTTTCGTTCAAAGCGAATATTAAAATAATCATTCATCCCCGTGCATCCACCCCCAGCGTATGCAAATTCAGCCCCGGAGGATCATGACCGCTTCAGCGACAAATTTTCTCGAAAACGTCAAGCGACATCGCAATCTATCATCTGAGGGGTGTGAGACGGCAGATTGATTATGGGGATCGGAGGGATGCCTTGCTGGTTAATAATTATCGGACTGCATTTATTTATACCAAAAGAGTCATGAGGAGCTTGAAGAATCTTAGGATAGCAGTACTGGGAAAAGCCTCCTAAGGTAGATTGTTTCATATTCTCAATATCCTAGAGACAAAGGAGCGGTCATATCGGCCAGTTCTGGTCTATGAATGCAGAAATTGGAAACACAAAGTATCGATAATGAATGAAAATTACTATTACTGAATACCTGAAGATAGGCGGCGATCTAGCTCTCTTCTACCGCTATGTCAACGGGCTTTGCTCCTCAGAGCAATCCTCCATGCTGCCGCCGCGCGATGAGCATACCAAGCAAACCCGTCTGGCTGCGGTCTCTAATCCTACTTCGTACATTCAGAACTGGTCGGTACGACCGTTCCTTTGCCACTGAGATGTCGAGATTGTGGATCAATCTGCCTGAGAAGTCTTTTCCAGTTCTAACTAACCTTAGATAGCTCAAAAAGTGGCTTTAAGATCTTTGTAGTATGTTCTAACATTAACAGCGTTTATTCTTAAAATTTCCATCGATGTGTCATGCTGACTCGCGTTTTTCTAGCCAGCATAACATAATTTCATAAAGCATTAAAAAGTATGCAATCAATTTCGGTCGTGACTTGCAAAATTTAAATTCCGAGAAAGCATCTCGCGAAATTGTTTTCCTGTCAATAATACAACTAAATTCTGATTTTGAAGAGCTTGCGGTTTATCGCAATTTGATATAGGAATTTTGTTTCCGTTCTGATTGAAGAAATGCTTACCCGTTGGAGATTTATTTGAGTCTTCTAGCGTAGATTTCTTGTTAAAGTCATCATCGTTTGTAGCTTTCAATGAGGGTACACTATTAAGATTTAAGGTTTGCTTAGATTTGTAAAGCGTTACTCAGACAATTTGATTAACGCCTTTTTTAAGCGAAACATTGGCATTAATGGCAACAGATCTTACTCTATTATATTGAGTGATAGAAAAAGGTAAACAGATACGATTATTTATTAGAACAGGTGATAAAGTGGTCAGGTTCACCCAGTATACGAGCCCCTTCCCACTTCAGTTGGCCCACTTCAAGATTTGTACCAAAATATTCCTTTATAAACTAAACATGACGAAACTATTTACTTCTAAAACAGTTTATTTTCTCAAAAACATTTTAGATACACTCTAGTCGTAAAAAATACATAATCGAAATCACTTAGACCTATAACTAATGGAACATATGAACAAATAAACAATGTGCGAATAAATGCGCGAAGTTAACAATTGAAAGATTACCATTGGGTAACATCACCTTTATTTTTTATTACGGCTGAAATTCTTTGGGGCATAGTGTTAACCAAGTTATGGCAAAAATTTGGTGTAATACAATCCCATATTTCTTGAAGCTTTTGTCTCAGTTCGGTGATTGTACGAGCAGGATGTTGTCGGAGAACCTTTTTCATCTCGTGCCACAAAGTTTCAATAGGTGACAGATCTGGAATGCTAGAAACCCATTTCAAAAGTGGTACATTATTTTCTTCCATCCATTTTATAGCCTTTTTTGAGGTATGGCACGCTGCACCATCTTGCTGAAACACAAAATCTTGGCCGGATGTCAAACATTCTTCCATCACTGGTAAAAGCGATTCTTCTAAAATTGTCAATTATTTGTTTGTATCCACATTTTCTTCAATAAAATAAAGTTTTCCTACTCCTTTTGATGACATACTGCCCCAGACCATAATGGGTGCTGGAAATTTCACTTTTCTCTTCAGACAGTCAACATGGAATGTTTAATTTTTGTGCGAATAACTCTACTGCGACTGTCACTATCATAAACTTCGCATCGGCCCTCATCACTCCATTGTATATAGTGTAGTTAATAGTGACTTTTCTTTGGTCTATAAACAAGTTGTGCAACTTTCGGGTTTTTACTTCACTTTTTTTTATAAGAAAACTTACCTTGCAAGTGCTAAATCCCAGTTTGTGGGCCTCTCTATGAGTTGTGGACCTCGAAATTCTCCTTCCAGCAGCGTCACTCCACAGAGCACATAATTGTAAATAATTGGCAGGCCTGTTTTTCACGATTATTCTTCTTAATGCTATTCGGTCGGCATTTGTGATATTACTATATTTTCTAACAATATTTCTCACACTGTACCGCGATAAGTCTAACAAAGTTACAATTTCTGAGTTTGATTTCCCAGAATTAAAAAATTTAATTATCAGTAACCGAAGTTTCTCACTAATAACCTTTCCTCTACCCGTTTTGAAAACCTTAACTACCCAAAACTAATTTAAACGTATTCTGACAGCAGTGATTAATAAAAACAATTGTCATGGCTTTTATTTTTCACAGCCCGCTATGCGTTATAGACTTATTTTGCAATGAAATGAAAATAGGTTGATATGCTGTAATTGCAACATGTGTTATTTTTATGCTACAAATTTGATTAGGGAGTGATAAAGTTGGAGTTTTCTACTATATATTACCAAAATATTCATTGTCACCCTGATACATTTTTATTATTTGCGTTTGATAAGAAAAAACTAAGATTTCAATAGTTGGGCCAACTGAAGTGGGGAGGGGCTCGTATATCAACAGTGAAACGTATGCTTAATCTGAACAAACCTTACATCTTCCTCACAACCACTATCAACGTCTACATCTGAAAAGTCAGTTTCAGTGTCTAATAAGCACCTCACAGAAAGTTTAGTCTTCTTTCGAGTAGTTTCACAAACTTCCACATCACTTTTTTTGCGTTTTCGTCCCATTTCGTCATATCATTTTCTTTTAAACCGGTGGTGATTGAGGAATAACATAAACTTTGTTTTGAATTCCTGAAGTAATATCAATTTGTGTGGGGATAATTGGTAACTGAGGATACATACAAAAAATTTACCTCACAGAATTTTGAGTATCGAGAAAAAAAATAACTATGTCCGTTGATGAGTATGGGCTCCAAAAATAGAGTCGAATATCAAGTATTGATGGGATATTACAGAATATTGCCAAAGCGATTTAAACGGATATGGAAACAATTACCTACATAGCAAGAATGTAAAAATAAGAGTCGTCTTTTTAAAGCCATATTTGTTATGCCTGAAAAAGTGTTTCTTGGTGTTTTTCGTTATTTTCATGCTCTAAGTTGAGAGACTTGCTGACATCACTGACAAAATGCTTTAGAAACAACTTGCTAATAATAATAATCGTCTTTATCACAATTATCTACAAGAGGCGAGATTTAGCGTAAAGCTACTCTTACACCTAGATCTAATATACTGAAAGATTTTAAAATGAAAGAATTTAAATAAACAAGTAAAATAAATATACCTTTCACTTCAAACTTACTTATTTCACTTATTGACCTGTTATAATGCCCTAGTAATTTACATGAATGTATCGTACAAATATTGCTTACAACCTACTCTAAATTTTCGTGCAGGTAACTGTTTAAGTTCTATAGGAAGTTAGTTGAAATTCGTAATTTATTGTTACGTCTATGAAAAGGGCTTGTTGAGTGGGAAGGCAAGTCTCGAGATACTCTAAGGTATTAACGTTTTATCTAAAATGTATTTTGTCCTCAAGATGTACTTTGGAGATGGGGAATCGCTGATCAATTTACGTACAAAAATCGTGA
This sequence comes from Acanthoscelides obtectus, assembly GCA_963669975.1. Lineage (NCBI taxonomy): Eukaryota > Metazoa > Arthropoda > Insecta > Coleoptera > Chrysomelidae > Acanthoscelides > Acanthoscelides obtectus. Next base: position 3,782,055 of record CAVLJG010000008.1, on the reverse strand, counting down.
TATCTTGGAATTTTTAACCAATACATCCGTATTTTTTTCAGATGTGAGGTCATATTTTCTGAGTTCATTTAAAAACAATGCATTTGCGTTTACCAATATTTGTCAATATCTCAAACTATTTTTTAGAAGTGTAAGGTGTTATGGAAACAAACGTCTGCGACATCCTTGATGTTTCTCAACAACCAGCTAGAGCATCCTGCATACGAAATTTGCTTTACAGTAACTGGTTTCAAAAACAAAAAAGTCACTTCCGAACATAAACACTGAATTTTTACTAATCAGACATTCTGATGCTAACCTAGTTCCACCCACCCGTGGTAAACTGACTTGGTGGTCATAAGGAAATGAAGACGTTCAAAAAAAAAAACAAAAACAAAAATCATCATCGTCCGTTGGTTGGTTCGCGTTTTTATCACGACGCGATATCTAAAAACGGAACGCTAGCCATTAACGTCACTGGAATATTTAGATTCCTTCCTAGGTAGGAGTTTACCTGGTTATACTAGGCGGTGTAGAAAATGGAACGCCAGCAAATAGTCCAAACGCTACTTTGCGCGCAGAAAAAATGTAGATATCACAATGTCCTTATTAGAATCTTATTTACAGATAACGGTCTTTTCGCTATGCAGCATCGTCGGGAGTACCACAGGGCTCGACATTGGGACCATTGCTCTTTTCGCTTTTTATTAATGATACAAGTACCAATATTGATTGTGGATCTGGAATCAACAGCGTTGCTGATTGTGAGTATCTGCAATGTCAGTTATCAGATTTGGAAAACTGGTGCTTGTTGAATAAACTACACCTGAATATTTCCAAATGCAAAGTGATAATGCTCGGTTTAACACTTATTTATCCTTTGAGTAAAAGAAGAGAACACAGTTCCGTGACTTTCCTCTTACACGGTAAAGTAGTATCTTCAGAGTTACTGTCGCAGCTCCAATTTCTAACTTCTAGGTCATGTACTAGATTAAATGCATTGTTTTTTGAACTCGTTCAAGCACCAACTTGACTCTAAAGTCACCGATAAGAGTCATAACTGAATTACTACAGCATATGCAATTATTGCGACATTTTGTTTGGGTTCTCCCCCAGAACTCAAGGGGGCCTGAAATAACTGTATGCAACATACACTTTTCTAGGTACGTAGAATAAACTAATATTTCGAAAATCCATGGTTTGGGGTGTCTAAACTTTCTATGTGGTCAAAAACGCACGCTACTGATTTTTTCAAAGCTATATTGATTTTGCTTGAAAAACATATTTTGTTTCTTTGTTTTGTTTCTTAAAGGAAGTGCTAGCTCGAATACTATAAAAATTCGAAAATTTTTGTGAATAAAATGGGTAGTCAAGTTTGGTTTTCTCCGACAAGCAGTGTATCTAAATATCTCGGTCCGTAGGAATTTATGTTGTTATTTTATATTTTCATCTACTTGAATTGCTAAGAAGGTTGCCACGGAGAATAGAAAATGTGTAATATTTTCAAAGGCTACCGCAAAGTGTGCTTTTTACCATCTATCGGTGCCTTAGCCATTTTGTAAAAATAGTTGTAATTATTTATTTGCGAACACGACATTGCAGACGATAAAATGAGCCTTCACGCTTTGCCGGGTTTTGAAATACAAAATAGTATATTGGATTTTGCAAAGAGGGCATTAATATTGAACACCTTTCTTCGCGGTGGTCAGGTACTATTTTTAGCGTCTTATTTTATTTAACCCGTTTAGATATGGTAAGCGATTCCGTCTACTGAAGTAATGTTTATTGTACAGGATATTACACAAAATGTTGTCAAGCGGATTGTATCATGAAAAAAGTTCATGCAAGCTTTGTTCAGGAAATGATTCCCATACCTCAGAGCGTTTAAACTATTTGAAAATGAGAGAGAAAAGATTAAGTAGAATCTCCTGTCTTTGTCGGACATTAGAGAGTTTGTATTGCAACAGAAACATCAAATCGTCAAGCCTTCAGTTACGGTGTTTGCGATAACGATAGCAAATAAGGTTGTTTGGAAAACCGCGGTAATTTGAAAGCACTGAGTAGTGGTAGTCATGATAGGTTGTTTATTCTTTCATTTTGACGTGAAGCTAACCCAAAAATTACAAACCCAATTAGGATAATTGAATAATATTTAGAACACTGCCTTATCCTTGCATTTATTTTTATGACCCATATTTTTATTATGTTTTAACCAATATGCTTTTCTAACTTGACATTATTTAAAAAAGTTTACACAGAAAAAAATCTCAAGTGCCTTGGAAAACAATAAATGGAGGTTTGACATTATTTTGCGCGTTAGTTTTTATAGAAAAGAACTACTCACGTAATTTTTTTAAACGTGTGGATGAGTATTGTTGGTGATAATTTAAGTGGTCCATTCTTTTTACGCTTTAGGTAGGCGAATCTTACATAGCGTTTCACAAGAATCGCCAGTACTGCTAGAAGAAGTTCCTCTAAATGTACGTAACCAAATAGCTTTTCTGCTCGTCTTCATTTTATTTTACCTGTCGGAACTCATCTAAATAACATCTTTGGTAAAAATTGGGTCGAAAGAGGTGGACCAACTCACTGGCCACTTCGCAGCCCTTACTTAAGTCCAATATTTTATTTTTATTTATGGGGATACTTTAACACGATGTTTTACGCTACTCACATAGAAGCAATAGAACATACAACATTTGTTGTAGTGTATTTTATCCTGTTGGAAAAGTTGCAATAACGCTTTTTCCCAGATATTATGTTAATTTTTTGTTTTCCAAGGCACTTGTGAGTTTTTTAGCTGAAATTAATGATCCAATTTTGTCCAGTGGCATGCGAAAAGACGGTTTTTATTTTTTTCTCGAAAACGAAGTGAGATACGGAAAAAATACAAGAGACAAAGAATTTTTATTTTTAGATGCTTAATCAAACAACAAATATCAAGGTTACAAAGAATGCAGTGACGTACATTTTTTTGCCAATAATATTCGCTAAGGTGCCCCCCGGGACGCTACTGGACTTAATATTATCAATCTATTTCATTACAACAAATAGTATTGCCAAATTCCAACACAATCGAGTAAATATTTTTTAACATATTAATAAAAATTTTTTTTTTAAAATTTATCGCCTTGTATATTTTTTTTCATATTTTTGAACACGGAATAACCCTCTAAAACATCTCCGTCTATTTTTCAAATTCCCTGCATAATGTAAAAAAACCGACATAATGTCACTTTTACCGCCGTTAGGTGCTTCAACGTGTATGGCTACATTCAAATGGACGAAACGGGATGTCTTTGTGTCCCTTTTTCCCCGCCACTGATCCCATTATTTTCCGGCCGTCTAGCGCCATACATCATCCTCTGACGCCTCGTAATAGTATGATAATGTGTACATACTCGACGGTGGCTGGCAATTTTTGCTAAGCAGATTACAATATCAATCTCTCTCTCCCTCTCCCTCTGTCTTCGTTCTTTCGGCTCCTGTCGAGATTGTCTCATTTTCTGAATATAAAGACCGTCATTTTCGGGAGCGGACCGGATCTTCCGGGAATCCAAACTTAATGCATAGATTAGTTCGGATTTTTTGGCATTGTGGCGCGCTGTTTGGACCTGGAGGGCGGAAAGTGGAGGAACACGAACTGCCCGTTTTGCTAGGTGTTTAGTCTTTCATGTTATCAAGTAGTACGCCACGTTTTTTTTTGGCGAAAATAATGTGGTTCCAGCAGGATGGAGCAACTTGTCACACAGTTAGGAAAGCAATGAATCTTTTGCAGTATTTCCGGACGTTTAATTTCTCGATTTGGTGATGTCAACTGGCCACCAGGGTCACCGGATTTAACGGCTCCTGACTTTTTGTTTTGGAGATTTTCGGAAAATAGGGCTTATGCTAACAAACCAAATACTGTAGAGCAGCTAAAGAATAATATTACGGAGGCGAAAATATTCCTATCGAAACATACCAAAAAGTAATAGAAATTGTAATCATGAGGGCTAAGGATTGCGCGGCTATTTTTCATACATAATTTCAAATTAAGATGAAAAAAATGGACGTATTTTATTTCATTTCACAAATATTCGAGATACAAACCAGTCAGTTACATACCGGCCATCCTGTATACAGGGTGGCGCATCGGAAACGAAACAGACGCATTTACTGGCAGCTCAGTTTTTTTTTGAAAATATATATTCAATACGTTTGGAACAGTTTACTAGAAAGTGTGATTGATGCTACGTCAGTAAATAGCTTCAAAGTGTACTATGATAGATGGAACAGTGAACAAACTTTGTAACCATGTACTTTTTGTTTTTATTTCACGTATTTTACGCTACTTATCCGTAGACTATGCTTGCCTTTTGGACATGAGCTTCCAGTATCGTAGTCTGCTGATTTCTATTTCTTAATAACAATAATATCATTAGAGACAAAGCTATCGCTTTCCTCTACGAAACAAATTTCACGAACATCCAACTCGTTCTTGTCAAATTTTACGAGTGTCTATTCTTGCTGCTCTCACATTCAAAAATAACCCTTTCCCTCCTGTCGCAGTAGTTTTCAGCACGTGCTGGCGCGCGTGTGGTCTTCACGCTATTCGATGATTGAGTGCTGTCAAAAAATCATCGTTCTGTGACACTAAATTGCCCGGTTGCCGAACCGTCAAACTCGTTGCGTGATTTAAGGATGTGATTTAAGGCGGCTTCTGGCGGTACTTGGGCGTTTTCGGGTGTAGAAGACCTGCTACATAGATGCATTGAGGTTTTAAATAGATTTTCGAAATGGTGTTCGCATTTCTTATGTAATAAATGCAATCTGACAGCTGCGGTTGGTGGGATTTTCCTCAAGGAATATACAGTGTGATTCACAAGTCGTGACCAAAAATGAAACATCATACACAGAACCGCATTTTAAGGGGGGTCTTCTATGTAACATTTTTTCTTTGAGGACTTCATTAAGAAGTTGTTGGAGTTGTTGGAGTTTAAAAATAATAACATCTTTTTTAGTATCTCCACCCTCGAGGTCACGACTTGTGAATCACCCTGAGCATGTGCTGAAAATGAGCAGTTTTTTCTAGGAACACATACACCAAAGGCTTAAGATCAGCGAGATGCTAGACGCAAGATAACTCAAACCTAATCCGGTCCTTCATCTCAGATGAAACGTGAACACGTACGATCAATCCAGGCACTATACGCGTTGGAAAACAAAACCTCTACACATCGGTTTCAAGAAACAAAAAATAATGGCATTCATACAGTATGGAGATATCCATATTATTTTAAACTACGGTGAGTGCCTTCAAAATGCTGTCGAGGCTTAGCGAGCACATGCAGATCGTTCTTCAAGATCCTTTGTAATTTCTTTTTTGTTTGAAATAGTAGGCTGGTCAGAAAATAGAGTGAAGAACGTATTTTAGATAACCTAAAAAGCCGTTATTCGGAAGAAAACATTTTTTTAATAGCTTTATCGATTAAGAATTGAAAATGAGGTTTATTTAAGATGAGGTTGCCTACTTTGCAAATTAATAGGTTTCCAGATGTATGGAAATATTGGTTTTTCTTTTGCGTTGCTTCATGGCCAAGTGAGATTTTCTTATGGTAAGCGTCGTATGGGGCATTTAGCTTAAAGGAAAACCAGTATTTCCGAATATATCTGTAACTAATGATTTGTGAAGTAGACAACCTTATACAAAATTAGCATTATTTTGAATGCGTAATATGATGAGATTATAAATAGTGACAAAATTGACTGTTTGTTTTTTATTCAAATCCTATTTTCATTCTTTCGTTTCGGCCTTTCTGTACTATTTGGTATCCAAATCTGGAATTGAATAAAATAAAAACCCCGTTACAAATCATATGACAAAAGGGACTAACGTCAGAAAAAATGGTTATAAATTATTGGCCCGCATTTGGCACCTTTCATGCAAAATGTGAGTGACTATTGACTTTTCGGCTAACACAAAGTATCAAAAATTGATCAAAAAACCATTGTGTTCATTTTTCATTAGATCCGGTAAGTTCTTAAGTACTCTTCTTTCCTCCGCAGGGGTGAAAAATCCTGTGAAATGATGGCAGAAAGCTGAAAACATACTCCTTTGTCGAAGAGCTCAAAACGTCGTCAGCCCAATTGCACTATAAGAAACCCGTCATCCAATCAGAAAACAGCAGTCATTATCTTCAGACGATAGCAGGTTAACGATTTTATCAATTAAGCGTAATTTCTAACTATAAAGTTAAAAAGTCGGAGGTATAAAGTGAATACTGAAATTACACGTTGTGCCGTGATTAAATGAAATTTGGATGCAAAGTGTCTGATTCAGACACACGATCGGTGTTGATATAGCGTCACTTTGACGGCTTTTTCAACATCCAAGGGTGAGATAATATTTCCATTATAATAAACTGCGGCGCCCAAAAAACTTTTAACGTATTTGCCTTTCGTCTTATAATCGATGGACGTGTTTGCAATGGCCAGCCAGTATTCAATCAGGCTCATAATTGTATATAATCTGTATCGTCTAAAAAAGTAGGCAGATCAAGAAGGCCATAATCTTTGTTGATTATACTCGGGGCAGATTTCAAGATTTTATTAGCGAATAGGGCATGGTATAATATATAAATTAGAATAAAAAAGTCTTGCGTTTTAAAATTATAAAAAACGATAGCAAGCGTAGTTGTTAGCAGGCACGTAGCCAGGGAGGGGGGGGGGTCAGGGGGCTTAAGCTATTTATAAAATCATAAGCCTATGTTGACTCCTTTCCTTACACTAATTCGTGCTTAACTCCCCCCGCTCCTTAACTTTAACCTTCCTTCACACCGCTGACTCTGAATGAAATATTAAGTAATTTATTAAATGTTACTAAAATTTTAGTCTCTCTGTGTACATAAATGAATAAATGATGAAGTATTACCAACTTAGTATTTTTATATAAGCGCATTGTCGCAATACTTTCTGCTTCAAATCTATAACAAAACACACTAAGGCACAGAACATATGCAAAAGTAAAAATGTGCACTCACATTGAAAACCAGAGTTGTGGTCTCATTGTAATTGTTAATTGGTTTGTTTCAACTTTTGTTTTTAATAAGAAGGGAGTTCATTTTGATGTTCTCTATCTTAGTGACCTTTTCTATAGATTTGAAGAGCAAAGTGTTGCTACCATGTGTACATAAATGAATAAATGATGAAGTATTACCAACTTAGTATTTTTATATAAGCGCATTGTCGCAATACTTTCTGCTTCAAATCTATAACAAAACACACTAAGGCGCAGAACATATGCAAAAGTAAAAATGTGCACTCACATTGAAAACCAGAGTTGTGGTCTCATTGTAATTGTTAATTGGTTTGTTTCAACTTTTGTTTTTAATAAGAAGGGAGTTCATTTTTATGTTCTCTATCTTAGTGACCTTTTCTATAGATTTGAAGAGCAAAGTGTTGCTACCATGCGAATATTCGAAAATAGGTGAATCTTGGATAAATATGCCAAACATTTCAAATTTAGGCTTCCAAAAAACAATCAAGTATTAACATAAAAAGGAAAATGTTGATAGTTTTAAAAGTACATGTTCTAGAATATTTAGATAGGTACAATCAGCTTGAAGCTTAAGTTATTTTCATGGTTAAAGAAGCCACTTATATAGAGTCTGATATTGCAAACAGGGTATTTCAAATGAAAAACAACTACAATTTAGATTATTTGTTATCGTATATATCATTTTCAGAACTACGGTTTCAACCCTATTTAATGACATATTATTTCTTAATATGCAGCTTTGCATTATACAGCCAGCGACATCTACTGGTGTACGAATGAACATCAGTTATAGAGCGTGTTATCCTGCTGAGGATAGCAAAGTTATCGAGCTCCTCCTATTCGTTATCCTGCTTCGATCGTTAGTTTATCCAACCATAGACGCCGGTATACTACGAACAGGGTGGAAATTCTAAATTTTCTGGAAGTTTTCTAATCCTTTTGTTTTGAAAAAGGACCTTTTTTCTATACAGGGTGACGCATCGAAAACGAAACAGACGCATTTACTGGCAGCTCAGTTCTTTTTTTGAAAAGCGCTTAGACCCGTCGTTTTTGTTTTCGAGGGGGACACAAGTTTGGCAAAAAATCACGTTAGCACGTGCAGCCCCCTGAGCAGGGGTGACACCACCCCCAAAATCTTCAATGGAAAGGGGGGTCGAGTGATACCTTATTTTAAAGGTTTTTGAGTTCCCTTTATAATGTTTCGGTTTCGATGCACCACCCTGGATAGTTGATACTATGTCTGAGTCAGTATGTGACGATTAAATCTTTCATTCTATTTTTTTGACAAGAAATCGGACAAGAAAATATTGGACGGGTTTCGTCTGTTTTCCCTATGAGTCTTGTACAAGAACATACGCAATCGTAAAACAGAGACTCGTTGCATGCCATCATCTCTGACATGAGTCATGCCATTTCTAACCGCATCTTCTGGGACCATTTTTATTACGATTTATTTATAAGAAACGCTACAGATTCATCCAATTTCCTGAACAATAAATATGATGAACAATTTGATCGTGACATTCGGGGTTAATACTTACGCTTAACGCTGCTACACTTTCTAGTGTTACAGCACATACTCTTCTCGCACTTACCTGCAAAAAAAGAAGATGGTTAATAAAAATTTAACTTCATCAAAATGTTCTGATATGAACGAATAAATCTTTGGTAAATACACGAAAGTTCCAGGTGGACAAAGCTTTTTGTTTGTGTTAAAATAGACAACAGACTGATACAATATTACATACATTATTATTTTTTATTTAATTATAGTAGATACTTCTTCGCTCAATAGCATTATCGTTGTTTAAAAATAGATATTGTTTTAAAACTATTACATATCTTCAACGAATTTACAATAAATAAAAAAGCATTGAAGCCTAAGGGAATACGTACCGGTGCTATTAAAGTAATCAATAACGAAGCTATTGAGCTGATATGTCTTTCAGCGCGTCTCTCAATTTTATATTACCTCGCTTTTTGTATTTATGTATCGGGAATTATAATTATAAACTATAAACGTCCAGATCGGTTGCTTGAGGCATAGTTCGTAGAGAGAACGCCATTGTAGTACCTGCAGATATTGAAAAGGGGGAAGATAAATATTGTAGATATTGTTGCATATGTATCAAAGCTTTGACGTGAAAATTTCGACTATTTTACCATAATTTTTCTAGTAGTATCCGATTTAGCAAACGATATTTGATCGGAATTTGATTTTCGCAATAATTTCAAGTATACTTATTCATTTAATTAATATTTAATCAATCATCCCTCGTATATACTCGTAATGTTATACCTGATTTTCGATTTTTTTTTGCAATTACAATACTTCTCCGCCTGTGGCGCAGGAGGTAAACTGGGACTATTGTGGCCTCTTGTCCGTCTTAGCAAAAACTGTCATCAGATACATGGTCTCTCGCCCAAGAAATGGGTTTTGGATAGACTGAAAAGAATTTTTGAAAATCTCCTTTTTAAGTTTGCCTTAGAAGTTGGTCAACAGCTTCATGCTAAAAACTGACCTGATCGTCTCTAACTACGAGTAGTTACGCCGCTGCTTGATTAAGAAACTGTTTAAAGATTGAAGAAATCGTTGATTAACAATAACAACAAAAACAATTTCCCTGTATTACGTCCGCAGCTGCAAAGAATATTAAAAATGCTTAATTTCGAGTGAAACTCTCTAAAAATGACGTCTGATAATTACGTGCTCACCCTTCTAGAACACTTTGTATAATATTTACGCTTTTATTTTACCTTAGACGAACACAATCGCATATCCGCAATTTTAGCATTTTTTCTATGGAGCTTTCTACTTTTTTATGTTCCACGTTGTTTGTATAATACGTAAGTACTGTTCTGCGGTCTGAATATGTTTGTAACGGGCAGTGTGATATTGCTACTTTAACACAAATAGAACTCGTATATAAAAGAGAACAATTAGAATACCAACAATATGGAAAGATATTTCGAAACTTGAAAAAGTCCATACCATATTAGTTTTGGTTTACATTGTCTGAAATTCTAGTTGGTATAAGTAGAATTCAATTAGGATTCGTTCTAAATTTGAATAGAGTTGATAGGTCATTGAGGGTATTCGGATTTCGACACTAAAAATAGCATATTGCAATATAACAAATTAATGTGGTTGGCAGGAACTTGAGAAACTATATATTTTTATAGACGAGTCCAATTTCAAATTTCTTATAGAAAATGACATTATTTTTAACAACTTGGCTTTAAAATCATCATCGCTTTTACTTTTATGTCATTTTTTCATCCGAAAATTAAAACACAACTCACCGCGGTATACATTACAAAACTCGTTATGTTTTTGCGAATCTGCTGGCAGTTTATTTTATGCTGTTATATCAGTAATTCCATCACACCATTTACGTACAGATCGACTGTGACCAATTCGCTATGTCAACGTGCGCAGTTATGAGTCTTGGTATAATAATTGATTAACCCATTTTACACGAAGATAGCCACTTACTTATGATTCATCGACTAGGTTTTCTAAGGTGCATTGGCGCATAATCATAGTAGATAATTTCTTATGTCATTGATATATAACAAAAAAAACAATGGTCCAAGTACAGTTCCTTGAGGAACCACATGCAAAGTTGCGGTGACAGTAGACGTACAATTTGTGTATTCTACAAATTGTTATCTGCCTACAAAGGAAGCTTTGACAATAGTATCTCTCTAAGTAAGCCTTTGCGCATAATTTGTTCTCTAACCTCTCAACTATTTCTGCGAAAGTGCACATGAATTTTTGTAGTGGATCTTTTCACACCACGTAGTTAAACGTTCTTCTCATTGCAATTACGATCGAGTGCACAACGCTTCAGCTACATCGACCAGCGGCGAAGAGATTCCTGATAGCCGATGCCGGCAGATAAAAGTGGTAGTCGTGTAATTACTAGGATGTACATCGCAGACTGAGGAATACGCCCGGCTATGCCACACTACTATACGCGTTCGGCGAGCTAGTATATGACGATCTTACAGTCCGGGAGACTAGCTCATAATTCAGAAGCTAGGGTATAGTTGGTGATACTGATCATAAAACAATACAATAATAATCATGATATTTTGCAATTATATTATCAGATATCAAAACGCACTGCACGGGTCAACGGTAGCTTCTTACTGCATGGAAATCACGCCCATGTCCATTACCACGGGAACGATAGCTTCCCACCGCATGGAAGTCATGCCTTATATGGAATTACTTCGCTTGTGGTAACTTCCAGACGCATGGAAGTTACTTCCGTGTCCATGGTGAGGAGAACGGGAGCTTCCTACCGCATGGAAGCCACGACTGATATGGAATTACCCCGCACGGGGAACGGTAGCATCCTGCCACATGGAAGTCACGTCCGTGTCCATGGTGAGAAGAACGGGAGCTTCCTACCGCATGGAAGCCACGCCTGATATGGAATTACCCCGCACGGGGAACGGTAGCTTTCTGCCACATGGAAGTCACGTCCGTGTACATACTCGGGGAAACGGTAGCTTCCCACCGCATGGAAGTCACGTCTGATATGGAATGACTCCGCACGGAGAACGCTAGCTTCCTACCGCATGGAAGTCACGTCCGTGCCCATACTCGGGGAAACGATAGCTTCCCACCGCAGGGAAGTCACATCCGTGCCCATACTCGGAGAAACGGTAGCTTCCCACCGCAAAGAAGTCACACCTGATATGAAATTACCCCGCATGGGGAACGATACCTTCCCACCGCATGGAGGTCACGCCTTATATGGAATTACCCCCCTTGAAGAGTAGCTTGTTCCTACTGCATGGAAGTCACGTCCGTGTCCATGGTGAGAAGAACGGGAGCTTCCTACCGCATGGAAGCCACGCCTGATATGGAATTACCCCGCACGGGGAAGGGTAGGTTCCTACCGCATGGAAGTCACGTTCGTGTACATACTCGGGGAAACGGTAGCTTCCTACCGCATGGAAGTCACGTCCGTCTCCATACTCGGGGAAACGATAGCTTCCCACCGCATAGAAATCACACCTGATATGGAATTACCCCGCATGGAGAACGATAGCTTCCTTTCGCATGGAGGTCACGCCTTATATGGAATTACCCCGCTTGGGGAACGGTAGCTTCCTACTGCAAGGAAGTCACGTTCGTGTTCATACTCGGAGAAACGATAGCTTTCCACCGCATATAAGTCACGTCTGATATGGAATTACCCCGCACGGGGAACGGTAGCTTCCTTTCGCATGGAGGTCACGCCTTATATGGAATTACCCCGCTTGGGGAACGGTAGCTTTCTACTGCAAGGAAGTCACGTTCGTGTTCATACTCAGAGAAACGGTAGCTTCCCACCGCATAGAAATCACGCCTGATATGGAATTACCCCGCACGGGGAACGGTAGCTTCCTACCGCATGGAAGTCTCGCCTTATATGGAATTACCCCGCTTGGAGAACGGTAGCTTGTTCCTACAGCATGGAAGTCACGACTGCGTCTATGATGAAGAGAACGGTAGCTTCGTACCGGATGGAAGTCACGCCTGGCATGGAAATACGTTGCACGGGAGAACAGTATTTTCCTACCGCATGGAAGTCACGATCGTGTCCATACTCGGTGAAACGATAGCTTCCCACCGCATAGAAATCACGCCTGATATGGAATTACCCCGCATGGGGAACGATAGCTTCCTTTCGCATGGAGATCACGCCTTATATGGAATTACCCCGCTTGGGGAACGGTAGCTTCCTACTGCAAGGAAGTCACGTTCGTGTTCATACTCGGAGAAACGGTAGCTTTCCACCGCATATAAGTCACGCCTGATATGGAATTACCCCGCACGGGGAACGGTAGCTTCCTACTGCAAGGAAGTCACGTTCGTGTTCATACTCGGAGAAACGGTAGCTTTCCACCGCATATAAGTCACGCCTGATATGGAATTACCCCGTACGGGGAACGGTAGCTTCCTACCGCATGGAAGTCACGCCTTATATGGAATTACCCCGCTTGGGGAACGGTAGCTTCCTACCGCATGGAAGTCACGCCTTATATGGAATTACCCCGCTTGGAGAACGGTAGCTTGTTCCTACAGCATGGAAGTCACGTCTGCGTCTATGATGAGGAGAACGGTAGCTTCGTACCGGATGGCAGTCACGCCTGGCATGGAAATACGTTGCACGGGAGAACAGTATTTTCCTACCGCATGGAAGTCACGATCGTGTCCATACTCGGGGAAATGGTAGCTTCGTGCCGCATGAAAGTCACGCCCTATCTGGATACCTTGATAATATGGTGCTTAGGCAAATATGCCAAGTCTATTGATTGTTACGAAAAGCAATCCAGAAACCACGATGTATCACTTATCGTGTCATTATCTAAAAGCTCCGACGTTACCGAGCGACATAACAACTTCAAAGTAGTAATCCATATAGATATCCTGTCATGACATACTTTCAGACTCCAGCATGTGTTTAGAATATTGTGAATGATTACACTCGTTTGAATTGTATGATAATTTAAGGCAAGAGTATCTTACATGCTTCTATAAAAATGTACAACGCAAACTTTATGCTAAATTAATAAGAGAATATTTATTCTGTAACGAAAAGGTGGTTTTCACTGTTCAAAGCCTAATTTATACAAATTTATACCAACACATGACATACTTTCAGACTCCAGCATGTGTTTAGAATATTGTGAATGATTACACTCGTTTGAATTGTATGATAATTTAAGGCAAGAGTATCTTACATGCTTCTATAAAAATGTACAACGCAAACTTTATGCTAAATTAATAAGAGAATATTTATTCTGTAACGAAAAGGTGGTTTTCACTGTTCAAAGCCTAATTTATACAAATTTATACCAACACTTGCAACGAATATATCATAAGATCACGCCATGTCGACTGGACTACCGTGGAGGCGCCTAGGCATTTATATTGAAACTGACGAATTCCAGAGTATTCCCGCGCTTTATCGTATCGCTAGAAAATGTCGATCAATACTTCTCGAACACTCCCGATGTCGGCCGATCCGCAAGCTCTGCCGCTCTTCATGCACGGTGGCGTAACTGTGGTTGCCTAGGCGTCGATGTTGCGACGACGTCCCATCGTTACTGAAGTGGGCAATTACAATTCTAACGATAGTCCCGAGACTGTTGGAGAAGAGTCGTCGATTAGTCGAACAGCATCGGGGATGGATACTGTAGTGGTCGTTTTGTCGAAAAAGGGATTTCTTTGGTGAAGATCACCGGTACTTCAGATCTCACACGACAGCTATGACTTTTTCGATCCCATATCGACCAACCTATCGATCTGCGTATACGAGTATGACGTGCCGTTGCCGCTCGTTCTAATCGATCGTTCGGATCGCGGTGTGCTGTGCCGTGCTCCCTCCGTGATCGGTATTTTTTCTTCCGGGGACTCCGGGCCGCGGCGGCCGGCTCGTCACGACCACTTCACGGCGGCGGCTGCCATCCGCGCCACTACGCGGCGTTACTGTCGCAATTACAAATACCTATTCGATCAACTGCAGAATGCTAAATGTCTTCTTATGCTTTCAATCGGACGATAACGTTTCATCGGTCTTAAAATGCGTTTTAGCACGATGCTAAGATGACATTGCGACTCACTGAGACTACATATGTCATGCAGGATAGTTTTCGGATAGGATCAGTTATTAGAAAGATAGAATAGATAGTCTGGGAAAGGTTGGGAAATCTCGAAACTGGTCATATTCAAACCAAAATATGTGAATTCACCTTAACATACCTTAGTCTAAAAGTTGATAGTTTGTGAGATACAGGGTGTCAAAGTTACAATTTCATTTTATTTTTCCTTATTGCTTGAGAAGTATTTCAGATTTTGGCATAAAAATGGGTATAGGGAGGTTTTCTAGTATGAGACACAAGAATCCGTTATTTTTTATAGTCAAACTTCTAGAGGGCGCCACTTACACCACTATTTCGGTAAATAACTCATCATAACTTTTTTGTGCTACCCTGTATACAACAACTGACCGAAAAATCTTATTTTCTCGTATTTCCACAACAAAAAAGGTTTACTTGTTAGAAGAGTGTAAAGCTAATAGTTTTCGAGATATTTGTCGCCAAAAAAGGGTGCGATATCCTGTATAGATAAGAGGTATTTGCCATAAATAACATACATAAAATGGAATTTTCCGGTAGGTGTCACACTTAACACTGGTAGAGTTCAATATTTCAATCTTTCTTTAGATTACACATTTTAAGTAGTCCATCCAAATTACTAAGAAATAATGATAGCCATAGAAAAACAATGAGATCGCGATTTTCAGGTCGATGTCCTTACTGATTTTATCAGTACAGAAACCATATGGTCCAATGGTTCTCCTCATAATCCTCCAGCTTCCTAGCTTCCAAGATCTCCGAACCTTTTGTCACTTGAACACGCGTGGGATATGCTGAAAAGAAGAGCGATCTCATTACCTCATACTCCACCAACGCTAGCACCACCAACATTTTATTTATATAAAACCATTTTTACTGAGGATAAATACTAACTGACATATAAAATGAATATTTATTCCGAGACAAACTTTTTTAGCAAAGGCTGTGATTTTTCTGTGTTGGTTCCGTTTGTTTCATTGTTGTTTCATTGCATTATCATGCCTAGAGCTTGCGGACGCGCTGTACTACCACTGACTCCTAGTCGGCGTTGCACTTCCTATGTCATTTTTTGAAAAGCGACACAAATCGCACCACAAAACAAAATTTGCATTCCTCCATGTCTAAATAGGTGTGGACAAGAAGTGCGAGTCTAGCCGTTCAGCGAAACGCGGCGATACTTAGGAAAAAACTTCTCAGTAATTTATTGTCTAGGTATACGTGATTGGACTTGTTAAATCGCGATCAATCATTAAGCTTTAGTAGTTGTATGTTGTTGTACTGTAAACGGTTGTCGATAAAATTAAGTGGTTAAACGGACAAGCCCGTTGGGTTTCGAAGTCTGCTAGATTAGATTAGATCGTGGTAAAGGATTGGAATAAATATTATGAATCTATTGTAACTCCTCGTTCGCATTATTTATTATTGAATATTATTAAACCTAGCTCCTATATTTGTTAAATACAGAGGCACATAGTGATACTGGATTTTTGACTATTGGTAGAAAAGAGCCAGTTTATCTAGCGACTAAAGGCAACGCAACTTCAAAGATCAAGAAAGTTAAATTATCGCGAGGAGGTTAAAATGCCACAATGAAAAATTATTACTATGTATTGATTAGTTTCTGGGCAGCAACGTTACGTACTGCTTTGAATTTGTTGAAAAACAAAGCACCCTAAGCCTACATACTTTAAGGCAGTGTTGCCATTTGTTACGGTTTGGGGCTGAGGGACATTTGACAACTTGATATAATAATATTTTCAACACGCGCCTCTTTGAATATACCTGCGTTGCAATCTGACTGATGGGCGTCTGTCGATGTTGGTGAGCGGCGAGGGAAGTCATAACAATGTTTCCAGGTAGTCGGTACTGATTGATTTTTTTTTGTTATAAATCTTTTTCTATCTTTTTTCTAACTTGAATCAAGCGTAATCCTCTACGAACTGACGAACATTGCTTGGGAAGTGCAAAATGAACTTGCTTAACGTCGTTTTTTAATGCGTGTTACTACCAGATGCACCAGGGATTATTCTGTAGCGCTCAGTTTGAAACTCCAGCGTTTTACAACAGCGTTATCACGATCCATTCTTGGTTCGTGTCTTGATTTGCATTCGCATCTCTTGCCGCATAAATATCAGCTGCATTGACTTATCAGAATATCGTTTGTTTTCGCTAATTTATATTGCAGATATGTCGACATTTCTTCTTCTTGTCTCTCTCCATTGCTACTGTGCAAAGGCTGTCGGCGTACATTTATTTCGCGATCGATTTATGAGCTAATATAATACTTTCCAAGCAGTATCGGCGAGCTGTAATGTCGGTATCTGGTTTAGTGCCCATCGAGCTAGATCGATATTCAAATGTATGTACAGGGAGGCCAACGAAGAATGAGAAAAACGGTTATCACTGAAAGGGCCAAGGGAAACACCTGGCAAATATTTTCAAGTTTCTGAAATGGCCGCGTAATTCCAATCCTGAATCAAAAAAAGTGATGTTGCCAGGCGCGGATCCAGGAGGGGGGTCATGGGGGTCGTGACCCCCCCAGGCGAATTTAGTTCGAGCACCAATTTTTAAACTTCCAAATCTCTTAGATAAATCTGTAAAGCACACATATTAAATGGATGCCGTACTGGTATTTTCTACTAAACACTGGCGCGCGCCTAAGCTGTGAGCAAATTTGATAAAAATTACTTTTTGAAGGACCAGTCACCATTAATCTTCATCAGAGGTAACATGGACACGCAGCGTTATATCCAGGAAGTTCTAGAACCCCATCTTTTACCCTATCTTGACACCCTGGCAGATCCAACTTTCCAACAAGATAATGCCGGACCACATGTTGCAAGAGTCACAATAGACTTCTTTCAACATAATGATGTCACATTGTTACCATGGCCACCAAGATCTCCCGACTTATCCCCAATTGAGCACGTGTGGGATATGATGGGTAAGAGATTGCTCAATTTGCAACGTCCTCCTCAGACTCTAGAAGCACTTCGAGAGGAGTTGGTGGTTGCCTGGAATGAGATACCACAGGAGGACATTGACCACCTGATCAGAAGCATGCCTAGGCGCGTTGGAGAATGAGTAGCACATCAGGGTGCATCCACACATTATTAAAGGTCAAAGTGCTTTAAAGCAGTGTAATCATTTTGAAATTTTTATCATTTACTTATTATGCTTCATTAAGTACTTATACAAAATTTTATTAAAATAAAACCATTTAAACTGGGTGTTCCGATTTATATGTCACTTAGTATAGATATGTCATCCAATAAAAAAAGCACATTATTGTGAAAGTTTATGGTTATAGGCACTGAAGATTTTTAATGAATATTATATGCCAGGTAATAATATATCACTGTAAGCACAAAGTGAAAAAATAACCCCTCCATTCCTTGAGAAATAAAAGGGTCATTCGGTCATTTTTTAGAAATGAAATTGTCATTTTTCAAAAAATCTCTTAAGAAATGAAAGGGAAATTTTCTTATTCAAACTGATTACTAACGCGCTGTTTCATAAACATTACGCAGATGGTCATTAAAAGAATATAAAAACACTCTGATTTCTTGTTATCAATTTTACATTCAGACGCGCTGAACAATATAGACACGAGAGCTGATTTTTGCTGAGGGGCCCTGTGACCACCCTTCCTTGGGGGCCCCAGGCGGCGATGTCCATTTTGCCATTACTTAAATCCGCCACTGCGACGGAAAAAACCACAAAAAAGTTGTTGCACTGCATTCAATGGGGACGGTAAGTATTAATATTAATCGATACGTAGGAAGACAAAAAAGAAGAATTACAATAAATTGTTAATTTTTAAATCAGATTTAATATTTTCACTTTTAGGCTGTAGTCTAAAGGTACAAGAGCATCTGCATCCGTCCGCCAGTCAAGTTTATAATTTTTATGTCAGAGGCACTGATGTCACACCCCCCCCCCCCTGAAGACGAGAAGAACATCTTCCTGAACATGAATTTTTTTAACTAGTATGCTCCCCCCAGAAACAAACCCTGGATCCGCCGTTGGATGTTGCTGTGAATTCCGCTATATTTATGAAAAGGTAGCTAAATGGTATCTAAACTAGCTCGAACACCGCATCTCGATATCTTGTACCTAACCTAAAATTATTACTATTTTTTTGTGAAATTATTTTTTATTCATCATAATAATATCACCCTTTGTGAAAATATTGCAAAATATCTCTAAAAGGTAAGCAAGTAATGCTAATAATAAAAAACACATCTTTTGTTTCATTGCATATTCACTATGGATATATACGAAAAAGACAATCAATAGTATTGTCCTTTACCATAGATGTACTCTTTTTTTAAGGTTTAGCCTTTTAACTCATGTTATTTATTATTGAATTTAGTTAAAGTGGCACAGTGTCAGTTCAAAGTTTTGGCGTTTCTACCAGTGATCGTGTAACACCAAATTATGTCAGTGCGTGCGTTAGAAGTGCATAGTGCATTAGCAAGTACTTGATAGACTTTATATCTGCGGATAGACAACTGATAATAATGGGATGGCCACACACACGATTTTTCTTTCGTGGCATTACTTTGTCATCGATACTCCTTTGTGGCAAAAGTCTTTGAAATTTATGTTTGCATAATTGTATTTGGCAAATAAATTATTATTATTATTATTATTATTAATAGAATCAGGCCATGGAAGACAACAAAACAACGACATAATCAAAACATAAATAAATTTTAAATTGTCAATAGTTTTGCGTTAGTTTGAGCAGTTTTTGTGATTATCGAATGAGTTTTACGAAGTTAGACCCCATATCCAATTAATTAAAAACTATAGATTTCTCACAATAGCTCTTGATATAGGGTGATTTTTTTGCTAGTATCTTTTTGGCAACACTGTTTCTGACAGATGACGCGTGAATCGTGTCTTGTGTCATTGTCAAACTTGTTCAGTTTGGTCTATAATTTAACCATGAATCGACTTACGAACGAACAACGCTTGCAAATTATATTGAATTTTACTATCAAAATTCATGCTCGGTTAAGAGAGTGCATCGAGCACTGCTTCCAATTTATGGGCAATTTGGTCGGCCTACTGAGGGAGCTATTCGGAAGCTTGTGACTAAATTTCGACATTTACATGAAATAATCTTTAAACATTAAATTATATCGACGGTTCTATCGACTCAAATAAAGATTTAATCGTTTTTTCAAATTTTTTGTGTTTTTTTGAAAATCAAATCCTATACCTCTTAAAAAATCACCCGTTATTTGCAGTCATCGTAGTCCCCCATAAATCTCAGTGTCTATCAAGCTGATCAACATGATTTGCAGATTTTGCTCAAAATAGCAATTAAGCATTTGCATGTTAGGGATATACTAAAACAGTGTCAAGGCAGGCGTACAAAATGCAAATTGCAGCACACGTTCAGCGCTGCTCTTTTCTTTTCGGTTGCAAGTTTGTCCGGACTCGGCTGCGATTTCGTTGTTTCGTTCTATTAAACAAGTAGAAAAGGATTTTTTGTCGGTATAATGGAGTGTGGGCGTGTGTGTACGCCGGTTATCATTATGCGCCATTAATGGTTATAAATACGCGGGGAATGATTTAGTGTATCTATTATTGTGAGTTATTAGCGGATTCGAAATGATATGTATCGCGAAGGAGATCTAAACGTGCAAGGACCTTTGGTATTTGCGACAAAAGGCCAGATCTTGTAAGAGATTTAGAACTTCCAAAATGTAAGGCAGAGTTACTTGGATCAAGCCTGCAGCAGTGGAACTTGTTAGAAGACGATGTTTCGGTATGTGTTTTTCGTAAACGCCACAAAGACTTAGAACCATTTTTCAATATGGAGAATAACTTGGTTTTCTGCAGTAATATTAACGGCCTACTGGCGGCTTTAAATATAAACTATAACCCAGAAGAATGGAGATTGTTTATAGACAGTTCAACATTGAGTTTAAAGGCAGTGTGTTATTGCATATTGGAAATATTTTACCATCTCTTCCTGTAGGGTATGCAGTTCACATGAAAGAATCATATGACAATATGAAGTACCTATTGACATGCATAAAATACGATGAGCACCAATGGCATATTTGTCGCGATTTGAAAGTTGTTGCACTTTTACTTGGGCTGCAGCTAGGCTACACAAAGTTTTGCTGTTTTTTGTGTGAATGGGACAGTCGTGCAAAGGCACTTCATTACACCAGACAAAACTGGCCTGTTCGTCAATTCCTAGAGCCAGGTCAAAAAAATGTACAGTAAATGCCATTAGTAAATTCGAAAAAAATTTTATTACCACCACTGCATATCAAGTTGGGCCTAATGAAAAACTTTGTCAAGGCTAGATAGAGATGGGTCAGCTTTTCAATACCTGCGTCAGAAATTTCCAAGACTAAGTGAGGCAAAGGTTAAAGAAGGTATTTTTGTTGGGCCACAGATTCGAAATATTTTGAAAGATATACAGTTTGAAAACACTTTAACAGGTATTGAAAAAACTGCTTGGAATGATTTCCGTCTGGTGGTCACTAATTTCTTGGGAAATAGAAAAGCTGACTATAAAACCCTTGTCAAAAATATGCTGTCATCAAAAGATGGGCTGTAATATGTCTCTTAAGATACATTTCTTACACTCACACCTGGACTTTTTTCCTGACAATTACGGAGCCGTAAGTGATGAGCACGGCGAAAGTTTTCATCAGGATATTTCAACAATGGAAAAAAGGTACCAGGGAAAGTGGAATCCTTCCATGCTTGCAGACTACTGTTGGACTCTTGGTAGAGATGCTCCAGAAACGATCCATAAAAGTACAGCAAAAAGACAGCGCATATAGTGATTCTTATAAGTATATGAATCTTGTTACTTTTTTTAATATATCCTTAAAAATAAAAAGTTTTTTTTCTAAACCGCAACTAATTTTTTTATTTCATTGTCATTTTTGGATTCAGCGCCCCAAAATTAACAAAGAAGTGCACTTTTCCCACAAGATACAATTAAAAAACTAAAATTTGTTGTCCAGTGTAACCGGAAAACGTGATATTTAAATCTTGACAGTGAGACTCGGCGCGACTAAATTAGTCATTTTGAAATTGGCGTTTAGACTCTGAAAAAGAACAAGAACGTCCTAGGCGTCTTTGGGAAGAGATTGAGTCATCTGATGAAGTAGCTGATGATGATGAAGATGAAGGAAATTTGATTGAGGATATTGTTGAAGAAAGGGAAGATTCTAACAGTGAACAAGTAGCGGAAAGTGATCAGGAGTTGAAAAGTGATGAGGACGCGGAAAGAGACGTCGAATCCCGGCCTTATTTTACCGGCAAAGATGGAATTACGCAGTGGAATAAGCATCCATTCTCGCAGCGAGTGAGAAAAGCAAAATCAAACATTGTAATTCCCCTACCTAGTGTAAAAGGGATCGCAAAGGATGCCAAAACATCTTTAGAATGTTGGATGTTATACTTTGACCAGATCATGCTTGAAACTATTGTGGAAAATACCAACAAATATATATCAACTATATCTGGTAGATATAAGCGTTCTAGAGATGCAAAGCCTACAAGCCTAGCTGAAATCAAAGCTCTAATAGGTTTATTATATTTAGCAGGTCTTCACAAAGGTAGTCGACTCAATACTGGAGATCTATGGAGTCGAGATGGTACTGGGATTGATATGTTTTGGTTGACCATGTCGTTGCAGAGATTCCGTTTGCTGATGCGTGTTAATTTCGAATTTGCAGGAAATGTATTAGCTGAAGTATGGAGTTCAGTGGAAATTGATGGCTATAATGTTAATGCAAAATATGTTGGGGCAGGTGAACAAGATCTTCCTGATTTTTCAAACATTAAATGGTATAAATAAATGATGAAAGCGAGCAAACTCACAACACTGAGCAGCAATCGAAGCAATCCAATGTCATCGAAAACATATTACATATTACGTAAGCATGGGGGGAGGGGGTAAGAGCTTTGCTTACTTTTGTGACAAGGAAGATGGGGGGGGGATGATTGTAATAGATCTGCTTACGTAATACTTGAACGGCCCTAATCGTGATTTTTGTGATGTTACGGTATGTAATTTTACGAAAAATAAACAAGGCTATGTTTTCAAACATGCTTGTTATGTAAGCACATTTTCAACAAACAAAATCGACACATGTCAGATTCGAAAGCTACAACAGCTATGTTACGATGGTACGTTATACCTACACACGCATTCTGCCTGTCTCCTAAACTACTAACATGCTATTATCTCCATACACTTCCTGGTCTTGCCCGCAACTGCACGAAGAGTAGGCATTCCGGCCTTCTTCAAATAATACCAATTTCTACAGAGCGTGCGGATATGACCTCACGAAGTCCACTTAGACCAAAAAGAAAAAATGTGGAAGCGCGCAAATCGCTCTGAAATAGGTAGTGAAATTAGCCGGTATGTCTGAGGTATGGAGATTTTCACACCCACATCTGTATGCCGCTTGGTACAGCGGTCGTGCGTTTTGTTGGACTAAAGGTGACCATGCACTTGCGAAACAAGAATTTACCCGTAAAACTCTTGTCACAAATACAAAACAGTCTTGATTAAAATAATTACATTGTAATGTTCTTAACACTTCGAATAACTTGTTAGAGACATACTGTATATGATGTTACTATTTATTGCTATGACCTATGATTATGACTTTTGAAAAATACTGGATGTGTACTGTCTCATTATTTTACTATCTGTGTCTGTAGTTTAGTTTCCACGGTGTCAATAAACCAGTCCACAAATAACAGGGAAAATGGTGTTCATTCTATTGAAATTTGAAGAATCGGATAGAATATGAGATAATTTATGTCAGCTTGATCAGTTCCAAAGAAAACTCCTATATGCAGAAGCGTGCGATGTGTTTGGCTGCTATCGTCCTTTTCGGTACGAGGACATAATGATAGTTGCACATCGGAATCGATGATCAAACAACATCGAGCCCATACACATGTTGTTACACAGACATGCAGTTGATTGCGATCTTTTTATCGATATTTCCTCTATCCCTTGCTGTCCGAAAAGTATAATCCACACAGTATCCTACACGCCTACAACCCGAACATCACGAAAGTGAAATGCGGGTTGCAGCAGTTTAGGCAAATATCAACATACGATCGATCCCTGATGGGAAACATCGGCGTTCTCTGGAAGGGCGTACGATGGAAACTTGCATAAAAGGACAGCGAGCGTCCGTGATGTCAAAAGCAACGTCACGAGCATCACTCCAAAATTGTGTGACATAATCTAGGAGGTTCTCGGCAGGGATTTTACTGTAACTGTATAGGCTTTTCGGCCGTGATGTTCGAGGTATTCTAGAATCTTCCTACTTATTCAATTGAAAATGCAAGTGTATGGTCACCAATTGACACCCACATCTGCAAGAGATACCAGCTGAGCCGGTGCAATGCAGCACGTGCATTGTACATTTCTGAATCGAAAAGTGGTGGGCACTCGAGCATTGTAGGGCAGTACGGACACGATCACAACGATAACTGTACAACGCACGCCGCATTCGATTTGCACCACGACATACTTACAGGGTGTTCAGAAACTCATACTTTTTCATATTTGCCAGATTCTTCCGTGAAGTTTTTGTCAAAATGGATCTATCTATTATTTATCTTCGCCGACTGATTTTTCAATATATCCTTCCTTGAAAGGAAGATAAACAACCATTTGCGAGCGCTTCCATCTTGGCTATTCGTGACAATAAAGCCTAACCTTGACGTTAAGACATTTAACATTTTGTGCTGAATCGTACAAGGTAATACGCATTAATGTGTCTTGGTTGATGAGAGACATGCTTGTAAGGACGTTTCAAATGGAGACATGGACATCTTCAATTGTTGTTAGCTTCTTTCCGTCGTATAAATATACCAAGATAGAATCTTTTTGAACATTTAAAAAGCGATTTGGATAGGTCAAGACTGACACATACAATTACACCTAAGCTTAGGAAAACGTACCCTTGCTATGCTTCTCAAAGTATGAAAGGAAGCAGTTATTTTCTGCTACTACATTAGTAAGGATATTATAAAACTATGGAGAAAAGACTTAATATACCTACATATAAATAGACAAACATAAAACTATACTAAGTGACATATAAATCCGAACACCCAGTTTAAATGGTTTTATTTTAATAAAAGTTGGTGAATGTATTTATCTTACTGTACATAACAAGTGAAAAAAATTTCAGCCTTATCAGTTGGACATTCCGGTTTTTATACTGCTTTTTTTTAATTCACTAACGCTCTAAAAATGAATATTTCAGCCGCAGTAAAGAATCAACGTTGGCGGATTTTGGTTCTTGACATCCTTTACGATCGGTTACGATGCCTAGAGTACGGAGACCTGTACGACTTCGTCAACTTAGTGAGTTTGATAGGGGCCGTATAGTGGGACTTCGGGAAGCTGGACTTTCTTTTCGGGCAATTGCACTGTGGTTAGGTGTTGTCAGGCATGGCTTCGAGAAGGCCGTACGCAAAGAGCAAGGGGCACTGGACGCCGCTGTAGAACAACAGACCGTGAAGATTGCCGCCTAAGATTATTGGCCTTAAGGGACCGTTTCTCCACTACCAGGTCCATTGCAAATGAATGGTTTGCAGAACACGGAAGACCTATTGGCATGCGAAGTGTTTACCGACGAATGAGAAGTTTTGGCTTGTTTTCATACCGGCCACACTGGGTCCTCCCTTTAACTCGAGAACACCGACGTAATCGCCTTGAGTGGTGCAGACAACGGTCACTCTGGGATCAGGAATGGAACAGTATTGTCTTTAGTGACGAGTCTCGATTTTGTTTAGGCATGCACGATGGTCGTTCCAGGGTTAGAATGCGACGTGGTGAAAGGAAGAATCCACAGTTTTTTGTTGAAAGACATGTTCATCACACTGTTGGAGTTATGGTTTGGGGTGCTATAGCTTATGGTTCCAGGTCACCTTTAATCTTCATCAGAGGTAACATGAACGCGCAGCGTTATATCCACGAAGTTCTAGAACCCCATCTTTTACCCTATCTTGACACCCTGGCAGATCCAACTTTCCAACAAGATAATGCCCGACCACATGTTGCAAGAGTCACAATAGACTTCTTTCAACATAATGATGTCACATTGTTACCATGGCCATCAAGATCTCCCGACTTATCCCCAATTGAGCACGTGTGGGATATGATGAGTAGGAGATTGCTCAATTTGCAACGTCCTCCTCAGACTCTAGAAGAACTTCGAGAGGAGTTGGTGGTTGCCTGGAATGAGATACCACAGGAGGACATTGACCACCTGATCAGAAGCATGCCTAGGCGCGTTGGAGAATGCGTAGCACATCAGGGTGCATCCACACTTTATTAAAGGTCAAAGGGCTTTAAAGCAGCGCAATCATTTTGAAATTTTTATCATTTACTTATTATGCTTCATTAAGTACTTATACAAAATTTTATTAAAATAAAACCATTTAAACTGGGTGTTCGGATTTATATGTCACTTAGTATACATTTACGATACATAATAAACCATGGTACATACACGTCACATAAAACAAATTGGTATACAATATTAGGATAAAAAAATGATTCCTCAGATGTCTCCTAATCAAGATTATACTCGTATTAATAAGAGGCTTCTTCATTTAAAACACATTCTTGGTCCAGAAAAAATATATCTACAAATAATTACACACTACAATTAAGGCACATCTCCCATTGTTCCACCAAAACGTGGCTTTTTCACCTATTTTATCAGTGTGAAATTTCATAAGATTCAAAACGGAAACATAACCTCACAATAGGAGAACGCTGACACTGACACGGAACCATATAAATCTAGAAATACCCCAGCCTTTCTTAACGGGAGAAAAGACTATGAAGATCAAGAAGGCCATAAACTGACTGACAATATGCTCCTTAGGCCCGTATCGTCAGTCGTCTCTGCAATTGTAGGGCGCGTTTATGGCCTCCTTGATTGTCATACTCCTTTCTCTCCTTCAAAAATTTCTAGATTACACTTGTCCCGTGTCAGCGTCAGCGCTCTCCTATTGTGAAGATATGTTTTCTTTTTAAATTGTAGGAAATTTCAGGCTGATAAAACAAAAAAGCAAGCACAATTTGATGCAAATAGATGTTTGTGACATAACCTCAAAATAGAGCGCTGACACGGAGAAGTAGGAAACTAGGACAATCAAGGAGGCCATAAAGGCGCCCTACAATTGTAGGGACGACTGACGATACGGGCCTTAACAACTGCCTCTGACATTTGACATTTTAAAGGTTGTCAATTATCCACGTCAAAAACGATGTAGCAACCTTTTTCCAGTTGTGCGATCTTCAACGATTATGCGTGCTGAGACTGTGCTAGTAGTCTTTATGTTATGTTAGTGCTTTCTGTATCTGACTCTACCTTTTTACGATTTTTCATTAGAAGCGCGACATATTGACCGCATAAGAACTAGATCTGCAAAAAACGTTCGTTCGCAACAATAATTACCGACCGAACAGCACGAGACTAATTGAAAATAATAATAGCGGAGGACTTTCTTCAGTAGAGCCGCCGTACGCCATGACAGAGCAGCCTCATCGAAGCATATGCAGCACCGCACATCATCGCAACTGCCATTAATATTCGACGCGGTTTTCTAAGGCTTCAAGCGCTTGGCACATGCTGACGCTGTGTCGTGTACGATCGGAATAGTCTTCGGCAAAGTAGAGCACCTTATTACTAATAATAATAATAATAATAATAATAATAAAAATAGTAATATGTTTATTGCCCAACGATACATCGATAAAGGACAATGTAACTGAATACAATTTGACGTTACAGTACCTACAGTCATAGCCCGTCCAGTTTCTGAAAAACAATAATATTAAAACATGGCCATATAAACTCACTGGGTAATGTTCACCTGTATACGGTTTTTCCTATCATTTCTGCTAAATCAATAAATGTTTTCTTTGACATGCGGCAAAGTTTAGAGAGTTGAAAGTCATCATAGCTACAAAGTCATGGTTCCATCATTAAAAATTATTTTCTGAAAAAAAAAAACACTTCTGCCATTAATATTATGAAAGGTTTCTTTTTTAAACTTTCCATACACTGTTGTAGACGAAAAAACACCGATTTTATTTAGTGATAATCAGAAATTATATACCCTCTTTTATAAAATAAGCAACCTGCAACAAAACCGCGGTTAAAACCAACGCGTTCAAGAGATTCGAATAACTGACGTCATCAACCCGTTGTCATCTTAAACCATATTATAACCGCGGTACATAATACAGAAATTTTGGTTACTCGTTTGGATTTGATTAACGTGAAGTATTGGCAACTTAGAGAACCCAAGATTCAACCCCTTTAAACTCCATACCTCAAAAAAGCTAAGTCTAAGAAAAAAGTGTTTGGAAAATCTCTATACATAATTGCAGGATCTACAATTATTGCCTTACCTTCTCTTGTGGTAAGAGTTACCGTTTCAAAATAACCCATGTTTGCGATTTTTGACATTGATCTATTTTTTTGACACGCGGGGTCAATTAGCTCTTTTTACATTTCATTTAAAATATTGTTGCCAACATTTATAGAAAATTTCAGCCCTTTGCGAATCATTGTAACCTTGAATATGTAGGTATTTTGATCTGATTATGCACAATAACAGCGATGCTGTGCAATGTTTTATATGCTGTCGTGTCATTTCGCTGTGGCCAAAGAGCAAACAAAAACAATTGCTGTTTTGCGTTAGCGGCCGACGATCACAGAGCACTCTGGAATGTCCAGTCTCTTCCTACATTCCAACATGACCGTGGCAAAAAGTCCAGGCGAAATGCTGGTGATCCGATTACTATCAATATACAAGATAGTTTACTGTACATAGAGTCCCAGAATATGGTGCAGCTACAAAACAAAGCTGGAGCAGTGTTAATGAAGGCTGAAATTCCATAAGAAAATGGACGGGGTAGCACCCAATCTAGAACAACTGAACGTAAGTTACAAAATAAAAGGGTGCATAAACTGGTGTTTGGGGATCTAATATCTCAGAATCTGGAAGTTAACGAAACGACGCCCATACCACAATCTCAGCAGGAAAGTGAATGACACAGAACACCTAACTTTTTAAAAGAAGGTTAAATGAGTGGCCTTGAAGAAGGTACGTTCGATAGGGAATGGACGAAAACCGGTAAACAAGGTATCTTGATAGGAAACCAAATACACATTCTTATACAGGTTAGTACCTACAGAAACCACAGGGTGGCGCTGATTGCCAATGGGCGGAACCAACTCTACGAGGGACCAACGATATTTTATGAGGAAACTTCTCGTTAATAAAATACTACAACATTTGTGTCCAAACGATTTCAACACAATACTGAGTCGCTGAGAAAGTAAGATATAAAATATGAAATTTGCCAAAAGAAAATCATTAAAAATGGTATGGCCGAGGAATCGGAACTCTACCATCAATAAAGACAGATTCAAATTACTGGTAAGTGATCAAAATAGTACCTGATAGGTTCGTAGGACTGTCACTTCTCTATGTTGGAATGCAACTACATATCAAAAGTTGACTGTTTACTGACGTTTCGGCCACATCGGTGACCACCATACTTTATATTTATCTAGCTTTCAGGTGTTGATGTGTTTTTGCCTCTACTATAGTCGGGTAGCGAGGGTACCTTGTCATATTTAAGTTTCGAGTTTTTTTAGAACTGTTCAAGTATTCCAATCGAAATAAACGTACACTTTGCTACCCAGTGACCGGCTTAGCATAATTTGCCTTCGTCGGAACGCGAAGAAGTGAAGAAGACGAGCAGCGAGCGACATTGAAACCGAGAGTGTATGACTCTCCAGCGGATGTGCCGTGTAACGATGGGAAAACGAGTCCATTGTTTTGGAGCGGTCCGTGGGACCGCCAGCCAGTGTGCGCAGTATTACACTGCCTTACTAAATGGATAACAGGAGGAAAAAGCGCGGCGTAAATCATGGCCATCGGCAAAAAGCTGATAAAATACCTACTCCCGCTTTTGGTTCTCATGGACTCGACGGGGGATCTACAGGGGTGCATCAAGAAGTTGGAATTCATTAATGGTTCCCTTTTCAGAAACTCAAAAGGCAAAACGGTACGTTTTGGTTGATTTTACGTTTCATGTATGAATATTTTCTCAATTTGTGCCTCAAGCTCCTGCTCTCTGCTTTTGGTGTTAGAAGATCCTTTACTTACACATTTTGGAGTCAGCCAATGCTTCCTACACTTACCTAGAAATAAGAAAGAAAATATAAGCATTAAGTATATTTATACGTATGACAATAGACCAACAGAAACATTATAAGAAATGCTAATTTTTTTTATGATTATCATGCTGTCATAGTTTTGGGCACAATCAAATTATCATGCCGAGCGAAAGATGAGACACAGGGAAGTGTCAGGAAGGGCCGTGACTTCCGCTGAGAATCAGGTGGAACCCAGAAATTTGCATGTTCAGCATGATTTTTTGTACAGGTTTGAGGATTATTATGATTTTATATTCAAAGCGTTTTGAGAGCAGGTACACTGGCGATCAGCCCCCTGAGAGAGATTCCTGCTGTTGCCTATGAATGCAGGATAGCGCAGGTTAAGTGAAGCAGCGCAGTAATAGCACAGTCGAATTAGGTAAATTGTCTGACGTAAGGAGTTAGAGGTGAATTTAGATGTTGCGAGATGGATGTTAACTCAAAACCCAATCAATCAATAAGGGTGTGAATATACTCTACGTCACTGCTAGGCATGCTGCTGAACTGAGATGATCACCAATTCATAGTCAATTTAGTTGTTCTGACGTTACCACGATAATTGGCCTAAGGATTAGGCTTTTTATCAGTCAATGAAATGATAGCAACGAAATAGCTTAGCTAGCGGGAATAGCAGATATATGCTCGTACTTCATGGAAATGTTCAACTTGCGATTATAAATAATCGTTCGCTTTAGCTGCTTACTTAATTGAAGGTAACATTGCTTACATAATTCAATTTTATCTCTGTATAAGACACGGATAATAAGAAAATAATAAGCTTATTGGAAGCTAATTAAATTTCGTAATAAGAGAAACCTAGGCGTAAGGGCTTTAATTCTAAGGTTGCGACTGCAACAGTATATACATACTAAACCCACAAAAAGATGACGTCAGGTAGGTTTTTCTTTTTTTGATTTTTTCTCCGCGACCACGGGACGGATTTCCAAGAACCACAAAGATTTTTCTACCTTGGCATAGTAGTAACCCTTTGTGAAAATATCATCAAACTCCAAGCAGTACTTCTAAAGTTATAGGCCACGATTAACTCAAAGTGACATAGACCATAGAACATTTTCGTGTTTACAATCCTTCCTAGTCAGTTAGCGTGGAAAGTAAAAGGTAGAGGGTAACTTGATTTTTGATTTAAGTACATAAAAGCTCTAGATATAAGAAATATTGCTCAACCCTCGTCTGTGAGGTATCCGTTCACATGGGCATTGTGGAATACTTTTTTCTTCTTTGTTGTCAGACACTAAATGTTATTATAATTAGGGTATATCTGATGAGGTATGAGAACAGACGTTTAATTGTCTCGGCGCTGTTTATTCAAGGAAAATAATTTGTCGACCAGCAGAACGACCGACCGACGGACAAACAGACGGAAATTAAGCGACTAACCGACTCTTAACCAGGCACCGACAGGAAACGAAAAGTATTCAATTATTTTTTCACCGGACTGCCTAATGTTTCCTGTCACACGAACACGGTTTCTCCTGATTTCGTGAATCAGATTTCGGCGATCATCCGGCCAAACAAAGGCTTTTACAGATCATTGTGAAATGTTTTAGATATATTTATATCTTTGTGAGAACCTTAAGCAAAAACATCGTCAAGTGGTTGACCCAAAAAAATGAAAGTCCTTTTTTTCAAACACGTACCCTCCAATTTTGCTTGAACAATGTCAGAACAATTGCAAATAAGGTTGTATGTACCCAGAATCAGGGCAACCCGAGCCGTGTTGCGTTGGAACATGTCAAAACTTGCATATCAGGTTAACGTATCAGTAGCAGTACTCGTAGTTCCTAGATCCCGCTCTGCTTTAATTTTTACATTTTCCCAAGTGTTATCATACAGAACTACCATATCATCTGCAAAGCTAAACACTTGACCAACTGACGAAGAAGTTAGAATACTGTTTATGTAATGGAGTGCTAGTTTGATTAGCCTGGACGTAAAGCATCAAATTACCGTTTCAAAACTTCCCTCTAATGGACAAGTCAACCATTTCAACATACTGTTTTTTTTTGTCAAAATACTCAACTACCTCAACTGTCTAGAACTATAAATTCAAGCTTCCTACTTCAATGTTGGATAATCCTTTGAATATCAGTTGGTAATATCCCCATTTCATAACTAACCGCTGCATCAGATTTATTACTGCACATGTCACCAAACTCAGTCCATCATATGTAAGTACTTGTATACGAAGTCGGAGACAAGCGTACCGCTTCGAGATTAGTACTTATATCCTAAAGCACACTCATCTATTTATGATCAGTACACATCCTATATGGCATAAATACACATGTCAACAGCAGCAAAAAATACATGTTGTATCGCTAAGAGGCTGTAACTTATAGAACAGTAAAACTTGTTATATTACGGTAAAATACTGCTGGAAAACTATATATGTAAGCTTAATTTCACCGGATTATACAAGATAATCTGAAGGATATACAGGATGACTTCGAAGTTGAGTCATTTATTTTAATAGTGAGTTGATCTGATCAAAAGAAATGTTTTTTTCCTTTACCATTTTTCTGGTAAAATTAAAGTAACAAAGTTATAGCCCTTTGGAAGTTTGAGTACCGCCCTGTCTCAATAATAATATTATGTGCTCGTGTTTGGCGACAACGGATATAATCCGCCGTATCGGTTCATCGCATCGGAAACAAAAAAGCGAAAGAATTTGGAACGATGTTTTTACAATTATTTTATTCATTTGTATACAGTCAGTGTCAGTGAATAGTAGTCTGTTGCGTGGCTCAAACGAAATAAAAAATGGCACATGTTTATGCGGATCGGTTTCCCAATCGAGTGCAACCAACCCCTCGTGCCTTTATTAATGTAGTACAACGGGCTCGTGAATCAGGTGACTTAATACCACACAGGGGACTGCATGCCGGTGCTCCAAGACCTCACGATCAAATACAGGTCCGCACTGAAATACTTGTCGGGAGGATACTTTATAAAACAAGGTAAAAAAAAAATTTTAATTTTTTATTTTTACACACATATTTTGTTTTATCTTCCTTCTACAATCATTATCTGAAAATTAATGACTCAACTTCAAAATCACCCTGTATACTTAGTGACGAAACACCTACGTATGTTCATGCGATTATAATAATTTGTCCAGCGCCCCTTACTAGTAAAAATGATTAAAATTTCAGCTTGATTGTTGTGTCGATGATCCACGATTTCTTATACACTCATTGATACACCTGGGCATCGTGCTACTGTGGAGGGTGTTGCAAATTTAAGAGCCTACGACCTATCATGTCCCAGACATGTTCAATTGGAAATAGGTCAGGCGATCGTGGCGGCCAAGGTAAAAGGCTGATGCGATGTTGATCCACGAAGGCTAACGATGCACTGGCAACATGCGGTGTGGCATTGTTTTGCTGAAAAATCGAGTTTTGGAAGGTGTTTAGGTATGGAATAAGATGACGCTCCACTACTTCTTGAATATAGCGTCATATTGCCTCTGATGATGATAAAAACTTTTATCATCTGGTTTCTTTAAACTAGCAAAGAAGCATAACCTCAAAATAGAGCGCTGACACTGGACATAAGAAATCTAGAAACACCCCTACCATTCTGGAGGACAGGAAAAGCAATGACAAATCAAGGAGGCAATGAAGGCATCCTACAATTATTGTAGGAACGGCTGATAATACAGCCCTAAAACAAGCAACCGAAAAATGTACGAAATTCTTCCCAACGTTGGGTCCAATTTGGTTATCGCTACTTTGACCGAGCTATATACGGAGTATAGTGAATTATGCGTAACATTCTCCCCGGCGAGCTACCATTGACAACGTAGTACGGCTGTTAAATGAGCAACTGTTCGCAATACGTTACAACGCTCATGTTTACTACACGCCGGACTCAGATTTGCATGCGTACCTCGAACACTCGCAATTCGCAAACTTAAGTTGTCCATGCTAATTTAAGTGCGATACGATACACAAAATGGCCAATAATCCCCGGCCGCTATTATTCATATATCTGCTCTTGGGTGATAATCGTCCATTATTGGCACTCGCGTACGGTCGGTCGATTTCACTCGGGGATTGGACACAGTGGTGGGATTCTGTCTTGGAGGATTGGAGGAGAATGGTAGTTTCAATTGCAGGTTAACTGTGATTTTACAGATAACCAAAAGTAAGCCCATAGAATGTGTTTTTCAGTGAAAGGTTTAGTTAACTTTAACCAGAAGACCACCTACATATAAGCATCGATATTTCAGACGTACAGGCAGCGTTGCCAGATCAACCGTAAAGTGTTAGTTAACCAGCGATTGAAAAACAGGGCATTAGAGCCAGAGGATTCCTTGGAAACAATGCATGTTTCATTGGAAACAGTAAAACAATGACTCTTCCTTGAGAGATGTTCAAGGGGTGATTTAAATTTCCACAATAGGATGTATCAGTTTTCTTGAAAAGCTGTCATTGATCGATTTTTCTTTGTTGGCCGTATCTATTTAGCATTTTGATAATGAAAGTGGAAGATTTGGTTCATTTGTGATAAATTTCAATAAACAACGCAAACAATTATGTTTGCTTCCTCGAGTTACAGTACAATCGCAGAGGAGTGAAAAACTGATTATACAGTGTTATCCAAATTAAGTGTCCACCATTGGTAACTTTGTTATTAGTAAAAATACAAAGTTGTTTAAATTAGCAAACTAGTAGCATTTTTAACGCTGGTAAAAATGAGAAATAAAAAAAACAATTGAGAGTCGTTATTTTGATTTTTTTCAGTAAAATAACATTTTTTTAAATGGAAACCCCTGTATATTATATTTTTTTCTGTTAAAGCATCAAATTTTAAACAAAAAAGTTCATAATGACTTTTCCGCTAAAGTCAAAAATAAAGTCAAAATAACGATAAATATTTTTAATTATTTGCAGTATTATAATATTAAGACGGCTATGAAAACAACATGGCGTTCGCGATTTGACAGCATTAAGATAAGCGACAAATTGTTAAACTGGACATACTCGCAACTAGAAGGCTTTGGAAAACAATGATAAAATCAAATAATGTCAAACATTAGTGTAAATACTTGTTTATAAGCTTTATTGTGTCATTAATTTAAAGAAAAATGTTCTCCCATGAAGAAAAGTGTGATATGTTAGAATGCTATTTAGTGTGCAGAAAATCCTCCTTGAGAGCAAGAGAATACTACAGTGAATTATATCCCGCTCGCATTCAACCGTATGAACGATATTTTCTGAGACTTTATCGAAAATTTAGGGGCAACGAAAATGTTTTTGCTAAAACAAGGGCAAAAAAAGAATTCATAATAAGCGAGGCCACGGAAATTGCAGTTATTGGATATTTTGAAGCTTATCGTGAGAATTCAATAGCAGATATTCTCAAGGACTCTAATTTCAGTTATGGTACTGTTCAAAGGATTTTAAAAAAATACAAATTTATTCCGTATAAGTACCGACCAGTTCAAACGCTTTTGGCAGGGGATCCAGAGAGAAGACTTGTTTTTTGCCATTGGTATCTTAGCTTCTGTCGCCAAAATGTAAATAACTTTCGTTACCTTTTATGGACAGATGAATCAAATTTTTCAAATTCTGGAATGTTTAATAGAAAAAACCACCATTATTGGTCAAGAGAAAATCTTTTGTTAGTACGAGTACATCCAAGAGGCCCACAAGTCCGTTTCAGTTTCAACGTTTGGTGCGGTATAATTGGTTCAAAAATTGTTGGCCCGTTCTTTTATGAGGGAACCCTAACTGGTGAAAGATATGTGGAATTTATGTCAGAAATTCTGACTAATTTCTTAGACGAATTGGATCTTATAAGTAGACATCATCTGCATTTTCAGCAAGATGGCGCACCTGCCCACAACTCCAGAGGTACTTATCATTTTCTAAGTACTACTTTTAATGATCAGTGGATAGGAACAAATGGCCCAATACAGTGGCCTCCCAGATCACCAGATTTAAACCCACTTGATTACTTCTTGTGGGGTTACTTAAACAACCAAATTTACAAGCGAAGGTACGATAACCTTGACGCGTTAAAGACTGCAGTTAGGGAAAAGATAACCCAGATAGATGGTAGGACCATACTTAAGACAGTTCGAGCAGTTGAAAAACGTGCCCAAAAATGTATTGAAGAACAAGGTGGTGTTTTCGAGCATCTTCTTTAAAAAAAATTGTTATTGTATTTTGTAAGATTATAAGTTGATGTTGAAAATAAAGTTTGTCGATACAATTTAATTGTTTCAGATTGGAGGCCATAACTTCAACAATTTGTAACCTAGGAGAAAAGTTATTGTAAGCTTTTTTGTTTAAAATTTGATGCTTTAACAGAAAAAAATATAATATACAGGGGTTTCCATTTAAAAAATGTTATTTTACTGAAAAAAATCAAAATAACGACTCTCAATTGTTTTTTTTTATTTCTCATTTTTACCAGCGTTAAAAATGCTACTAGTTTGCTAATTCAAACAACTTTGTATTTTCACTAATAACAAAGTTACTAATGGTGGACACTTAATTTGGATAACCCTGTAGACAACCAGTTGTACCGAACTGCTCTGCAGCTGCTATCTCTTTTTATTTTCAATGATCCCTTTGAATTTTTGTAGGTTCTCGATCATCTCGCTAAGCTTTACTTCTTCATATCTACACATTATAATTTATGATATAAAATTTGGGTATACATTTTTTGTGGGATATGTTTCTAGTTAAATCTGACAGGCATAACCTATAATCTGCAACCAGCAGAGCACACGTCTGTGCCACTGGTTGCCTATATTCAGTTTTTTACTTCTCTGTGATTGCGCTATAATCCGAGGAAGCAAACACATTGCTTTGCATTGTTCATTGAAATTTATCACAAATAAACCACATCGTCCCAGTTTTACCACCAAAATGCTAAATGGCCAGCCAAGAAAAATCTTTGTAATATCGATGACGGCTTGTGAAGCGAACTGTTGCAGCCTACTGAAAAATGAACATTGAACGTTCCTTAAGGAAGCGTCATTGATTCACTGTTTCCAAGGAAGCCTTAAGCCTCCAGCAAGGTCTATAAGCTGACACTTAGGATCCTCTGTACGTGTATGTCTTCATCAGGGGTTTTAATTGGACAGGGAAAAGTTTTTGTAGCCACTCTCATGTAGCCTCCTGCCTGAAGTGTAAGATTCTTCTGAAGCGGTATACTCATTTAAATCACATCACAGGTTTCCCACCAAATGGAAGTCATCTAGTTTCCATCGCACATATACATAGAGCATCATCTGCATCACTATGGGTTGCACAACAAGCGATTATTATTCTCAGCCCATCTAGGACATTGGAGTAGAGGATTGGGAGTATCTGTTCGGGTACCCTCTCTTTCCTAGCCTCTTTGAGTAGCTGTAAAGACAACCTAGTGCATGCATTATGGCCAGTTGCATCCAATGTCTCCTGTCATCTGACATAAAGTGCATCTCTTCCGTCGATTCTAACTTCTGCGCT
Source organism: Acanthoscelides obtectus (assembly GCA_963669975.1). Lineage (NCBI taxonomy): Eukaryota > Metazoa > Arthropoda > Insecta > Coleoptera > Chrysomelidae > Acanthoscelides > Acanthoscelides obtectus. The sequence goes on along the minus strand of CAVLJG010000008.1, from coordinate 3,744,640 downwards.
CTGCTTATACAGCGCGAATTTCTCCTCAGTCGGCAAATCAATTGGCGAGATACCAGCCACCGCCAGGTCGATCAACATCCTTCCGTAAGCGCATACCACACATTTATCTGTTTTATATACATACATTGTAATTTTTTCATTACTTCCCCGTCTACTGGCGAGAGGTATTTTAAAAATGAGATATTATTTTTTTTGGATTTTATATGACATGTACATCATGACAAAAACTGTCACTCGTTTCCGTCTCTCTGTCTGTCTGTTTGTCAGCTTGTTTGCTAAGCCTTGGACACTGTATAATATAGAAAGTACTGCTTCGATGTGGATATAATTTTGACACAATGCTATAATTACGACGAAAAAGCTTTGAGTTTATGAAAATCGGTTCAGTGCCGGCGAATAAAAAATCCAGAAACGAAAAATCAAAAAATCGCTCAAACTTCGTTTTTTGATGTACATTTTGAAAAATTCTTAGGGTTTTTACATACATGAATTTTTTAGGAGACGCTGCCAGATCCACTATTTATATGGACCTCTTTGACTGATTTGATCCATATAATTTTTCTGTTATACGTGTTCGTAACTTACTTTTTTCTCAGAGCATCTAGCTTGTTCTGATCGTAATTCTTTATGAACTGATGATGGCGTTGCGTTAGAAGCCCTGAGTCAACCTTCTTTACGCAATTTTTTGATTCGTCCTGTACTGTACGATTGAATATGGTGTTTTATTTGCATTAAAACTACAATATGAGTTTCAGATGGTGGATTCATTCCCTTAAATTTGAATTTGGTTCTGCCACTGTCTCTCTATTCCAATTTCTACACCATACACACCATATAAGATAAAGTGTGTATGTACCCATATCCGAGCTGACCACTGTTTAATGTCGACATTAAGTTTTATTTTATCGTAATTGTCGGCTATTCACAATAGTGTTTCGAGATAAATATGGCCGAGTATTTAGATACGCTTTCGATTGGTTGAACTGGTGCTGAGTTTAATGTCAATCTTTGTCACCGTAGTCGATTGATACCTCTAACTTATCAGGTTATTGGCTAGTTAAGATAGTGTTATGGTACAATATTGAGTCGTTGAAGATTGGATTTGCAAAATGTGGTATAGTACGAGGAAAAGGAAGAAAAATGGCAACAGATTAAATGCATTTGTTCGTTGATTGCGTTGTTGTAAAGACGAGGATTTACTTACTCTTTTTTTGACAAATGTCGGAGAATGATCAAATAATATAAAAAGCGATTAGAATGAATTTAATTTGCATAAAAAAAGATTAGTGAACTGAGTGGTGCTGCTCGACGTCGATGCTCAAGCAGTTTTTAACGCTATTATGTCTCTAAGAAAAGCCTAGGATCAGATGAAATAAGAGCTGAACATCTGAAGATGATGTCTAAGCAAATAGCAGAACCATTTGCTTATGTTGTAAACCCTACGGTCTGGAATATCTCCGTCAGCTTTTAAATCAGCTGTTATCATTCCTGGTCTACAAAACAGGCAATAATACGGACGTTACCAATTATCGATTAATATCACTCATGTCGACCTTAGCTAAGGTATTCGGAAAATTATTATCTAGTAAGACGATAAATTTCCTTGATGGATTCAAAATTCTAAATTCAAATCAATCAGTTTTGTACCAGGAAATTCTGCCACTACTAGTTTAGTACATCAAATCACCCAAAACCCATCTATTTTTTTGTTTATTGATCTGAAAAAGGCATTCGATACAGTTAATCACAGGTTTTCGTGGGAAAATATATTCTTTAATGCAAAGTTCTTTATCAAAAAGGCCCCAAGTAGTAAAATTATCAAAATCATGCAGCAAGTAAACGTTTGTAAAATTTGGTGTACCTCAGGGCACAGTGTTACGCCCTCCTTTATTTAATATCTATTTGAATGATATATTTAAAATTAACTGTGTAGGTAAGATAGTTTTGATGATGTGAAGACATTCGTGAGTGACATTCGTATTTTCAACACTAGAAAATTAAGATTAAGATATTTACCCTATTATTCATGTCTTTCCTTGAAAATAAACATTACAAATTTAAAAATTGTCAGAGTGGGCAATATGAAATATTCAGAATTCCTGCATAGTCAATTTTTTGATTTTTTTTTCGAATTTTTTGGTTAGGTAACGAAAATTTGTAAAGTTAAAGACTCACATTATATCAGTGCCTTTTTGCGTTTTTTTTCAGATCCCCTAACAAAATCATGTGTTTTTGCCCAAAAAATCGCCAAAAATAGGAAATACTCCATTTTCACCGATTTTGCAATTTTTGACATCTTAAAAGTAGGATACCATGAGTTGACGCGTGTAGTCTTGTGCATTCTTACAGGTTTGATAGCCAAAACTAATTTTATTATTTATTTGCCGAAAAATTGCAAAAACAAGAAAAACCGCTATACATGTCCAAAGTTGAAAAACGTGAAAATGTGGTTTTTCCGATTTTTGGCGAGTTTCGGGCAAGGTAACACGTTTTTGACAACGGAACTGGAAATAACGTATAAAAATACGTAGTCTGTTAGGCATATATTCATCAAACGTCAAAACTGAAGAAAACATGCAAAAATCCGGATTTTCGTTATTTCGCAACTTTCCAGGAAACAAATGAAAATTTTCACTATGAACCTCACAAATTGCGTACTTTTATAATGTCAAAAATTGAGGAAAAATGGTGAAAAGGCGGCATTTCCTATTTTTGGCGATTTTCCGGAAGAAAATTCATGATTCTGTTAGTGGATCTGAAAGGAAGGTAAGCACTAATCAAGTGAGTTTTCAAATTTTTATAGATTTTCGTTACTCAACCAAAAATTTGGAGAAAAAATTAAAATAAATGTTTTTCTTCAAATAAATCTATAAAAGGCCACACTTATGTAGACCGTAACAATGCAGCTTTGTCAATATATTTTGAGCAAAATTGCGCCCTTGAAAAAAAAAAATAAAAACCATTTTATTGCATGTCACTGGGAAAAATTGGTTTATTAATTTTTGTTCAAAGAATCAAAAGTGCCTTGGAAACAAAAAATTATAAATCTAGGGAAGAGTGTTATTGCAACTATTGCAAATTCGAGGTCTATTTCATATTTATTCACAAGCATTTATCATCCTATTTGTTAATTCTTCTATTGTTTCTATGTGAGTAGCGTAAACCATCGTCTTAAGGTGTCCGCATAAATATATATTTTTTAATTTATTATCCTGTATTTTGAAAACTTTTTTAAGAAGGACTCACCCTCTAAAATATCCCAGTCCATTTTTCGATCACGCTGTATATTGGCGCTCCTCAGCGCCGTATATGATTAAATTTATTGTTAAAAATTATAGCATGTAGCCATCAATTACATCTGATAGAAGAAATTTCGTCGTGCATATAAGCACATTCAGTTACCCAACAATGCACTTTTTCCGTGGCCCACTAGAACAGTTTTCTCCTAATTTTCCAATAACAAAAGAGTAACTGAAAGATATTATAGTACGTCACAAGACAATGTTAGCAGCGGACGAGAAAAAAAAGTGCATGAATGCCGTGTTGTCAGCGATCTGGGTTAGTTTGATAATAAAATTTTAATTCGAGCAGTAATAAGGTTTTCGTTTTGGTGAATAGCGTCCGACGGATAAGAAGCAAGTATTGTGAGGTGAAAGTGTGGTTAGTTGCAGTATAAATGCATAGTCATAAGATGTTTTAGCTGAAATCGCAACCGCGGTATACGAGGGCGCACCGATGAGTACTACAAAAAAAAATTGGCGACGTATTTCTCAACCTAACCCTGGCTGCTTTCTGCTCTTCAGTCAACAGGTGGGGTATCCAACGAGAAACTAATTTTCTTACTCCTAATTCTTCATGTAAGATTTTTTGAATTGAGGTCTTTGAGATCTTCAAGGACGCCTCAATCTAGCGAAGATAGACATGTGACATGTCTATCTTTAATGATGAGTTTGCGCACAGCATCGATGTTTTCCTGGGTTTTTGGTGCAGCCACCCTGGAATCGTCGCTAAGACTCACCCGTTCACGTTTGAATTCTCCACACCAACGGGAAATTGTCGACTGATGTGGCGCTTCGTTGCCGAAAACAGACAGTAACTGAGCAAGGCATTCTTGTTGCGATAATTGTCTCTGAAAGTTGTAATAAATTATGTTCTCGGTTGTAGTGAGAACACTGTATTGTGAAACTTTGAATTTAAGTTTACTGAAGAGTGAGGTTAAGATTCAGTACTGACGTTCGATCCGCGCGGCCTACTATGTTTCTGCAAAACTTAAAAGACATCCCTCGTATTGGGGCTTTAGGTCTGCATGGTGGCTACTTTGGACTTTTATATCTCATTTCTCACACGATGCAGGCGCGAAATATGCAAGAAATCTGGTCTACATCATGATCACCTCTTATCCAGCGGCACTCGGCATTCCCACTGCTTACATAATTTTTACCTAACGAATATGGCCGCTTAAGCGGCGGCGAGTCTTTTATCTTACTTTCGGTGGAAAAAAAGTGGAAAATCGCGATTACGCGAAGAAATTCAAAAGGGAATTACACCGACACCGTTGGCGGCTTTCCTTTGATTTAATTTCCTGATTTCTTCTTGTTTTATTCGCGCTTTTTTGTCCACTGTTTGTTTCAGATTTGGCGTGCTATCTGCATCCGGGGTAATCAATTTTGTTTTTGAATTCAGACTTTATCATAATCAAAGTCGGCTTGAACCGACAACATATCTATCTTTGTTATTGAAATCGTCGTTCGACAAGGTACAGAACGAACAGCACCATTATACAGGGTGTAAAGGTAGCAGGATCCACGGAAATCAGGGATACTGAACTTTCAATCGCAATTACAACTAAACCATTAGGTTTAGGGCTGTGATTTTTTTCTGAGATGAGTTAAATGGTTAGTTTTAGCAACGGTTATGTCACATTCTAACAGAGCTTACTATAAAACAACGCAAAAAATCTCAAATTACGTTAATACGAATGAACGAATGAACGAATGAACGAACGAACGAACGAACGAACGAACGAAGGAACGAATGAACGAATGAACGAATGAACGAATGAACGAATGAACGAATGAACGAATGAACGAATGAACGAACGAACGAATGAACGAATGAACGAACGAACGAACGAACGAACGAACGAACGAACGAACGAACGAACGGAGGAACGAATGAACGAATGAACGAATGAACGAATGAACGAATGAACGAATGAACGAATGAACGAATGAACGAATGAACGAATGAACGAATGAACGAATGAACCAATGAACGAATAAATAAATAAGCGAATAAACGAGTAAATGAATATATGAATGAATGAATAAATGAATAAATGAATAAATACATAATTAAATAAATAAGTAAATAGGGGAACAAATAAATAAATAAATGGATAAATAAGTAAATAAATAAACGAATATATAAATAAATAAATAAATGAATAAACATAAATCAATGAATAAATAAATAAATAAACAAACAAGTAGTTTATTGCCCAACCGATCCAGAATCCAATTGCAGGGTCATTATACAACTCTTATACTTTGTCTTTGTAAATGAAGCTTCAGATAGTATTAAATCAAGCCTTATTTTCACCACCTATTAGCAATATATTATCATTTATTTCTTTTTAGCTGTTGATATTCCTTTCGTCGCCAGCTCGGTTGGATACATTAGAGGCGAGAGTACATACGTGACGCGACGCACCGACAGACGAACGGACAGACGGACTGCGAGCGAACGCTGAGAAGGTTTCGCGTCGCTAATTGCCGATACACTGAATTTATTTCGCGGTGTATCTTCTTAATGAATCACCAGTCCGCTTAGTTTAAATCACAACCAAGGAATGCCACTGGATGCCGTTTTCTTGTTGCATTACTTTTGTATCTTAATGTGTTTCAGTTTCGGTTCGGTTTTGAGAAATCATTATGTTGTCGGTATCTGACATAGGGTTACATTTGTTGCCTTTGACGTGACATAATTTCATGGTAGAAACGTCGTTTTCAGCACAAAACGCCAAGTAGGACAGACAGCTGCATCAGAATTTGCGTTGACACATCCGCCAGAATGTGTGTGACATTTATCGATATTGGGTATAAAATGTTACCCGATAATCAGCTGTTATTACGTTTGCGTGATCGATTCTTGTGAAGAAAACTTTAAGCGTTAACGTCAACCTAATTGGACGTTGGCTTAAAGGTCAAAGAAAAGTTAAGAGTTAATTCTATTCAGCCAAAACTATTAATTGCTAAAATTGTGTTATATCTTCTTTAAGAAAAAAATGTAATCGGTTTCATCGGAGACTTTCTTAAAGGCTTCTCATTTGACTATTTTCCACTAGGAACTAATTGTAATTCTAATATTTACAGACCTTAGATCTAAGGCCAACTTTCGTGGAATTTGCCAGCGCTCCTGTTACTCTTGAGTAACACAGCGAATACGGCATCCTTATTCGGAAACCGAAACACAGTTGATGTCCCCACCAATTTGACAATGTTGCGAAGTTGAGTCATTTATTTTAACAGTGAATAGATCTGATCAAAAGAAATGTTTTTTTCCTTTACCATTTTTCTGGTAAAATTAAAGTAACAAAGTTATAGCCCTTTGGAAGTTTGAGTACCGCCCTGTCTCAATATCATGTGCTCGTGTTTGGCAACAACGGATATAATCCGCCTTACCGGTTCATCGCATCGAAAACAAAAAAGCGAAAGAATTTGGAACGATGTTTGTACAATTTATTATTTTATTCAGTTCAGTTATACATCAGTCAGTGTCAGTCGCGTGTGAATAGTGTCTGTTGCGTGGCTCAAACGAAATAAAAAATGGCACATGTTTATGCGGATCGGTTTCCCAATCGAGTGCAACCAACCCCTCGTGCCTTTGTTAATGTAGTACAACGGGCTCGTGAATCAGGTGACTTAAGACCTCACAGGGGACCTCACGATCAAATACAGGTCCGCACTGAAATACTTGTCGGGAGGATACTTTATAAAACAAGGTAAAAAATTATTTTTATTTTTTTTTATTTTTACACACATATTTTGGTTTATCTTCCTTCTACAATCATTATCTGAAAATTAATGACTCAACTTCAAAGTCACCCTGTATATATATGTATATATATATATATATATAGAGAGAGAGAATATGATCATGCGGAGAAAAGTATACATATAACAACAAGTAGGAAAATAATGGGCAAAATCCGCAAAAAGGAGGAAAGTGGATTCGAGCAGAAAATAGGATAGGTAACCCGAGCGATACGTATTTCTGCTGGTTGGCTTCATCAGGCCCGAAATGCCATGTTAAAATGCTCTAAATGCGGTTCAAATTACCTTTATTCCATTTATTTTGGGCTGCCAATACCGAATTCGAACTCGTTCCACGTGTAGATAATAGAGTACATGTGCAACGATTAGGCAGATGACATTCGATTGATCAGTAAAGGGACGAGAAGGGTGCGTTTAGGCAATTAGGCTTACTCAGATTGGCTTGATTGGGTCTATTAAGGAGATGGAGAGCAGATCGATGATGCGGTCACGATACACTGGGAGAATTAATTAGGTATCAAACGGGAGACGGATTGAATCATCTCGGAGGTTGTCAGTTATCTGACATCGTTCAAGTAATATCATTGTTTAACGTATCCAATTAGAACAAATAAAAAAAAATTAATTCAGAACTCTACTTTGAAAAGGCATTGATCCCAATCCATCTGAATATAACCAATTCAAATAAGTATTAGACAGATTTCAAAAAGAATCGAAGGTCCTAGCGCCATTGATGGTGCAAAAGCAGAATAAAAAATTCTAGAGATTTTTGAATTTGATCTGGTCTCAAAGGTAGTACCATGATTTTCAGATACCCTTAAAATGCAGTATATAACTGGCTATCTTGGCTATTTTGAGTCAGTACATATCTGAAGCACTGTCAGGTCGATGTCATTTTTGCAAAGTTTCCAAAGGATTTCGACAATTGATGATAGTGCTTTTTTAAAGAAATTGGGACACCTTGTATTCACAGCAAGTACTATAAAATTCTTTCGATCATATTTATCAGGGCGAGAATAATACGTAGCATATACTGGGTTCAAGTCTGACTACTCAGCTTCATCCGGTGTTCCCCAGGGGTCCAACTTGGGACCAGTTTTAATTCTACTGTTTATGTAAAAATTGGAAGAGTATACAATTATGTTTTGCTGGCGATGTGAAAATATATTCGTCTATAAGGGATATCGATAATAGTTAGTTATATTAGGAAACCAGATCAGTATTTGTTCCCCATATTTCCCAAAAAGTTGAAGCTTAAGTCATACGGTTTTCTTGTCAGGAACTAGTCCATATTGCCAAACTCATATAAACCAAATTGAAAAGGTTCAAGTAAAGTTCCTCAAATTTCTTTGTATGAACTCTGAGGGAGTTTACCCTGAGTAAGGAGTTAGCAATGCAGAGCTGTGTGGTCGTTCTGAAATTCAAAGCTTCGAGTTCAGAAGAAAGGTTTCACCTGCAATAATTCTTTTCAAACTATCAGACTACAGGACCGACTACAAAGATATTTCATCCAGAGCAAGGACCAACGTTCTGGTCGTCATCTGTGCATGTTATGGGTAAACATCTCAGAAGAGTTAGATGTCATGTCAATAAACTTGAGCAATTACTTTTCTGTGAAAAATTTTCAAGATTAAAAGTTGAGAATATGACATAGACCAAAACCTCGATATCTCTTTCCGCAAAGCAACTGTCCACCAGTTCACTATGAATAAATAGTTGTTGGTTTACGATGTGACACAGGCTTTCAGATACTTCGCGTATCGTTTATTGTGATTCCGATTACACATTTGACATTAACTTATTTCGTTACAATAAGATGTCGAGAATCGTGCTATCATAGAACATCTGACGCCAAATTTCCGTCGAAACGGTGCTATGTCGAAAATGATGAAAAAAGTTAATAGTGCCGACAGACCCGTTGTCTGTCATCTGCTATGGACTACTTTCTCATGGTACGCAACATGATTTTTAATGGGTCAGGCTTCTTCATGAAATCAAAATAAAACACACCAGAAACACTACGAATTTCACACTCGGCATAGTAGCAAGTGTAGGCTCTATAATGTTCAGTCCCCAATGACGACATGTTTCTTCCTGCTAACAACTTGAGCTGTTCTTATTATGAACTGCTTATTTATAGACAAACAGATTCCAAAGCAAACCAAATTAGATCAAGCAGGACGATAATTAAGCTTCTAACAAGCAATCAGGATATCAGATCATCTGGGAAGAGGCAATAACAGTGGCTGTGGCAGCATTCTGATAGTCATGAATGCGTTAGACATCGAGCCATGCTCCTACAACTGAATACAACCTATAATTGCTCCGGATCCGAACGTTCACCGCCCTGATCGCTAATCAGTGGCGTACAATGGAAAAATTAGTGAATGAAAATTTTGTGCAAATATTTCATTCTTTGGAGAGACGGTGAAGCAGGGTGGTAGAGGGCCAAATGTTTGGCGTAGTGTATGCGGCACTTCAGGCTATATTCAAAAATTACCAACAAAAGTTATGTCCATCAACGAATCCCCAAATTGGGGAAACATCGTCTGATATGGCAACGCTGTACGCCGTATTTGTCCCGCCGGAATTCACCAACAAACGCAACCGTGTCTACCTGTTGATGCGCGTTCACGTTAACCCCTTGTTATGTTTTACTCTATTTTGGCTCTGGATTAGGTGGAACATTTAAAAAAAGAGACTGAATTAAAGTAACTATTCATTTGGTATGAAATTTGAAGTACTGCCCTGTCACATTTTGGTTGAAAGTACTAGTTGAAGATGTCGCTGTTAGATTAAAAAGTAGAAGAATATTAACGTCTCCTTAAATTTGATACATTCGTTATTCTTCTACTGTGTATACTGTAATGGCATTTGCATGTTATAAACAAAGGTACGCAGGTCAGGACAAAAACACACAGAAAGATGATTTAAACACAAATGCGAAGCATCAATATTATCTTGAAGACACTCTCCGTAAACTATCATCAAATTAAAATGGTATTGTCATAAGAATTTGCCAATTTCGGTCTTTGCAAATCTGATTTGTTAGGTTAACCTACACACCGTGCGACGCCTGATTTGGATAGTAACGTCCGTCGTACCCTTTCGGTCTTAACATATTGGAGGCAGAGCCGAGATTCTTCGAAACTCCATATTTCGGTAATCTTAAGGCTTTGATATACAGGGTGCTCGAGAATAGACGGAGATATTTTATAGGGCGACTTCTTGTTAACAAATATGAAAACAGGATCCTATAAACAACATGTTGATGAATTTTAGAAACATTTTTATCAATATCTTAAAAAATATTTAAGCGATTCTGTTAAAATTTGGCAGTATTGTTTGTTGTATCAAGAGGCTAACTGGATCCTTAATAAATTAAAATTAATAGGTCCAGTGGCATCCCGGGGGGCAACTTAGTGAATGTTATTGGAAAAAAATGTACGTCACTGCATTTTTTGTAACTTTAATATTTATTGATTGATTAAGCATCTGAAAATACAGCTTCTTTGCTCCTTGTACTTTTTTCCTACCTCACTTCGTTTTCGATAAAAAAATAACAAACGTTTTATTGCATGGAAAACAAACATCCATTGCTCCATGGAAGTTTGACATTTGCACGTTAGTTCTTCTAGAAAATAATTATTTACGTAATTTATTTTTGCGAAATTTCTCTAAAAAGTTTTTGTCTCGGTTTTTGTGATGGAAAGTTACACTTTTGAAAAAATGGCAGACATGCATCTAACGTATGCACGTGCTGATAGTAAGTATTATGCAGCGATTTGTATTTTTCGAACACCGTGTGTATGTTACTATAGTGGATAAAGTAAGAATCAACCTAGTTTGGTACACCTACGTCACAGCCTACGTCAGCGCTGCAGCGAGACGTATGTCGCACATCAAGCAAGAGAACGGGGTTTATTCGGGGTATTCCAGTGGTGTAGTTGATTTTATAAATACATGCTGGTGAGATTTAATTGTTATATTTTTATAACATTCAGGCAGATTCCAATAATTTCTTAAATTTTGCATGGCATTTGTTATTAGTATTATTTATATGAATTTGTAGTTGGTAAATATGCAGTAGGTATGTGGATTTTTCTTATTATAGTTTTTATTAGGTAGGTAAAAATTTATGAAAAACTGTAGGTCTATAAGCATTACAGGATTGCCAGCGGTGTAATGAAAAGATGTGTTTTTAAGTTTTTCTTACCCCAACAAACATACGGGACCGTGGAGTAAAAGAAATCACAAAAAATGAATAGAAATTTTATAAAAACACCGTATTACAATGTTTTTCGAGAATTTTTCGATAAAATTTAGGAGAAAAAAAAACAAATCTTCAGATGAATTCAAGTATAAAATCGTTATAATAAGAAAAATCTGTTTACTGTTGTATAATTACATACCTTGTAGCACACCAGATTTAAATTATTTTTTTTTTTGTTAATTTCCTATTTACATCACATCGTCATTTTGTTCAGAGCTGTCCGATTCAAGGATTGAACACCCTAGTTCATCCTCTGATGCCGCCTCATCGTCATCCCAACCCTCTTCACTCTCCTCAGATGAGCCTGTATTAACAGTGAACACTAAATTTTCCACTGCTTCATCTAAAAGGTGTTCTTTTTCTATGAGTTCATTCTCATACTTTCTTACATGTTGGCAAATATTGAACCACTCTTGTTCGGTCACCTCCTCAAATTTTTGTCTGGCCAGCGCCTCAGTATCAGGCAATCTAAACGTGGTATTCCGCGCTGCAACCCAATTCTTTACCAAAGCCCATATTTTTTCAATGGGGTTTAGTTCGGGATGATACGGAGGTAAACGGAGCACACAATGACCATCTTTTTCTAAAAGCTCATCTAACCTATATTTTATGGGAAAACGAAATTTATTTTCAGAAATAATTTTATATAACTCTGGTTTGGTTAATTTTGGGTCTGCTGGAATTCCGTTTGTTTCCAACCAATTAATCATTTCCGCTTTCCTAGTAGCCGTCGTAATATTTTTTTTTATAGGCACGTTATGGTACGATGCATTATCTACAACTAAAACAGACCTCTCGGGTAAGTTTGGTAATAGTTGTCTCTCGACCCATATCATAAAATTTTTTGAATTCATTTCGTTGTGATAGTCACCAGTTTTCGTTCCTAAAATAAAAATATATGTACTCTAAAAATATATTCCTAAATAGATTAAGTAAACTAAATTACCTGATTTAAAGATAAGTAATCCATTTTGGACAAAACCTTTTTCGCCTCCAGCGTGAACGATTATCAGGCGTTGTCCTTTGGAAATTGGTTTTTTCAGATTTTTGTCGCTACCATCATACCACCCTTTATCCTTTACATGGCTGCTATGAATATAGGTTTCGTCAGTGTAGACGATGTTGCGGCCTTCTTTACGAAACTCAATAATTTTTTTTAAGAATTTTATACGCTTAGCGCGTATGTCATAGGATTCGCATAAAACTTTTCGTTTATCTTGCATTTTTTGCCACTTAAATCCAATTTTTTTCAAAAGTCGGCTCAGGGTGCTTATGCTTAATTCAGCCACGTCTTCTGATAATACACCTCGATCGAGGATCTTTTGTCTAATACCTAAAATAAAATTAGAGCTTATTTCAGACATTTTAATAGACAAAGATTCTATGCAATCTACCGGGTGAGTATATTTTAGAGAATATAGTTCAGAAACTCTTGACATGGAGAAAAAGGGTGGCTAAGGTACCAGAGACAGTCTTTAAATTTTATTGCTTACCCTTTAATGTCGGTAATTTTTTTTCCATCATGTAAAAATTGTAGATTATTTCTCTAATACTTTTAATCTGGTGAGGTGTGAAAGAATCCAATTTCCATTTCTTCATATTTTTCCTTTTTTGGGGCTTTGAAAAGAGGTACTTGGTCCTTGTAAATCCTTTTTCTTAGATTCTTTGCAAATTCTCTGGTAGGTATTCTTTGATACCCCAGTAGCAGCCAATACTCTATCCCTAAAATTAATTTCCTTCTAAATATTATATTAAATTTCAAAAATCTAATATGATTATTTCGTAGACAAATCATTTTTAATTTAATTCTCGACACGGAATTTTACTTAATTATTATTTACAAAAAAAATTAATAAAATTCTAACCATCTACCTTTACTTTCGGTAGAAAAGTTGAAAATAATAATTACATAAACTGTATCCATCGAAGAAACAAAGTAAAATCAAACATATACACCCGTATTGCACGTGATCAAGAACTTAACCGTAGGAGACGCTACAGGGCCGTATCAAGCTATTGTGACTGATCTATCAAAAAATCAATCAAAAAAGATATGTGTTGCTGTAAATTCTATCAAAAGCATAGTAAATTATCAGGAATATACCACGCCTTTCTAATCATATTTCGACATTAGGAATCAGTGCAAAAAATTCTGTATTCACCATTTCAGCAAAATGTTACGAAAACGCACACGAAAAAAACTTGTGGACCATCTCAATTGAACTTGTTCATATTTTATTATTAACTTACATATATACCCAATAATATTTACAAATCAACCTTCTATTCACAATGCAGAGCAAATTTTTTTGAGCAAATAGAAACTACAGACGTTGTAGTAGTAGTACAAAAGTTTATTACAGACTCCATAAAGTTTGTTAGTTTGATTGCTATTAAAATTTACATGAGAAATAGGAAGAAGGTCAAAATGGCACTATTATGCTTTGGAACTCCTAAATTAAACCTAATTTTGTGTAATTATAAATTTGGAATTTCCACATTAATAACTAGAAACTTACACTTTGATTGCAGTCTATAATGAACTTACCTGTCTTGCCAAAAAGCCCGTTAAACTGCTAGTCTTAATGGTATCAATCGATTTATATGCTGTATTCCGAGGAGCTTGAATCATCAGAATTGTTGATGTCAATTATAAGAGGTTCAACTTGGGTGTCAATGATATTGTCCATATCCCACATTTTGGTTTCAACCTTCTCTTGGACATGGTCAATACATGTTCTCCATTTTGCTGGCGTAATTCTATCGACAGCAACATCAAACAGTTTTTTAAGGTCAGAAAACTTAAAAGTGCTGTTATTTGCTTGATGTCGGCCCAAATCAACTCGATAGGATTCAGTTCGCAGTGATAGGGAGGCAGCCTGAGAATCGTTTTATTTTGGTTTTTGGCCATTTCGTCAACCATTTTTAAACCATATTTATACTTATGTCGCTTGACTATATTTATCAGCTCAGCTTTGACCATTGTTTGGTCGAAGTCGATCTTATTTGAGACAAGCCACTGTTGAATGTCTGCCTTTTTGGTGGCCATTGTTGGAATTTTTTCCAATTTTCTGGAGTGGTACGGGGCATTATCCATCACAATAATTGCGTTATCATCAAGTGTCGGCAAAATTTTTTTGAACCAATTTTCAAATGAGTTACCATCCATTTCTTCGTGATAGTCTCCAGTTTTTTTGGATTCAAATGCCCACAATGAACAAATCCATCTACGCTACCTATGTGGCAAATGATCAGGCGTTTTCCCTTGCCTGAAAGTAATTAGTTATTTTACTTCTCAGCGAGCGCACTAAATGACGAAATTAAGCAACTTACTCTTTTTAGGTTAGTGTAGGATAGAGTCTTAGATTAGTTTTTGGGTGAAGGAAATACTCAGAAACTTGGATGAGATAGCAAAACTGAGTTAGGAGCTTCCAAATCATTGATTCGATCAGAAAATGAATTATCTGCATCCCAAAAAGTTCATATACTTCGAAACTTACCTGCAGGATTTTTCAATCCCGTCGAAAGGCCATCTAAAAAAGCCTGCCTTGAGGACCTCACAGATCTGTCTATCCAAACCTTTCCCTGCGTATGCCCCGCGTTCACCCATGTTTCGTCTAAATAATAAATTTTTCTTCCTTCAGCGCGGAATTGCCTAATTTTTCTAAGGTATTCTCTCCTCCAGATAACAATTTCCTCCTTTTCTATCAATAAACTATTCCTTCCTCTTTTCAAAAATCGAAAGTCTAGTTCTTTCAACAGCTTATGGAACGAAGATCTTTTAAAATTTGGCAGGTCCTCATCATCATTCACTTGCTTCAATATTTTATCTATTGTAGGTATTTCATTCCTGAAGAAAAAGTGATGTACTTTTCTTCTAATGGCACTTTTGTCAAAGTCATCTATTTTTTCGATGATTTTTTTTCTCGCTGGATATGTTTTTGGCTCAGATAGTGAGTGATTTTGTCTATATTCCTTCAAGATTTTGTAAACACTTGATCGACCTACTCCAGAAATTTCAGCAACCTTACATACGATATTTTCTATAGCCAATCCACTATTCTCTTGCATCTGGTTCTTGTAGATATTTAGAATAATTTGTTTTTCACCTGCGCTAAGATGAAGCTTTTTAGCCCTTTTGCTGGGTGGTGTTAAGCTGATTTCAACCACTTCATCAGCTGTATCTGTGTCAGACATTTTAGACTAATATTAAATTTCCGCAAGAAAAATCAAGTCAAGACGTGCATAAAACGTTCGCGCTCATAAACGGGTATCCGTAACTGATTACAATCCTGTGCGTGGTGACGAACCATCAACGTGACGCTGAGAGTTCCCTCTACTATGCAGCGTTGCCAGGCTTAATGTCACAATGATCATGTTTTATTGGGAAAATTGTCAGAAATCGCCGAATGTTGAACAGAAACATTACAAGAAGTCTAACCTTGAAATGTGAGGCTACAAATCGATATTCTTATAGGGGGGAAGGGTAGGGAGCTGTTATGGTTCCTATTAACCTTGGTGAAAGTTGGAAACGGTAATATCATATATGGCATACATTCGGTTGAAGGTGTGTGCACGGAAAATAGATTGCGGATAGGATTTTAATAGATAAATCTGCACAAAAAAACACAAAAGGAGATTTTTGTATTTCCCTGAAGAATATCTCAAGGTTATTTCAGATGTACTCATCGAAACTTTATGAAAGGATTATCGAAACCTTATTTTCAATTGCGATAGCGCCACATACCTCGACATCGTATTAATGTGAAAAATAAGACAATAGAAAAAAATTCCCTCACTGATGCTACCTCTTAGGAAAAATTTAACTATAAAGATTGCACAAAAATTTTCTTCACCTTTTTGAGCTTGTTTTCGCATCTCCGTATATGCCGTTCATAATTTGCTGCAGATCAAATTGGAATATACCTTTGTGATGCCATTTATTGTTATATAATGTCCTTTACAACAGTTATTGCACGTATTGCACCAACAGATTGATTTGTGATCCATGCGAATGTGATCAACCACTCTGGCGAAAACTCGCCGAGCGTAGCAACCGTGCGACCTTGTCTGGAGGCTCGTCGCTACAAGCCAATCAGGAAGAGGCCGACAGAGCGCCATGGCTACCGATCACGCGTTGATCACGAATCAACCACTGTTTACGATTACTTTTTAGCTTCGTTAGATCCACTTTAGATTTGGGACACGCTGTACGTATCATGAAAATAAACTTTGTGAAAGCTTTCAAAATACTGGAATTGTGTATTCTTATTGATTAACATACCTGTAATTTGTCAAAGGAATGCTAATCCCTTCTTCAGCCTCTTTTTTCATGAACTGAATAATATTGTTCACAATTTCACAGCTTTGGCTGTGTAAAACACGACCCCGTCCAAGTTTTTTAGGTGCCATATCAATATTATCAATATAAACACACACACACACACACACGTAGTAATATCTTAAATAAATAGTAGCAAATAATTTCAAATTAATACCAAAAAACAAACAGATAAAACGCCGGCGATCTTTCGGGAACAAAATAACTGGCAACGCTTTCAATGACGAAATCAATATCCTTATGGATGTTGACCGAACGATTGCTCAGGCAGTACTGCGAGAGGGTTGAATATTATGATATTTGAACCTCGGGGTTGCCAGCTCATTTCGACATTCATTTGCGTGACAATATTAATACAAAACAGCAGTGCACGCCTGTGAAGTTATTCCGCATCGATCTTAGAACAACTAAACAGACATCGCACTATATTTTCTCTTTGTTGCGTGTGACGTAGGTGTACCAAACTAGGATGGTTTTTACTCTACCAAATAAAACCCGATGCACGTCATCGATCTGGAGCTGTGCGCTGTTGCCAGAATTGATATGAGCTCTTTACACCGACTGTTAAGTTGTTTTGGCATTTTGGATACTTTATACCACTTCACAGTAACTTTTGTTCTGAAAAGAACAACTTTTAATTGGCAAGGCAACGATTCAAAGCTCAAATAGCGCAAAACTCACAAACTAAACAATAAAGAACTAATAGTACGACAAAAGGACAATGGCAACTGACGTCAACAAATGAGAAGTGGCAACCTCACATTTCTCTGCACGGCACTACCAACCGAATCGAGACGGGGAAATTCAAACTTCAAGTAGAAATGTCACATTCAATGTA
The DNA here is from genome assembly GCA_963669975.1 of Acanthoscelides obtectus. Taxonomy (NCBI): domain Eukaryota; kingdom Metazoa; phylum Arthropoda; class Insecta; order Coleoptera; family Chrysomelidae; genus Acanthoscelides; species Acanthoscelides obtectus. Next base: position 3,727,133 of record CAVLJG010000008.1, on the reverse strand, counting down.
GTCAACTGTTGGTAACCATGATTTTTATGAATGACATCACCTATGACGTGCATCGGATTTTATTTGGTATCCACTATAGGAAATTTTGGTTGTTGCTTGAAGGAAAGCCCAAACTTTGAGGCCACGTGTATGTCCACCCTTCTTCGAAAGTGGCACGCCTCTGTTCATAGGCGATAATCTTCCGTAGGTCTTCACAGTGGAGCGGCAGTACCGCGTACGACCACAGCATGACCCGGCCTGTTACCAGTACGACCTATTATAACTCCTCTTGGCTATACACCTCTGGTAGTGATGGGTAACGATGTAATCTCAATTTCAAGTCCAAATGCCTGCAAATCTCACGAAAACTCAACGACCTCCTTTCGTTTACGATCAATCCAATGCACAGCTTTGCCGATGACAGCACTCTACATGCAGGAATTCAGAATGACAAGACTAGCAGCGACTTCCTTTCTAACGAGAGCTGGAGGTTATCACCGCTTTGGGACGCATCGATCTTGTACAGTTTATCGCTTCGAAAATACAGTACTATACCGACGAAAAAATCTACAAGAGTAGACTTTTCCCAGTTCTACTAACCCTAGGTAGTTCAAAACTCGGATTAACAAGGTTTCTTTGGGAACTTCATAGCAAACGCAGTGCCCTTGCATTTGGGCTTCTTAAAATCGAAATTCTCACTACAGAAACATCCATTCGCCTAGTAGAACAAAGCGACAGTACCACAACTCGTTGCACATTGACAAGGTTTAAGTTTAGCCTTGTTAGCGTTGAATGCCTACAGCAAACACTTAAAGGAATGATAGACACAGCTTCAAAAAATCTAATTTTTTTCTATTTGGAAAACCCCAACAACTATCGAATACTCTCCCTCACTCGCGAATATTCGTTCATCTCCCATCACTACAAATGCTCTAATGCAACCGTTGCAGCCTGTGTCAACATCAACGGGCCTATCAATCACGGTGTGCCGTGGCCGGCTGACAACTGACGAACAGCGGACTGGCAATTCCGCGAGGGCGGACTATACAGTATATAAATGCATATACCCAGTTATTGCGGAGCTGTCTTATTATGCACGGATATCTGTCATGTTGCTGTGTTCACGCAGAAATATCGTACGACTTGATTTCGATTAAGGAATCACAAGAAAGTTTGTTATATCTTCAGGACTTTTGTTGGTATCGTGGTGTACATTAGAAATACACATACTATATGAAAAAGTAATGTTAGTTTGCTTTATAAACTATGATCCAAAAACGTTTCCTACAAAAACTCGGGTTGTTGAAGTTTTAGGGAAAAAATGGAAATTAATTAATATTTTCAGAACCGCTTCAGATATTTCACTGATATTTAGTACGTAGTGAAAGTTGATAAAGTTTAGTAAAGGTTTACCTTCAGATGTTCCTTTTCGCCCAGAAACACTTTTAACACGGTGAATATTAGAATAGGTTCGACTATCTGACAATGCACGATCTTAGAGACACGGTAAGACGACTATCTACTCAATTGATCTTCATTCAATTTGTTAATGACCAATAATTGCTTATTCATTTATTGTTACGTCTTATTAATTTATTGTTATATGTTATTTTCACTTTCCGCACATTTCATGCCGCCTATGACTTCGGACCACCTATCTTCCGTCCTCCGTCTCTCACCTTTCCGTCTCTCGCAAACTTTCGTGTGGCACACAGTACTGGGTGTCGTTTTTCCTTCTATTCCTTGTTCATTTTAATCGAGAACTTTTGTAATGACCCCTGTACTAGTCAATCACCGTCCGTCAGAGCAATGAATAGAAGGCACATTATCCTGCACGAAATGCCACCGAGCCGCAAGTTGCGAGTACACGACCGGCACGGGTCGAATTTAACCTAGATAAGTATGCGCCTGAAAGTGGGTGTCGGAGCGGCAATAAAATCACAATAAAACTGCACAACCTAATGGCTTCGATCAATGGGAATGATTAAGTGCTGCGAGATAATTGCAACTTGCAAGGTACCTAGAGAGAAGTGACCGCTTCATAACGTCTTATGCACGTGTAATGTAGCCTCTATAAAATATTTACCGTTACGAACATGTCAAAAATGCTATTCAGAGATGAGATTATTCAATAAGGATGTTGTTAAACCTTCAAGTGAACGAATACAAAGATATCTATCTGTCTTGGTGCAAGAGAATCTAGTTTCAAAAATCAATTCCCCAGAAATCTAAAAACAGTTCTATCGGAGAGCCATTTAGTTGGTATTTTTTATGCTCAAGTCGAACCGAGATTAAGGGCGTTCCTACAAGAATTGTATGACGCCTGTATGGCCTCCTTGATTTTCGTAGTTTTCTACTGTTCCGTGTCAGCGCTCTATTTTGAGGTTATGTCACAAATATCTAATTGCATAAATATATATCAATTGTTTTATCAGCCCGAAATTTCCTACAGGTGAACAAGAAAACATAACCTCACAATGTGAGGGCGCTCATGCTGATAAGGAACAGTAGAAAACTAGAAATACCCCAGCTTTTCCGAACGAGAGAAAAAACCTTGAAAATCAAGGAGGCCACAAAGGCGTCCTACAATTGCATGATCGACTATTGTGGATGTCAATAGCTTTTATTCATGTAAGGATATATTTAGATGTCTTTCAATCTGTGTATGTGTTTAATAATAGAGGTTAGTTTTTGATAAATTTAATGTTACCAAACAGGTTAGTGACTAAAGAAGGAGCCTATTTTGAAAGTTTTTAAAGAATTGTAACGATTGGCTCAATACATTTTTTTAAATTGTCCTATTACTTTCCGGACAAACCCTGTATATGGAATAGAGGATAGTCGCGATGATTTCGTGCGCTGTCGCAGAGACCAAGCCTAGACCATGCCGATGGGTTACCAAAAAACACAAAACAGCTGTGATAGACTACAACTAAGTAACTAATTAATTCATTTGTTATACAAGATCCCAGACATGGTTTTTGTGATATGATGTGTCAACCTACTCGATTCTTATAGCGATATTCAAAATCAGCATTTCAAAATACATCGCTGCCAATCTTCAGCGATTCATTCACGTATGAGAACGAGAGACAAAAACGAAAATTTTGATTTGATAATTTATATGACAAAAATGTTCGAAAGCCCTTGCTACCTCGACAAAAACCTGTCTTTTGGGTAAATCGGGTACCAGTTTTATTCTTTAACTTCAAATTGGAAGCAAGTCAGATTTCGATTTTTGACGTTTCAGATCGTCTTCATGAAAAAATTTGTAGGGGTTACAAATTGGAGGTTGTAGATGGTGGAAGAAGGTACGTCTCAATTTGTTCATGTTAGCATAGTTATAAACTCTAGGCACCTATTTCCCCGTATATTTACCTTTGAAACTTATGTTGATAGATAAACGTTTTCGATACGCGCATCTCCTTCTGCTCTCTGCTACCACGGTGCTGCTCTGTCTACCGTCTGACGCATCGTGTGGTCAGCGATCGGGAAGATGCGACGTTGCCAGATGGAAAGCATGTCTATGGACTTGATCTGTTCCCTTTTCCCCGTCACACACTTTTTTCTGGGAGCATGTGCCTTGTGCTGTACATGAGTTGATATCGTAGTTTCGCAAGTAACCTCCAAACTATCTAACCTCTTTATATCAGATGCGAATGAATCACCGCGGACACCGTGGCGTCAATGCCATGTTCATTGTGATTAATCACGCAAGTCCCATGAATTCATATCTGGTCGCACGACAGCTTCTTTCAAAATAACGTTGTCATTTCAACAGCCAACCGTGATTAAATTTCGACATATGCTCATAAACGAACACATTTTACACTTGATAATAAACGCTGGAAATTAATTGTTAGTCGCTACTGGCAACATTAATTCTATCGCTAAGTTTGCATGTAGTCATTAGGTTAACAACTTTGATTATGATAAGGAAACACAAAAAATGTTATGTGGAGGCGTTACGAGATATGTAATTGACTTCGGAAATGTTGGTGCTTTTCTAATAGTGAAGACTATACCGGTATGTGACAAAGAGCTCTGAGCTTTCTTATGGAAAGTGGTAGTTTGTAATATGGCGATCAAAAATTCTAAAGAGCTCGATCCCCAGCAACCCCTCCCTATCTTCGACGGAACCCGGAAGTCCCCCTATTGATAGATGTGGAAGGATTACATCAGATTTAAATATTATTGGATAAGAAGTAAAACCACCTGTTATTAGGATTTCCCTCAAATGGTGATCATGGATTTGACCTTAACAGTAACCTTGAAGGCTATAGTCAAGATAAGGTGAACTTTTGAGAGAGGTATCTACATCCAACCTTACAACAGGAAAATATCTACTTCTAGTTTTCTTTCAGTGAAACCAGTGCAGCTGCCTTAATAGGTAAGCGACTACCTATATGTCAAAACAGCAAAAATATGTTAACACATGGCGTTATAAAATCTTCAATATATCAGAAATGTGCACTACAGCATTTTACAACAGTCTCAGATTTTTGCAAAGAGCCGGCAACGTCGTATGTGACGTTCGTGCACAATCTGGCAACCACGAGGCATCCAGAAGAAAACGGCGCTTGACACTAAATCAACCGAGTTGACGTATAGATAGCACGGAACTATAATTTCTTCGTGTATATGTTTTGTGGTATGTTGTACTATCGACTAGGCCTGCTAAAAAAAACAGATTTATAATTTCAGCAACTTTAGATTTGTGATTTAACATTATAATTACTATTCACTGAACAATAATAATTTGATGGAATACTTATGATGGAGGTTTTGTAGTAAAGGATTTTATAGTAAGCCGCCTACTAGCACTAGGTACCTTTTGAAACTCGGAAAAAACATCATGAAAGGTGGATGGATCACAATACGTGTTTTGTTAACAAAATCCTTAATGAGTAGGAATTTTCATAAAATTTCTGCTCTCAATTATGTATATATTTTTAACAACAAAAGGCTGTGGCGTTTTTGTCATAAACCAGAATGATAAAACTGTACTTTCCACATGCATATTACATATTTTTTATAATTCTGAGTAATGGTAATCATGTTAATATGATTTCCAAGATAATCAATCACTTCTCAAACATTTTGATGCTAATCTGTCATCTCATAGTTTGACAGCTATTATATACGGTTCAAATGCCATTGGTTACTACTATTTGACGGTGACACAGATTATAAAGCTGGGTTATTTAATGTGATTGGTTGAAAATAATCAAGAAGTAAATCGTGCTGTTATTAAAATTTATATGGATTCGACCTTGTCCGCGACCTTGAAGAAATTGATTGTCCAGGTAGAGTTATATGCTACAGAACTGTTTGGGTCCATCTACTCACTATCGAAATTACTGTGGAATTGTAAAGAAGCTCTTGGTAGCACAGGGGCTGGAAATAAGATCCGTCTCATATGGACTGGTATCTTATTCTTATCCATAAGTAGTGTGCGTTGCCCACTTTCAGGGGTTTTGTCAAGCCCCTTGCCCTTATTGGCACAATTCTCATTTTTCCTCTCTCTCCTTCCCTCTTTTCTTTCCTTCTACCCTCTCCCTTTTTTCTTCTTTTACCTTGTCACATTTTTAATTTCACTGCCAGTCTGAGTCCCATAATAGCCCAGTGGAGGATCGTGACTGACCCACACACAAAAAACCTAACCTAACTTCGTCAGGTGACACGACTGTGAATCAAAAAAATTAGAAAAATGAGCAATGACTGAAACTGGAGTTACCGTAAAAATGAGTCTGTGGATACCCTCTAGAACGTTGTTCTTCGTACGCCAGTGCGCAATTCCACAGCGCTCAAGAGTTGGCTACAAGCAGTACCAATACTTCACCAACGCTTGAGCTCCGTCAGGCCACCATTTTTTTAACGAGCGATTTTTGTTGAAAGGTGTGTCTAGCACCACATTAGTCAACTAAGTACGACTAGTGCCTGCCTGCATTACCATATATTCATGAATTAACAGAGTGGTACCACCGCCCGAACCGCATAAAGATCGAATTATCATTGGTATTTAAAATTTATCTGTCGTGCTTCATAGGAACCAATCACGGCAAGTGGGCTGGAATTAAAGACATATATTCGCGGCGTAGACGTTAAGCACCCATATTTTAAAGTGCGTAAAGTAAGTTTACATACGGCTGACGTATTTATAGCTCTCCTACGCGACGTGAATGGAAGATTTTAGTACCTGGTTGATATTTTTCTACTTGATCCATGAATTTCGCTTAGAGATCTGATGCCACTTGATAGATTTTTGTTGTTGGAATTATCAACCCAGCCACTCATTACATCAGTCAGACAATATGGTACTTCGTATATTTCCTAAATATTTACGAAAAGTATCAGATATATCATCAAAATATAAAACTGATATTCAAAAATGTTTCCTCAAATATTTTCTAAATGCTTGGAAAAAATTATGGCAAAAATATATAAATTATATATACTAAGTGACATATAAATCCGAACACCCAGTTTAAATGGTTTTATTTTAATAAAAGTTGGTGACTGTATTTATCTTAAAGTAAATAACAAGTGAAAAAATTTTCAGCGTTATCAATTGGACATTCCGGTTTTTATACTGCTTTTTTTTAATTCACTAACGCTCTAAAAATGAATATTTCAGCCGCAGTAAAGAATCAACGTTGGCGGATTTTGGTTCTTGACATCCTTTACGATCGGTTACGATGCCTAGAGTACGGAGACCTGTACGATTTCGTCAACTTAGTGAGCTTGATAGGGGCCGTATAGTGGGGCTTCGGGAAGCTGAACCTTCTTTTCGGGCAATTGCAGTTAGAGTGCAAAGAAGTGTAGACACTGTGGTTAGGTGTTGTCAGGCATGGCTTCGAGAAGGCCGTACGCAAAGAGCAAGGGGCACTGGACGCCGCCGTAGAACAAGAGACCGTGAAGATCGCCGCCTAAGATTATTGACCTTAAGGGACCGTTTCTCCACTACCAGGTCCATTGCAAATGAATGGTTTGCAGAACACGGAATTTACGGTTTTTACACATACCTACGCAGTACGTATGCCTGTAATATGTGTATCATATTCTGAAAATATGCTAATTTCAAAATTATGTATAACTTTTTGTATGTATCTTTATTTATGTACTACATGATAAACAAACACATTTTAAGCTTTTAGCATGTTATTTCTGCTGTTTTTTTCATTAAAAAGGTGTATCTTTTAAGATGGTCATCCGCCTATAATAGACTATTTTTGTCACAGTCCCGCCGCGTCCATTATAAGCGGGATGCACTGAATTTAGTTACCTGCCACGACATTTGAGGAACTAAGTGGGTCATTTATTGCGTTATGCGAGAAATATATGCTAACATTGACCTTCAATTCTTTCTTCTCTGGGACACCGATGTTGCGTCAACAAAGAATTTTCGCACCGCTAAAATCGAGAGCGCCTAGACGAGGCTCGCGGAGGAAAACAAAAGTAAAACAAATGTAAGCTTTGGGGTCAAGTAGAGGTCATCGGTGTAGTAGCAGAATAGAATGAATCGTTTGGCGTGGGACGAATGGAGCAATGTTGGGAACGACCTTGAAAACGCGGACGACGTGTGAACCTAAAATGCTAATGCCTTTTATTATTATATTGTGTTTTGTACCACAAAAGCCCCTTATGTAAGTGTCCAAGAGTATTCCCATTGAGATTGTGTCGGCACATAAAGGTGACTAGTGCAATTTTATATTTTAATTGTGGAGGTTTAAGGACGGGTAATTATTGTGATTCCATTATCTATGGCTTATGATGAAAAATCATTAAATATGCACCAACTGATTTGAATAATCATTGGGAGCTGATTAATTACAAATGAGATTAGCGGGGATTTAATAGCATTACCGGCGATGGTATGCAGCAGTTTGTTGCTTGTATCTTATTTATACTCTGCGAGGTAACAGCTACTTGTTGACTCACTAGTTGCAGTTTTTGATTGCTAGATTATGTATATATGTAAATATCTCAAATGATGGGCAGTTTTTATTAACTCTATACATATGGTTAGTTGATAATTCAGGAGAGACATACATTCATATCAACAGCAACCACTGCCTGGTGGAATACATATCACACCTGGCATCTGGAAGTCGGTTGGAATTTCTTCCTAACGGCAATGCAACCGTTCTTCTGAAGACCGAGGACTACAAAAGGAGGATTATTGAACTTCTAGACCCAGAAAGTTACAAACCCCTGAAGAAGGATCCAACGCAAGTCCGACTACGCCTTACCAACCCGCTCATCAAGCTATCATCACTGCCAGAAGAGCATTACGAGGACGGAAGCGGTTCCACCAAGGCTCTACGACCTGCCCAAGATCCACAAGGCAGATGTTCCGTTGAGACTAATGGTACTGTTACACATGCTCAAAACTAGCACAAAAGCATGCTATTATTGAGCAATTGCTACTTAGTAGCATGTGTGTACATACGTTGCTAGAAATAAGCATGCTTTTTCTGAGCATGCTTAAAAATCGACCGCCTTGCGATTTTTGAGCATGCTACCTGCAGCGCGGGTGGAAGGGGGTGTGGTTTTAGCGCGTGTGAACAGGTCTGCTTATTAAGCATGCTATTATTGAGCAGCAGTTGTTCGCAGCAATTGTTAGCAGCAGGTGCGCTTGTGTGTTGCAAAAATGGCGCGCTGGGGTGACGATAAGACGTTACAGTTTGTTATTCTATACCGAAATCATGAATGCCTGTGGAACCCAAAGTCTTCGCAGTATAAAAACAATATTTTGAGAAACAATGCGTATGAAGATATGATAATGAAGATGAATGACCCTACGTTAAGTTTGAAAAGTTTAAAAACAAAAATCAAGAACCTGAGGTCGGTTTACCACAATGAACTAAAAAAAATTGAACATTCCAAGCGATCAGGCTCTGGCACCGCTGAGGTATACAACCCGTCCACGTCATGGTTCCATGAAATGCATTCTTTTCTGGGAGACACTGGTGACTACAGGACATCTATTGAGTTGGTGAGTTTCTCTTTACTTTAAATGAAAATACACTCAAGTCTTAACACAACAAATAATCAATATATTAGCATACAACATTCATTGTCTTCTTATTTATTATTATAGGTATGTTAATTTTCAACTTTTAATTTATATCATATGGTCTTGCCACGGAACCGTCTCGGTAGTTACAAAAAGCTGCGCATAAGTGTCTCTTATTGCTTCTGCCTGCTGAGAAGCGTGGTTACTGTAGCGTGTACGTGGTAAGCCTTCCAAAGCTTGCCGCAGTTGTGTCCTCCATGCTCCTGGTATCAGAACACGTTGTTGTATATCTTCAAAGTCGACGCATCTTTGCGTGATATACATATCAGATGTTTTTCGAAGCCAATTGTGTAAAGCACATGCAGCTAATACAACATAGTCAACCTTTTTGGGGGCCATATCTATTGCATTCAGAAGAACTCGAAATCTTGTTACTAAAATACCAAACGCGTTTTCAACGATTCGTCTGGCTCTCGATAAACGGTAGTTGAATATTTTTTCTTTACGTGTTGGAGTTGTTCGATAGGGCTTCATAAGATACGTCTTTAGAGGAAATGCAGCGTCTGCCACAACAACTGATTGCTCTGGTAAATTGAGAGTATTATTTTGCAAGGCTTGTGCTAACTTCGATTGTTGATAAACACCTCCATCAGAAGCTCTTCCATTAGTTCGAACATTTACGTATGAAAAACAGTAGTCGTCATCAGCTAATGCCAGAAGTATAATGCTATGGGCGCCCTTGTAATTATAGTAGTCAGAAGTATCATCAGGAGCCAGTATATTTATATGTTTGCCATCCAACGCACCAACACACCCTGGAAAGTTCCATTTTGTTCTAAATCCATGTTCAATGCGTTTCCAGTCTTCTGGACCCGGAATCTGTAAAAAAAGCTACTGAGTATGTTTGATAAAATTCTCTGAAAATATATTTTCTTTCAGAATGTAGAAGATTCATCGCAAGATTCACAATCAAGTGATCCTGTTTCCAATTCCAACCCGATGACGCCACAGTCCGTGTCACTGAACGTGTCATCACCCTCGCCTAGTCTAACTACGGAAGACCGACCACAATCGCGTTCCTCTAGTAACCCATCAAAACGGCGTAAAAAAGGAGTCTTGGAAGAAGGATCAATTACATGTGCGCTCGATCGCTTGGAAAATCTAACTTCTGTTATAAATAGACCGACGGAATACGACGAATTCCATTATTTTGCTCAAAATGTTGCAGCTCAATTGCGAGCCCTGCCATTGTACGCGGCATTAGATTTACAAACTGAGATCCAAACACTTCTGATTGCAGCAAGACGTCAACACCTATACCCAAACATGTCTCCCTTTACACAAAAAATGATTTACACACCTCCTACCACAAATATATTACCAACAATGACTTACACACATTCTACGACAAATCAACAAACAAAGACACACACACTGCCTAATACACATACACCAACAATAACTTACACACCTCCTACGATAAATACACAAACAATGACTGACACTCCTCCTATCACAAATATACAAACAATGACTAACACACCTCCCACTACAAATACACAAATCATGACTGACACACCTTCTACTACAAATACACAGGCAATGACTTATACTGATTTGTTGACCAAAGCATGGGAACAGTGTTGAACCATAGCATAGAAAAATTGTGTTAGATACCTACTCGATATTTTCATGTAATAAATACTTGCATATTATACTCCAGTGATTAATTTACTTACCTGCATATAATCCTTCAGAGCACTGTATATTGCATTACACACTTCAGGTAGAAATTTAGCTATAGTGGATCTTGCAACTCTGTGTAGTGCTTCTAATGTATATAACGAGTCTCCAGTTGCTAGATATCTCAATGTAATTTCCAATTTCACTTTTGCTGGAATAGCATTTCGCATGTGTGTATCTTGTTTCTGTATAGCGCTTCCAGTTTTAGAGAGCAATTCATCAAACTGATGCGGCAGCATCCGCAAATGATTTTTGTAGCCATCAATGTCTTCTTCTCTCATTTCTGCTAGCAATCGAGTACTTGCTCCAAGGTTTTCTCTTCTACTTAGCCAATCTCGAACCCAAATCTTCCTATTCCTTCTATTCTTCTTTCTTGATACCAAAAGTTTTTTGACACACTGTACTGCAATCAAAATGATGACTTTATTCACTTCTGTGGAGAGAGTCACTTGGTTTTCCATTTTTGCAGTGGAACACTGAACGAACAGCTCGCTATTAAATAGCATGTGTGTCCGGAGTCTTTGCTTTGAGCAAGATCGAGGAGAGCATGCACATAAAAAAGCATGCTAAACACGAGCAAATGTATCAGTTTGGAGAGCATGCGATTTTCAAGCATGCTCGTAAGCATGCTATTTTATGAGCATGTGTAACAGTACCTTAATAGTCAGTGCTCCCGGATCGATTGTAAGCTTCGATGTCGTCTCCCTTTTCGCCAAGGTACCGCTGAGGGAATGCCTGGATCTGGTGAGCAGGATCTTCCCTTCAGACATCTGCAGGCTCTTTGAAATCTGTCTCACTGGAAGCTACTTCGTATGGGACGGGGGCTTTTATGAGCAGACGGACGGACAGAGTAAGTGAATTGCAGACCCATGTTGTGTAACTTGTTGAATTCGGAAACGTGCCTTAACAGCATCATCCATGGACGGCATTGAAAGCCAAAAAGTGACAAGTTGTTATTTCTCTCGATGTAAAAAAAGGACTAACCAATCAGAGCTCTGCAAATCGAAGCGGCGTTTCAAAAAGCGTATCACCTAGCAGAGAAAGACATCACTTATACGCCGCAATATAACTAAAAGTAGCCGGGCTGCAATATCAATAAAGTAAGTGGTGGCCATTAGGCTGTTGCATGTCGGTTATCTAAAGAGCACCCGGTATAGTCCGTCAAAGACGAGAAGACTTCATTACCGGCGGCCGTTGATTGCAAGCCGACCTCACCGAGTAATTAATTGCCTGATAATAGCCTCAGCGAGACCGGTATGCGATATTGTGCGGGAAAAAGCTATCACTGCGAAATGGAACACTTAAAGGTGATGGGAAACCCTTCAAATGTGTTGAAATTTCATTGTTCGCCCAAAACCAACTGCACTTGACAGGAACACTTCAGATTTTTTGAGTTGCACCAATACCTTTTAAGTTTATTTAACCGAACTTCTCTTATGAGATTATTATTATTAAACAACAAATTTGAGTTGATAATAGTGTACAGACAAAAGAAATATAACAATTTGACAATCTTAGCACTTAGAAGTAGACATATACAGGTGGAGAACGTAGCATTTCGAGAGATTTAAAGGTAGGAGCCAAAGTTCTGACCACTTTCTGATCAGCTTGAGGTCTTCTTGAAGCACAGATGAGTTCATGGCAGTGTTATAGACTTTAGTATCATCTGCATAGATGGAACACATAGAAGAAAGTCGGGTGGGCAGGTCGCTTGTATAAAGAAGAAAAAGTATTGGCCCTAGCACAGATCCTTGTGGAACTCCACTAGTAACACGATGGCTAGAAGAAAAGGCGTCTCGAACACGGACGGAGAAAGATCTATCTAACAAAATTATCTGTATTTTGTCTGCTATGGATCCACACTCCCAATCACAGCTTTTATACAGGGTTATCCAAATTAAGTGTCCACCAGTAGTAACTTTGTTATTAGTGAAAATACAAAGTTGTTTGAATTAGCAAACTAGTAGCATTTTTAACGCTGGTAAAAATGAGAAATAAAAAAAAACAATTGAGAGTCGTTATTTTGATTTTTTTCAGTAAAATAACATTTTTTTAAATGGAAACCCCTGTATATTATATTTTTTTCTGTTAAAGCATCAAATTTTAAACAAAAAAGCTTACAATAACTTTTCTCCTAGGTTACAAATTGTTGAAGTTATGGCCTCCAATCTGAAACAATTAAATTGTATCGACAAACTTTATCTTCAACATCAACTCATAATCTTACAAAATACAATAACAATTTTTTTTAAAGAAGATGCTCGAAAACACCACCTTGTTCTTCAATACATTTTTGGGCACGTTTTTCAACTGCTCGAACTGTCTTAAGTATGGTCCTACCATCTATCTGGGTTATCTTTTCCCTAACTGCAGTCTTTAACGCGTCAAGGTTATCGTACCTTCGCTTGTAAATTTGGTTCTTTAAGTAACCCCACAAGAAGTAATCAAGTGGGTTTAGATCTGGTGATCTGGGAGGCCACTGTATTGGGCCATTTGTTCCTATCCACTGATCATTAAAAGTAGTACTTAGAAAATGATAAGTACCTCTGGAGTTGTGGGCAGGTGCGCCATCTTGCTGAAAATGCAGATGATGTCTACTTATAAGATCCAATTCGTCCAAGAAATTAGTCAGAATTTCTGACATAAATTCCACATATCTTTCACCAGTTAGGGTTCCCTCATAAAAGAACGGGCCAACAATTTTTGAACCAATTATACCGCACCAAACGTTGAAACTGAAACGGACTTGTGGGCCTCTTGGATGTACTAACAAAAGATTTTCTCTTGACCAATAATGGTGGTTTTTTCTATTAAACATTCCAGAATTTGAAAAATTTGATTCATCTGTCCATAAAAGGTAACGAAAGTTATTTACATTTTGGCGACAGAAGCTAAGATACCAATGGCAAAAAACAAGTCTTCTCTCTGGATCCCCTGCCAAAAGCGTTTGAATTGGTCGGTACTTATACGGAATAAATTTGTATTTTTTTAAAATCCTTTGAACAGTTCCATAACTGAAATTAGAGTCCTTGAGAATATCTGCTATTGAATTCTCACGATAAGCTTCAAAATATCCAATAACTGCAATTTCCGTGGCCTCGCTTATTATGAATTCTTTTTTTGCCCTTGTTTTAGCAAAAACATTTTCGTTGCCCCTAAATTTTCGATAAAGTCTCAGAAAATATCGTTCATACGGTTGAATGCGAGCGGGATATAATTCACTGTAGTATTCTCTTGCTCTCAAGGAGGATTTTCTGCACACTAAATAGCATTCTAACATATCACACTTTTCTTCATGGGAGAACATTTTTCTTTAAATTAATGACACAATAAAGCTTATAAACAAGTATTTACACTAATGTTTGACATTATTTGATTTTATCATTGTTTTCCAAAGCCTTCTAGTTGCGAGTATGTCCAGTTGAACAATTTGTCGCGTATCTTAATGCTGTCAAATCGCGAACGCCATGTTGTTTTCATAGCCGTCTTAATATTATAATACTGCAAATAATTAAAAATATTTATCGTTATTTTGACTTTATTTTTGACTTTAGCGGAAAAGTCATTATGAACTTTTTTGTTTAAAATTTGATGCTTTAACAGAAAAAAATATAATATACAGGGGTTTCCATTTAAAAAAATGTTATTTTACTGAAAAAAATCAAAATAACGACTCTCAATTGTTTTTTTTTTATTTCTCATTTTTACCAGCGTTAAAAATGCTACTAGTTTGCTAATTCAAACAACTTTGTATTTTCACTAATAACAAAGTTACTAATGGTGGACACTTAATTTGGATAACCCTGTATAGCCTACCTAAATTATCACTATTGACTACGACGTAGGAATAAAAGAAGATAAACAGTTTTTGACTGTTTTCTTGAACGATTATAAGTAGCGTATCTGACAAATAGCTACATATCAACTAAAAACCACATTCAATCCGTACCTTTTGAATTTCACACTTTAATTCTACCACATCCTACTTATGAAATTCAAAATAGGTCTGATAAAAAGTTCTTTGGTTTATCACATTTAAATCTTGAAACCGCAAGCGTTCCTTGGTACGGCAGTTAGAGTTAAATATTCTAATGTTGAAATCTTTGAATACGATAAAAATACAGTTGCATTATTAATTATCTATTCACTTATTTTGTATATTCGCGACGGTAAAAAATGTATATTTTCGTTAAAAGTGTGAAATCGAAAAGTATGTCGGTCATGGCTTCCAGTGCATTGTTGCAAGTACATGCATACTTATTTCAGAAAAAAAACCGGTTTTTCTGAGTCTTGGAACAGACTAAGCATATTGCCTTGATAGTTCGATCAAAGACAGCCAACCGAGGATAGCTGTTCCATGCCTTTCAGCAACTTATCGGTACGGTCTAGGCTTGGACTCTCACAGTGGTCGATTCTGGTAACAGATGGCGCTAGTTTGATATATTTCCTACTTTGAATGATGTCTATACCATGCTGATCGGTACGAAACATATCTATGGTTAGCTGACTTTGATCTGGCATTTTTAGTGGCGAGTAGACCGCATGTACTATACCGCCAAAATCGTCAGCATCTAACGGTCATAGTGGTGAGTAGTGGTCGATTCTGGTAATAGATGGTGCTTGGCAATGTCTCAACTCGATATATCGTGTGAAAGAGTTGTGCATTAAGAACCAAATCTTCGTCCAAGAATTCTCAAACTAAAGAACGAGTCCCGTATTGTTAGCTATATCCAAGCAGACAGTGTTCTGCATTCCAAACTGGTCTTCACATTCATACTTCATAAATTATACTTTTGCTGTGGATGATATTCAGATTCAAATAATTCATTATGCTTTAGATATACATAAAAGCTAAATGCCTCTCTTTTTTTTTCTTCACATAATGGAATCTTTTTCTAGATTCAAAAACAGTTGGTTGCCACCGAACCACAGATAAATACAATCAACCAATGCTTCACGTTTCCTTTTTAACAAAGTATCGCACCGGTTACGTGGGCTAGATTGAATGTATTGAATGATAGGCTTCATCCTGTCAACTTGTAGCATTTTGCATCAAAAAATACTCCCTTACAATGGAGAAATTGCATGTTGAGATAAGCATCAACAAATCTGGACGTTGCTACTTTCATCTGCATACGTTGCAAAGTGTTGTCCGTATACGTAAGACCAGAGTATACCGACTACGACAAGTAGGTTCACTCGCACTCGCGTACGATTTCTGCATACATCAAAGTGGTGCTTTCAGTATTTTTTTCCTTTTTGATACAGTGTACAATGTTATTGAAGAATGTATGACTCAAATGTACACGTAATGTTGAATGAGACATCAGTGAAAATCAGGGTGAAAATAGTTGATAACTAACTACTACAGTCTGAAATCATTTTTTCACCAAAAGCGGCTTTTCTCATCCATAGGGGTACTTCCCTATGGCATAACTTTGTGAAAAATCAAGAGGCTAAAGGATCAATAAAACCATTATCAAAACCATCCATATAACCTACAGTTATTTGAAATTTGAGAACATTTAAGTATCTACAACATATCAATAACGACGACCGATGACCGACGGACAGACGACAGATGACAGATGACATATGACATATGACAGTTGACCGTTGACATATGACAGTTGACAGATGACAGATCACATAGCGTTAGCATGCTAGCAACTGCGCAAGTAATGATAATAAAAGGCCTTTATTTACCTGGGAGGTATTCAGCTCAACAGCTGCTTTCCAGTACCAACCAGGGCAGAAAAAATACATAAAATACAAAAGGTACAATTTCTGCAAGGTAAAATGCATAATTATTACACAAACAAGTAGTTTGTGACTGGATTTAATACCCTGCATTATGTTAGAAGGGTAATCTGTAGACCAGTGGACGGAAGAAGGTTAGTTTTGTTTATTGACAACAACTGTTGCAATTGAATCACTACGCAAAGACGTGATGGAGGTGAACTTTTATTCGATTACCAATATTTTTTAGTATACGACTGACGGTAACGTCAGCTCAAGTACCAGGATGATATCCAAACATGACAACCTCCATCAACTGGTAGGCAGTACGGTAGTACTGTAAGCCGTCAAGCAACCGTTAGGTAACCGATTCCATTTCGATCTCTTTGGTCTGAACGCTTGCATTTGAATACAGGACTAATATCGAGCTACAATCGGGTTGTAATTGGCAATTTGTTAAGTAATTTTACCGCTGAGTGATCCTACTATTCTAAGTCTCTATACTTAGCATAAGATCGGACAAAATGGACTCTCGTAGCACGCAGCCTGTAATTAACTATGAGAAATGTATTACGGTAGTTAGGCCGCGGCCAAAGAAGCAAAATAAAACAAAATTATACTTGTATGCCGGTGTAGGAGTCAAGATAACTAATTACTAGACTATGCCGGAGAAAGTGCTACGGATTTTTATTCGTGCACGAACCTATAAACAAAATAACATTATCCGCTTACTATATTTGGACCGGTGTTGCCAACTGCCAAGGCTATGTACTCAAAAGTATTGGAACGCGTTGTTTAGAAGCAGCTCTGCGCCTACAAATTTTTTTCTGGTGTACCACAGGGATCTGTGTTAGGACCCCTGTTATTTTCATTATATACCTCAGATTCAGAAACAGAGGTCAAATCATGCAGCATACAACTTTTTGACGATACTCAGATTTTCTATTCATTTAGGAGTAATGACTTGAAAACTGCTAACAACAAAATTAATAAAGACCTTGCCTAAATTGAAAATTTTAGCAGTTAGTCGTTTGAACCCTGTGTTGGTATAAGCAAATAAAACAAAAAGAAGTGGTTTAGAAAAGGACGTAAACATAAATTTAAAAAGTAATAAACTAGTACATGTGAATCAGCAGCTAGGTATTATAAATATAACAGATGATGACTTAAACTTTGTTGAACTCGTAGACCATCTAATTTGTCAGCGCTACGTTATTCTCATAAATATCAGTATCAGAATAGGTTAGTAATGTATCTTCCGTTTCCTAAACCTACATGTAGTTTGAAAAATTGATTACTGTTTTTTCTCATTTAAAAAAATCTACCAATATCGGCTTGCCTATAGTCTGCTTTCTTGTCATATAAATTTAAATTATAAGTTATATAATTCAGCACACTCAAGTTTTTAGGTGCTATTATATGGATTCCAATTATTATACGGTATAGCTATCTCATTTTTCCTTTCCTTCTGTTTCGTGTAAAAGATTCAGCATTGCTCGAGAACCGAGTTACTTTCTCCTGACTCATTTTTTTGGCAAGAGAAATGTA
This sequence comes from Acanthoscelides obtectus, assembly GCA_963669975.1. NCBI lineage: Eukaryota > Metazoa > Arthropoda > Insecta > Coleoptera > Chrysomelidae > Acanthoscelides > Acanthoscelides obtectus. The sequence continues at coordinate 3,709,105 of CAVLJG010000008.1, read as the reverse complement.
TTAACATACATTAAAATCTGCTAGCGCCGGACGTAGTACAAAAAAGACTCGAGCTTTAAGTGCGTTTAGATAATGCAGTTTTTTTTGCACATTTACTCGCTGTATGACGTAATATGAACCATAATATAAAATAAAATTTCTGCAGAAGCGTCTTGTTAGATTCATCGATCTATAGTGTATTTACACCCAAGATAGAATGGATGCGTGATTGCCAAAAGCAAGGACGGCGTACAGAGCCGCATTCAGGGCTATCTCCGAATGATGGACTACCACCAACGTGTTGTAAAACAAGTATTTAACGAAATTTTTTAATATAGTGAAGTAGTTATAGTTAAGGGTGTCGCAAAATCAAATTTTAATTCTTGAAGGGGTGCTAAGTTTTTCTACAGATTTTTCAAACTAGACAACATGGAGAAATACATACCAGAGGTAACCAGCTGCTCACTATGAACAATGGATCCGTAGTCAACGAGGGGTAGAGATGACACTTTTGTACATGGAATAAATATAAGGCTGTTCAATCAACTGAAAATAGATTTTGAAGGTGAACTTCGGACTTGCATTGTCTGTAGTTTATCTGTAAGTTAATATTTCACTATAACTAGGATTCCCATAATATGTATTCTATGACAAAACAAAAACGCGAAACTTACTCAGACTCACTTGAAGAGCTATCGTCGTTAATGTTTATGATGATGGATTCAAAATCTCTCTCAATTATGTTGTCCAGCTCCCACATTGCTACCTCCACTTTCTCCTGAACATCCTGCACACATTTTTGCCATCTTTCTGGTGTGACCCTCTGTATAGCAATTCTGAACAGCTCTTGCATGTCAGAAAATTTAAATGTCGTATTGTGTGCAGCAACAAAATTCTTAACATCTGCCCATATGAGCTCAATGGTAAGGCGGCAAACGGAGTGCTGTTTTGTGGTGTGCTTTGGCCATTTCATCTATGACATATTTGTCATGTCTTGGTCTGTGTTGTTTCACAATATCTAATAGTTGTAATTTCACTAAGGTAGATTCGAAAGTTATATTTTTGGAACGGAGCCAGCTCTGAATGTCTGATTTTCTAGAAGCTGAAGTTGGGATTTTTTCTATTTTGCGAGAATGATAGGGAGCAGTATCCAAAACAACCATAGAATTGTCTTCGAGACGTGGTAAAATGCCTGAAAGCCACTTCTCGAATGCTTCCCCATTCATCTCTTCATGGTAGTCAGTGTTTTTTTTGACTCAAAAAACCATAAGCCGTCATCCACGAAGCCATCTACACCCCCTGTGTGGCAAATAATGAGCCTTTTTCCTTTGCCTAGAAAGATAAAATCCGCTAAGTACACATGCACGTCTTGTAGGTACGAAGATAGAGAGATATTGTGCGCAAAAATTGATACCGTGAACTACTTCGATATATTTACCTGCTGGATTTTTCAATCCGGTCGACAGTCCATCTAGAAATGCCCTTCTGGATGAAGTCACAGTTTTGTCAATCCATACCTTCGGAGTTTATCAATAGTCGAACGTTTGAAATTTGGTAACATAGCACCCTCGTTAACCTCCCGTAGTACTTTATCAACTGTCGGTATTTCGTTTCTGAAGAAGAACTCGTGCACTTTCCTCCGAATCGCATGCTTGTCAGCGTCATCCAACGATCTAATGATACTTTTGCGATTTTTACCCGGCATTGGCTTGGAAAAGGCATGCTTTTTTTATGTTCGGTCAAAACATTGTACACTGTCGCTTGGCATACCCCAATTTTATCTGCCACTTTCAGAGCTATTTTCGGGTTAGTTGATGTTTCGTCTTCCTTCCGCTCTATCTTGAATGTATTCTGTCATGTCTACGCTAAGATGTCTTTTTTTGATCGCTTTCTAGGAGGGCTAAGGGAGTAGCCTACAGCCTCGTCAGCAGTATCGGTACTGGACATGTTCAGGATTGGTTCAAAACAAATAATAACGAAGAATAACAATAACAAACATAAACTTAACAAATTACTCAAATACACTTAACAACAACAACAGCAACAACCAAGCAAGGCGAATACGAAAACACGAGCACGCAGTGATACACGCGACGGTCGGTGGCCTGAATGCAACTCTGCCTGCCCTGCCCCTGCCCCGCGCATTATTCCGCCAGGCGACCGCTTGAAATTTAATGGCGAATTGACTAATAAGAGGCGTTGTCCCCAACTGTTACCGAGAGATCACGCGCTAACATCTTGAATTTGGATTCAGTTTAGTTTGTCATCTCTGAAAAAAAACTCTGATAGAGAAAACTATGTAGGCTGATGCTATTGTAGATTTTTACACATTCTTTAGCACCGATATACAGGGTGGCGCATCCGCACTTGGGCTCAAAACACTGTATTCAGGGTGAATCGACAATTATTTTGGGTAAGTGGGAACGCTATTTGATGATTTTCAATACAGTAATGCTTGAAGGGCTTCAGTTATCGAGATGTATTTTTTTTTCGTTTCGAGTGGAGACGGTCATTCCATGCTATAATAGGGATGGTGAGCAACAACCATTGAGCAACTGGATGTGTTGCCGTCTCTTTGCTGTGAACGCTTGTATTTGAATACACGTGCCGAAACGGGCAGAAGTTTGCTAGTTGGTGTCGGTGAGACCGACCTCTTAAAGTTTGCACTTAAATTTGAAACACCTTGTACATAGTAATAATAGACTCATTAGATCGCTTACGGGTTACGAGCTGCTGTCTGAGAATGCATGTTCAGTATGTGTACAAGCAGCGTGCCGTGGGTTTCGCAACACAATCTGCCTATCACACAAATATCAATTTATGTTAACTGCGTATAACCATTTCCATGGCAAGCTGGGATACTCGAGGATGTCGCAATGCACCTACGCTACTTAACAGTACACGTTGTGCAGAAGTTGTTCGCCATTTTGCGAAAATCACGGAAAGTGTCACAGATAAGGGGCTTGTTAATGTAATGTGAGCTTATGAGCATATGTTTCTTTAATAGATTGTATCCTTGGAGCACGATTTTGATTTCAAGTAGTTGACTTGGGAAAAATATAAAAAACAAATTAATGGCACAGTAAACAGGGTGGCGCATCGAAAACGAAACGGACGCATTTACTGGCAGCTCAGATTTTTTTTAAAAACGCTCAGACCCGTCGATTTTGTTTTCGACGGGGATACAAGTTATGACGATTTACTACGCCATTTAAGAAAAAGGAACATTCGTCGGAAAAGCAAGTGTTGAATAGAATATGTTCATCATTTATAATTCGTTCACTCATATCTTCACAAAATTGTAATCGCCGATCAAAATTGTCTTCATTAAGTTCTTGTACGGATGAAAACTAAGGGCCTTTAGAATCCGTTGGACAGTACGTCGACTAACACCACACACAGTCTCCAATTTGCGAGTACTTAACGTAGGATCTACATAAACTTGCCCTAAAACCCCCACTTCTATTGCTTCGTTCCTTATGGGATTTTCAATGTTGCGTTTTTTATTGGCGACTGACCCAATTTCCCGTAATTTAGCTACAAGTTCTAGAACATACTTTCGATGCACGTTACTCATGTCGCTCATTAAATATTTCTCCTGTTCTATGAGCGCACTGATTATTTCCGAAAAATATTTCGATATCAAATCAATCACAAACTATGTACTAAATTCCTGTTTAAAATAAGTACGAGATATTTCCTTATCTTTCTTCAAGAAATAACTTTTTGCCACAAAAAACGCACCAATAGCTATTTTCAACAAAGAAATGATAAACAAACCATGGGCGTAGTGAAGAAAAGCATTTATTTATTAAGTAAATTCTTTTAGTCAAATTTCTTCTGAAAGTAGTACAAACTAATTTGAAGTACCTATTAAAGTCTACTTTAAGCTTTAAATCAATAAATCTTCAAAAGTACTGAACTGAGGCTCATGTATTTTATATCATTATGAAGGGAATTGAAAGACCTTTAAAATAAGGTATCACTCGACCCCCCTTTCCATTTAAGATTTTAGGGTTGGTGCCACCCCCGCCCAGGGGGCTGCACGTGTTAACGTGATTTTTTGCCAAACTTGTGTCTCCCTCGAAAACAAAATCGACGGGTACGAGCGTTTTTCCAAAAAAAAAAAAACTGAGCTGCCAGTAAATGCGTCTGTTTCGTTTTCGATGCGCCACCCTGTATATAGTTGTACCAAAAAAATCATGTTCTTCTTTTCAAACGTATACCGGCTAAACTTTCTATGACTAAAATTTTTTAAAATGCTGTTTTTATGTTTATCAGATTCACTAGTCGTTTTGCTGGAATACATAAGAAACTCGAAATTTGTATACTTGCGAGAACGGCAACAGACAAACCAATAGTAACGCACAGAAGCCACCGAGTCAGTCTACCTACCTCCATTTTTTTTTTTGATACACCTGTGCATGCAGCCCTATATCGAGCTTCAACAACCAGCTGGGTCAGTTGACAAGATTATCATCATAACTCAGCTTTTTTCATGTAGCAAAAAGTCAATAAATAGCAATTGATTATACACATTCGTCTAAGAAATAGCAACACTGATTGGCTCTTATTTTCTCCACTGTTTTATTAGCGATTAATCCGAAAGATAAGAGATAAGACTGAAAGGAATGCTACGCATGTAGACAGATCTTATACTTTATCGCATCCGTGCTATCTGAAGATAAAATATCTATAAAATACATATCTGCAAAACCCTTTGACAATTAATAGATCATTTCCTGCTGTCTACAATTAACTGTGGATGTGTACCGATCTGCACTAACACTTTGTTATGTAAAGCCGAGTCTAACGCTGAGTTCACCGCATCTTGAAAAACAAATGAACTTAATAGGTTGGTCAAATTAGATGTTAGCTGAAGGCCTATTATTTTGATTAGATGTTGGTTACAACAATACTTCTAAGGCGGCTTTGTTGTTTCCACGTTTACCATTCTATCATCGTCTTACACTTGATTCGATTTTATTAACGCATCAGAACCTTCATCTGAGACAAATAATCAAAGATATTCAAGCAAATAAATTAACAGTTTTAGTCTCAGTTATACAATAAATGATTTTACACGATCTGCACGGTGTAATGTCAGAATAAACTGAAAGAACGTTATGTATGTAAGAAGTTGGCTGTTTCGAAACTTGACATGCTAAATAAGTAAATGCTACAGCAGTGTTTCTTTCCATCATAAAAAATCGTTGATACAAACGCGAAACGACACGGTTATTATAATAAACATTAACGCTCTAACGCCGCATTATTTATCAATTCCCGCATACATTTCAAACAATTTAACGGTGTTTCATAGTACGGTCATTTTTGGGAAAAGGATCCAAGATTATCGTTTGAGATGCAATTATCTAATCGTTCATTCCAATTGCCAATATTTAAATGTAATTTTCAATAATGCTTGCTTTTGTCCAATGGATTTGTCAAACTAGTTTCATTATTAGCTAGATTTTAAGTACAAAAACATATTTTTACTTACCATCACCAGATGATCCAACATGCGATCCACTGTCCCCTGAAATAAAGAAAATACAATTATTTCTAAAGACCATGGTCTCTTCTTTCATGTTTACAAAGTTCATGAACATATTGTTGAGGTGCGAATTATGCAATTGGTACCACAGAAAGAGCATATTAATTTGTGGTAACGCTCACCGTGAACATTTAGCATTCCATCATCATGGGTTTCATGAAAAGATGTGAGTGAATTTTTCTAATACGCTATACTTCTGATTTGTGTTTCCGTTGTAAAATGATCCATGATTAAATTTCCTGGTCTATATATGATACAGGGCAATATCAAATATACTAAGTGACATATAAATCCGAACACCCAGTTTAAATGGTTTTATTTTAATAAAATTTTGTAGTAGTACTTAATGAAGCATAATAAGTAAATGATGATAATTTCAAAATGAGTGCACTGCTTTAAAGCCCTTTGACCTTTAATAATGTGTGGATGCACCCTGATGTGCTACGCATTCTCCAACGCGCCTAGGCATGCTTCTGATCAGGTGGTCAATGTCCTCCTGTGGTATCTCATTCCAGGCAACCACCAACTCCTCTCGAAGTGCTTCTAGAGTCTGAGGAGGACGTTGCAAATTGAGCAATCTCCTACCCATCATATCCCACACGTGCTCAATTGGGGATAAGTCGGGAGATCTTGGTGGCCATGGTAACAATGTGACATTATTATGTTGAAAGAAGTCTATTGTGACTCTTGCAACATGTGGTCGGGCATTATCTTGTTGGAAAGTTGGATCTGCCAGGGTGTCAAGATAGGGTAAAAGATGGGGTTCTAGAACTTCGTGGATATAACGCTGCGCATTCATGTTACCTCTGATGAAGATTAAAGGTGACCTGGAACCATAAGCTATAGCACCCCAAACCATAACTCCAACAGTGTGATGAACATGTCTTTCAACAAAAAACTGTGGATTCCTCCTTTCACCACGTCGCCTTCTAACCCTGGCACGACCATCGTGCATGCCTAAACAAAATCGAGACTCGTCACTAAAGACAATACTGTTCCATTCCTGATCCCAGAGTGACCGTTGTCTGCACCACTCAAGGCGATTACGTTGGTGTTCTCGAGTTAAAGGGAGGACCCAGTGTGGCCGGTATGAAAACAAGCCAAAACTTCTCATTTAGTCGGTAAACACTTCGCATGCCAATAGGTCTTTCGTGTTCTGCAAATCATTCATTTGCAATGGACCTGGTAGTGGAGAAACGGTCCCTTAAGGCCAATAATCTTAGGCGGCGATCTTCACGGTCTGTTGTTCTACGGCGGCGTCCAGTGCCCCTGGCTCTTTGCGTACGGCCTTCTCGAAGCCATGCCTGACAACACCTAACCACAGTGTCTACACTTCCTTGCACTCTAACTGCAATTGCCCGAAAAGAAAGTCCAGCTTCCCGAAGTCCCACTATACGGCCCCTATCAAACTCACTAAGTTGACGAAATCGTACAGGTCTCCGTACTCTAGGCATCGTAACCGATCGTAAAGGATCTCAAGAACCAAAATCCGCCAACGTTGATTCTTTACTGCGGCTGATAAGGCTAAAAATTTTTTCACTTGTTATTTACAGTAAGATAAATACATTCACCAACTTTTATTAAAATAAAACCATTTAAACTGGGTGTTCGGATGTATATGTCACTTAGTATAGTTAAAGAATGTTGGTGAATTTATTCTCAGAACACCTTACAAAAAACAGTACACTCGAATCCTATCATTTGCAAGAGTGCCTGTTGAAGCTCAAAATATTTAATAATTCTGCAAACAATGAGGTTTCTCAATTTTTAGTAACATTCAAAGTTATACAATTATATTAGGCTATACTTTGCGTAATATACAGATAAAAGTAAGAATCTATACACCCACATAAAATATTTGACCTGATTCAATCAGGCCACCACAAAAATACAAATATTTTCGAACGAAACGTATCCAAAAGAACAACTTGTAAGAAAACTGAAATGAAATGTATTTGGACTACAACTCCTAAGAATTGATCATAACGAAACCCGCTTTCGACATAAAAATGTAACACTTATTTCTTAATTTGGTTCGATTGCAAAAACGTTATTAACTTGTCTTCTCTCGACACCGTCGCTGTTCCAATCCGTTTGTGTGGTCTAGCCGATAAAAAGATGAAACATTTAGAAACTTGGAATAAAGTAAGGCAATTAATGGTGTTGTCGTCGATATTGTAATGAAGAAAATAGATATCAAACTGTTTTTAGAGTACAATGACTCCTTTCAGGGCATGCTTCATGAGACGTTTATGCGCTAAAGATCACCATTGCTTAACGTATTCATCTGAAGATATCTAATTACCCAAGAGAAACGTATTTTCATCCGCCATCTTTATTCATAGATTTAATTGATAAAAACAACAATTAGGCAGCACTGCAGTTTCTTTTGAAAGGGCCATCACAAAGTACGGATGGTAAAGAAATGTAAATCCAAAAACGAAAGCACCGCGTTATAATAATCAATTTTCTCTCACATAGCTAAGTGTCAATAGCTGTTGGAATAAAGATGGCGGAGAGGAGCGCCTACGTCTTTTGGTACTTGAGATATTTATTCTGCTGTGCGTGCTCTATGCTCAAGCAAACCGTCAAACGCGCGAAGCTTAAATAATCATTAGATTTTCAATGAGTTCCCAATTTCCTGCGCAATTTTCTTGATTTTTCTTTCCGTTAGAACCTTCTATACAGCATCAGGAAACATGAAAAAAAAAGATGAATGAAATCGGTAAAGTCGTTTTCAAGTTATGGCGTGACCACGCGAAATAGGGATTCATTTTTATACAGGGTGGCGCATCGAAAACGAAACAGACCCGACGACGATTTTGTTTTCGAGGGGGACACAAGTTTGAAAAAAAATCACGTTAGCACGTGCAGCCCCCTAAGCGGGAGTGACACCAACCCTAAAATCTTAAATGAAAAGGGGGGTCGAGTGATACCTTATTTTAAAGGTCTTTCAATTCCCTTTATAATGATGTAAAATACATGTACTTCAGTTCAGTAGTTTTGAAGATTTATTGATTTAAAGCTTAAAGTACACTTTAATAGGTACGTCAGATTAGTTTGTACTACTTTCAGAAGAAATTTGACTAAAAGAATTTACTTAATAAGTAAATGCTTTTCTTCACTACGCCCATGGTTTGTTTATCATTTTGTTGTTGAACATAGCTATTGGAGCGTTTTTTGTGACAAAAAAGTTATTTCTTGAAGAAAGATAAGGAAATATCTCGTACTTATTTTAAATAGTAATTAAGTACATAGTTTGCGACTGATTTAACCAAACTTTGTTGCTAAAATAACTTGTAATAAATTAACCATGGTACATTCCACAGCAGAAAGAGTTGAAATTATCGAAATATTTCTTGGAAATATCTCGACATGAGAACAGTAACGTGCATCGAAAATATGTGCTAGAATTTGTAGCTAAATTTTGGGAAACTGGGTCAGTCGCCAATAAAAAACGCAACATTGAAAATTCCATAAGGAATGAAGCAATAGAAGTGGGGGTTTTAGGGCAAGTTGTATGTAGATCCTACGTTAAGTACCCGCAAATTCGAGACTGTGTGTGGTGTTAGTTGACGTACTGTCCAACGGATTCTAAAGGCCCATAGTTTTCATCCGTATAAAATTCACCTGGTAAAAGAACTTAATGAAGACGATTTTGATCGACGATTACAATTTTGTGAAGATATGGGTGAACGAATTATAAACGATGAACATTATATTGCAAAATGTGCGGCAACGTTTTGAGCAAAATCTTTATTATTGCATGGAGAGTCATGGTGGCCATTTTCAACATTTACTTGCCTAACGGGTCAGTTCATTCTTCATTTTTAAATTACTTTGCTGCCAAATGTATTGATCGCTACTAATGATGATGTATTAGATTTAGTTACGCTTTAAATCAATAAATTTTCAAAACTACTGAACTGAAGTACATTAATTTTATATCATTATAAAGGGAATTGAAAGACCTTTAAAATAAGGTATCACTCGATCCCCCTTTTCATTTAAGATTTTGGGGGTGGTGTCACCCCCGTCCAGGGGTCTGCACGTGTTAACGTGATTTTTTACCAAACTTGTGTCCCCCTCGAAAACAAAATCGACGGGTCTGAGCGTTTAAAAAAAAACTGAGCTGCCAGTAAATGCGTCTGTTTCGTTTTCGAAGGAAGTCATTTGAGCAACATTATTTTCAAGTCTTAAAAAATCCTATCTTTCTACTTTTGAAAAATACATTTATTTTTCTTTTATATTGCGTAGTAATTTTTTAATTGAATCTTGAAATTGCCAACACCTTTATGACCCACGCTGTATACAGTTTGATATGTAGATGTCACTAAGTGAACCTACCTAATCTCGATTCGATTTCGCTTTACGAAACGTCTTGCCTCATCTCTTTTCTTTAGAACCTCTAACGAAATCGTAGGAAGTTTAGAGTCAATCTACTTGACGACACTATTTTCGTAATACCGCTGCCGGTTTGTCTGGATACCTACTAACGCGAGTCCCCTCGTACGAGAGACATTCCTAGCAGATCCGCAGTCAACGTCTTACCGTCGCGGAATGTCCAGATGCGAATCTAAATGTCGCTTGTCAATTCCCAGTAAATATTTTTTACTTAATTGAGAAGTTATTTTACATAATGGTGTTCAGGTTACGTCAAGCGTTCTTACATGTGTACAATCACCCATAAAACGTACTGACGGCTTAAAGAGACGCTAACTAACCAGACCTTCGATTCATTACAAATCTCAGAAAATTTCTTCTAAGCGATCCTCTTCATTTGCGAATACTCGCAGTCGCTTTGCTAAATAGCTGTCTTGCTTTGTGTCTATGGAAGCAACAAATCAGGATAGACTAGGACTGCTCCGGTTGAAAACATGCAATTCAAACTTTTTAGAGCTCATTTAACTCCTTTTTCTAGAACAAATGAATAATTATTATTATTCATTGAATTTTTATAAGGTCTTATAAACAACATTTGCTCTCATTCCGAGCTGTACTTTTTTTTTGTAAAAGCTCTTTTTGTCATATCAGTATCCGAACAATATGAACATGTTAAGTGATTTGTGTGTTTGTTTCATTGCACTATCATTCCTAGACAGAGCAGACTTGAATGGATTATGGAATGGACTCAGTCATGTTCAGCGATGATCCCAGACTCTGTTTGGACACACACGATGGCCGTGAAAGTGTAAGGTGGAGACGTGGTGAAAGACGGCTGCTTTTATCGCTCTTTAACCAAGGACTGATCTAGCTATGACTAGTCACGCACCCCAGTAGTCTGCTGAGTCTCTTCCTAATCACGCATTCTGTCCCTTAAGGCACTGATGTCCTGTCTCTCTTGGGTAACCGCCACGGTGTTGTGAAGGTTAGGCTTCGGTCAGAACAGCATTTTTTGTAAAAACTGGAAATTTTCTTATGTCCAGCCCAGCCCATCCCCGAAAAACGATCTAAGAGCCTTACAACTACAGGCCTATAGCTCCGCTTTCTGTTATAAGTGTAGTATGTCCTGTACCCGCAATGCCAATATGGGGGTTCCTCAGGGATCAACTATGCCACGATGATACCAGATGATCGTTTCTGTTACATGTTAATCCAACTTTCCGCGGACGTTTACTGAGCATGTCTACCTGGTCCCGTTATTAACAGATGAGTGAGCTAGCTAATATATTGTGAGCAATAATCAAATAAAAGACTGCAACGACTTCAACGTCAGTGCGTTTAAGCGATTCAATAACAAAAACGATAAAAGGAACATCACGACGTACCCTTCCTACGAATAATTACGTGCGAATTGAAAGGCAGCAATCGTAATAAGTGTATCCATTATACCATGAAATCATCGTGGAGTTTCTTCGTATATAAAAGCCATTACCGCATGTACTAGTTCACTGTCAATCTTTTCTCAGGCATGCTTCTTCGAGACCGCGTACGAGTACACAAGTAAAATACAAAATTTCATCCTAGTCAGAAGATATCTCCGGGAGATATCGAGAAGGCGATCGCAGGCTTCCTTCTTCTTCTTCTTTTTGTCCCTTTCATCATTGCAGCAACAAGCCGTTTCTTATTATTTATGAAGCAACGTCGTGAATGTCGTCTTGTTGCGTGCTCGGTACCAGACTAGAAGACCCTGTTGGGGATTTTTTAGGGATTTTTCTCGGATGCAGGTGGATGCCTGACAGATCGGCATATACCATGCGGTACTGCTTCCGCAGAAGATCGTTTAGTAACCTTATTTTTGAAAAAGGAAACAGAAAGAGGAGGATATTTAATCCTCAACAAGTAATAACACCTCAAGTAACAATTTATATTTGATAAACGTTTACAGTATTATTTTCATAAAATAACATTGTTGCTATAAGCTTTCTAATAATAATGTTTATACAGGGCGGCCAATATATAACTGACTAATTTTTGATACACGCATTTCAGTAGATGGCGCCGTAGTAGTTGTTTAAAGCGCATGTATATTATTATAATATACTAAGTGACATATAAATCCGAACACTCAGTTTAAATGGTTTTATTTTAATAAAAGTTGGTGAATGTATTTATCTTACTGTAAATAACAAGTGAAAAAAATGTTCAGCCTTATCAGTTGGACATTCCGGTTTTTATACTGCTTTTTTTAATTCACTAACGCTCTAAAAATGAATATTTCAGCAGCAGTAAAGAATCAACGTTGGCGGATTTTGGTTCTTGACATCCTTTACGATCGGTTACGATGCCTAGAGTACGGAGACCTGTACGATTTCGTCAACTTAGTGAGTTTGATAGGGGCCGTATAGTGGGACTTCGGGAAGCTGGACTTTCTTTTCGGGCAATTGCAGCTAGAGTGCAAAGAAGTGTAGACACTGTGGTTAGGTGTTGTCAGGCATGGCTTCGAGAAGGCCGTACGCAAAGTGCAAGGGGCACTGGACGCCGCCGTAGAACAACAGACCGTGAAGATCGCCGCCTAAGATTATTGGCCTTGAGGGACCGTTTCTTTACTACCAGGTCCATTGCAAATGAATGGTTTGCAGAACACGGAGGCATGCGAAGTGTTTACCGACGAATGAGAAGTTTTGGCTTGTTTTCATACCGGCCACACTGGGTCCTCCCTTTAACTCGAGAACACCGACGTAATCGCCTTGAGTGGTGCAGACAACGGTCACTCTGGGATCAGGAATGGAACAGTATTGTCTTTAGTGACGAGTCTCGATTTTGTTTAGGCATGCACGATGGTCGTGCCAGGGTTAGAAGGCGACGTGGTGAAAGGAGGAATCCACAGTTTTTTGTTGAAAGACATGTTCATCACACTGTTAGAGTTATGGTTTGGGATGCTATAGCTTATGGTTCCAGGTCACCTTTAATCTTCATCAGAGGTAACATGAACGCGCAGCGTTATATCCACAAAGTTCTAGAACCCCATATTTTACCCTATCTTGACACCCTGGCAGATCCAACTTTCCAACAAGATAATGCCCGACCACATGTTGCAAGAGTCACAATAGACTTCTTTCAACATAATGATGTCACATTGTTACCATGGCCACCAAGATCTCCCGACTTATCCCCAATTGAGCACGTGTGGGATATGATGGGTAGGAGATTGCTCAATTTGCAACGTCCTCCTCAGACTCTAGAAGCACTTCGAGAGGAGTTGGTGGTTGCCTGGAATGAGATACCACAGGAGGACATTGACCACCTGATCAGAAGCATGCCTAGACGCGTTGGAGAATGCGTAGCACATCAGGGTGCATCCACACATTATTAAAGGTCAAAGGGCTTTAAAGCAGTGCAATCATTTTGAAATTTTTATCATTTACTTATTATGCTTCATTAAGTACTTATACAAAATTTTATTAAAATAAAACCATTTAAACTGGGTGTTCGGATTTATATGTCACTTAGTATATTTCCGGGACGTTTAATTTCTCGGTTTGGTTATTTCAACTGGCCATCAAGGTCACCGGATTTGATGGCTCCTGACTTTTTTTATATGATTTTTGAAAAACCGGGGTTGTGCCAATAAACCAAATACTGTAGAGCAGCTGAAAAACAATATTACGGAAGCGATTGAAAATATTCCTCCCGAAACCTAACAAGGATTAAGATGGAAAAAATGGACGGAAATATGCCCAAAAAGCGAGGTTGTCGAGCAATTGTATTCTTTAACTTGTTATCCCATAGCTTTTACCAGATATTTGCTAAAACATTCTTAAAATTATCATAAAACTTAGTCTCCGACAATAATTAGAAAACAGTTTTATTGAACATAGATATAGAGCTAGAATAAGACAGTTTTATTATGCTAGATATAGTTTTTTTGTTTTTAACTGTCATAAAAAATTGTTCGGTAATCGTTAATAAAACAGTATTAAAATTAGCCGTAAATCTGTTTTGTATTTTTTCCTCTAGGAATACCCTTACGACTGCCTTATGAAGCAAAATACTTCCTAAAAGCTTAATTGTCATGCTGGCAATTTTTTCAAAACAAAATTGCGTTCTAAGAGTCAATGGCGGATCCAGGATTTCTGTCGGGGGGGACGAAGGCCAGCTGGTTCACCGAGGCGTACCACAGAGCGGTAAGATAGGCGCTTCACTCATCTAGCCCTACGAGACCGTTCTGCTACTACGCGTCAGATCGCTGACCATTGGTTTGGAGACGAAGGTAGATCTGCTACTATGCGTACTTCCCAGCTCCGCATTTGAGCCTTTGGACTTTTTTCACATCATCCACGGTTAGTGCTTCCTCTGACTGCGGACAACTGTCGTCAACGTTTGAACTGGAGGAGAGAACGGCAACACTCGGAGGCAGAATGCCATAATCTCATCTTCAGCGACGAATATGTCTAGGTTTGGAATATAATACACCAAAAATTTCATACTTTTCAGAGATTAATGACGATGGAGATCCAAATTCTATATCACTACTTATATTACGCAAATGACGGTATGTACTAAATGTTAGCTATTCCAAAGTTCGACCGGCATACGTACTAGAAACTAATAAGTGCTAACTACTAATTAAGTAATTATTATCACTTGCAAACAGCGACCGCGGGTAATTATAAGGCGTATTTCCTCTCGACGAACTTTTTTACAACGTTCAAGCTGTCAAATGGGAGATTTAAGACACTCGCCAACAACTGATACCACGTAGAATCGCGTCAATTCGAGTTTTTGTCGAACATTGTGCTGATTTGTAGCATCACTTTTTATCGCCATTACCTTTCAGAGTATGTCGCGCTACGGGATTTATTTCAAGGAATAAAAGTTTTTCGCGACGGAAAAAAGCAATTAAGAATTTGCACACTCACATGGGAATCTGTTAAATGTCCCAGTAAATCATTGAAGAATATTGCTTGTATCTAAGTGGAGTGAATTATTCATATGTTGATGTTGGAGAGACACATAAATCTGCATCTGTTCAGATGAACCGGCAGCAAAACTTCGTTACTGAGGGGAATTTTAAAAATTGATTAACTTGTTTTGTGAAGAAGTATTGTCATCGAATTTGCATTTCTTTGGGCTGAAGATAATGGTACATCCTACAACGAACTTTTACTTTTGAGAAGACTGAGGGACAAAGCTCTGATCTCGCGTTATAACAACCTTAAACAAAAAAAAAATGATGAATATGATGAGTATCAAAAGACCAACCAATAG
Source organism: Acanthoscelides obtectus (assembly GCA_963669975.1). Classification (NCBI taxonomy): domain Eukaryota; kingdom Metazoa; phylum Arthropoda; class Insecta; order Coleoptera; family Chrysomelidae; genus Acanthoscelides; species Acanthoscelides obtectus. The sequence goes on along the minus strand of CAVLJG010000008.1, from coordinate 3,693,918 downwards.
AAAAAACTTTAAAAGAATTTAATATGAAAGACTTGGTTTTTGCTCTTTGTCAGCCGTGGAATGCGTTGCCGTCATCAATTATTAAATCGTCTTGGAAAAAGTTATGGCCAGATATAGTCACCACTCCTAGCAACGTTCCACAAATCAGTGTTACTTCGGAAGTTATAGAACAAGTCGCTACTGAAACACAGATAAGTCCGGAAGATTGGGAAATCTGGTGCCGTGAAATGAATCAAGAGGAATATGTTTTTCATAAAATGTCTGACGAAGAGATTATAAAAGAGGTTTCTAATACAACAAACAATCAGGAAAATAACGACGACGTGATTGCAACTGCTCCACAAGTCACAGCACAAGACGCAATTAACGCCGTTGAGCTAGGTTTACAGTGGGCTGAAGAGAATGGTACATCCTACAATGAACTTTTACTTTTGAGAAGACTGAGAGACAAAATTCTGATATCACGTTATAACAACCTTAAACAAAAAAAAATTGATGAATATTTCCAAGCTTCATAATTTGATAAATTCATTAATGATTTTGATTAATAATTCTTGATTATTTTGGTACATATGTATGTGCATTTATGCTTAATTTTATAATAAAAACAAAAGCTCTCTATTGTTATTTAATTTACTAAATTCGACATGCATAAATTATGTATGATTTGTACTTCAAAGTACATACATATACATACATAACATATATAATCTTACCATTGGATATATAATTTGTCGGATTACAAGGTACTGTAAAAAATTCCGGGGGTCTTAGGCAGTGCTATATAATATATAATCCGGCAAGTTCGATAGTCCGACACTACCCTGCATAATGTTTGTTTGATTACCGGAGGTCCACTGTATTTCTTAAGTTTAAAACATTATTAATTATCACTGTCTGAATAGCCATTTTTCTTACTATAGGATCGTTTAAATTTGTTTGTTTTTTTTTTTGGCTCTAGCAGCTGTTTCTTTAAGGGGCAAACTGATGTAGCCCTTTATCCTCTTAAGGCTTTTTTTTGTTTGTAAACTTTGTATGTACTGTCTGATGGGTAATAAATATTATTATTGTTATTATTATTTCCGTGCCTCTGTATGTCTAAAATATGGAAAGTACTACTTGGATTTTGATGAAATATATGCACAAAGTTGCTGTACAGGGTGCTTCTTAATGATATGTGAATATTTAGGTGTACGAATCTACAGGTCCATGAAAGAATAATGTTAGTTTGCTTTATAAACTACGGTCCAAAAACTCGGGGTATTTTCAGAACCGTTTCAGGGATTTCACTTATATTTCGTACATAGCGAAAGTTAATAAATTTGCATATTTTTCAATGCAAAACCAAATGATCTCTCGTATAATTGAATGGGGAATTGAAAAATGATTTTTATTTGGCAAAAAACCATTGGCGTACCATTTTTTTCTTAATAAATAGCGAAGTCAATATCCGTACGCACGCCACTGTTAAAGCTGAAAATTATTTTTGCATTGAAAAACATGCAGCTGTATTAACTTTCACTACATACTAAATATCAGCGAAATATCTGAAGCGATTCTGAAAATATTAATTAATTTCCATTTTTTTCCTAAAACTTCAACACCCCGAGTTTTTGTAAAGAAACATTTTTGGACCCTAGTTTATAAAGCAAACTAACATTAATTTCTCACACCGTGAAATATTCGCATATCATTAGGCAGCACCCTGTATACCAAGGATGAAAAGACGTTTTAGTTTTTGAAAATCGGTCCAGTAGCGGCGGGCTAAGGGAAAAAACCAAAAAAAGCTCAATCTCTTTTCAGCGTCTCCTGATCGTTTATAGATAAAAATTCTTGCAGTTAGTGGCTGTAGTGGTGGGGATGAACGGTAACACTGTGGGGCTCATCAGTAAGATATACATTTTTGTAAAAAACTATTTGAAGAGCGGGGGATTGGGTGTCAGATCTTACGAATCCCAAAAATTGTACATAAAACCATGCTAGATGTGCAAATTTTAGGGTTAAGCCTGCCCCCGACCCTGCGCGCGCCCATGGGGGGACACTATTAGCGAAGATTGTGAAGCTATATTGTCAGTTTCATCTAATGCGACAGTTACAGCAATGATCCCATGGTAGGCAACGACAACATCCACATAAAGATAATGCTTGCATAATAGACTGGCTGTAATTAATATCGAATTAAAATAATCGCGTTCATACATTTTGCCGGATTTCAATTACGCGTAATGGCGTACTGTCCGACATTTATTGCCGTTGATTAGCTGATTCTACGCAGCCTTGTTTCTGTTAGATTCGCCGACGACAGAATACCTCAAAGGCAAATATGCTTGTTTAGACTTCCTTTTGCTCTCGGGCCTTAAACCGGATACGGGGGATAGGTCAGTGATCAGCAAAATATAAAAAAATTAAATCGAGGACTTTTCAAATTATAGGCCAAAAAAAAAACGGAAAAATCTACACCCTGCGATGATTTTTTAGATCCTACAAAAGATCATCACGGTGTAGATATTTCGACTTTTCTCTAAAGCCTATAATTTGGAAAGTACACGATTTTGATAGCTATCATCACCAGGCCTATCAGCTGTTTAAGATTTTGGGGGTGGTGTCACCCCCGCTTAGGGGGTTGCACGTGCTAACGTGATTTCTTGCCAAACTTGTGTCCCCCTCGAAAACAAAATCGACGGGTCTGAGCGTTTTTCCAAAAAAAAAAACTGAGCAGCGAGTAAATGCGTCTGTTTCGTTTTCGATGCGCCACCCTGTATAGATTAGTTTATAGAAAGTAGTGAGTGAACCTAATTGTCCTAAAATATTTGTCAGATTTAATGAAGAAATTTAAGTAAACACTAACTAGTTATCGATAGTCTTGAGATTAAAATCTACATTTCTATCAGCCACATATTATTTCAAATATGGCCATACCAACTCAATTGGGCTCAAGTCGGGGTGATATGGTGGCAATCTCAAAACGGAATGACCTTTTTCAGCCGTTATTCTCACTATTTCATAAATTATATATGCCGGCTCATGCATTTTGATAAGGCTATACAAATCAATTTTCAACATGTCAGTAAAATTTATGATTTTTTTGCCTTAGCTATCCTTCCATGTGATCCTATCCTATCTGAACATTGTGGTACGGAGCGTTGTCTATAACAAAAACACTTATTGGTGGTTGGGAATCAGTTTAACCTGAAGCCATTTTGTACAGTTACTATAGTTCATCTCACTATGATAAACTCGCCAGACTTACAATTGGATTTAAATTTCAGATGTGCATTTTCCACGAAACCATTTTCACTACCAGCATCCACAATAATAAATCTTTTTCCTTTGAAACTGGCCTGGTACTGTCGCTCCTCTATATTCTTTCATGCTTCTCAGAAAATTTCTCCTGAGATGCTGAATCTCCGGTTTCTCCATAAGAAGTCTTCTATTAGTTCTTGCCTTCCTCCAACGAAATCCCATTGTTCTCATCACTTTCCTTAAAGTTTCATGTGATCCAGTGCAATTGTGTTCTTGAACAAATTTCCTGTGTGAGCGTCACAGAGTTGGAACCTTCTTTTCCGTTATATAAAAATTCATTATAGATCGACGAAGCAATCCTCTATCAAAGTCGTCGAAATCAGATTTCGGAGTGGCCCTTCGTCTTTTTTTGTTTGATGTCGAAGAAGATGTCGGAGCACCTTCTTCAACAGATTTCATTCCACGAGAAATCCTCCTAATGGTCGATAGACAAACTTCCGTGGCCATGGTTACACGCTCCTGAACTTTCTTCAAATCTTTAAGAGGTTTCTTTCCTTCTGGTTCTTGTTGCATAAAGAATATAGCATTTGCTATAGTCTCCCTGGTTTGTCCTGATAAAACTTTACGTTGTAATTTGGATTTAAAATCCATTATAAACGAGTAAATCCCTTAGCACAAAAAGGAAGAAATAAATAATAAATTGTACGATATCTTAAAGCGAAAACTTCGGAATAAATTAATGCCCTAAGTAAACAAACTTTTGTTTCCAAACGCAACTTGATATTAATTTGTGTTTGTTAAAGTTAAAGCTATAAACGCACATACTGAGTCGATCTGAGCCGAATGACACAGCAACCTTCTTTGTTTTGACGATATCCGTAATCACCTCAAATTACAGAATTAAAGTTAATATAGATGTAATGCCCGAGGAAGCCGCGCGTCATTTCATAACAACTAATCTACATTTCTTCATCCGCTGACTATCATTTCGAGCTATTTGCGGCGCTTTATAGAGTCATGAGAGATAATTCCATATAACCAATCAGTTTTTATGCTTACTCTAAACGTACCACTTATCCAGAGGAAAAAATCCAAAACGCACGTGTGTGGGGCGTTGTTCGCTTGTTCTCTGATGGATAAGGCAAACAGTTGGTTTTTATGTATAGTCAACGGTCACTTGATATTGATCAGAGGCTTTTAATTTCATTATATTCTTTGATAGATTGTTTTTGGTTCCCACGCCTAAAGGGGAGTACGTAATTCAGTCGCGGAGAATTTCGAAAATATATTATGTTTTTGATAAGTAATATCAAAGCGGCATCTATTTTTTTCCGAAAAAATCGAAAAAGCACGTTGCTAACTGATATTTTAACAAGCATGACTGCTGGTGGCAACAGTCGAAGACTACCTATTATATCGTTGTATATCGCGCATTGCCACGGATGTTGTTGACCGATAGCGATTGTTTGTTACCTGTTGTCACTTTAGTATGAATCCTTCTTTTCTCATACACATAAAAAGTTGCTGAAAATTGTTATGTACCTAGTTTAAATAACTGAAAATTGGCGACGAATAAAACAGGAATTCGAAGTTGTTTACTGTATGAGTACAAACTTGGTACAAAGTTATCGAACAGCACAGAAGTGGTTCAAAAAATTTTCTTCGGGAGATCTCAGTTTGAGCGATGAACGCGCTCAGGGAGACCAAAAATCATGAGCAACGAGGATCTACGACAGGCTGTGGACGCAAGTTCCAGGACAACGTGCCAAGAACTTGCAGAAATGTTCAGAGTGAGTCCTGAAACTATTCGTTTGCATCTTCATCAGCTAGAAAAGACGTGGAAGTTGAGCAAATGGGTCCCACATGAACTGACAAATTATAACAAATTAAGTCGTCTTACCATTTGTTCAGCAAACATTTCACGCAACGCTAATGAACCATTTCTTAAGCGGTTATTAACCTGCGACGAAAAATGGATCTTGTATTCGAATTCTAAGCGTTCGTATCATTGGTTGTCGCCTACTGATTCGGTGCCACACACACCCAAGGCTTCCTTGCACCCAAACAAGGTTCTGTTGTGTGTGTGGTGGACAGCAACTGGAATTGTCCATTATAAGTTTGTGGGCAGCTTCAACGAGTACAAGCAGCACTCATCCAGAAACAGCCTTCTTTGATCAATCGGAAGAAAAATTCTCCCAGTGATTACCACCTTTTTTTGTCTCTTGACAATTGTATGAGGCACCGACAGTTCACAACTCGAGATGGTGTAATAAACGCGGTCTGCCAATTTATTGACTCCAAATCCAGGGACTTTTGCAGTACCGGCATACAAAAATTGGATCCACGTTGGCAAAAGGTCATTGAATTACTTCGACGAATAAATAGTGTCTTATTGTTTCTCAATAAAAATTTATATTTTTCTACTAAAAACCGCACGAACTTTTTTGGCTACATGATACACGTATTTTCACTACATAAGCTGACTAGCACTGTTTGAAAACAATATACAAAATGTATTGACAATAAAACCAGAAAAATGGTTCAGCGACGTTTTTTGGTGTCCTAGGAGACCATCATTAATTGTTATCAAAGGTATTGTAATTTTTGCTGACAACAGCTGTCAAGTTTTCCGCTGTCTTACAATTTTTGCATCTAGAAGCCATTTGTAATTCAAAATTGCGCGATTGTGATTGGTACAAATTAAGATTAGGCAAATATGTCATGTACGAGTAGTCTGTTCTTTCAACATAATGATGTCACGTTGTTACCATGGCCACCAAGATCTTCCGACTTATACCCAATTGAGCACGTGTGGGATATGATGGGTAGGAGATTACTCAATTTGCAACGTCCTCCTCAGACTCTAGAAGCACTACGAGAGAAGTTGGTGGTTTCCTGGAATGAGATACCACAGGAGGACATTGACCACCTGATCAGAAGAATGCCTAGGCGCGTTGGAGAATGCGTAGCACATCAGGGTGCATCCACACATTATTAAAGGTCAAAGGGCTTTAGAGCAGTGCAATCATTTTGAAATTTTTATCATTTACTTATTATGCTTCATTAAGTACTTATACAAAATTTTATTAAAATAAAACCATTTAAACTGGGTGTTCGGATTTATATGTCAGTTAGTATTCAACAACAAAATTTTATTTCCAAATAACAATGCAAAAATAATTTTATGTACCCATAATGTTGGATGAAATAGCGTGATAAAAAAAAAACAATAGAGAGAAAAAACCAGAATCGTGCTAAGTAGTCATCGAGACAATAAGATGAATGAAATAAATCGCCACTTTTCAAAAATTTTCATTCATCTCTTTTAGGCTAAGAACACAACGGACCGCCCTCGCATTTTCATTCTGTACTAGTCCATTTGTCCAGAATTGCATGGGGAGTATATAGTTACTACACTTGACGCCATTAACAAGATTTTTTAACAGATTATTCTTAAGTTAGATTAGAAGTAGAAATAAATGTTGCTTACACTCGCTGTACGACGACTTACGTTTCTTCTTATGGTCCTGCTCTTGTTGGTGTAGTCCTGTCGAAGAGGGGTCCAGCATCATGGAGTGTCCCAGGTGTCCCCCATGACCCCCTGGCTGACACTCCATCGTGATCATACTCTCCTCAATGATTCAATTGCGCTGAAAGAAAAAAAATGCTCAATTAATAACGTAGCTACTTCGAGAAGTGGACGTTTGTCCCTTGCACCAAAAAATCTTGTTATCCAGTTGCCACGCACATTTTCATAGTAAAATGATCCTAGCACAGGTTAATCCACTCATACGTATCGAGTTTTAGCTCTACAGAGGAGGTTGTTAGGTACATAGTAAGCCTGAAGTATAGAGAGCCCTGTAGAGAAGAATTCATAAGACTTTTCCTGGTGGTGACATTCATTACTGCCTCATTTAAGTCAAAGCTAACTCTCGCGCATATAGAACCCACTAAGAAAATTTACGTACGTGTTTCAGAAACATATATGCTGACACTAATTTCAAACTCTTTCAGGGGTACATAACATTTTTTGTGATATCTTCGTTAAGTTTTATTGTTTTCTGCCTATAAGGTGAAAATACAAACACTTTTTTCAGTATCTGGGGAACATTTTTTGACATTATTTAGCTTCTACGTATACGATATCACCATCAAAATAGAAGTAAGAAAGTGAAAAAGGGATATTTCCACCATTCATGAGCTGAGATGTTACAGATTACAACTTGAAGGTTGGTTTTTAGATATATGCATATTTTTGCATGCTAAAATATTTGAATCTATTTTTAAGTTGGTATTATACTAAGTGACATATAAATCCGAAAACTGTGGATTCCTTCTTTCACCACGTCGCCTTCTAACCCTGGCACGACCATCGTGCATGCCTAAACAAAATCGAGATTCGTCACTAAAGACACTGTTCCATTCCTGATCCCAGAGTGACCGTTGTCTGCACCACTCAAGGCGATTACGTCGGTGTTCTCGAGTTAAAGGGAGGACCCAGTGTGGCCGGTATGAAAACAAGCCAAAACTTCTCATTCGTCGGTAAACACTTCGCATGCCAATAGGTCTTCCGTGTTCTGCAAACCATTCATTTGCAATGGACCTGGTAGTGGAGAAACGGTCCCTTAAGGCCAATAATCTTAGGCGGCGATCTTCACGGTCTGTTGTTCTACGGCGGCGTCCAGTGCCCCTTGCTCTTTGCGTACGGCCTTCTCGAAGCCATGCCTGACAACACCTAACCACAGTGTCTACACTTTTTGCACTCTAACTGCAATTGCCCGAAAAGAAAGTCCAGCTTCCCGAAGTACCACTATACGGCCCCTATCAAACTCACTAAGTTGACGAAATCGTACAGGTCTCCGTACTCTAGGCATCGTAACCGATCGTAAAGGATGTCAAGAACCAAAATCCGCCAACGTTGATTCTTTACTGCGGCTGAAATATTCATTTTAAGATTTACAGTAAGATAAATACATTCACCAACTTTTATTAAAATAAAACCATTCAAACTGGGTGTTCGGATTTATATGTCACTTAGTATATTTTGACAGTTAATGACACTTTCATGCCCAACATATTGACAGATATATTGTGTTAAACTTCCGCTGTGAGCAACGGATCGTTTTAATCTTGAACAAAGTTGGGAAATATTGAAAAACTGTTTTCACAGTGAGTGCTTTGTTGCAGAAACTTTGTGGTAATTGAGAAGACTATTTGGTCGGAATGAAGCTCCGTCCGCGAGTGCATAACGACTTGGGATTACAATTTCCTTACAAGGTACAACTCGTGCAAGAGTTAAAACAGAATTTTGATACAGTTTCTCTCTTAATTCGAAACGGACGTCAATTTTGGTCGCCAAATCCTCTTTTCGGCGAAGCCCATTTCCATCTGGGAGGTTACGATAACAAGCAGAACTGTAGGATTTGGGGTTCTGAAAATCCACATGTCGTCATAGAAAGACTAATGAATCCAAAAAGAGTAACTGTTTGGTGTGGCTTTTGGAGTGGTGGGATCATTGATCCCTACTTTTACATGATGAAGATGGTAACAGCATGACGGTAAACGGGGAACGCTATAGAGATATGTTGGGGAGTTTTTTGTGGCCACTATTAGACGACATTCACTTTCACGATCTCTGGTTCCAGCAGGATGCCACACCAGCTGTGGAAAAGCGATCTTTTACACACTAAAATATCAGCCATTTTAGAAACGTTATTTGGCCAGCCCGCAAATGTGGTTTGACGCCCATGGGGTACTGTTAAGGACCGCTGTTACTGGTAATGGTCCTCAATTGATTTTCTCAAGGAAAATATCCGTCAATCTATTGATGAAATACACCCACAAACTACCGAAAATGTGCTTCAAAATTGGGTAAAGAGGATGGACTACTGTCAGGACAGCCGCGGTAGCCATTTAATCGAAATTGTTTTTCATAAATAAAATCGGAAGGTGTATTCTTCCGAATAAAGTATCGAGTGTTACATATTATTGAAGAGTATAGTTTTAATACCAACTTTAAAAACAAACCAACAAATGGTCCACACTATAGTTCAACTGTTAAACCGACACAGTGAAATTGACAGAGTACTGATTTAAATGACATTATTTATTTGTGAGTTTCTTTTGTTTTTATTATTTACACAGGAAGAGAAATGTTGCAATAAGGCATTGCGTTTAATAATGGTGTATACCGGAGCTACATAAACATTTGTTTTTCAACTTGCTCTGGAAGGAATAAAACCGCCTTACCCTAAACTGGATGCTCCACTCTTTATAGAATGGAAGAATACATGAAGTTTTATTGAAAATCGTACTTTGCAATAAGTTGTGTAACATCCATAGTATCTATAGACCATTCCCCTATTTCGTATACTTTCTTAAATTTATCAGAGCATATCGCGAGATTTATGAATTTTCTGTCTTTGTCCATTTTTGTCAATGGTTATTTCGCTAATATGGCAGTAATCCGGTCACAATTGTTTCTATGAAATTAATTTCCTCCTATCGACAGCTTCTCTCGCATTCTATTGTTTAGACAAAACAGGAAAGCGCGATTTTGGAACGCAAACCAAAGAAATAACAAAACGTAGGCTAGAATTATGATTCTAATTGTTACTGCATGTTTAACGTAGGTATACAAAACAGTTTTCCAAAATATCATTTTGCAGCGTTGAGGAATAACAGCACAAAATGAGTGACGTTGAAGAATAGACCACAGAACACCGATCATATCGGTCACCAGTACAAAGGAAGAACGAATGGATGAAACATATGACAGAGCGGCGTTGCCATACTTATTGTTCATTGTTTGTGAGCATAAAAATCGTTTGCAAGAGCTTTTATAATCACTTCATAGTTGACTGTGATTAGAAATGTATTAATATGTGAATCATACACGTAAGGGCTAAATAATTTAAGGATAATGAAAATAAATATTTGCTGAAAATAAGTGATTGAACTAAAACAGCGTGTTATAGAAATAATGGGAAAAACAAAAGCAGATAAACTGAAATATAATCTAAAATGAGCCAAATAAATAAACTAGAAGAGTATTATCTGGAAAAAAACAGAATAAAAGTTGAGAAAACCCGACATAATTCTGTCTGTAAATATTAAAGAATAAAGATACAAATAAACTGAAGCAGGTACAAATAACGAAACATAATTTAGGTAAAGTAAAATTATATTTTTCGGCAGTTTGCTTAGAAAGGTTCTGGATCGTTCAAAATAGTAATCATCATCTAGTTAAATCTAAGGCCTCTTTGGCAGGCAAATACCTATCCGGCAAAGTATCCGCAGCACAAACTGATATTAACCTGCTTTTATTGTTGTCATTCCATTGAACGTACGAAAAATATTTCATTTAAACAACCTATTAATCAGTTGCTTTAATAGCATACCATTTCGCTTTGTTTATGCCATAATAAATATTCATACTGTATCACATTTATTCTGAAATTAGACGAAAGTGCATATTCGCAATTCGACAACAAAGTAGGCGTAGGGTATTTGTAACAGTCCCGCACACTGTTCTGATATAATTACGGCCGATTAATAAACGCTTGTATCTAGCGTGTTGCGGTCAGAGATTTGCGCTATCGTCATGTACATCTGTTCATAGCACAGGAACAGATTACGTTCATTTGTCTTGCCTATTAACATGACGCCGACATACGCTGTGCCTGCTGGACAAACTTGTCAGGCATCTGTATCGGTCCTAGGGCCGTAACGTCAGTCGATCCTACAATTGTAGGACGCCTTTGCGGCCCCCATGATTTTCATAGTTTTCTACTATTCCGTGTCAGCGCTCTGTTTTCAGGTTATGTATGATTTATATCATCTATTCCAGTAGTCGCCAATCTGGTGGCTCAAGCTTCCGTAAACTTTGTAAATTCTCATGGCAAAACTCAATCGATGGCGATACCTGACATTTTCCTGTTTTTTCAGAAAATATATCTAAGTCTATTAGGAATATTAGAATCATATGACAGTAAATATCATGTAGAAATACGAGCCCCTTCCCACTTCAGTTGGCCCAACTATTAAAATCTTAGTTTTTTTCTTATCAAACACAAATAATAAAAATGTAGCAGAATGTTTTAGGTTTAAAATATTAACAATAAAAATTTGGATAATATATAGTAGAAAACACCAACTTTATCACTCCCTAATCAAATTTGCAGCATACAAATAACACATGTTGCAATTACAGCATGTCAACCTATTTTCATTTCAATGCAAAATAAGTCTGTAACGCATAGGTGGCTGTGAAAGATAAAAGCCATGGCAATTGTTTTTGTTGATCATAGCTGTCAGAATACGCTTAAAATAGTTTTGGGTAGTTAATGTTTTCAAAATGGGTAGAGGAAAGGTTATTAGTGAGAAAATTCGGTTACTGATAATTAAATTTCTTAATTCTGGGAAATCAAACTTAGAAATTGCAACTTTGTTAGACTTATCGCGGTACAGTGTGAGAAATATTGTTAGAAGATATAACGTAACTGGTTCAGTTAATATTAAGCCACGATATGTGAAAAAAAGTAATATCACAAATGCCGACCGAAGAGCATTAAGAAGAATAATCGTGAAAAACAGGCGCGTGCCAATTATTTACAATTAAGTGGTCTGTAGGGTGACGCTGTTGGAAGGAGAATTTCGAGGTCCACAACTCATAGAGAGGGCCACAAACTGGGATTTAGCACTTGCAAGGTAAGTTTTCTAAGTGAAGTAAAAATGGGCTAAAGAATATAGACAATGGACACCTCAACAATGGTGTGCAATACAATGGAGTGATGAGGCCCGATTCGAAGTTTGTGTTGGTGACAATCGCAGTAGAGTTATTCTCAAAAAAAAGAAGCATTCCATGCTGACTGTCTAAAAAGAAAAGTGAAATTTCCAGCATCGATTATGGTCTGGGGCAGTATGTCATCAAAAGGAATAGGAAAACTTCATTTTATTGATGGAAACGTGGATACAAACAAATATTTGGCAATTTTAGAAGAATCGATTTTACCAATGATGGAAGAATGTTTGACATCCGGCCAAGATTTTGTGTTTCAGCAAGATGGTGCAGCGTGCCATACCTCAAAAAAGACTATAAAATGGATGGAAGAAAATAATGTACCACTTTTTAAATGGCTTTCTAGCAGTCCAGATCTGTCAACTATTGAAACTTTGTGGCACGAGATGAAAAAGGTTCTACGACAACACCAAATATGTATTATTTACGATTAGAGTGTATCTAAAATGTTTTTGAGAAAATAAATTGTTTTAGAAGTAAATAGTTTCGTCATGTTTAGTTTATAAAGGCATATTTTGGTACAAATCTTGAAGTGGGCCAACTGAAGTGGGAAAGGGCTCGTAGTCTCTAACTTGAAGGATAACTTCAAAAATCGTTTCAACGATCTCAACAAAATTGCTATAGTGGCGCATTGTTGTTTCACCCTTCATGGAAATGTCTAGGTTTTCTGTGGCCTGTGACTTGATTCGGTTGAGTATGGTCCCGTTTCGATGTCAAAGTACTACATCTCGCATTTCAGATCCATAAACAATGCACATGCCGCGTTTGAAGTCGAAGACCGCCAACGTATGAGTATTCCTGATCGATGCTTGTCACTGTAAGTTTGATAAACCACTTGACATGGGCGTACTATTTTGAGTTAACCTCAAAACCCCCAGTGTGCAATTTTTCTTGGGCGCAAGCCGATCGCAAACGCAGCTAGGCAGTCACTGCCAGACTTGACTTGTAAATCAATTCAAGCCGAAAAGAGCGATTCTTGCTTCATATCATTATATTTGAAGTTTTGTTAGCTTCACGTGTGAAGACATTCACAATAAATTGCAAGCATATAAAAATCTGCATCGTTCGGAAAACGCATTTGTTTAGCACAAAAATTGACTAAAGTCGTGTGAAACTAGTGACAATTTGAAGATTACGCATGTTTTGATTAGGTAACTGTTTTGTTGTTTTCCATGGCCTGCTAGTATACTAAGTGACATATAAATCCGAACACCCAGTTTAAATGGTTTTATTTCAATAAAAGTTGGTGAATGTATTTATCTTACTGTAAATAACAAGTGAAAAAATTTTCAGCCTTATCAGTTGGACATTCCGGTTTTTATACTGCTTTTTTTTAATTCACTAACGCTCTAAAAATGAATATTTCAGCCGCAGTAAAGAATCATCGTTGGCGGATTTTGGTTCTTGAAATCCTTTACGATCGGTTACGATGCCTAGAGTACGGAGACCTGTACGATTTCGTCAACTTAGTGAGTTTGATAGGGGCCGTATAGTGGAACTTCGGGAAGCTGGACTTTCTTTTCGGGCAATTGCAGTTAGAGTGCAAAGAAGTGTAGACACTGTGGTTAGGTGTTGTCAGGCATGGCTTCGAGAAGGCCGTACGCAAAGAGCAAGGGGCACTGGACGCCGCCGTAGAACAACAGACCGTGAAGATCGCCGCCTAAGATTATTGGCCTTAAGGGACCGTTTCTCCACTACCAGGTCCATTGCAAATGAATAGTTTGCAGAACACGGAAGACCTATTGGCATGCGAAGTGTTTACTGACGAATGAGAAGTTTTGGCTTGTTTTCATACCGGCCACACTTTAACTCGAGAACACCGACGTAATCGCCTTGAGTGGTGAAGACAACGGTGACTCTGGGATCAGGAATGGAACAGTATTGTCTTTAGTGACGAGTCTCGATTTTGTTTAGGCATGTACGATGGTCGTGCCAGAGTAAGAAGGCGACGTGGTGAAAAGAGGAATACACAGTTTTTTGTTGAAAGACATGTTCATCACACTGTTGGAGTTATGGTTAGGGGTGCTATAGCTTATGGTTCCAGGTCACCTTTAATCTTCATCAGACGTAACATGAACGCGCAGCATTATATCCACGACGTTCTAGAACCCCATATTTTACCCTATCTTGACACCCTGGCAGATCCAACTTTCCAACAAGATAATGCCCGACCACATGTTGCAAGAGTCACAATAGACTTCTTTCAACATAGTGATGTCACATTGTTACCATGGCCACCAAGATCTCCCGACTTATCCCCAATTGAGCACGTGTGGGATATGATGGGTAGGAGATTGCTCAATTTGCAACGTCCTCCTCAGACTCTAGAAGCACTTCGAGAGGAGTTGGTGGTTGCCTGGAATGAGATACCACAGGAGGACATTGACCACCTGATCAGAAGCATGCCTAGGCGCGTTGGAGAATGCGTAGCACATCAGGGTGCATCCACACATTATTAAAGGTCAAAGGGCTTTAAAGAAGTGCAATCATTTTGAATTTTTTTTATCTTTTACCTTTATGATGCTTCATTAAGTACTTATACAAAATTTTATTAAAATAAAACCATTTAAACTGGGTGTTCGGATTTATATGTCACTTAGTATATTAATTGCCTTTCTCGCATATACCCATCGTGAATATGCATTGAAACAAAAAATATGCCTTTTGTTATTAGCATTACCTTCTTTTAGCGATATTTTGTAATATTTTCTGATGAAAGGAATTCCAGAAAAATTAGTTTAAAAAATAAAAATTCAAGGAATTTCTGTTTGAAATTTTCCTTCGCCTAAATTTTAGGTTAGGAACAACATATCGAGATGAGGTTTTTGCGAGCTTGTTTAAACACTTTTTTATGAAAAAAATCGTACCAATAATTTGAAAAAGCTAACCATTTCCGTCGGATCGCATTCTTAGTTGTCCACCCTGTACAATCCTGTACTAAAAATGCGCTATCCCCTTTGAATCTGTGTACTAGCGACACAAATGATATATCGAAGCGGCATCGAACATAGATAAGCTTTTCGAGCCATCTTTGTAACAATCCCGCGTTTATCTGTTATTATAAATTGTAAAATATCCGATGCAGAAATAGAATATTAATTTATGGTAATGTATTACTGGCAGAATGTTGGTGGCATATATTTTACCTATCATACCTTTAACGAGAATATATCAAAATAGTGGCCAATAAATACACATTAGCTTGTTTGTGTGTAAAGTGGATCAACGTCTCAGTTCGACGTAATCTTACACGATTTTGCATACATGCATTTAGAAAATTACAGTAGGGTCATTTTTATGATCGCGTGGGATTTTATGCATACGTATAATTTGTAACTACCGTTTCAGCGTAATGATAATGCTAATGTGCGTTCGTTATCACATTATCGGCGATCATAAATTCTCAATAATATCTACTTCCGCTTTTTCACTAGCATTGGTCACCTATTGCTTCCCATGTAAATAGGCATCAGGCCATACATTTGACCTTCAGACAAAAAGACCTAATGCCTCTCTCTACTCACGAGAAGTCTTGTGACGATATGACGTACTCAGAAACATCAGAGGCATAATCGTGGTCAGCGGACAATTAAAACATTTTTCAAACGATGCTAAAGAACGTTACAATATACAAATATGGGCTCTAGTTGAAACCTACAAGGATCTCTGAAAAACGTACAGCGTGTTCATTTGAAAACTTCTTACAACGGATTCATCGAAAACCACTGATTAAAAGAAAAAACGCCGACACACGTCAAAAGATTTGTCAAGGGGACAGCTTTTTAACCGAAAATTTTTTTAACTGTGAACTCCTGCTAGTTTTCAATAAAAATTCGCCTCGTGTTTCTTGTTGAAATCGATTAAAAATAAAATGATTGAAATGGTCAGTTTGTTTGAAAAATTGGCGTAAAGTTTTGAAAGAATCTCAAACAGCTTCGACTTTTTCTTGCAATCTCTGTTCCAAACACTTGTACGTACAAAAGTGACCGATCCAAGTTGCACGTACCTCTTAGATGTGCTGGCCTCCAAAAATACCGAATTGCAATGCTGTATTAGTCCGGAAGACTGTCTGAGCATGGTTGATCGTGGAATTATATGCATAGGGGCGGCTTGGTTAGATTTTCTCCTGTGGCGGCGGGCTATCGCCGTTGATGAGGTGTAGGATTAATTAAATTCCCAACACGGTGTGATTTTTAAAGTTGCTGATATCGTTATTTGTACAATATCTCCAGACTTTTGAAAAGCAAAATGTTTATTCCAAATTTCAATATTCAGGGAGTAGCAGGTAATTCGGATAAGGTAGGTCGGATGTTTGGCATTGATTAGACAAGCCGTAAGTGCTGACCTTTATTTTTACTGTTTTGATCACTTCTGAGTAATTTGAATTTCTCTTCATAACTAGTAGAGTACCGATTCTTAGACCAAACCCTTTTTAATGATTTTATTTTGGTAAATTTCACAGCTTATTGATTGTATAATTTCTCACGTATTATATCTGTTATTCTCAGCGGCTCAGTATTGTATTGAAATCTTTTGGACACTGATGTTATAGTGTTATTAACGACTATCTGTGAAATTTCCTCATAAAATATCGTTGGACTCTTGTAGGGTTGACAACCAGCGTGCCACCTTGTGTCTTTACACGTACTAGCAAAATAGGGACATTTGGTTCTATCAAGATACCTTCTTCAAGGCCATTCATTTTAACCTTACTTTAATGTTTACTTTCCTATCAACGTACCTTCTGTTAAAATTTGATTTAATATCAAGTTACCTTCTCTTGAAATATGATTTACTATCAAGATACTGACGCGTCCAGTGCCATTTTACTTTTGCTTTTCCGCTGTGATTTTGGTTGTGTGCGGGCGTTTTTTCGTTAACTTCCAGATTTTGGGATATTAATGCCCCAAACACCAGTTTATGGAGTAGTACCCTATTATTTTGTACCTTACGTTTAGTTGTTTTGGTTCGGGTCTACTCCGTCCATATTCGAATCGGATTTTAACCTCCAGCGTGGAAAGCCATTGAAGAGAACCACCATTCACACTCCTCCAGCTTTGTTTGGTAGCTGCTTTGTCGATGTTTCGGAGCCGATTTTGTTAGAAGCCCTTGATAAACTATGTAAAATATTTCACCAGTATCTAGTTTAAGCACTTTCTGTCTATATGCTTGCTCTTGAGACAGTCCTTTAAAGAAGCGTCATCGTCTGAATAGCATCGAGCATGGATCATGTAGTCGAAACGGCAGCACCCCGAACGTGAGACCAGTACTCGAAGATATGACATATCTCAGTCTTGTACAAAGTGAGATCACGTGGAGAAAAGTACGTTTTAGCTCTAAACAAATAGCCTAGTGAAACGCGAAAGGCTTTCGCGGCCATCATCCAATGTTATTTGGTTGGTTTTTGGGTAGTTAAGCTGTCGTAAAATATTTAAATATTAACACGTTGACTGCCAACTACGAGATAACTCGTAGATTGCGTTCTCGACTAGCTACTACGAGTTACCTCGTCTGTCCTCTTTTTACTCGGAATATATCAGTGCTAATATCGATAAATGGCTACTGGGAAAAGTACAATACATGAACTGAAAATTTATTAAAAAACGAACAAAAAATGTAATTATAAAATCCAAGAAATAAAATGATATATTACTGTTTGTGAAACTTTTTTAAAATTGCCGTGGCAGTCAACGTGTTAAAGTGTACAAGAGTGGTGATAACCTCTTGGTCTCTGATCAGAGAGGCAGTGGCTGCTAGTCTTCGTTTCTCCATCATTGTTAGCAACGGTACTAATTTGTGTACTTTTACAGCAAAGTAGTTAATTTTTCCAAAAAACGTGTCACCTGCTCAAGCATAACTATGCAGATTTATGTTATGTGCCCCCTTATATGTACAAACAGCCTATAGGTGTTGGTTGAGCAAATTCCTTGCCCATTTAACAAAGTCATTCCCGTAATTTTAACACCCAAAGCGTAACGGCTCTTATTACACGCTCTTTTTGCGAATAACTTTATGACTTAATTTTGTAAATATTGACGAAAGGTGTCAATTTTCTCATTATACACCGCCAAAACGTGGACGAGGTGTTGATGTTACAGCCAATTTTTGCAGCTTCGGCGGTATAATTAAGTCATATTCATTACAAATGCACAATCTTGTAATAAGCATGTAAATATGGTGTGAGAGAGCTTATAAGGATTAACGGTCAAAAAAACACTTGCTGTGAAGAATTTCACGAGAATGTGTTATTAATATCATCAACTCGGTTATTGGTGATAGTGTGAAGCCTCCTTACACAGTTCATGCAGAAAGAAACTAAAGACCTACCATTACATCTGGAAGCAAAAACACTTTTTCCTACTATTCGTCATTATTCGTCCGATGGACCTTTGCTCTTAGTTAAAAGTCTCGTCAGTCTATTAGTCTGTCAGGTCTGGCTACCCAGATACCAAACATGTTTCAGGGGAAAAGGGAATGACGGAAAGAAAGGAAGGAAGAAATAGAGCAAAGAAAAGAAGTAAATCATTTGAAATAGCTTAAGCATTATTGCTTTAGTAATTGTGCGTAGGGTTCTGTTTTGCAGGACTTGTAGTCTCTGCAAGTGCGTAGGTGATTGCGGGTCTTATGACCATTTCATACAACCGAATCTTGTTGATCAAACTTAGTTTTGAATTTCTGCACAACAAAGGTTAAAGCTGCCGAAAGGTAATTTGGAATTTTGTTTTCAAAATATCAGTATATTTCTGCCAGGTCAACCCCTTGTCAATGATATGACTCCAAGATACCTGACAGATTTCTCCCATGGTATACGAGTTCCATTCACTGATATCTCAGAGGGGGCACCGCGTCGTTTTTTAGTACAATAGATTGCCTGCGTTTTCGAAGTATTAATTTGATCCGCCCACTCCAATACTTCCTCCACCGCACTCTGCAGCCTGTCGTGAACCAGGTTACCAGAACAAGACTGGGCTAGCAATGCAGTGTCGTCAGCATAGAGATAGACTTCACAGTTGCTGGGGCAAGGGACGTCATGTATATAAAGTGAATGAAGGATTGGTCCTAAGACCGAACCCTGAGGAATACCGGCTCTTACGGGCCGTGTAGTTGACAACACATTGTTAATTTTGATCCGAAACTTCCTTCCTTCTAGAAAAGATTTCAACAGTTTTAGTAGCCAAAATGGAAAATGGAAAATGCTCCACCAGTCTAACTGCCTGTAGCTCCGTACTATGCTCAGACCGAAAGCCGAATCGCACGTCAGGAACCACATGGTGATGTGACGACAAATTCTCAAGGTGACGATAAATCGCCTTTTCAGCGAGCTTAGAAGGAGCTGACAGCAGACTAATGGGACGGTAATCCTGGGGGAATATCGAACTTGCCTTCTTTGGGATCATGATAACTTCAGCGACCTTCCACGCCTTAGGAAAGTAATGAGTTCTGAGCATGGCATTGATTATTGCCACCAGATAAGTCAAGGCCTTGAGCGAAAGCAACTTCAGTGCTTTGTTGGTGATTTGATCCTTTCTAGGTGCTTTACGCACCTTTAGGTCTTTAATGTACTAGATCCGCCGGGTGGTACCTCCACGTTCGACAGTCAGGGACCGTCTACCACCTACGGACAATCACAACATCCATAGCCAAGAGAAAAATTTCTCCTGGGACGGGACTCGAACCCGCACAGCGCACGGCAGGCATGGTCTTTTTACGATGTACGTTAAAATAATGATGAAAATTAGTTGAAAGAAGCACGACCAACAATTAGATAGAAAGTACTATGCTTTGGTCATACCCCCTAAAATGCTTTGGAATCTTATTAACGAATTAAGGAACTTGGCATAGTTAGAATTTTCGTTTATCGTATTGCTTTTTGGGGTTAAAAATTATATATTTCGCACTTTTTGAATTATCAACTCGTATGTACAGGGTGGTCCAAAAGTCCTTTGAAATTTCAAATTTGAATAAAATTTAACGGGTGAGCGTTAGCGGCGCGGGCGAGGTGGGGGCAGTATCTTCAGTGTCTGGGAATTCAGTCGCCATGGAGTGTTTTTCACTGGAGCGGATCGTGCTTTTTGTGTGCGCGCGTTTTATCAAAATAATGATTCGGCAACCATTGCGCGGCGTAAATATCGAGAATACCACGATTTACACAATTTTACAAAGTGTCCAACAGCTCAAACGATTAAGAACTGGGTTGCTAAGTTCGAAGAGACTGGTTCGACGTTAGATAAACAGCGGTGGGGTCGACTAAGGACAACTCGTATTGAAGAAAACATCAACATTGTGGCACAGTCTGTTCGACAAAATCATACCCAGTCTACTCGTAAGCGTTCCAGTGCACTAAACGTACCCAGAACATCTTTACAGCGGATTTTAAGGAAAGATTTACGTCTGCACGCTTACAAAATTCAGTTAGTGCAGGAATTAAAAGATAATGACGCTATTCAGAGACTAAACTTTGCGAATGAAATGTTGAATCGATTTTCTTCGCTCAATAATGTGTTGTTCTCGGACGAGGCTCACTTCCATTTAAAGGGGCATGTAAATAAACAAAATTGCAGTTATTGGAGCCCCGAAAATCCAAGGCGTAAGCATCAGAAGCCCTTACACAGCCCTAAAGTTACAGTTTGGGCTGCTATGTCAGCGCATGGCATCGTAGGCCCTTATTTTTTTGAGGACGACAGAGGTCGCGAATTAACTGTTACTTCGGAGCGGTATGTAGCAATGATAGAAGAGTTTCTGACACCAGCGTTGCAGAATTTTCCAGGCTATAATACGCAGACCTGGTTTCAACAGGACGGAGCAACTGCCCACACCTCCAACACTTCTATGCCCGTCGTGTGTCAACTTTTTCCCAGCAAAGTAATTTCTCGAAGAGGAGACATTTCCTGGCCACCACATAGTCCAGATTTGACCCCAATGGACTTCTTTTTATGGGGCTACCTCAAGAGTAAAGTGTACGACACCACTCCGCGATCAGTTGATGTCCTGAAAGAAAATATCCGAAGAGAAATGGCAAGCATTAGTGTTGACTTGCCGCGCAGTCATCGACAATTTTAGACGTCGTTTATATGATAGATAGATAGATAGATGAGTGCCGTGATCGTAATGGATTGCATTTAGACGATGTGATTTTTAAAACATAATTCCCATTCAATAAAGATGATAACAAAATATAATAATTCTTCATAATGTAACTAGTTTGGTTTTATTCCTTTTTTTCCAGCTCAAAGCACTTATGGGCCACCCTGTATTTCGATAACCATAATTTTTAGAGGAAAGGTCTTAAAAGCACTTTTTGTCTATAAAAAGTCAAAAAACTGTGTCCGGGGCTAAAAACAAAAACAGATTTTGGAGTTTGTCGAAACAACGTTGCATAAACAACATCTGACGTAATGTCGGGCCTGGGGGCCGTAAAGGGGTCCTTTTTGAATAAGATTATGCAAATGAACTGAATCAGAATATTTTTCATAGCGCATGCGAAAATAATCCTTGGACTAGAAATACTTGTCACCAAAACTACTGTTATTGAAACTTGGGTCTGTGATGAGGTAACAAATATAAACGATAATGCTTCGAAAGCGTCCTAACGCTGACAACGTGGTATTTTGAATACATACTTTGGAGCTGGTATTTATAAATTTTATCAATTTTTATTCAAGTATGCAACATGTATGTAAAACACCTCAAATCACTGTTCTGAAAAATTCAAATAAATCCCTCATTTATTTTATACGGATTTGATAAACTTCTGGAGTTGTAGAATCTTTCTGAGATTGCACTTTGAATGTCTTTAGGGTCTTATAATACTTTTTTATATCCTGATTTTGAACAGCTTATAATAATCTCTCTTTTCGCACGAGTATTAATGCACGATTTCTGTAATACGTATTCAGTGCTTTTCTTTAATGTCCTCCTCTCCTTTGATTTTTTGAACGGATACATTCAATAAATTAAAACTTGAGGTAATCAAATTTATGCATATCTAAGAGTAAAATTGACAGATGAAAAGTCAATTCCTTTACCTACTACAAAATGGTGGTGCATTTGATAATTAAATAATTGTAATTCCCTGCTGTATCCACAGCAACAGCGATAAAAACTTGTTTTGTTATTTTTTGTGGACAGTGACAAGAATATCAGTACGAAAACAAACATCATTGTACAGTTAAAATATTCTTATCCAGTTTTCGGTTTTAGTGCTAGATACTGTTTGAAGTCTTTTTAAAATGGTTAATTCTCGTCCATTAGAAGAAAAAATCGAAGCGACTTTTATTTACGGTGCGACAAGACCGAAAGGATTTTTAATGATCGTTTGCCGAATCGTCCTATCTGTAGAAAATATTTAAGGGAACGTGTATCCAAATTTACAGCTACTGGTAGTGTGATTCATTGTTGATATTTCCAACAACTTCAATTGTCCCCACACGTTTCGGTCTGCAACACTACTTTCTAAATAACCCTCGTACCTTTCAGCAGCTACGTTCTCGATATCCAAGTATTCCTTGGATAAATAGCGCAAAGGGAAATGACCACAATCAATTCCCAACTAAATTGACAATGAAACGTTTAGATATTAATATTAGACAGGAAACACCGTTAGGCACGCGATGCTTTGATAACTAAAGGCCTTTCACGACGTTATATATCGGCAGGAATTTAGCAATTGCAGTAGAATTTAAACCTCCGACACCCATTTATTGGTAGTGGAAACATCCTCGTTGTTGTATCTTAAACGTTAAAGCTCTCAGACTGCGTATTTGAAAGGCAATTGATGGGACGTTTCCTTTAGAAGAGGAGCTTAGCTTTAAAAATCTTTCAGTGTAACAGCACTAATCGGAAAACGAGACATGTTTGGATATAATTTTGTGTGATTTGCTACGATTTAGTTTGGTTGGTTTTTATTACAGTGGACCTCCAATAATCCGGCCACTGTCTAATCCGGCGCCCCCTGTAATCCGACATGTCTTTGAATATGTATTACATACATACGTATTTGACAATCTTCGCTAATGTAGATCACGCAGGTTTGAACAGGTTACAACTTGTGCGCGCCACTGCTATCGTGCTCGACGCGTAAGCATTGTTTTACTTAGTTTGAATTTGACTACTGGTGATAGCGGTACGGCCTAGCGTGCGTTCATTGTTTACTATTTATTCATTATGTATTGAGTATAGTACCTATACTCTAGGCGCTGAAGAAAGAAACTAAACCCAAACAAATACACGCATATTGCTCGTGAGTGAGTGTTTAGGCGCAGGAGACATTACAGGACCGCATCAAGATATTATGGGTAGTCATCAAAAATTTCATACAAGATAATTATTATCTTTTACAGTAAATTTCAGTTAGAGATTCACAAACGAGTTAACTACACTTTTTAGTTATTAGTAAGTAAGCTGCGCGCACTCATTCAGAAGAGGAACTTGAATCTTCTGAATCGTTTAAATGAATTATTAGAGGTTCAATTTGGGTATCGATGACATTGTCCAAATCCCACATTTTGACCTCAACCTTCTCCCGAACGTGGCGGATACAGTTTTTCCATTCCTCTGCCGTAACTCTATTGACTGCGATGTGAAAGAGATTTTTAACATCAGAAAATTTATAAGTATTATTATTCGACGCCACGTATTGCTTTATGTTGGCCCAAATCAGCTCAATAGGGTTCAGCTCACAATGGTAGGGTGGCAGTCTCAAGACAGTTTTATTTTGTTTTTTGGCCATTTCGTCGATCATTTTAAAATCGTATTTGTATTTATGTCTATTGACTATACTTATCAATTCACCCTTGACCATTGTTTCATCAAAATCGATCTGTTTTGAGGCCAGCCATTGTTGTATGTTTGCTTTTTTAGTTGCCATTGTGGGAATTTTTTCTATTTTTCTAGAATGGTACAGGGCATTATCCAGTACAATAACAGCGTTATTCTCCAGCTTTAGTAACATTTTGGAGAACCAATTTTCAAAGGAATTGCCGTCCATCTCCTCATGATAGTCCCCTGTCTTTTTTGATTCAAAGGCCCACAGTGCTTCGGGAACAAAGCCGTCTTCACTACCTACGTGACAAATGATCAGCAGTTTGCCTTTTCCTGGAAATAAATTATTCCTTACACTATGGATTGATTAAATTTGAAGGAATGAGGCAATTGAGTTCATTTAGCTGAATTTAAGAGTCACGGAATGCTGATCAAAAACTGAAAAACGTAGAAAATTGAAGTTTGCAACTTCTCAAAACCCATTCAAAGCAAATTGACTGCACCCAAAAATGATAAGAAATTTCAAAATAACGCTTAAAAGAGGGTCGAAGTTTTTTTCCTAATGACTACACTGCGAATGCACCATTTTTGGAGAATATCACACATTATCTGCTATCACAGCATATTATTTGCCCGAATTTATCAAAATTAAATTGCCGGATAGATGAAGGAGCTTACCTGCAGGATTTTTCAATCCAGCCGAAAGACCGTCTAGAAAAGCCTGCCTTGATGATGTTACTGATTTGTCGACCCAAACTTTCGCTTGAGTATGTCCAGCATTCACCCACGTTTCGTCCAAATAGTAAATTTTTCTTTTTTCATCGCGAAACTTCCGAATCTTCCTAAGGTATTCCCTTCTCCACACAACAATTTCTTCTTTCTCTATTAACATACTGTTTCTTCCCCGTTTCAAGAATCGAAAATTAAGTTCCTTCAAAAGTTTTCGGAATGTGGTTCTTTTAAATGATGGAAGATCCTCATCAGCATTAACTAATCTTAATATCTTATCTACTGTAGGTATCTCATTTCGGAAGAAAAAATTATGCATTTTCCTCCTGATGGCAGTTCTGTCAAAGTCATCTACTCCGTCCGTTATCCTTTTTCTTGCAGGATACGGTTTTGGCTCAGAAAGTGAGTGAGTGCTCCTATATTCCTTAATGATCCTATAAACACTGGACCGACATACTCCAGAAATATGTGCTACCTTACATATAACTTCGTCCACGATCAAATCGGGTTTTTCTTGAATTTGGTTTTTGTATATATTTAATATTATTTGTTTTTCATTTGCACTTAAATGTAGCTTCTTAGCCCTTTTTTTGGGTGGGGTTGCGCTGATGTCAACCACTTCGTCGGCTGTATCTGTGTCAGACATCGTATCTTAGGCAATATATAAACAAAACGTTCCACTCGCGAAAAACGAGTATACGCTACTGAATGCGTAATGCGTATGCAATGCAATCCTGTGCGTGAATTAACTGTTAGATGCCTATCGTGTCATCTACAATCACGTTTACAAGTCCAAACCTGTGCAGATTCGTAGAGCACCGACGACTGCTAGTGACCTTGAATTTGTCTGTAGATCGATGTTACTCCAGTCAATTTAGGTTCAAAGTGGATGTTTTCTAAACCAAGTTGTTGTTCCTACATCAAAAATATATCGATGATGTTTTGTACTGGGAGCTCATGAAAGATCAAGGTAACTTATTTTAACAGTCATCCTTTTTCTAGTCTCAAGATGACACGAAAAAGGGTCTGTGGATTCACTAGAAATACACTGCCGAGGATGTTTAGACCTAAAGTGACTGGAGTATATCCGTGGATGATTTCGAGGGATCTGTTCACGTGCTGATCACTGTTTACGTTTAATGTCTTTCTTCAGCGCCCAGAGTATAGTAATGTTATCACAAACTCAGAAGCGAAAGCACAAAACATTGACAATTTATGACATTAAAAGAAACCACGAGAAGGTCAAGAAGTGAAAATAACTAACAAATAAAATAACTCAACAAGATACTCAAAAAGGTGGCATTCAGACTTGTTCAAATACAAATTGTTATTGACACACGATACTTGTAAACAAAAATTTTTTTGTTGTAGATTTTCAGCTATACATAATCAGTGTGTTCAGATTGTAAAAGCATAAAAATGTGTGGACATTGATGAAACATGATAACCACCTCTACTCCCAGCTGAGCCAGAATCATTCTAGACAAATTAGCATAATTTGTCGACACAGTTGTCATTCCCAGATCGAAATCTGAAACAGGATATCCATTCAATTGCCTCTTAACATAATTATGCATAACTGACTGTTGATTCCTGCTGCACATAAATCTCAATATTTCTTTCAAGCAGCTCATTTCGCGTTGCGATCTTAGTAATTGTGGCGAATAAATCAAATCCTCTTTATCACTAATGAAAATTCAATATCCCGTGCTTTCAGAGTTTCAATTAGCAGGTTTCGTGTATAGAGACGTAAAGACAGTTATCTATAAGATAAATGTCACACGTATGAGTAAGGTGCGTTTACTGAGAGGAAAAATGTATCGACGTTTGAAATACGAGAAAGTCATTTGCATAGACTTGTAGTTATTTAAGATTCTTCGCACATATACAAGAACTGATAGTACATTGAATGTCAAGTCGGTTAATGTACAATAATTGAATAATATGTATTCAATAGTTCGAATTTGGTTTGTCAGAATAAGTAGGTATTTTGTACCACTTACACCATAATGATGTCTAGAGTTGGATTCGTGAGAATTATGTGTAATACAGCAGCTTCATGATAGTTTAGTTTGTTTTTTCAAACGTCAGAATGAAGTATGTTCTAAAGCTCTATCCAATTGACCAAAAAAATAAGTTTGCAACATGCCTCTGTAGCGATCACCGTTGACTGCAACCGACATGAAAACCACACCTTACAGTCATTTTTTGTGGATGAAGTTATGTTTCTTGAAGCACATGAGAGATTTCACCTGACCAATAACGCTTTTTTAATCATTGACCACAGATTTGTCATCTATGCTATTTACCTAAAAACCTTTCGAATTAATAAAAATCCAAAATATGGACTTGAGATGTTGTTTTGATTTATCAACGGCGTCCTTCTACGTGATTATTTAAGATATTCCAAAAGCGTACCGTCGCTTGTTATAATCCTATTAAACGGCTATATCTTTATTTTCAGCGCATACTAAATAAGCAAAATGGGCTGGATGGCTCAATCAAAGTCGGAAAATTGAGTTACGCGCCGTTAGGAGCGCGTTTATCATCGAAAACAAAAAAGTAATAAATATTAATCGTTCGAGTGACGTGTGTATTTCATACAAAGTATAAAGGTTACGAATAGTAGAGCCACATCCCGGTCTAACGATTGAGTAGACATCTCCGACAGCAACATGTTATTGCCAGACAAATTAAGAAACGCCTGACCACGGCACTCTCGCTCATCTCCCAAACAAAAGTTCTTCTGCGGCCTTGAAGCTGTTTGACGAATGTGGCTGATGTGTCTGGTACATCCAAAACAACAGATACCCGTAAGAGAGAGATATTTTAGTATGCTACTATCTTATAGTCTTAGTACATTATTATCCTAGTACCTTAGTATCTTAGTATCTTAGAATTCTAGTATCTTAGTATACATATTAATACCTTAGTATCGTAGTATCTTAGTATATTAGAATCCTAGTATCTTAGTATATTAATACCTTAGTATCTCATTGTCTTAGTATCTTAGTATCATAGTATCTTAGTATAATAGTATCTTATTATCTTCGTATCTTACTATCTTAGAATCCTAGTATCTTAGTATATTAATATCTTAGTATCTTAGTACCACAGTATCTTAGTATCCTAGTATCTTAGTACCTTAGAATCCTAGTATCTTAGTATCCCGGTATTTTAGTATCATAGTATCTTAGTATCATAGTATCTTAGTATCCTAGTATTTTAGTTTCTTAGTATCTCATTATCGTATCTTAATATCTTAGTATCCTAATACCATAGTATCTTAGTATTTGAGTATTTTAGTTTCTTAGTGTCTTAGTATCATAGTATCATAGTATTTTAGTTTCTTAGTATCTTAGTATCATAGTATCTTAGTATCTCAGTATCTTAGTGTCCTAGAATCATAGTATCTTAGTATCTCAGTATTTTAGTTTCTTAGTATCTTAGTATCACAGTATCTTAGTATCCTAGTATCCTAGTATCTTATTATCGTCGTATCTTACTATCTTATAATCCTAGCATCTTAGTATTTTAATATCTTAGTATCTCAGTACCACAGTATCTTAGTATCCTAGTATCTTAGAATCCTAGTTTCTTAGTATCCCGGTATCTTAGTATCCCGGTATCTTAGTATCATAGTATCTTGATATCTTAGTATCATAGTATTTTAGTTTCTTAGTATCTCAGTATCTTTTTAACATATTATCTTATTATCTTAGTATCTTAGTATCCTAATACCATAGTATCTTAGTATTTTAGTTTCTTAGGATCTCAGTATCCTAGTATCATAGTATCTTAGTATCCTAGTATCCTAGTATCTTATTATCTTCGTATCTTACTATCTTAGAATCCTAGTATCTTAGTATATTAATATCTTAGTATCTTAGTACCACAGTATCTTAATATCCTAGTATCTTAGTATTTTAGTATCATAGTATCTTAGTATTTTAGTTTCTTAGTATCTTATTATCTTATTATCATAGTATCTTATTATCTTAGTATCTTAGTATCCTAATACCATAGTATCTTAGTTTCTTAGTATCCTAGTATCATAGTATCTTAGTATTTTAGTTTCTTAGTATCTTAGTATCTTAGTATCTTAGTATCCTAGTATCATAGTATCTTAGTATCTTAGTATTTTAGTTTCTTAGTATCTCAGTATCCGAGTATCTCAGTATCCTAGTATCCTAATACCATAGTATCTTAGTATTTTAGTTTCTTAGTATCCTAGTATCATAGTATCTTAGTATTTTAGTTTCTTAGTATCTTAGTATCTTAGTATCCTAGTATCTTAGTATCTTAGTATTTTAGTTTCTTAGTATCTTAGTATCCTAGTATCTCAGTATCCTAGTATCTTAGTACCTTAGTATCCTAGTAGGTAATCCTAAATCCAATATGGCGACCGTTTTGAGATGGCGTTGATAATGACCATATTCACCTTTGTGATATAGGTATCAAATCGAAAGGTTTGATGATAGAAACATAACAAGCAACCTGATGTTATTGTGATTTTCATAGATACCAAATGAAAGGGCCTGATGAGGGAAACATAATGAGCAAATTGATGTCATTTTAGGTATGGTGATCAGTGCAAAATATCGATTTATCATTATATGATCAGCATGTATCGATTTTAATGAAATAAATAAATACGTTCTTAAAAACAAGCTTTTTTTCAGCTGATAATGAAACGAAGTAAAAATTAAGAAATTTTCCGATTGGAAATAAGCAATCCCATATAAGGGGTCATAAAAAATGGATAATTAAAAGCATGATCTGGTTTCTGGTAAGCTTGAAAGTACCTCTTAAAAGGTTCGTTTGGTTAAAGATTCTTTCCCAAGTGATATTAGTTTTAGTAGTCTGTAAGCGAATAAATTAAGCGAGAATCATGTGAAATCCATGGCAATTAACCTTGACAATTCATGGATTAATTGATGAAAATAAATAATCATTGTAATGATGTAAAAAATAGTTAAGATTGGTGGCAGATTTCAGTAAGTATGGAAATTCCACGATTATATCTTATTTCCTTCTTGTTTATGTTGTATTGTTGTCCAAGATCTTCACAACCATTATTCGTATTTTATACATAATTATTTATAGCTTATCGTTACATCACAAACAATCAAAAAACTGATAGAATCAGTTTCATTTATATAGCAATTGATTACAAATTGATATATTTAAGGAACCCGTGTACAGTGAAATGTGCACCATATAATACCGTCAAGAAGTTGACTGTGTACTTCTTTGTTTGGCACAAGTTAGCTCTTATGAGAAAAAAGCTAGCAACGAACATGTATAACAAAAAATTAAATGATCCGTGCGATGAACGATATCGGCCTTCACCACGAACAGAGCGCACAAACCACATCAGTGCACCAGCGATTGCCGTCTGTGACGTATGACCACCAATGACGACGCTTGTCCATCGGGGGACCACATCACACATATCGACACCCAACTGTAGGATACACTTTTAAGTTTTTCAAGTGGATTATGCCTTCGAAAATATTCTTGATTACAATACTTTTCCACCAGTAGTATAGCAAGTTGTTCAGTAATGCCGCGTTAATATACACACGAATAAACATTAGATAAATTGTGTGTAAATCTATGCACTATATCTGCGAAAGTGGCTAATGAAAATCTTATAACCGTATTTCAATTAAGCAACTTCCCGCGTGTCAGTACTCGACACTAAAGGAGTTGATTTATCTCAATTATTTCAAGAATTTCACAAAGAACGCGCAATATTAATAACCGAATCAATCCATTTGGAAACGTCAATAAATTTTGCTAATAATGCTGATAAATATATGTATGATTTATCAATAGAACGAATATAAATCACATGCAAATCTAGGTGCATAGATTTATTAGATATGCGGTGAATTGAACAAATCGTTTGTGGAACAAAGTGTCGCGGTTAATGTGATGACAAGAACAGTTTTGCAATTAATGTCGTTATGAGCATGTCAAATGGATCCTGTTATAGCTACAGATCAACAAAGCTTCTGGTCCGGACTTTATTCCAGGTTGCCTCCTTGAGTGAGAGAAGGAAACACACTGTTATCGGCAACATCGGCAAAAGCCTCAATGACTGATTCATCGACAACCAGCTCCATTTGAACAGTGAAAAAACGTCAATTTTGAGGTTTGACAATCCTCAAAGGTCGTTAACTTAACATCAAATAACAATACTCTTAATACTAACGTGGAAACGAAGGTAATTTTATTGTTATCATTATCGACTGCCTATCTTGCAAAAAATTTAAACTGCTTGTTGTTATACAGAGTATAACTCAAAACAGCATATATCCTTCAATAATTGAGATATTGACATGAATCAAAAAAATAACTGTTGAGAAAAGCATTATTCAGTAATCCAGTGTTTCCACAGGGTGTACCAAAATTTAGGGACAGAATATGCAGTATTTGTGATACCTTTGTATGTTCTGTTTCTCGACACCAAATGGTTTTATGACAGCACCTTAAATCTCCCCTTAAATTTGAACAAATTAGAATTGTTTCTTTGAATTTTTATAACGAAAATAAAAATTTATTAACGGTACTGAGCACATAAATAATTCTGATACCTCATAATGCAAATAGTGCAGCATCTTCCGTTTACTCAGTTTTTTTAATTAGTATTTTGTGATCTAAACCATGCACTCAATTGGAATGGAAATCCTCGCACTTCTGTATGTTTCCGTCGAAAAATACGAATTTAATGCAAAAAGCCTTCAAAGTGACAGCTGATTCCTGATCGACTTAATATGCACTTGCATCTTGACTATTGGCAACGTACTTTTGGTTCAAAACAAATATCATACCAGCTTCTTCTACCTGGTCCGAATTCCTTGCTTTACGGATACTTAAGTTCTGAGACTATTCATACATGACGCGTTTAACCAGTACACACCCTGTATATTTGCAGATTAAATCTTCATAGCACGCCAGATATCTCGCAGATACGCTGGCGCCTGTACCGGAGATCATGTAAAAAGTAATTTATTTGATATTAAATGTCGATGAAAACCGTCGATTCGGAATCTAAAATATAACTTGATGGCCATTAAATCTGTGGAAGTGTGTGTTAGGCTTGTTCGTCTAATAGACGGGCTCATTGGATTTCTATAAATAAGGCCATATGGTAAGCGCTATACGTTGCTGGGTTACCTCCAGATCGGGTCTGTTCTGTTCTCAGCATGATTTAATATGACGGCTTTCTGATTTTCTGTATAATGCTAAGTGCTCTTTATCTGATTCGACCTGTCAACGGTTTATTGGAAGAGATATCACTGAGAGGCTTTTCAGATACTTGCCAATTTAGTTTATACTTCCGAACAGAGCTAAGCGCTCACAATAAGCTCGAAATCTATTTTTCATGCTCAACCTTCAACCGGCAGGCGAGGCAGAAATAACTGAGCGTTGCAACTGTTTTGCAGAAAATCTGATTGAGAAGAATTTTGGACAGTTTAGGGTCGAGAAAACCTCTTTTCACTTCCTACGATACTGGCGAGCAAGTATTGTAATCGCAAAAAAATCGAAAATGAGATATAACAAAAAAATATACAATCTTTGATCCAATGTCCGTTTTGTATACAGGGTGTCCCTACTATAGAATAGGGTGTCTTACAACTTAATCCAATGATAGTTACGCTGTGTTTTTCATGTCGACGGTCGCCCATAAGTCTCTTTAAAGTTACACGTGGTTTGATTGAGTTAGAAAAACGTGGGAATTAACAACTCTATAACGTTTCAGGCATTGCACAGGCGCCAAGAAGAAATTGAATATTCAGCGCCATCTGTGATACGTTAGCAAAAGCATATACTTTTTTCTCAGAATAGATTCTAAATTCATGTTTGTGTTCTTGTACGGTCTTATAGATTAGGCTAGTACCTTTCAAATCCGTTTTTGGACTATTTATTGTGGTTGGCTTATTAAAGGTTTTTATTGCATCCGTAAATGATCTATTAATCCTATATTGCTTCTTTTAGAATTTTCTGCAAATTATCATGTGATCTTGTTTCAGTATTATTCACATCACCATTTCTATAACCCACTTTTGTTGCTTAATATAACACCTACAACTTATCCTGTGGTTTCCATGCTGATAGTCCTTAAAATCACATTTAATTACTGCTTACTGATTGCGACGTATCGGTGCCCTTTTTAAAGTACAATTGACAATTCTGACACTATAATATAATCGTCACAAATTCTGCAACATTGCAACATTGTTTCGCTTGGCAACACCGCATTTCGAACATTCCAAGGCAAAGTTTCCACTTCCGTGATCATAAATCAGCGATTTTGGTCAGTATCCATCTAGCGCCCATTTAGGAGTGTCGTCCTGTTGCGAAATGGTTTTCACGTACACGTATTATAATCAAAATAAAAACAAAGAATTAAATTAAATGTTCGAACAGACCTCCTTCTTGGGTTTGACAGTAGCCTAACCTATTGTAGAAACCTGTGCGAACATTTTCTGATGTAACATATCGGCAACACCGCAGACTGCACGACCTTCTGCGTCTCCGTCGCTATCCAATGTGGTGATGACTTTATCTCTTGAGCCAGCTTCTATCTCTTTCTAACATGTGTTGATACACATTCAGCGCTTCTCTTCCGTGCACATTGAACTCGAGCCGTCAGATTAACACTTCTTTTGGCTATTTAAAATTTCACGAACGCGCCCTGTATGCAACGTAACGCACAACACAGACGACAGCTCATCTCGTTGAAGAACAGGTTCGCCCTGGGAGACCGCGCCGTTCTCTCCGATATTGCTCTCACTTTTCCCGCTACTAATAAGCAACCAAAGACCTAATCTAATTAACGGAATGACATGTTTTCGATAACTTCCACCGTTAACGTTGCTCGATAAACGTCAATTAAATCGGACCTTATTGCTGGTGCGCGGCGTTAATGGCGGTTGAAAATTTCTAAATTAGATCAAATCGTCGATGGTTACGTCCGAAAATGCGCCGTAAATCGCGGATTGTTCGGGCATTTCTTCTCGTCGTTGAGGATAGCAGGTGCTGCAGCGGAAATATGTTCTTTCATCGCTCGGACCCACAGTGTCTTTAGGAAACAGTATACTGAAGCACCTATAAAGGACCATTTCGATAAGAAAGAATGTGTCGGGAAAGAAACCCTTTATACGCAATGCCTGTCCACGCTGGAAGAAGGAATCCCATTAGAAAATCGACGGGGTAGCACCCAAAACCAACACAACTAAACGTAAGGTACAGAATAAAAGGATACTACTCCATAAACTGGTGTTTGGGATCTAAAATCCCATTATGGAAATTATTATTAACGAAATGACCCACGCACTACCAAAACCACAACGGAAACCTTTGAATACCCCCACCAGTTTACTTTCAGGGACTCAATAAATAATTGTGGGTGTTGCACTTTATATCTCACTCAGCATATTAAGTTTACATAATCCCAAGTATGTATAACTTGAATCCTAGCGACAGCCCTAGGACGTAGCCCTGTGGTATTCTCATGATACCGTCATCCTCCTTTGTACTGTGGGCGTCCAGGAGCACCTTGGAGTCGCCTCTTCGATCCCGAACGCTCTGTATGTTATACATTTCTCTTGCCACCAGAAAAACCTTCGTTGACGGCAACCACATCATAGCTACGATGATGATGATTTCCGTAGGTACGATCGGTCAGAGTCGAAAACAAAGGTGGTACCGTTAAGGATGATACGCCGATATGCATCATTGGTCATTTCATTCGATTCTGAAACCGTAAACGATTGAACAGTTGAAATTCACATTTTTTGTGGCTGCCGGGAATGGTGGCACCGACCAAAGAAGCAATTGTATAGCAATCGGATGTGCTTACAGCTTGCTGCTGCGTGTGAATGGAGATTATTGGGTTCTGCCTCTCGATCTCTTATACCACACCACATTCAAAGAAACAAATGAGCTATATTCAATGAATCTTCGGTAGATGACAAATAAAATGTGGCAAATTAAAAACTAATAATACAGGGTGTTTCAGTTTATTGTTGCATAACTTTAAGATTCGATAGAACTTTTAAAATCAATGAATAAAGTCTATATAAACATGGGTCGAAAAATGCGTGGCTTCCGAAATACAAGGTATTTAAATTTACTTTCTAAAATAGTTTTTTTTAAATATTTCGAACAATATTTGATGTATAACAGTGAAAATTGGTATACAAGGGTTTTTTGGTACGACAAAACGAACCATGGGCAAAGTTTTACTGTAGCCGCTAGAGGGCGCTCTCTACCGTACCTGTAGTGTATTAAAATGACCGAAAATTTTTTCTTAGTACAATTTTTTGATTTTTGAATAAAAAAGCTGATTCCTCGCACTTTTCAACATAAAAAAGCTCTCTTGTGAATTTTCGTTATAGTTAGCCGTTTTTGAGATATTTCGATTTTCAAGGTTCGACGCATTTTTAACTATTTATGATAAAATAACGTTAAAAAGCCAGTATCTCGATAATTTTTAGAAGTAGAGAGAGAGTTTCTGGTGCCTTGCGAATTTCAGCAAGCCATGTTCACCGTGTTCTTAGAAATGACCATAGACATCCTTACCATTTGCAGCCTGTGCAAGGACTATAGCCAGGGGACGGAGAACGAAGAATCACATTTTGTCAGTGGATTCTTGATAGAACTGATAATAATAGGGAGTTTTTAAGTAACGTTTTATGAACCGATGAGTCATGCTTCACTAGACGTGGAGTGGTAAATTTTCATAATCAACATATTTCGCATGAAAATCTGCATGCAGTTCGGGAAAGAAATTTTCAGCATGAATTTAGTGTGAACGTGTGGATTGGTATCTACCGTAATCGACTATTTGGACCCTACCTTTTGCCTGCCAGGTTAAATGCTGCGACCTTCTTGGAATTTTTAAAGGCTGAACATGCAAATATGTGGGATGATGTTATGTTAGATTTAAGAAGATTGGCCTGGTTCCACCTTGATGGTTGTCCAGCTCATTATTCGAGAATAGTTAGAAACTGGCTGAACGAAAATTATCCAGAAAGATGGATCGGCTGTGGTGGACCAGTCGCCTGGCCTCCACGATCCCCTGACCTAAATCCATTAGATTTCTTTGTGTGGGGATTTCTAAAAGAAAAAGTGTACCAGACTCCCGTAACCACAAGAGATATGCTAATCAGACAGAAAATTAAACAAATTAATATTCTGTTTTTTGTGTTTATTTGGAGTTAGGAATTATTGCTAAACGATCATCTTAATTACTTGTAATGCCCAAATCGAAAATGTAAAAAAAACTATTTTACCATAAATAATTAAAATGCATCGAACCTTAAAAATCGAAATATCTCAAAAACGTCTAACTATAAGGAAAATACTGCCTTGTTTTTTGGGCTGTGTATATTGTCTTGGTGGAGGATGATTCTTCTTTCGGGGCAAGGCATTCTCGTTGCGATAATTGTCTCTGAAAGTTGTAATAAATAAATGTTCTCGGTTGAGTTCCATTTTTCTAATGACTCGGTGACACTTAAAAATTCACTGTAGTGAGAACACTGCACGTATTGTTGTGAAACCTTGAATTTAAGTTTACTAAAGAGTGAGGTTAAGATTCAGTACTGACGTTCGATCCGCGCGGCCTACTATGTTTCTATATGCAAAACTTAAAAGACATCCCTCGTATGTGAGCATTGTCATTTAAAAAACATAAAGATTGAAATTATCAAAAGATGTGATAAAATAGACATGAAATTAGTATATTACAACATGAAAAATACTGAAGAAACTCATGAATCTCCTTGACTTGTGTCGCTTTAAAACAATACCAGCAGAACATAGAAAAAAACAGTCACGAATATAACTACAAATTGAAATTAGATAAACAATACGTAAATTATTTATTATTCTTTATTGGCAGATATTCCTCTCTAAAGGGTATTCATCAACAGAACAATATGCTTTTTTATTATTAATGACATTATTTTCACTTTGAATACATATTATGTTTCTAGTTGTGATGAAGTTTGTTGTTTACGCCATATATTTAGTACTCTTTTCCATGTTGTCTTAGAAGGAAGTGATGCTGTCATTCAGTTGTTTGAAATCCTGGTGCTATTTCTCTCTCTCATAAATACATTTGCTTAGATTAGAGGTTTGACTTAGAGGTCTGACTCTTATGGATCTGTACTGTATCTTCCAAGAAAATTCGAATAGTTAAAATCAGTAAACATATTGCATTTTAATACATACTTTTGACTCATCTGCCTACCAATGTAACGGTTTTGTTATAGTGAACTCGGTGCCTACATTGAAAGGGGAATCAAAGCAACTGCACATAGAGTCGTTGACAGCTGGTTGTCTCTAATCTGTAACCGTGCTTTGATGGCCTGGTATCTTCTACTTAAAGATTATTTATTTGTATTGTCCAGCGAGGGCCCTCTGTCACTTCCTAGTTCGATTCCAAAATCGTTCCAACCACCTACCAGCCCAGAAACAATTCTAAAATCATAACCACGCGTATAAAAGCGTACCGAACGATAACCGGATGGTTCTGGTACGATCCCAATGCTCGAGGTTGGAGCAAATCTTATGAATTCGTGGTTATATCTCGAGGAGGGGTCTAGCTGGTCCAATTCCTAGCTTAAAATTGACACCACGACCATTCAGGATTCTTCAAGGCCGTAGTCAAACTCAATGTTCTATCAAAGTTTCTCCGCTTCAAGTTATGGAGAGCAAAAATGTAAATTTTGAACTGCAAGGTGTTGGTTATCATAAGAAGCAGGTACTACAAAATCATGTAGATTACATAACTAGTTCCGGTGCTTCCTTTAACGTCTACATCTCAACCTTCGCAAGGTGTTTCGTTCACCCCAAAACGAATGCATGCGTTGAACGGTCGTTCCTCATATAATAAATGTATGGATGGTACCTGCCCGGACGGGCGATCGCATCAGCTACCGTTGCACAGCTCTTCGTCGGGTACGACCAAGAGCGAAGGTACGACATATGGCGATTTCGTTATACTGCTTGGCGCCTCTTTTCGACTTCCTTCTGGCCTTGCAAGATCGATGGGGTCATTATCGGGCCGGTAATCTGGCGCGTGCCGCAACAGCTGATGCAGATGTCAGCGCCTACTATGTTCGCGTCCGGATAATGATGGAGGTAGTTTTGTTTCGCTTTCGTTATATTTTAGGCAGGGTGATTGAAACTTATCGTCGGTTTTGGGGTATAATGACTCGGTGACACTTAAAAATTCACTGTAGTGAGAACATTGCACGTATTGTTGTGAAACTTTGAATTTAAGTTTACTAAAGAGTGAGGTTAAGATTCAGTATTGACGTTCAATCCGCGCGGCCTACTATGTTTCTATATACAAAACTTAAAAGACATGCCTCGAATGTACATTAAAATATCTCTTCATAGTGAATGCGCATTTTAAAACTTCCCTGTGTTTTTTTTTGTAAACGCTTTGGGATAAATTTTGAAGTAAATAGATAAAAAATAAAGAAATGCAAACTTACCAAAAATTTGGTTTGAAATGCATACCTTCGGTTTAGCGCCTTAAGTTTTTTTATTAAATGAAAATTTGTCTTTTTTTTAACAAAAAGTACAGAAAAATTTCTATATAAAACAATGTGTTTCATATCCCAATTTAATACTTCTTAAATTCGACAGAATCTTTGGAAGAAATCCTAATTCCAAAGAGAGCGTGTCGCGGAAAAAACACATCCAATAAATGTACACAAATTTTATAAAATCAAAATTGCGCATTCTAAGCGCCGACGTCAACTTTGAGATTTAAGCTTCATATTTAAACCGTCATTGTCTTCACCTAATGCAGTCTGGATTTTTTAAAAATGTTGTGGGGATTGCAATTACTGCATGTCCCCCGAGATCATCAAAGCTTCTGGTCCGGACTTGATTCCTGTCGTTGTATTGAAGACACGTTCGGCGGAGCCTGCTCCAGTTCGTTCCCATCTCTTCCAGATAGCTTACGAATTCGGCACCTTTCCAAAAAACTGGAACGTCTCAAAAAACGAACCTAAGACCGGCTCTTATCATTGCAGGCCTGGAACTCTGCTGTCTCCTGCTTCTTGAAGAAAATTTGTAGTACGGCAAAAAATATGGGGACGTGCTTTGTCTTGCTGTGGTACGCCTCGGTGGATTAGTTGACCTTCTTCGTGTTCCTCTACCTTCTTCTATCCACCCCTGACAAAGTCTCTAACATGGACGACTTCGAACACGAGGCATTTTGTTATTCTTAACCCCGTCAAATGGAAGGGCAATAATTAAAAATGTATGTACTACTCAGCTCTCAGAAAATGCTTTCTTCACAAAAACTAAAAGATAATATGTGAACAAGGTTAAGCAAAACCAAAGATAAAACGTTGACATTGTTGTAACACCCAGTATATGACTTGAAGCTTACTTTCGAAGAAAGACCTCCTTATTTCTTAAATGCAAATGATCAATTAATTACGCCTATCAAAATACTCGTCGTCTCTATACTTTCATGATGCCTTCAGGCACACGTTTATTCTGAAACCAGCTTGTTGTTATAACCTCACGCTTGATAAAAACCAACTTCTCGTCAACCTCCTTCAACGAACCGTGATACAACTAATTCCCCATGAAATCCGTATGGCCCATAATAATCTCCAACTCCTTTCATGTGCTCCTATACACATAAATTTCGCCATCATTCCGCGTGCTTCATTACGCAAACTTCGCTCTGGATCGAATCCAACTAACTCAGCCTTGTTAGCCTGCAATTATGCGATTCTTGAGTCTTGCGTCCACCTGCGTCCATGGTTTATGCTAAAAACAGTGTAATTATCGTTATATTATCCGTAATTTTATTATTATTCCTTAGGGTATGCGTTGAATTTAAGCAATGCAGACCGAGTAAAAACGTTTGATCCGTGAATTCGCGGTGGTTAACAGAAGATATTTCATCAAAACTAAGTATAAAGGGGATAATTACGGAAGGAAATTGTCGTGACAGGGTTTGACTTCATCGCAAACGTTGTGAAAATCGGCAACATCGCATCCAATCTAAATCCATTATATAGTGAATCCGTCGTTGTGATTCAACTTTAGCGCTTGTCGTGTTCGCGATAAAAAACCTTGCTGACTTCCGGCCGCCGATTGCGACAAGGCGCGCCGACGCTTCCTCGACGGATGAAACGAGAACTAACGCCGCGATACGCCATTGTTATTTTTATACAGCAGCAATCGTTGGTTTGGTGCCACGGTCTCGCGCGTTTTATAGGTTTTTCGCTTTGGATGATCAGTGGAACGTCGGGAATATTATCTTTATATTAAAGCTAGTTTCTGAAGAGCTAATGGTTTGTTTTATATACTAAGTGACATATAAATCCGAACACCCAGTTTAAATGGTTTTATTTTAATAAAAGTTGGAAAGTTGGTGAATGTATTTATCTTACTGTAAATAACAAGTGATAAAATGTTCAGCGTTATCAGTTGGACATTCCGGTTTTTATACTGCTTTTTTTTAATTCACTAACGCTCTAAAAATGAATATTTCAGCCGCAGTAAAGAATCAACGTTGGCGGATTTTGATTCTTGACATCCTTTACGATCGGTTACGATGCCTAGAGTACGGAGACCTGTACGATTTCGTCAACTTAGTGAGTTTGATACGGGCCGTATAGTGGGACTTCGGGAAGCTGGACTTTCTTTTCGGGCAATTGCAGTTAGAGTGCAAAGAAGTGTAGACATTGTGGTTAGGTGTTGTCAGGCATGGCTTCGAGAAGGCCATACGCAAAGAGCAAGGGGCACTGGATGCCGCCGTAGAACAACATACCGTGAAGATCGCCGCCTAAGATTATTGGCCATAAGGGACCGTTTCTCCACTACCAGGTCCATTGCAAATGAATGGTTTGCAGAACACGGAGGACCTATTGGCATGCGAAGTGTTTACCGACGAATGAGAAGTTTTGGCTTGTTTTCATACCGGCCACACTGGGTCCTCCCTTTAACTCGAGAACACCGACGTAATCGCCTTGAGTGGTGCAGACAACGGTCACTCTGGGATCAGGAATGGAACAGTATTGTCTTTAGTGACGAGTCTCGATTTTGTTTAGGCATGCACGATGATCGTGTCAGGGTTAGAAGGCGACGTGGTGAAAGGAGAAATCCACAGTTTTTTGTTGAAAGACATGTTCATCACACTGTTGGAGTTATGGTTTGGGGTGCTATAGCTTATGGTTCCAGGTCACCTTTAATCTTCATCAGAGGTAACATAAACGCGCAGCGTTATATCCACGAAGTTCTAGAACCCCATCTTTTACCCTTGACACCCTGGCAGATCCAACTTTCCAACAAGATGATAATGCCCGACCACATGTTGCAAGTCACAATAGACTTCTTTCAACATAATGATGTCACATTGTTACCATGGCCACCAAGATCTCCCGACTTATCCCCAATTGAGCACGTGTGGGATATGATGGGTAGGAGATTGCTCAATTTGCAACGTCCTCCTCAGACTCTAGAAGCACTTCGAGAGGAGTTGGTGGTTGCCTGGAATGAGATACCTCAGGAGGACATTGACCACCTGATCAGAAGCATGCCTAGGCGCGTTGGAGAATGCGTAGCATATCAGGGTGCATTCACACATGATTAAAGGTCAAAGGGCTTTAAAGGAGTGCAATCATTTTGAAATTTTTATCATTTACTTATTGTTCATTAAGTACTTATACAAAATTTTATTAAAATAAAACCATTTAAACTGGGTGTTCGGATTTATATGTCACTTAGTATACGTAGAAGTATC
Organism: Acanthoscelides obtectus; assembly: GCA_963669975.1. Classification (NCBI taxonomy): domain Eukaryota; kingdom Metazoa; phylum Arthropoda; class Insecta; order Coleoptera; family Chrysomelidae; genus Acanthoscelides; species Acanthoscelides obtectus. Next base: position 3,652,588 of record CAVLJG010000008.1, on the reverse strand, counting down.
CCAAAGACTTCTGAACACAGGGAGATCGGATCGGATTCTTATAAATATGCTGTCGGTCTCAGTTCTTTTCCCAGATATTGCATTCTCAACAACTAAACGGTTTGACTCACTTTTTATTCGATTGTCAGAAAAATTCATTATAGGAAAAAAGTATTGCTGACCGTTATCTCATGGAATCATTACAACATTCAAATTCGTCATCTCCACTTAACCAATCAACGGACAAAAAATCCAATAAAATTCCTTTTTTACACAAAACAAACACTTTTTATCCATTTTTTCCTGGTTGACGAAACAATCTACTAATGAATAATAACATGAAGGTTATCGAACCGACCTTGAGTCAAACGCGAATTTTTAAAAACCGAAATTGAATAAAACCTTGCGCGGAAACAATAGCATTTGAATATTATCTGAAAAATACGTAATGAGCACAGATAATATTCGAGTGAAATCCGCCTTGAGCTGCGAGCCTCATGGGTGCTAGAACAATAAATAGCACAGTACCACGTGTGTTTTACCTTTTAATCAAATGAAAAAAAAACGATAAACCATAGGTTAACAACTGCCTATACAAATACTTGTTGCAGATGCTAAAAATGACTGAAAGCCTATGCTTTTCTGGTCCAAATGATCGATTACCCTTTTCTAGCAGACAACCTCGGCAATCTAGCTTTCTTCTATCGCTACACCAATGAGCTTTGATCCTCAGAGCTCTCGTCCAAGATGCCACAGCGCGATGGGCCTGCCAGACAGACCCACCTCTGGCCAATACGACCGCTGCTTTGCTCCTAGGGTGACGAGATTGTGGGACAATCTACAAGAGGAGTATTTCCCAGCTCTACTAACCACATGTATTGACAGAATCCTGTTTTCGGACCTTTAAAGATATACATGTCTCTTCCTTTATGGGTCTAAGCATGTCAAAAGACCACACACATTGTCTCCACAAAGTTAGACTGGTACTGATGATTGCTAGAAAGCATGAAACAACGCTGTATGCGGTTGGTCATGATTACAGGACTACTAACAAACAGATCATCATCCTGAAATGAACGTTTATCAGTGATTCGCTATATAAGTGAGACGATTATAATACCTCCGAGCCCGAGGCCTAATTTGAAATGTCATTCTTTTGTTTATGGTCGGTAGGCCGACAGCATCAGAGCAACATAGCAGGCCGTGCAACGGCCGCTGTGCTTTTATTTACCTTGTCAATATGCCGACCAACTTGCGTCATAGTCATAGCTCATTATTAATATCGGCCTACTATTTTAATATGAGATCGATAACGATGATCTCTAGAGTACTAATTAAAGATGCTGATGAACTTGCTAGATGAGATCGGAATTGGTTTCGTTCTGCGAGTAATGCACGAAGGTATCAGATACCGAGATGCATTTTCAGAGATATGGGACGGTAAACAAGCTGTGAATGGTATCAAAAAAGGAATATAATCAAATTTGTTAGTTAATGCAACAATGTAATATCCATATTACACAGTATATCACAAAATATGTTATGTCTTCAAGACTACACATTTTTATACAAAATTTCACTACTATGAATTATGATTTTCCATGAGATATTTTTTCAATTTCCCTTTGAACATTTTCAAACTTACATCTTGATATCATTACATTATTTATTAATTTCGGACAATCCATTTTGAAATACTGACTTGCTCGTTATATTGCTACTGCAGTTTTGTAAATGATAGTCTATTCTTCCTCTAGTAGAATAATTGTGGCACTCATTGTTCAATACAATAAAATTTTCTAAGTGATTTGGTAGAAGATGTTTTGCAACTTGAACATGAAAATGAAAACCAAGTAGTCTATGAAATTTTTGATATTTAACCATTGTTGTTCTTTTATCATAAAATTTATTCTAGTATATTTATTTTTATGTAAGATTATTCTCATAGCTTTATTTTGTAATATTTTTAATTTTAATAATACAATTTCATTTGCAGTGAACAAAATAGTCGAAAATATAACAAATGAGGAAGAATGATAGTGTTGTACAAAATTTTTTTAGAATAAGGCTATGCGAAATTCTATAAAAGTAATTTATTTTCTTGGACATTTTTGAAATAATATATTAATAGTGCCTTTTAAATTTTAATATTTAAATGATTCCATTGACATAATTGTTTCATCATTAATTTTAAGATTTATCGTATTTTGATCTAGAGATTTTCCTATTAACATATATTTTGTTCCGTTTATGTTTAATTTAAGTTTATTTATATTTAGCCAATTTATTACGTTTTTCATATCATTATTTAACAGCTCTATTGCACTTTCAGTGTCTTTATTTGATATATATATATATATTGATATATATATATACAGGGTGGCGGCTCATTTTTTTTGAAAAATGATCAGTCCCGAAAAAAAAAAGTCCCGTCGATTTTGTTTTCGAGGGGGACACAAGTTTGCCAAAAAAATACATTAACACGTGCAGCCACTTATTGAAGTCTACTTTAAGCTTCATTTATCTCCACTAATGATGATTTATTAGTCTTATTTAAGCTTTAAATCAACAAATCTTGAAAACTACTGAACTGAATCTCATGTATTTTACAGCATTATAAAGGGAATTGAAAGACCTTTAAAATAAGGTATCACTTGACCCCCCTTTCCATTTAAGATTTTAGGGTAGGTGTCACCTCCGACCAAGGGGCTGCACGTGTTAACGTCATTTGTTGCCAAACTTGTGTCCCCCTCGAAAACAAAATCGACGAGTCTGAGCGTTTTTCCAAAAAAAAAACTGAGCTGTCAGTAAATGCGTCTGTTTCGTTCTCGATGCGCCACCCTGTATATGAAGGGATACTGGTAGTCTTACTTTGACCTGCCAAGAACGATGACTACAACTATAGCTTTGTGTGTAACTAGTGTGACTCCTCTAGTTTGAGTCAAAAGTCTGTTGGTTAAGCTTTTTAAATTACACAGTCTAAATGTCAGCAAATTTATTTTAATTATAATCTTTTCAACCGGTTCTTCTTATTCTTTTAAGTTCTTTGAACGCTTTGATTCAGTCCAGTTTGTCTGTGTTTTTGTCGTTACCACCATAACCGATATTGAACTGTGCTGATCGAAAAGAACAAAACACAGAATCGAACCATGAATTCTTCTTTGATGACAAACCTGTGCCGGTCTGTTTGGCTGTTTTGTGAATAGTAAACATTCTATTTCAAGAAATGTATTTGAGGATAGAACTTTGGTGACGGAAACAAACGAAAGTTACGGAAAAATCACTGACTGTGGCTTACAAACTGCACAAAGCGTAATTTGGACAACAGCTTGATGTTTACAGTTGCTTAGATGGATTTATAATTAAACGCTTGTCTGATGCTAAGTACATATATAAAAAGTTAAATAGAGCAAAAAATAACTGTAGACGCAATGTGTAGTCCAGTCAAATTCGTCTTATATGAAAAAAACTCTTGTGTGAATGTTGATTCCCACGGGGAGTGCGTACCTGCGACTCGATGACTCACATCTCAATGATGTTATTTTTAAATAATAAAATTCCCAAGCGCCTACTAAAAATATGAATTAACTTAATGGCCAAGCCTGTATCTTCTTGACAGTGTGCCTCCGTAACAGAATGGCATTTTGAAATTATGAAAATATGAAAGTTTCAGAACATACCCCAGTAGATATTTCAAAGAGCTCAGACATGTCGTCTAAAATGGGAAAACTTTAAGAATAAAAAAGTATTCTTCTAAGCTTTCACACACCCATTCTACTGCGTCTCTTCTAGAAAGGACGGTTCAAAAGACCTAAAGGTATCTGTTGAAAGAAGAGCAGTTTTCAAGAGTGATAATATTTGAATATTGTCAAATTGACTTCAGTTTCTTGGATCACAGAGAGATATTTCAAGCCTGATGGCCCCCGTTTTGTCTATGATGACTGTATTATTTGTAAGACACACGTACAGTTTCGGAATCAGAAAGCGGATAAGGAAATAAAAATGCTAATTATTCCATAAACGCGATCTGTCAAATAAATAAAGCAGGAACTAATTGTTTCGTGCGGTAATTGGCTAGATGCAAAGAACACAAGCTCGTGCGCTTTTACTTTGTGGAACCATTCCAGAAACACCGCGACATCCGCCACTACAAAGGAAATTGAATTTCTGTAATACTTCTGAGGCGCGGTTTTATTGTTGACCCATAGGAATCAAAATTTGCGACTTTAAGAAGAATTTGCGGTCCTGTACCCCCAAATACATTTTGGGAAAATCTATTTATAGGATGTTATACATGACATTTGAGGGCACATTTCAATATTGGCCATTATACAGGGTGTCCCAATTTCGATCTACATATCAAAGTTGTGATTTTTAGAATGCCTCAAATTTTATTACATATTTGGATGAACCAATTCAAAAGAAGAAAATTGATATGACATACTATGGGGTTTTGATAATTAGCTGCTGAGATATCAGGTGTTTTGTCTAGAAAAACCCTCCACTTCGGGAACCCATCAGTCCACCATTTTGAAATTTGGTGTGCTGAATTTTGCATAAAAAAAAAAGTGACAACCCGCAGCTTTTATCTTATCTGTTACTTTTTCGAATTTTACTTTTTGCTCATACAGGGTGGTCAAAAATGCAAATTGTAGTTTTTCTCAAAATTTCAAATGCATGACCCTGTATATCTGTAAAAGTTTGGATTCAATTCCCTATAAGCTTTTTTTCTACTCAACTCCATCCGGTGTTCCCCGGTGGCATAGTTAGAAAGTTTCTCTCCTGTAATAGTCATTAAACGTATGCCATGACGACTTTTAAAACGTTCTAGCCATCCTTTGCTGGCCACAAAATCATCTTTTTTTGTTATTTCCTTATAAAAAAACTTAGCTTTCATGGCCAACATGGGTCCTGAAATTGGTGCATGCCTATTTCTTTCCTGAAGAAACCACATGTACAAAGCTTCTTCCACTTCTGGATGTTCAGCTTTCTTGAGTGTCTGTCTCTTGCCTGGCCCGCAGTCAGTAGTTGACATGAACTTCTTGATCTTCTCGTGGTTTCTTTTAATGTTATAAATTGTAGATCGGCCTACGCCGTATTCACTTGCTAAACTAGTGAAAGTTTCATTGCGATTTAAGCGGTCTAAAATATCACATTTTTCTTTGTCAATGTTTTGTGCTTTCGCTTCTGAGTTTGTGATGACTAGGTACTAGGTACTATACTTAATACACAATGAATAAATAGTAAACAATGAACGCACGCTAGGCCGTACCGCTATCACCCGTAGTCAAATTCAAACTAAGTAAAACAATGCTTACGCGTCGAGCACGATAGCGGTGGCGCGCACAAGTTGTAACCTGTTCAAACCTGCGTGATCTACATTAGCGAAGATTGTCAAATACGTATGTATGTACATAATAAAAACCAACCGGATTCTCGGGGGTCCACTGTATTACGTTTCATAAATTCGCCCGAATCCTTACGAAATGTTCGCAATTATTTACGGTGTACAAGGAAAAGCTCAAGAAGGTCGAAGAAATCTCTCGTGTTATTTTAGCCGACCGTGAACCCAATGATTTGGAAAAAAGCATGAGAAATAACCGCATTATCAATAGTTTTTTTAAGGTACGGATACTGCATTTTGCTGCCAAGTACGTTTCAATAATAAATACAATGCTTAAATGTATTGAAGACATACATAATTTAGAGAAAATTAATGAGCAGTATATATATGAATCTTGTAGAAATAAAAAGCTTCCTTTGATTGTAATTGTAAAGGAACGTTAATTCCGGAGATATTATTTCTAATATCCTGGGACTTTGTGTCTGAAATTTGAACTTGCCGTCAAATGCCAATATGTCATTTCAAACCTTCAGAAAATTAGTTATACAAAAAGTCATGTTTCATCGTCCCTAGATATCAATTTCTTCAGATTACACACCGAGGAAAAAGATGCTTGGACCATTCATGATTTGCCTACAGTCTATCTGAGTCAAAACCAGTAGCAGCCAAACGCGGTCAATTCTGTGGTAAAGGACTTTTTACCTACTAGCTAACACTGTGAAGCTTTACTTTTAAATAGGCGCGTCTATTAGTACCACTTTTTGTGGTGCTGCGGTACCCATACAGGAACGTACTCAGAGACTCACCTGTAAAATGATTATATTGTCTCGTGATGATGGTGATTATAGAATGTATTAATGTTCAATGAGAAAACCAAACGTTGTTTGCTATTTAAAGCTTGAAATTAGGAGTACAATTAGAGCAATTTAGCTTAGCAGAAGATAAAAGATTTTATGAAGAGGTATTCTCTATCTATACACTACTGAGTTTCTCTTAGCTGAAACATAATGTTTTGTCCGGTTTCCGAAAATGATGCAGCAATGCTCGTTTTTTCGCTGGTTTGTTGGAAAAAGATAGGTTGAACCTGCCGTTATCAGTTCGTAATGGAGGCACAAGCTAGACCATCTGAGAAAAAAAAATTCACGAACATGTATAACGGATAAACTAAACGGATCAAATCAGCCAAACAGATAAAAACGTTCCATTGACGTCCTTTCCCTGTCCTATCGGTACAACATCTGGCAACGTCGCCTCTCTCTGATTCGGTACACGCGGTAGCGCGACAGTAACACCAGAACACTTAGACACGACACGCCGCAGGGAGCAGAATCAAACGCCTATCGAAAACATTTCTCTGTGATTCTAAATCTTAAGGGCAAATCTAATAGACTTATCAAGGTTGTTTTCGAGTAATATATACCTTATTGGAACCCTAGTCCGGACCTGTATTCACACCGAACTCTTCGAAAATTACCCACGCTCCCTTTTTTACCGGTCGTCCGTATCGTACAATTTTCAAGCTTCTGTGTAAAATTTCAGAGAGACGATGACTTGTATGTTTCTCGGAGAGCTTCTCGTCAGATTACTTTTTCTTTCAGAATTATATTTTAGAACAAGAGAGCTGTATTTTCAGGTACTACTACTTCTCTTTTTTATCCATTCGTCACGCTAGTCTTCCGATTTTGTGACGTAACGAAGCGTCTGAGGTGCTAGGTTTAGTCAAAAGTTGTACATTTTTTCTTAATTTCAATTTAACTATTTGCTAATGTGATTTCGTTAAAAGTCTGATTGTGATCGGTTTTTGTAAAATTGCGCCACTGTTTTTGCCTGGTAGGAATCTACAGAAGAATAGTTCGATAAACGTAGAATAAAAGGACTATATATACAGGGTTATCCAAATTAAGTGTCCACCATTAGTAACTTTGTTATTAGTGAAAATACAAAGTTGTTTGAATTAGCAAACTAGTAGCATTTTTAACGCTGGTAAAAATGAGAAATAAAAAAAACAATTGAGAGTCGTTATTTTGATTTTTTCAGTAAAATAACATTTTTTTAAATGGAAACCCCTGTATATTATATTTTTTTCTGTTAAAGCATCAAATTTTAAACAAAAAAGTTCATAATGACTTTTCCCCTAAAGTCAAAAATAAAGTCAAAATAACGATAAATATTTTTAATTATTTGCAGTATTATAATATTAAGACGGCTATGAAAACAACATGGCGTTCGCGATTTGACAGCATTAAGATAAGCGACAAATTGTTAAATTGGACATACTCGCAACTAGAAGGCTTTGGAAAACAATGATAAAATCAAATAATGTCAAACATTAGTGTAAATACTTGTTTATAAGCTTTATTGTGTCATTAATTTAAAGAAAAATGTTCTCCCATGAAGAAAAGTGTGATATGTTAGAATGCTATTTAGTGTGCAGAAAATCCTCCTTGAGAGCAACAGAATACTACAGTGAATTATATCCCGCTCGCATTCAACCGTATGAACGATATTTTCTGAGACTTTATCGAAAATTTAGGGGCAACGAAAATGTTTTTGCTAAAACAAGGGCAAAAAAAGAATTCATAATAAGCGAGGCCACGGAAATTGCAGTTATTGGATATTTTGAAGCTTATCATGAGAATTCAATAGCAGATATTCTCAAGGACTCTAATTTCAGTTATGGTACTGTTCAAAGGATTTTAAAAAAATACAAATTTATTCCGTATAAGTACCGACCAGTTCAAACGCTTTTGGCAGGGGATCCAGAGAGAAGACTTGTTTTTTGCCATTGGTATCTTAGCTTCTGTCGCCAAAATGTAAATAACTTTCGTTACCTTTTATGGACAGATGAATCAAATTTTTCAAATTCTGGAATGTTTAATAGAAAAAACCATCATTATTGGTCAAGAGAAAATCTTTTGTTAGTACATCCAAGAGGCCCACAAGTCCGTTTCAGTTTCAACGTTTGGTGCGGTATAATTGGTTCAACAATTGTTGGCCCGTTCTTTTATGAGGGAACCCTAACTGGTGAAAGATATGTGGAATTTATGTCAGAAATTCTGACTAATTTCTTAGACGAATTGGATCTTATAAGTAGACATCATCTGCATTTTCAGCAAGATGGCGCACCTGCCCACAACTCCAGAGGTACTTATCATTTTCTAAGTACTACTTTTAATGATCAGTGGATAGGAACAAATGGCCCAATACAGTGGCCTCCCAGATCACCAGATCTAAACCCACTTGATTACTTCTTGTGGAGTTACTTAAAGAACCAAATTTACAAGCGAAGGTACGATAACCTTGACGCGTTAAAGACTGCAGTTAGGGAAAAGATAACCCAGATAGATGGTAGGACCATACTTAAGACAGTTCGAGCAGTTGAAAAACGTGCCCAAAAATGTATTGAAGAACAAGGTGGTGTTTTCGAGCATCTTCTTTAAAAAAAATTGTTATTGTATTTTGTAAGATTATAAGTTGATGTTGAAAATAAAGTTTGTCGATACAATTTAATTGTTTCAGATTGGAGGCCATAACTTCAACAATTTGTAATCTAGGAGAAAAGTTATTGTAAGCTTTTTTGTTTAAAATTTGATGCTTTAACAGAAAAAAATATAATATACAGGGGTTTCCATTTAAAAAAATGTTATTTTACTGAAAAAAATCAAAATAACGACTCTCAATTGTTTTTTTTTTATTTCTCATTTTTACCAGCGTTAAAAATGCTACTAGTTTGCTAATTCAAACAACTTTGTATTTTCACTAATAACAAAGTTACTAATGGTGGACACTTAATTTGGATAACCCTGTATATATATATATATATATATATATATATATTGATAAAATAGGATATAATTACAAAATTACAGTTGATTTTAGTTTGATATCGTTAATCACATATACAACCAATATCATACATACTAAGGCACGATTTAAAAAAAAGAATATTCTCCAAAGGAAAAAGAAAGGAAATACTGCAGAAACGGTCCAAGAAACTTTCAAGAGTATTAAGAATCAATCAACAGTGTAAGTAGGGAGTTTAGTACAGAAACTTATACTAACCGTTTTATATTGATGATCCATATATGACATTCTAGTGTTTTATTAATCGTTTGGCGTTAGGCTTTGTTTGTTCTCGAAGATAAGCTCCTTAATTGATTTGTAATTATTAAATATATTTTCTGATCTCAAAATCTCATATGCTAGTATCTAAGCAAATAACAGATGGGAGTGTATAATGACTATTCGCCTCAAATATGTGTTACACTTGATCGAAATCTGGGCCACGGGGAATATATTTTGCTTCCAGCCATATCGTAAGTATACACCTAATACTGTGCGCTATCTATAATTATATTAAGTAATGGTTTTGTTACATGGATCTAGACCATACGTGTTTTGATGTCTGTATTAATATTGGATATTTCCGAAAATTACACTTATGGTAGCGTATTATAGGCTCTGTAACATTACATTTATATAACCATCATTACTTTTTACCGAAACCTTCTCTAGATAGATGTTTTCATATTCTCGTCGCAAGAAGTGGTCATACCAAGCAGTTTCAGATACAAAAATTATATCCAAGATGCAATAAATTCTGTCTCTCCTCCAAATTAAAATGATACGGGGTGTTGAAGTTTCAAAATAAAAACAATTGCAACTGTTGTGGTAATACGTGCATACGCAGTTGGCCATTGAAAATGCACCAGACATTTCTAGAAAATGGATGTAAAACTTCCCGATTTAAAATTCTCCACGCAAGACTTCGGGAACATGGCAATCGGACTGCAATTCGCCCAGTGCTTGTACTAGGATCATCCAACGCCAAATTAATCACGTCCAGTTCCTCTTGAACAGTATACCGGACACCATGGCCTCCAGCTTCCATATGTGTGAATCACCCTGTATATAAGGAAATCAGTTGGACGTTAAGTATCAAGTATGAAAATCCTTACTAATTCATTTTCCATTTCTTGCGTTTCTGACCATTTTTGGAATAGGAAAAACATAGATCGTTCAAGTACAAGTAAAAACTTGCTCCTGGTATATGTATATCAACTCTGTCTTTTGATTATGCAAGCAGCCGAGACGTCAATAAAGAAGCTCGACCGGCAGTGTGGTCCAAGAAATAAAAATAACCATAACGGTTCCTAATACTCCTTTCTAAACACGCTCATTGTCAATTTTTATCCAAACAAAACGCCATCGTAACAGAATTAAGCAAACGTCATAAAATACAATTTCGCAATCAGCTGTTAATTAGGATCATCTACAATATCGATAAGTCGCAACGAACAGCGGAAAACAATGCCAATAATTCTGCGAGGCCTCAATAATCCGCTTCTATACGCATCCAGACACAAAACATAAATTCCACTTGCGGTCTATAATTACCTTCTCATGAGATTGCACTTTGTCTGAATTAGGTGCAAAGAATTTTTATAAATATGTCAGCGCTAGTAAGGTTAATGATTTTATCTAATGAAGAAGCACTCGAAAATTGAGCAACAACTAGTATTCTCGATGCAAGAACGAATGCGCGGCAATTGGGTTTGTGAGATACCTAATAAGATGAAGATGGATAATACAAATCCAAGTAACACGCATTATTTGCTGAAAATTAGAAAGAGAGTATGCGATGGAGGATTGAAGTTTTGAGACCATTCACACGTATTTAAGATTTTATTGCGAATTTAGGATGTGTTGCTACTACATATAAGCTTATGTACAAAAGAAAAACGTGGTCTGTGGACAGAAATCGTAAAATACATAAAATAAAATCAAAAAGTCCATAGTTATGAAGTGTGGCCAGTGTTTCGCTAATCACCATACATTTGAAGCTATTGATCGACATAGCATTAACTGCACTTTCTGGTAAATTGTCTCAAGTTTTGAATACGCGATTGAGCATTTTTAGCGTTTTTAATGTCGATAGCTTATTGTTATTTGTATCCAAAGCGGTGACAAAAACTGTAGGCAACTGTACACCCTTTCTTGAAAAGTATGTTGCTATCTACAGGGTGATTCATGACTATGTGACAACACAAATATGCGTTTTCTTAATGGAATACACTGTATAGGTTGGTATATTCTATAAGGCGTTTTCACAGGAAACGTGTCAACGTATATGGATAGTTTTCAAGTTTTGGGATGCTTTGTCCGAAAACGGTAAACTGTAACAACTTGTGAGCCAATTACCTTTGCAGGTAAGTCAGCAAACTCTGGTCAGACGTTTAACGTTTGTTTCGTAATTGATAGAAGACGCTTATTTATGCAAAATTTGCCTTTTCTCAAAAAACCTTGTATATTTTTACGATTTTGGTTTATCCTTCTTCATAAGCTGCATTCTGGTATAAAATTTTTGGGTTCATTTCTGAATTGTTTTGATTTACTTATGGTTGTTAAAATAAATGAAAGCGACACGATTTGCAGAAAGGAAGATTTTTTAGTGTTTGGGCGGTAATTGCAACGATGTTTTGTACCCATTCAGGGCTGAAAATTAAAATATTGATTGAATAATTAATATAGAACTAGACGTGGTCATTGTCGTCTAGACCAGTTAGGTGAAAAATTAAAGCTTCCGCCTTTTGTTGGGTACTTCGACAAAATTTAAGCAAAGAGGACTCTTTATACTTTTTTTATTCTCTCTAGCTTTCGATGGACTTTGCCATCATCATCAGGAGCTGCAATTACATTGATAACAGTAGCAACAATAGTGTAAAACGAAATTAAATTGACTTAACTTACAGTAGTGTGTGAGGATGTTGCTAATTATTGTTTACGTTCAGGATGAGGGAGACACCCAGTAACATGGTGAAATCTGGATAGATGGTACAATGGTCAAAATTATATAAAATACACACAACTTTTTTTTTTTATTTTTACACACATATTTTGGTTTATCTTCCTTCTACAATCATTATCTGAAAATTAATGACTCAACTTCAAAGTATATATATATATGACTTTATCTTTATCCGATTCTTGTGAATTGTTCGGCACACATTTTAATATCCGCCTAAATGTTCAGGAACAGATTGATCACTTTTGTAAAAATTTAAGTAAAGCAAATTCTTCTGGACTGCAGTTTGAAGATTTTCTAAAAAAAGCCCTTATGCACAGGCCTATAGCCACATAGCGTACAACACTTTGGTACGGAGGAAACCATGTGAAATTAAGGGAGTATTTGAGGCCCAAAGAAGAATCACCTGACTTATGTTTGGAACGAACTTCTTTATGCATACTGAGTGACAAGTAAAGGTAAACACCTAGGTATGTTTATGAGAATTCAAGAATTTTTTATATATCGATTTAATCATTTAATCTCGAAAACTTTTAGAATCATAATGAAATTTGAATGTGGCGGAACAATCCCAAATCTCTCTCTTCTTCTGCACCTGGGATGGCCAGCATTGTAATTTTATCTTCGAACCAGTTGCATATTGCAGCCATTCCATGAGTCGGTGGTCGCATTCCTGATAAAGATGTAAGATGCAAAGGTACATATAAATACGCGAGAGATACACACACAATACGGCTGGAGTTGTTCTACACGCCGTACCGCAGACTCAAAGCGTCTTAACCGATGTAAAGCACGAAATACCTTTTTTACATGGTACCAACGCGGAGTACTGCCTGGTTCTCAGTGGCGTTTACGCTTGACTATCGTAGGTATAACGCTTCAGTTGTATAATATTCTAACGATCAGAGCTTTGCAAGTAACGTACATATATCCTGGATGTTTCCAACTGCAACTGCTATTGGTTGCAGAAGCAGCAATCTTGTTTGAGATCTTTTGTTTTACAGGCTTAATAAAAAAATTGCGTCTAGTCGGTTACAATTTCCACGCACCGGCGGTCATAAAAGATTGTGTTCGGCACGGGCTAGTCCCTCTGAAAAAAAAGCAAGGTGTGATCGTGTATAACAAAAAATTAAAGAATCGATAATTAGTCTCCACGATCGTTGGGATCTAGAAATGTTTCCCCTACCCCACCGACCATGCCAACGACCTGGCAACGTTGCTATGACTAACTTCGCGACTCGCCGTCCACTGCAGCGTATCTAGAAACGCTTGTGTTGAAAATATTTCTCTAGCAAGTCTTCAGGGCACATGTACAGAGAAATCTAAGATTCACCGATATTGGATATAATAACACGAAAAAAATCTCTAAATCTCCAATTATTAGCACCTAAACATTTTTCTGTAAATGATCGCGGTCCTTTGAAACGTCAAAGAACCAAATTTGTGCGACTTTTATTTTTTTTTTCGTTTTTCGATCTCGGCCGATTTTCAAACACTACCTTTTTTGTCCTTTGCATACCATCAACCTTGTACCAAAATTTCATCAAAACCCTAGTGGTTATACCCAAATAGACAGACCGATGAAAATGAGTAACATTTAAACAACAAATGTCAGTATCGAAATTTTTATTTTGTCGACTTTTTGTTTATATCCTTGAGTTTCTCAGGCTGGCATTCAACGTGTTAAATATGAGAAGTCTCGTTGCCTTGTCTTTAAAGATAAGTTGCGCCAATGTAGCTGCTGTACATATGTATCTCGTATGTGAATTTCTAGCATACCAGATGAAGATACACTTTGACTCCCCATGTGTATTGCTATGCGCTTCATCTTATGAATTACAAATTTTGAACACAATACCGCTTATATGCAGCTATACTCCCGGCTTTTTGCATATACGCAACCAAGCTGGTACAGAGAAAATGAAGAAAAAGAAGATTTCTACTTCATAAAAGTTCCAAATCACGGTTATTGAAGTGCCCATAGTTCCAGTGTGTCATGTTACCCCTCCAAATATAACTAAGTCGACGTCTTAAGAATTTGATAATGGTTCTCAATTCCAGGTTTTTAAAGTGTATACAAGAGTTTATCCACAACACACAGCTTTGCGTTGTCGAAACGAGGTTTAATTATGTTGGAAAAAACGCAGTATGTTTTTTAAATGTTTCACCGATATTACAACTTTCAACATTTGCAAACAATTTTCTACACAATTCAAAATTGCGTTACAATCGTATCAGATTGATAGTAAATTAAATCGTGCGGTTTTGATGCCTTTTTGCATTTACAACAAGAACAGAATCCCGCAATCTAACTTACTATGAACGAAAGCAACATTATCAAGAGCTTTTGTTTTTTTTCTATACTCAAGCTCCGTAATTAAAAGCTTGCTATTTTGATAAGAATATAATTGCTATGTAATTGAGATTGTAAAATGTCTATCATTTCATTAGTGTAATTGTTGCTTGTGCGTTTTCTTTTTTCTCTTCTCTCTATCCGTCATTGTCAGACTGTAGGATATCTGTAGGTCAGTAGGCCTGATTGTAAGAAAAAATGGAGAGAGAGCACAGAGAATTTGAGTCTTGTTGTAGGATTTTTCTGAACCGAAGATCAAACGTCTTAATTTGAGTCATAGTGTTACACTCTTAACATTTTTTGGGAGGCTAATTTCGTTATGAATATCCTTTATTTAGACATTTTTATATACTAGGTTACTGGGTGTTTCCCTCAACCTAAACGTAAATAACATTTAGCAACATCCTCACATACTACTGTCAGTTAATTTAAAATTCATTTTGCACAATTGTTGCTATTTTTCTCAATGTTATTGCAGCTCCTGATGATGATGGCAAAGACCATTGAAAGCTAGAGCGATTAATAAAGTATAAAGAGTCCTCATTGCTTAAATTTTGTCGAAGTACTCAACAAAAAGGCGGACACTATAATTTTTCACCTAACTGGTCTAGACGACAATGACCACGTCTCAAGTTTTATATATATATATATGTATATATTGATCCACTATGTATATAAATATCGCTTAAGTTAAGGCATTCGAATCTAGTATTACAGTTTCAAATTTCTTAGTTTTTTAACCGCAAAACGATGAGACGAATGCCTGACTGGTTATAACTCATATTACCAATGAGACATTGTTTTTCCAATCGGAATATTTTGGTCGCAACTGCTTAAGGAGATACGTTTGGAGAAGACTTCAGAATTACAATATCTAAGCATCTCATTTTTTTATCTAAAAAAGTAATATTATTTATGAACACAGCTTTCAAAAACGGTAGTTCTTTTTATGACCAATTGAGCCTTTGAATGTTCAGTTGTCAAAGAATCAATTTTACAGTAAGTAAACTTTTTTTGTTTGGAGAAGACCTTAGAATCGAAAACTTCGATAGAGCAACAAATTGCTTTACAAGAAAAAAATAATAAACAGTAGACAAGTTTTTTGTGACGTGTTGTTGGTTGCACCTTATAGAGTTTTCAGTAGCAACTTGTATCTAAACGCAGACGCTTTTTTGTTAAAAATGAGTTTTATTATTATCAAAATAACCCGCGCTTTCTCGTTATTTGTACACGATTACAAACCGTTTTCTTCAAGTTACTGGACATAAAAAGTAATCGGATGACTCACCTAGACCTCCTCACCAAAAAACCCTCAATCCTCCTGGAGTTGAAGGGGAAGATTCACGTTCAACACAGAGTTTCCAACTTTAAATCTATTCACGCACACACCAATTATCGTTCTTACCCCGTCATAGTCACACTGATCACTGTTCCAAATCAATCAACAAAACTCGCGGAGACCTGAACGGTTGGTGAGGCGCCAAACCTCCGAGATGTCGACGATGCGTCTAACGACAAACCTCCGGCCGGGTGGTAAGTAGTACCAGATAGTCCGGGTTGATTTTCCGGGCGTCGAGTCGTACTGTGGGGTACTGAAAGCTATGCGTCGACCACTCGACAAGGACTGTCCCGGACCAGTGAGTGTCTGTCTCGCTGTTATGCTTCAAGAGCTGCGTGCACCTGTTGGAAAGAGTAGGGGCAGAGCGAGCCGACATCGGTGGTACCCCTCCACGCGTGAGGTAGTACCGCCGCCGCGAAGACGGTGGCAGTTGGACATTTGTTGGATGATACCATACCGCGGGGTTGAATTTTACAAAATAAGTTGTAGCAGAGCGTACTGGGACAATGTCATATACTTTTTTCAAAGATCTTCCTTGACTAAAGTTTGATACCAATCGCTAGCCAGCAATTGCACGACGATTTAAATCTGCAGTGCCACTAAACATGGGAAGTAGTGCTGTTGCAAGTTCATGCGACGATAACAGTTTGAATGCTGTACTGTACTTCTGCGCCTTGATAGCAGATGATGTACTCGTAATTTAGAATCATTTGACGGCTAGTACCTATCGAGACAGAAGATAGTGTTCGCAATCCGTATCAAGATTCTTCCATAGTAGCCGCGGAAGCAGCGTGTAAGAAGTTATGAAAATGAAACCATAATAAGCTTTAGGTAGTACCTTATAGAAATAGAAATAAGTTTCGGCAGATCATGCCGAAACAATGCAATAAAATTGTCCCATACATCTTTCTTTCCTAAAGTTTGACAGCATTCGATAGCTCGCAATTACGCTATATCGTTACTAGCGGTACCACTAAACATGTGATGCGACAATTTTGTTCTGTACTGCTGCGCCTGGACAACAGATGACAGAAACTGGAAGTTCATGGATTAGACGAGTAGTACCTTTATGAGGCTGGAAAAAGCATCCACAAACCGTGTTAAAAGTATACAACGAAACTATATCCAGTAAGATATTTATAGGTAGTACTATGTCGAAGAATTCGGGTGGAATTTCAAATAGTTTGAAGGTGAAACTAGTACATGGTGTACATATAGAGGAAGGCTTTCGCACACTATATATGTACTGATAGAACCTGTATGTGGCAACTGTGGTAGTACTGCTGCTTCGCAAGATAGTGGCATTTAGACACTTGTTGGATGATTCTATATGACGGGGTGGAACGTTATAAAAATGAGACCATCATAAGTTATACATGCCACTTTAGGTAGAACTTTTTTCAGAGAGTACCATATAACGAGACAATACAAGAAAATTGTTCTATAGATCTCCTTGCCTAGAGTTTGACACTGCTCGAGGGCTCGCAATTACACGACGATTAATATCTGAGGCACCACTAAACATGTGAAGTATTGTTGCTGCAAGCTGATGCGACAATGCCAGCTTGAATGTTATTCCGTACGACCGCGTTTTGAAGCAGATGATGATTATACCACCGAACTAGGTATATGAAATTGGTGATAGAGCCTCAAACGTCAGGTAGTACCTACAGTCAGATACTTGCTATATATATATATATATATATATATATATATATATGATCATGCTATATCAGTTTTTTGTGGCATCTATGGTACCCTCATGCGTGGTAGTTCCGCCGCCGTGAAAATGATGGCAGACGCTTATTCAGTGGTACCACAAAAACATGGGATAAAAGGTTATAAAAACTAAACCAAAATAAGCTATAGGTAGTACCTTTCCGAGATAGAAATAAGCTTTTGCAGACCATACCAGGATGCATTAAAATCTTTTTATTGATCTGAAAGTTTGAGACTATTCTGAACCTTGCCAATTACATTAAAACTAGTTTGGTATTGTTTGTAGGTACCACTAAACAGGTGAACACGATACTGACGGTTGGATGTGGTCCTGGACGTTGCGAAACCAGAAGAAGGAAGACACTTGGTTCATAGTCCTACAGCGTGGATGGGGAATAAAGTTATGACGAGGCGTTGGTGGTACCCTTTGAGTGGGATGGGAGCTGTTACAAAATATATCCATCCAATGTAACAGATCTGTCTCAGCAGCCGTTTCTGTAAACGATCCAAATGTTTTTTCCATACGACATCAGTACCCACCTCGACTGAGGTAGTACTACCGGCGTATTAATACCTTAGAACCAGAGAGTGGTAATCAAAATTACTCCTCGCGATGTTAGATAGCACCGTTGCCATCCACAACGATAATTTGTCATAGTTCTGGTTTTAGAAGCTTTAACAGGATGAGGAAGTAGCATCTCCGTCTGCAAGACTCTACGACATGGCGGTAGGTAAACAGTTATCCGGTGGTACTACAAAATTAGGGGTGGAATTTCTGTTCATCTGGGCGAGACTAAAAGTACCTATTACCTTGGTAGAACAACAGCTTTCGCTTGGAGACGTAATTGTTTCGTCAGCTATGCGATGCTGGTGGTACCACTCTACGAGTGAAGTAGTACCGTCGTCAGCCGACGATTCGCTTTTGGATGCAATATACAGGCTATTCGATAAAACTGTTCCACCAGTCTTTCTTTTCTAGAGTATAATGAAATAATACTATTGTTTAGTGGTACCGAATCGTGACCGTTGGAGTTTGACATTGAAGTTTTGTAGATAAGGTTAATAGTAGCTTCAATTTGAGCAGAAAAACACCATCGGAAATGTATTATAATAAGCGGTGAAGACTTAGTGGTACCATCTCATTGATAAAGTAGTACCGCGACTAAGCGATGATAACCTTTTTAAGAGAAGCAAAGTATTTGGATTTCCTGGAACAAGTCATTGAAAACCAGTACAATTGTTCAGCTATGTAAAATTAGTGGTACTAACCCACAAGTGAGAAAACACCGCCACTATGCGATGTTGTACCTTACTAGAAGAATGGCAAGTTTCGATCATGGCAAAGAAATAGAGTTCATCTATTTGTGCAAGGTGGGAATTTTTTTAGAAGTTCGCCTTTCCATTAAGTAGGGTAGTACCACCGTCGCCGGCACAAACTTTCCGTAAGCGTTTCTATTTAATCTTTTTACTGAATTTTATCAGAATCAAACTGAAATAAAATAGAAAAACGAAGGAAAAGCATTAAATGTAACAGGTGCATAGCATTACCTGCAACCTGTAACGTATTCACCTGTTGGTACTAATACGTGAGGGGAGAGGACAGTAGCATTTAACCACTTGTTGATGATGAGTCGATGTCGAGGCGCGATTACATAGTTTATGGTGACCCTACGCGCTTCCCGGCTGACTAGTTCGTTATTTCCCGCGCAATAGCAGGACAGCAGTGTCGAGATTTCAAACAGAGGCTATTCCGTGTATCTAGAAAATTAAATAGATTAGAATCGATAGAAAGAAATACAAGTGTTATATATTATTGTCATCGGTTTTGCGAAAGGACGTTGGGCGTTTACCTGGGCAGTTGTGACGTAATGTTGATTTATTTCATTCCTCTTTTTGTTTCCGTAAGAGCTCAGTTTCTATCTACGGTTTGTTAACATTGGAAGACGCAAAATATTGTAGACAAATCAAAATTTTTAATGAATACTGAAAAGTTCGAACCGAAACTTAACCTGACCAACTAAACTAAAACTTAACTCCACATCGCAACGTAGATAGTACCCATGCTTTTGCTTTGCTCTATGTTATGTGGGCATACCCAGTACGTTTAGCTACTTGAATATACTGTCCAGAGAAAAGAATGTCAGGTGATGTATTAGTTTGTGGACAAAGTAGCCACTAAAACTACACAATGTTGGCAGCACACAATGCATTGTGAACATGTAGGCGTGACCCCTAAAATATCCGAATTCGTTGGTGGAAACGAAGTCTACATAACGGCTGTAGTCTGCTTGGCAGGAGTAGATGCAAGTACTTTGAAGCTCAAAAACCTTTCCCGCCAATACACTAGTTGCGTTAAGTATGTAGGTTGACTCTACAGAGAGCCTATAGACTTCAGATCCCCATACAATTTTTTTTCTGAAATTGATGACTTTTACTTTTTCCGCGTTTTCCCCTAGCTCCGCCGCCACTGCACCGATCTTCAAAAGCTACAAAGCATTTTCTTCCTTAGAATGATAGTAACCTTGTGAAAATTTTATCGAAATCAGGACGATACTTCCCAAGTTATGGGACAGGTAGACAAACAGGGGATTGACACAGCTTACGGTGATTCTTCACGATGACAATATTTCCTCGCCAACTGGCGTAGGAAGTAATAATGTAACCTACTTTTTTGGTGATCCCATGTGCATATGTTTCAGTATCTTTACAGGCAACTGCCCAATTAGCAATCAACAGTCGTCAATATATTTTCGCTTAATCAATTAACATACCAAATTTTAAATTAATTTGTCGACACATCCACTCATTTTGCTACTGGTTTTGGTGTCGATTTAAACTTGCTACATTTTAGCTATATCTGTGTAAGCATCTATAGGTATATGCTAGAATTATAAATGACGCACGTTAATGAGATTCAGATGTTTTTGACCAGATACCAGTTCATGAATATGCACGGCGTATAATTCTGTTGAACAGTTGCTGCAGAATAATTTGGGTTGGTTGGTTGCTAGATGTGGGGGCCTATGGGCTGTTTAAAACTATACGATGTCTGGTAGGTTCATCACGAAATCCGAGCTTCAATCATTAAAGCCACAAGTAAAGAACTATTCTAATTGCATTAAATTGTAATTACTAAAAGTATCTAGATATGTGAACAATACCTCTGAATACGGTCCTGATCCGCATCATGTGAAATTTTTGACATTGACAATTGACATTTCCACTCTTCGCAGCGTTGCCGCTTATTGTTCATGAGATAATTCATTGATAATTACACAGATTTGAGAACTAACTGTGAGCAATAATGAGGCAATAAACAGTCATGCTATGGAAAAAACACAAACAAAAGAATATTTCAGATGTCACTTATCATTAAAACCAAGTGGGCCAGGAAAGCCAAACCGAACGTTACTCTAAAATTATAACCTCCTGTGTTCGGGGATCTGCAAGTGATCTGGGATTCTGTTGCCTTTGGTTCTTGTATCTTGTTATTTAACGCATTCGTCATTTCATCTTCACAAGTTTGATTCGTTGATATCCATACATCACCACTAAGGAGCATATAACCAAGAGAATTACTTTTCTGCCTTCAATAACATTTAGGCAAAACACCCACGGCTTATCCCAGTGAGCAATAAGTCAGCTCAGCAACATCATGATGGTGGTTTCAGGTTGTGTCATACAGCCTTAACGTGTGTGAGCTGCTTTAGATAGTTTGTCGAAGCGCCGCACGAGGTCTCTCGCTCTCTTAAAATCTAGACGTCACTGGTGCATTTACGTATTAAGAATAAACTCAAATCATAATTAAAACAATGAGTCTTTATTAATATGCTGTTATCAAGCATATATCGGTATCTTCACTAGCTATTGTGGGATATTCGAAGTTTCTTAATAATCATACTACATGCTTTAAGTAGATGGATAAGATTTCAAGTAGAGACATGCCCTTTGCGTAAGTAATGATAACAAATTTATTCCTTTATCTGTGAAAATGTTCCCCAATATCGTACTGCATTACGTATTTGAAGTTTATTCAAACAAAAAATGCTGAATATTTTTGCACACGATTTAGCAGGAAGATATTCCAGAGACTATTAACTACAATATTATTGGCTGAAATTATATATAGAATGAGAAATCTCGTGGATTTTAGATAATTTCTTAAACGAGTGGCACATCAGTTTCAACGCTGTAGTTCCAAGGCAATTTAATGGCGCCACCACCTAACACAGAAATCTGGCAAACGTGGAGCTCCCATGCTTCCATTAGGCAACGGCAACACTGTACGTTTTCGAATGACAGGAACGTCTCTAAACTGTATAAATAGCTACCCTTGACGTCATCCATGGACAATTACTGTCCGATTTTCCTTCATTATGTTAAAGCACTGAGTTATTTTTAGGATAATTGAAAAAATCTTGGGAATTTCAAGTTTATGGCAACGTAGGAGTGAATATTCTGACATATGACGTACATGACAATTCCGCAGATGTCTCTTGCTGATCAGCTGTACACGTGACTAGACGTCAAGACGTCCACGTACAGAGGCAAATTGCATGTGTACGTGTAACGGATATGGATGTATGAAAGTTTTGGCTCCAGTTTCAGTATGACCCGCGAAGATCGTGAAACACACAACAAAACGGTCGATCTATTACAGGTCAGAAATAAACTGCCGTACCCTATGAGAGCCTCGTAGCGTAGAGAGTCGGCCTCGCCACCAGATGCTCATCGACAATAATAATAAAATCGAACCGTTTACTATCGACGAATTGTTTAACGAGCTAATAATTAGAAGTGAAATTGAAAATTTACGCTTTGCGTAAACGGTTTTATCGTTCTTCCCGTTGCTCTAAACACCATTTGCTTTTCTCTTTAGTGCGTTACACCCACTGAAGGGTTAATGACGTTCTGTAACTGTTAGGCCCGATTTTACTGACAGGAGATCAAAATTCTTGATTCGGATCATAATGGATCTTTCTAGTAATGTATCTAATGGTTATAGTCTATTCTGGCAGGTAATGATCGTGGACCTGACCTTGGCAGTGACCTTGAAGATTATGTATCATTGAGCTTTTCGGAAACGCAATATTTGAAGGTCATGTTCAGGAAACAAATTCCCGACCTCCTGGAGAACCCAGAAGCCCCCCCTAGTTGGGGCGTAGAAACGTACTGTTATTCAGATTTATTCCAGACTGGCGGCCAATGGTGAGCATGGGTTTGACTTTCAGAGTGATTTCGGTCTAAAGAGTCGAATCGTAAAGATAAACCCAGACCCATTACCGCTCGGTGAGTTGAAATAAGCCATATAACTACCAAGGAGGATGTCTCGCTTAAAAAAAATTACTCGACCTTGACCATAACCCTCATTATCACCATTGGCCTGGCTGGAAAAAATCCCACAACGTCAACGCGGATGGGCCCCAAGCACAGCACAGCACAGCACAGCACTCTGCATGCATGAATTCAGAGTGACAAGTTGATCTTTTCCGGTGAACTGGAAGAAAGAAGACTAGCAGCGACTCATCATACTGTTTGATATATTGTAATTAGAAATTTGTTAGGTATTGCAAGTAATATACTTCATCGCCAATACTACCAGCACAATTAACAAAATATCTGTTCTTGAGACAATTTCATCTTCATTGCTTGTTGCATTTCCAGTTTCTGACTGCGGTACTATAACTCTTTCTTCATCCTCGGATTGAGCCTTTCCCATGGTTTTGAAACTCTAATCAATCTCTTCTAAAACCCTCTGGCATCGTGGCCGTGTAATAGATTTATCTATTTCGGGCTTATGCGCCCTTAGTAGCACAACTTGATTTCAGGATGGTTAACTTTATTCAGTTTAAAAATGTATATTGATAGGTACTGCAAGGTATCTCGGTCTTGCCTCTGCCTAGCGCAGCATTTCCGGTGAATTACAGGGTGTCCGCAAAGTTGGGGTTTTCCTTTTAAGAAACAACTACCTTTGAAATAACAAAGGTAATGTGTAGTGAAACGAGGGCGACCAAGTAAAAAAAAATAAAGGAAAAAGTACTCAGAAAATTAAATCAGCTGATGCGCTACCGAGCAGACGCAGGCAAACAAGGAAGGCAAAATGTTGCGTAAAAAGTCTAGGTATTGCATCCCGTCCAATCGATTTGGGAGAATATATGGTCCAATGAGCATACCGTTCAGCATGCCAGCCCAAATATTCACAGAAAATGTTTTTTGAAAATGTGCCCGACGGACAGCGTGCGGATTTTCTACTGACCAAACATGAGTGTTGCGAGAGTTATTCACCCCATTACGCGTGAACGTAGATTCGTCTGTCACCAATATGCACTTCAAAAAGTCCGGATTATTGTCATGTTGATGCAACAAACACTCACAAAACCGCACTCTTGCTGGAAAATCGTCAGGTTGAAGGGCTTGTACCCGTTGGACGTGGAACGGATACAGCCCCTCTTCACGCAGCGTTTGCCACACTTTAGTTTTTGATACTTGCACTTCTCTAGCCACGTCTTTGGTGCTTGTTGAGGGATTCTCGTCTACGCGATTACCTCTACACGCGTGACCGTAACCGTCGGTTGAAGGTTGCATACTGACCTGACACACTGACACCGACCCAGTTCTGTCGTCGGGTTGAGCTGGTGTCCGAGTACCAGTCGGGGATGTCGCGGCTACAGGACGGTATTCAGATATATTTGATGTTTCGGAGCCCTTTATCTCGGTTCCCTTAAGACATTGGTGTATATGGTACTAAGAAAAATTGCTGATGTTTTCAAGATCTACACGTCGTGTAAAGGAAAACGCCAACTTTGCGGATACCCTGTATATTACTTGCAATACCTAACAAATTTCTAATAACAATTCATCATACATCTTATACTACACAATAATCTTTTACAGCTTAATGCTTTCACAGCACAGTAGTGTACGTTGATGTTCTGCCAAAGTTTCGGCTGGTCGATGTCCAGATCACCGAAGACTTGATCTGGTCAGAGAGGGTTTTCTAGGGGTTGGCCGTATTGAGACTTTTAATCGTCAGCCGCAGGATTTTCTTCGAACCTTTAGATGATAGAAGGCTAGTATAAAATGTTTGAGACAAGTCATTGAAAAAACAATTGCTAGTAGGAAACTTTTTATTCTGAAGAGCTTACAACCGTTACAGATGGTACTATAAAAGTTTTGCAATATGACTTAACAAACGGACGCAGGAGGTTGCATGTTACTGCATGTTGAGTTATGTCCATGAGTGCATAGTAGCCGCCGTCAGCACGCCTATTGATTTAGTTGTTCATTCGTATTAATACAGGGTGGCGCAGCTCAGTTTTTTTTTAAACGCAATCGCAAACTATGTACTAAATTTCTATTTAAAATGAGTACGAGATATTTCCTTATTTTTCTTCAAGAAATAACTTTTTTGCCACAAAAAAACGCTCCAATAGCTAGTTTCAACAACAAAATGATAAACAAACCATGGGCGTAGTGAAGAAAAGCATTTACTTATTAAGTAAATTCTTTTAGTCAAATTTCTTCTGAAAGTAGTACAAACTAATCTGATGTACCTATTAAAGTCTACTTTAAGCTTTAAATCAATAAATTTTCAAAACTACTGAAC
Source organism: Acanthoscelides obtectus (assembly GCA_963669975.1). NCBI lineage: Eukaryota > Metazoa > Arthropoda > Insecta > Coleoptera > Chrysomelidae > Acanthoscelides > Acanthoscelides obtectus. The sequence continues at coordinate 3,627,443 of CAVLJG010000008.1, read as the reverse complement.
TGAAGCTCACGTATTTTACATCATTATAAAGGGAATTGAAAGACCTTTAAAATAAGGTATCACCCGACCCCCCTTTCGATTTAAGATTTTAGGGTTGGTGTCACCCCCGCCCAGCGGGCTGCACGTGTTAACGTGATCTTTTGCCAAACTTGTGTCCCCCTCTAGAGCAAAATCGACTGAGCTGCCAGTAAATGCGCCTGTTTCGTTTTCGATGCGCCACCCTGTATAATGTTTGATAAGGGGCAATGTTGGTAAGTTAACAGCATCGTGACAGGTGACGCTAAGCGGTACACGGAACAGTGCCTGCCTAAAGTCACAGAGTCTATAAAAAACCTGCGGCCAAAGTCAAGAATGGGTACTTGGTACTGAAATTTATTGAGCACCCTCCTTACAGTCAAAATCTTGCTTCCTGCGTCTTTGCACTGTTTGCGCATGTGAAAATGAAGCTAAAAGGAAAACCGTTTTCTAGCGAAGTCAACTGGGACAACAAGTGTGCCGCACTCCCGGGTGAAACTTGGACGAGCTGGTTTAAGGACTGGTTGGTGGAACGAAGTCAATGAATAAATCTGTATTGCAAAACTATTATAGTACCATGCCGTCATACTAAGCTTAGATGGTCAGTGCTAGCGTAAAACAAAAGGAACCTCATCGCATATCAATCGCTTCATTAACCTCTGAGCTCTGCGTCATTTTCGCTGACGCTCGTTTGCAACATCGCTAACTATCAGCTTGTAGTACTCGAGCAGCACAGAACAAGCAAATTCGCGCTAATTCCAGTTGGTTCTCGTAACACGATCTCTAGTCCACATCTCGTTTATTGGTACTACTCGCCGGTACAACCGTATGCATGCTGAATAACAGCACGCAACTGTTGGCGTGCAATGGAATAAAAAAAACAGAATCGCGGATAGGAACTACCTTTATCAGCTGATCAGATGTGTTTTGAATGCATGATTATTTAGGAAGCACCTCGGGAGTTTCAAAATTGGCTAGTCTTAATCGAGGCTTAAAACTAGCGATGTTTTCGTTGCAATGTTTGGCTATACAGGGAGTTTCAAATTCGACCCTAACCACTCGAGGAGAACAATTGACAATGTTAATTTGCGATTTATTCTAAAATTGAACTACAAATAAAGTATGATCAAAATTCAAACGAATCCATTCATCACTAACGTATTGCTTTGCAGTTTTGTATTCCCTGACTATTGGTAACTGTTCAAATTATGAATTCTTGGGACCCAAAACATTTGTTTAAAATACGACGTTTCGGCGACTCTAAGCGCCATCTTCAGGTACATGCGTTTCTAGAATAGTTGGTAAAAATAATTACATTTCTTCGAGGCAGATGCTGGTAGTTGGATTGTAGATTATTAGGTTGTCGACTGGGGATAAAAATTGGCAGAAAAACGTTTGTTCTCGTCAGAGGCGTAGAAAGTGAAACAAATGACGGGTACAGGGGAAAAAAGATGGATGTCACATAAAGTAAATTTCGAGAACTTAATGGACTCCTTGTACAGAGTGGATCAAAGATCTGACGGAGTGTATAGGGAATAGAAAAAAAGTTAAATCAAGAATAAATATGTTTTTTTTGATATACAAGGTAGCCCAAAAGTGAAAGCAGACCAAAAAAATTTTTTTTTTTTTGGAAAATCCTTTTTGTATTTTGAGATTCTCCTTATGATTTTAAGCATTTCCCATGTGTTAGCGTCCATGCCTGTATTACACTTTTTTTGAGACATTGAGGTTAGAAATGAGCCTTTCATCGTATGCGACACCCTGTAAACTGTATGGGTTGGTTTAACTGCAAAATGCCTGTCTTAGGTTTAAGATCTATTCTAATATGAGAACAGCCTTAACAGGAAATGTATTACACGAAGCCTAGAACATGGGGAAAAGGTGATTTTCTAACCTCAACAGCTCAAACCAAGAATTGTTTCTACGTATTTTTTCAATTGGGACATGAAAAATAGCTTTATTCAAAAGAATATAGAACAAACAAAACAAAAATAATGGTAACTGCTTAAAAATGATTGCTTAACGTTTACTTCTTTGTGGACGTTCATCTTTTTTCATACAACTGCTATGGCATTCATTTTTTTCCCTGCACGGCAAGTTTTCAATTGGGTATAACTACGGGCTGTTATCTGTTATTGTTTTTGGGTGGTTCTAGCTACAAACCAAACCAAATTTGTGACATTCATCTTTTTTCCCCTGTACCCTTCAAATGGTGAGGCTCAAGGTCAAATACAATGTTACCATGGAAATTCTTGTTCAAAGTCAGTATAGGCAGAACCTTGATCTTTGTCAAAATATCTTACCTGAAAGGATACAGAGCCGTACCGTTACTTATATTACACTCGGCATATGCGTATCGACCACCGTCTTTAGGCGCCAGCGTTGCCCCTTCTTAGACTATTTTCGTCGTTAAAAAAATCACGCGGGAGGTTGAGGTGGATCCTTCCTTAGAAGACTTAAGGATGATTCCATGAAAAAATTACTCCGATTCGACTTGGCAACATTGCTTGATGATGGAAAGGATGCAGACGCCTTAAGCCTATATTTGGCAACAGTGTTAATTTTGACGCGTTCTTCTTATGTAGAAATCTTCTGTGGATACCTCAGAAGTCAAATTAATTAGTTTTCATCCAATATCGTCAGAGGATCGTTTAAAAAAGATCCTCAAGTGAAGTTATTCTCAGTGATAAAAGAAGTTGTAAGTGTTTTTAATCCAATTTTAACAAGAGTATGCCGACATACGATTCCTAACCTAACTTTTTTTGGCGGAACAATCCGTTAAATGTATCTAGAATAGATGTTGCCACTTTTCGATAAGGTACAATGTGGGGTGATATGCGTACAGTAGAGAGTGTGGACTCAGAATTGGAACATGATGAATCAGAATTTTGTGCCCAATGTGGTGGATACTAGTTGATAAAGAAACGTCCCAAATGTGATTAGTTGCAACGCTAAAAATGCCGTGATTGGGTTCACGAGATATGTACTCCGTCAGACCACAACGTTTTCAATAGTTGAAATCCTTAGCGTCCTGAGGCGCGAACAGCCACAGTCACACTTCTTAGTTTATTTTTAAAGCTCAGAAGCACTACAACTGGAGTCTATTTCTCATATATTATAGTCACCGATCACTTTGAACACATACACACACTTCGAAGCTTAGAAAACAAGCTTATCTCTTAATTACAGCCTCTGGGATTCCAAAATCACAAATTGAAAAGGTTATGTTTTCTCAGCGTTTTGAGCACGAGTTGCGTCGATGCAGCAAGCAGCGGCGGGAGTAACACTACCACCTACGTTGCTAGATTTCTTTGTTCACGGCTCGTAGTTGACGTCGGCTGTGGTCAGACATACCATCTATTGTAGCGATTGTGTTCCACTAAATCAACTAGCAAGTATGTTGTAAGGATTATATACTAAGTGACATATAAATCCGAACACCCAGTTTAAATGGTTTTATTTTAATAAAAGTTGGTGAATGTATTTATCTTACTGTAAATAACAAGTGAAAAAATTTTCAGCCTTATCAGTTGGACCTTCCGGTTTTTATACTGCTTTTTTTTAATTCACTAACGCTCTAAAAATGAATATTTCAGCCGCAGTAAAGAATCAACGTTGGCGGACTTTGGTTCTTGACATCCTTTACGATCGGTTACGATGCCTAGAGTACGGAGACCTGTACGATTTCGTCAACTTAGTGAGTTTGATAGGGGCCGTATAGTGGGACTTCGGGAAGCTGGACTTTCTTTTCGGGCAATTGCAGTTAGAGTGTAAAGAAGTGTAGACACTGTGGTTAGGTGTTGTCAGGCATGGCTTCGAGAAGGCCGTACGCAAAGAGCAAGGGGCACTGGATGCCGCCGTAGAACAACAGACCGCGAAGATCGCCGCCTAAGATTATTGGCCTTAAGGGACCGTTTCTCCACTACCAGGTCCATTGCAAATGAATGGTTTGCAGAACACGGAAGACCTATTGGCATGCGAAGTGTTTACTGACGAATGAGAAGTTTTGGCTTGTTTTCATACCGTCCACACTGGGTCCTCCCTTTAACTCGAGAACACCGACGTAATCGCCTTGAGTAGTGCAGACAACGGTCACTCTGGGATCAGGAATGGAACAGTATTGTCTTTAGTGACGAGTCTCGATTTTGTTTAGGCATGGATGGTCATGCCAGGGTTAGAAGGCGACGTGGTGAATGGAGGAATCCACAGTTTTTTGTTGAAACACATGTTCATCACACTGTTGGAGTTATGGTTTGGGGTGCTATAGCTTATGGTTCCAGGTCACCTTTAATCTTCATCAGAGGTAACATGAACGCGCAGCGTTATATCCACGAAGTTCTAGAACCCCATCTTTTACCCTATCTTGACACCCTGGCAGATCCAACTTTCCAACAAGATAATGCCCGACCACATGTTGCAAGAGTCACAATAGACTTCTTTCAACATAATGATGTCACATTGTTACCATGGCCACCAAGATCTCCCGACTTATCCCCAATTGAGCACGTGTGGGATATGATGGGTAGGAGATTGCTCAATTTGCAACGTCCTCCTCAGACTCTAGAAGCACTTCGAGAGGAGTTGGTGGTTGCCTGGAATGAGATACCACAGGAGGACATTGACCACCTGATCAGAAGCATGCCTAGGCGCGTTGGAGAATGCGTAGCACATCAGGGTGCATCCACACATTATTAAAGGTCAAAGGGCTTTAAAGCAGTGCAATCATTTTGAAATTTTTATCATTTACTTATTATGCTTCATAGGGGCAATATGGCCATAGCGCATCATTCGACATTTTTGCTTCTAACCATCCTTCACTCTGGAATTATGTCAACTAGCATTTCACGTCACATACTCAAATATACACGCTCTGAGATGCCGCCGTCTCCTTGTGTTTGGGTTGGTTGCTTGTTAGAATGTGAGCTTTTTAAATTAGTGTTTCCATATTACCCCACTTTACATGTGGATGTCGACTGTTTGTAATATAAACTTTCATTAGATAATTAGGTTCATTGCAGATGTTACATTTGCGTATGTAAAGCAGTGCGTCTGATTACTTTATGTAAAAAGTTGTTATAATTATAGACGTGCTAAAACATAAAACAGAATGTATAGTATGGTAATTAATACTTTAATAAGGTTCATAATCAAGGAGCTCCGGAAGACTACCTGCTGTTTTACGTTAACTGGACGTTGAGCAGATAGTTCAACTATCAGAGAACGACCCACACACATACATCCGTTAGGATTTGACATTGAGCCGTATTCATAAAACAAAGGACATCCTTGTACCTGCAAATAATTTGAAGTAAATGCTTTTGCTTTTTGAGTCTAAGCATATCCTTCAAAGCAGTGCATATGTAAAAGGATATTCGTAATATTCACCTAATACTTGGCATCCTTCAAAAATTCTGAGTGTGGTCAGTAGCAGACTCAATTTCGTAACGAAAGGTGGTCAAACGATGATGGATTGTGGATGTTAAAACGTACAAACCTCGTTTACTTCCACATGGTCGTGACGTTCGACGAAGCAAATTTACAATGGCTTGCGGACAGATTTTTAGTTGAGAATGAGGAAACTCGAGGAGGAGCACCTTCGTGTAATCATAAAATGTAGATACGTCTACGCTGTCTCGGTGACGCTGGATATCAACAAGGTATTGGTCAGACACTTGGTGTTAGTCAAGCAACGGTATCTCGGACTGTGGATCAAGTTTCCAACTACCAACCATGAGGCCAAGTGGATTTTTCAAAGCATGTATAAATTTCCGACAGCGATTGGTGTAATTGATTGTACACATATAGGAATCCTGAAACCAAATCGCCAAGGAGATGAGTATATCAACCGAAAAGGGAAACCTACTTTAAACGTGCAAGCCACTTGTGATGCCAGAGAGATGTTCACAAGTGTTGATGTCAGTTGGCCTGAATCAGTGCATGATTCCAGAATATGGAGAAATTCACAGACTAGATCACAACTAATAAATAAAGCAAATGTTGTACGACTTGGCGATGACGGTTATGGTATTGAGCCATGCCTTATGACTCCCTTCAGAAATCCTACTCCAGGTGCAGAAATAAATTATAATAAGCTTTTGAAACAAGAAAGAGTTATAATTGAACGCTGTTTCGACCAACTGAAACGCCGGTTTCCTATCCAACAGTAAGTTTGCCGCGTCAAGTTGGAAAATCTGCCGAAAATAATTATTGCTTGTAGTGTAACTCCATAATGTTGCGAAGAGCTTGGGCGATCCTGACTTTGAGTTAGTTGAACTAGAAGCAGATGAAGATGAAGGAAATCGTGAGAATGACGAACTTCCTCTCCACCAACTAGGTCAACAAATAAGAAGAAACTTGAGTATTATAATAAATAGTTTTACTGATTAAAGTGTATTTATACGTTATAATAAGTTTTATTTTCGTGAACATCATAAGTTATAGGTGGCTTCTGACGCTGCATCATTTCTAATTTCGTTTTATAATACTCTTGTTGTAAAATACTTGTTTGGTACTGCTGTAATAGCAATAGACGTTGCAGATCTTTTGTAGTTAACCCTTTGGTTTCCTCAGTTTCGTATTTCTCTGTTGCTAATTTTCTTTTTGGTGGCAATGTCTTCTGAATTGCTGGCGCTGTAACACTAACTGTTTGCTCACTGCGCTCGGTATATAGTTCACTTCCTTCTTCTTGATCACTACCAACCTGAATGGCACCTCTAATTTTTCCAATAATTGTAGGATTACAGTTACCTTCCATACCTTTCAGCAACTTTCTTTCCTAATCTAACAATTCAATTGCTCAACAAGGCTAGAAGACGTCTCGTGCCCGCATAACCTAAAAATTAATCCATCTGAATCTTCAGTTATGGTAAGTACGGCAACGCTGCCCCCGCAAGACACGGCGTCGAGTCTGTTTTGTACTGAGAAAGCATTAAAATCGACCAATTGTGTACTTGTCATTTTCGTCGCGACCGCAGCGTAACATTATTCATGGGCCACTTGAAAAGGGTCTGTGCACTACTTAGACACAAGCCGCACGCGCGTGCTTTTGTCTCTCTCTACAAAATCAAATGCGCGATTCAAGCATAAGCATGTGCTGCAAGTTATACAGATCCGTACAGATTTAATGCGAAGTACGATATCTGATTGGTCGGTCGGTGCTCGGTCCACAGCGGTATTGGCAGATTGGTCTTGTCGTGTGACGTGGCTTAAAACTTGAATGCGAAAATTGTGACTAGTGACTCACTGACTGTCTGTGGCTGTGTAGAAGGGTAGTGCAAGACAATGGATGTGGTTTACAACGGGAAGGTGATCGACAAATTTGCTGCCAAGAAGGAGCGCAGGATCGAACTGACATATAAGAAATAGGTAAGTTCGCATTTGCAGAACACCTGGTTTATTTTGCCACGAGCCGCACAGACATAGGCAAATAATATCTAGTTCAGTAAAGCTGAAACTGTATGAAACATTAATTATATCAAAGATCAGTTATTGTGACAGTAAATACGGCCCCGTTCTACCATATAGTGAACAAAGCAAATTATAGCGTATTCAGAATTCTTGCGTCAGATTTTCTTGCGGAATACGAAAGTTTGATCATATTTCTTATAAATTTGAGGAACTTGGTATTCTGCAGATTAAAGGAATGAAAAGACTTCACTTATTGACACTCACATATAAGGTCTTAGCTACCAAACAACCACAATATTTGCATAATAAGTTAACACGATGTAGTGACAAAAATCAACTGAATACAAGGAATAGGAATATGTTAGTGATACCCTTACATTCTAAGGCTGTCTACAAAAAATCATTCAGCTACAACGCTATACGTTATTTAATTTTAAAAAGAGGCTTAAACTAAAACTACAAGTCCATGTCTGATGATGAATACAAAATGCTAGAATCAATCAATCAATATCAATCAATAACCTTTATTTCCATACAGACAATATATAATTGTATTGGAATTGTCAATTTTTCGTTCGCTACGAACCTACAACTAATCTCAAATTGCTATGTTCAAAAATTCATCAACACGATAAAAGCACTTGTTTATCAAAAATTCCTTCAACAGGAACTTAAAGGCGTTAATATTTTTAACCGAGGTAATGTGGCATGGTAAATATGGACTATTCTTGTAATTGTTCTGTTTTTTTTTGTGTTGTTAATTATTTAGTAATTATTGAGGATTATGGATACATTTTTATTGGTGGAATGTTTTATTATATATGTATATATATATTTTTTTTGTTCTTTCAAAGGTTAAGTTGCAAAACGCTAATCTTGACGACACTTCGCCTTTTTTGTACTTTTACTTAGGTACGAAATACAGCTCATTTATTATTATTATTATAATATATAATTTCATTCAAGTTTTCTTACATTGCTTATTACTATTCCATCAAAAAAATTATCAAAGTAGCTCAACAAGCTGAAAAGGTTGTCGACCACTGGCACATTACCCTACCTAGGGCTCGCTTTGCCCGGCGATGATTTGTGGGTGGCTGTGATTTAACGCTTTGCCTACAGTATATTCAGATAAGAGATAGACCGGACATAAACAAGACCACGTGATCATCGAACGCTGTAACATTCGGCAGGGACGTATTAAGAGTCACGCAGTACATATTTTAGATAGTAGATGCTGCTTTGCGTAACTTTGTAGTAAATTAGCATAATTCGATGTGTAGGTATACGATTGGTGATGGATATAGGATCATGTGGGGGTGGGGTAAGAAATATATAATGATGTAAATATACATAAGGGTTTCAAAATTTTCGCTTCGATTTCCAGCTTCGGATGCCGTCTGATGTTTGGTGAAATACAGTCGAATATAATCTCAAAATGGCGTATAAATTAGCCTATAATTATAACAAGGTATAACAATAACAACGACAAACTCAACAACTTAACTGAACCTGAATGTGACTCTGCCTTGATACGACTGCAGTGCCGCTCGGCATAGGCATTTAATTGCGAATTGACCAATGAGGGCTCCTGTTTTACGTCGAGACGGCGGCGTTAGCGTGAAAATCACCCGAACCTTTTGTTTACATCCGGTCTATCTCTTATCTGAATATACTGTACTTTACTAGACTATCCACGAGCTATATGAATATTTATTATGAGTGATTCCGAGTAGCGTCGCCGCATTGCCGCTCCGTTGGCGCTGTTGCCGCCGCAGGATCGGTATGTCACGCCTTGGTCGTGTGCCTTGACATCCTATTGGCCGCGCACTTTTACACGGCACGACCTCCCGAACACCAGACAAACCAACTTGGTTCGTATCGCCGCCGACAACGCGGTATCGTTTCGTTTCTGGCAGTGCGCCTCGTCCGGTGTGTTGTGACGATTGTGTAACTGTGTTTACTTTTATTTAGAAATGTTCGTTTCGGCTGTAGACAGCGCAAGGGCGTAGCCGGCCCGAAACGGAAGGGGGGCACCTTAAATATTTTTTTGGTGGAAGCCACAAATCATATCTACTTAACTAGGTTTAATATTTTTCTTTCTAAGCTGGTGCACCGCTGTTTGGCAACATGGCAAATTTCGCTCAAATTCAAATCTCGATATTTTCGGACTGGAAAGAGATATCGAGATGCGGTATTCGGAGGTTCCACTCTTTGAGAACACGCACAGGGTTCAACTTTTGTATTTTTTTTTATTTATCCACTTATACAGGGTGAGCAAACTAAGTCAGGTTTGGGACAGTGTCAGATCCTCAATGTTTGGTCTTGGAATTTTTTTTATGCATCTTTCTGACCTTTGGACTATCTTGAAAAGATAAATTTCTCAAATTTTTAGAAGAATTTTAAAGAAGTGTTATACATTTATCCCTAAAAAGTGGACTTTTTTGGGGTTTCTCTAGAGGATGGATATGTTTTTTCACACTGTTTGTTGCATAAAGCGGAATTTCTTGCGCCTAAGAAAAGATTGAAGCACTCATTGAACGTTATTGCCTCCAGTGGCGTGCAGTAAAAAATTTCTACTTTGACATTATGTAATTTAAATCGAGTTTATAAAGTTTACTATGCAAATAAACAGTTCAATCTACAAATCCAAGTTACTACTCTCAAAATGGGGGTGTATTCCAGTGGCGTAACACGAAAAGCACTTTTTAGTTTGGTAAGAAGTACCAATAACTTAAAAAAACATTTCAAAATGCTAGCCAACGCTGTTATTAATCTTTATCTAGAATTTTTCATCTTTCTCATTCAGCATTAGCGTAGGCGTCTCCATTGGAGATGTTTTCCAATAGGTAATAGACTCTATTAAATGTTTGAACAACATCAAAGGATTTATTAATTAATATTAACAAAAATTAAGGCCCAATACGAAGTCGATCCGAAAGACGCACAGGGTGTTCCTGAATGATATGCGAATATTTAAGGGTGTGCATCTACATGAAAAATCAATGTTAGTTTTAGGAAAAAAAGGGAAATTAATTACTATTTTCAGAACCGCTTCCGATATTTCACTGACATTTAGTACGTAGTGAAAGTTAATAAACTTGCATATTTTTCAATGCAAAAATAATTTTTAAATTTAACAGTGGCGTGCGCACGGCTATTGACTTCGATATTTTTTAGGAAGAAAATGGTACGACAATGGTTTTTTGCCAAATAAAAATCTTTTTGAATTCCCCGTTCAATTTAAAACAAATGATCTATCTAGAATTGTTTTCCTTCGATGCGCCGTTTTTGAGTAAAAAAATAAAAACTGTTCTATTGTCTAACTTTCAAAATTATTATTAATTTAATTGGAAAAATTAAACACATTAGGGGTAATTAACGACAACAACTGACAACGTAAACATAACATTAAAATCAACGAAATTATTACAAAAATTGTTAAAAATGGTCCCCCTTCACTTAGTATCATGCTTCCGCCCTCCTTCCACTAAGATTCTCCAAAAAATTTGATGGCAAATATTTAACGGTCTAGCGATCTTCCTCGTACTCGATTCAAGACGTTCTTCGACTTCGTGCAACACTGCTTCCTCAATTTCAGGTGTTCTCACACTTAAAGGTCTACCTTCAGATGTTCCTTTTCGGACAGAACCAGTTTCAACAAGACGACGAGGAATATTAGAAAAGGTTCTACTATCTGGCAAAGCACGATCGGGATATCTCTGGTGATAAATCCGTCTGGCTTGCTCACCATTACCGTCGGCAAGGCCATATACGTAATGTATTTCCGCCATTTCTGCATATGAATAATTCACCATTATTAACAAGATTGTAAAAACTAAATAATGAAAAAGATGTCACAGCGAATAGATTTGAACAACAGAGACTTGTCAGATGTCAATAGCCAGTGACATATTCCAGTGCAACCAGATACTTAGTTAATTTGAGTTATAGTCAGCTTTTGAAAAATGTTGAATATCACTTTTTTAGAATAGTTCAAAGATCAAAACGATGCAAAAAAAATTTCCAAGATCAAAAATTGAGAATCTGACAAATTTTGCTGAAAAACATGACTTCCTTTACTCACCCTGTATAAATGGATAAATAAAAGAAATATACTGGTAAAACCCTGTATGTGTTCTCAAAGAGTTGGTCAAGAACCTCCTGAATACTGCAACTTGATATTTCTTTCCGTTCCGAAAATATCGAGATTCCAAGATTTGCACCAGTTTAGTTACACCTCCTCAGACGAGTCGCCGCTGCCTCGAGCTAATCGTCCTAATCGCGATATCGCATCGAGCTGGGAACATCCAACTGCAGTAAGCAAGCCTCGATGCTATTTTCGTATCTCAGTAGTATCTTGGATCGCCCACGCTCGCTGGTCTAGATGGTAGCCGGTGATAAACCAAGGAGGTGATGATAGGTTGTAGACTGCGCGATCTACCATGGATGTTTATGTCTCACGTCTGCTCTTTTTCAACGACCAGCCACTACTCGACTCCTCTGACCTGATACAATCATTTATATCTGAGAGAATTGATAGTTATATCAAATAGTTATACTCGTAAAATGTTAGAGACTAGTTTCTTATATATAGGAGCGGCTCCTAGAGTAAGCAGAAAACTCTTGGTTTTAAACAGAAAGTGGATCATTCGCTCCATCAACAGCCCAGCTTAGAATGTGTTACAGCTTCATGGTTGAACAGGTGTCAAAAAAGTGATATTCACCAGAAATTTGAATCTATTATTTACAATATTAATTACTTACTTTTTATCTTACAAATTTAAAAATGTACAGACGAACTATATCAGTTTAATAGGATGAAAATTATAAATCATAAAAAAGCGATGAGGCGTTCATAGATTATCAGATAATGGATAACGTGTTCACGACGAAACGACATGACAAAAACCGAAACCAGAATAAGGAAAATACTGTTGTAAATTTTCTTCGAGTTTTTGGTAGCTGGAAGATTCTTACAAATACTCAAAATCGATGATATTTCAAAAATCACCAGAAATTGCCATTTTACAAAAAGTTTTTCACCAATCACCAGATTATTCATCACCAGAACTGGTGAAATTTCAACAGACTTGGCAACGTTGTGATCTACCTACATGTCATATGGAATCCGAAAAACATACATCCTTTCCGAATTTTTTCGTGTTTAAAATACTTCGTCCCCAGTTGCGTGGGAAGTCAGGAGTGTAAGTCCAACCATGCTCCATGGTCGCTGAATCCGAATCTGGAGGCCATTTACTCTGGAAATATTCTGTTTTCGATAGAACTGTGGGCTGTATTTCCAACTATTAACAAAGCCCAAGAAAAATATGGATGGAAACTTCTTTCTTGTGTGAGTTGGTTGAACAAATTCCAAATCTGCCAGTTTAGTGGTGGGATTTACTGATGACCACCTAGTTCGTTTTACCAACTCATATGTACAAAATTGGCAGGATATCACTGAGGTCTCACATTATATTTATATTATTATACATACTAGAGCAGTTAAGTAAAAGCCATAAACTCCAAACAGAGATAAGAAATTAAACATAGAGTTGGTTACGCAGAAGAATTGTCACAGCCCTTAAAGGATCTTTGAATAATGACTTCTTTTTGATAGACTATCTGATACAACTCCCAAATCTATGTGACTGGAGACAGAAGAGATTTCCTGGTTCCCGATGACGTAGCTGATCTTTGGATTGTTCTTTCCAACCTTTAGAACGCAGCACTCGTCCGAGAGGCAGCAGCCATCTTCTGAACCATTCGTAATCATTATCAATGTCGCGTTGAAGGATATCATCATAGGCACTGGAGATATTGTGTCGTTAGCATACAAGGAGCAAGTGGAATATATGACACGAGGAAGATCCGATATGTATAAGGGAAACAGGAAAGGTCCCAAGACGGAACGCTGGTTAATACCGCTAGTCACCGCCCTACTGTTTGTAATGAGAATTTGTATGGGAACGAAACAGGACCTCAATGGTTTTCTGCCTATCCTGTATATCAGCTAAACCTCTAACATTAAAGAGTCATTATGGCAAAAAAATGCAAACGTTCCTTCAAATATCGACAAACCAAGCATAAATCTAAGCCGCTCTTGGAACAAGCGGAAACAGGGACGCAGAAAAACCCTGGGCGACAGAAACACGGCATTCTCACGCGGAAACGTCTATCGGCCAGCATCATACCACATATCCACATACACATACGCCGAAGCTTGTTATACAAACCCTGGGATGACGTTAATGGCGTATCTATAAATCTGTACAAGCGAACACCTGTCCCCGTTATCTGTCCGCGGACAGATCTCCAACGTTTGATTCATTAGAGTCTCCCATGTAACAGACATCGGTCTCGGGTCGGAGCGTATTCAGAGAAAGACACGTCGGGACGAGGTTGGAGGTGTTGGGAATGGGTAAAGGCACGCGACACAAAACGGTGTAGGTAGCGGATAAAAAGCTGCGTCAACTGGTTAGAGGCAGAGCTGTGATCGGTCCATATTTCGGGACATCCATTGCTGCTTTCACCAGAGGGGCTAAGAACTGGAAGGACAGGTACAACTGTCGGGGGAAGTCAAGTATTTATTGGTCAATCGTCGAGAAAACTGTCATCATTTCGAGTCCGCTGAACAAGGGCTTGCTATTGATTGAAGCAAAGTCATCGATATGTCTCTATGAAATAAAGCAACGAAGAATCTAAACATACCGGTTTTGTCCGTTAGATCACAGTCAACCATTAATAGATGTTTTGTGCTCTTTGGCAACTCATCAGCATCGTCTCAGGTCAGAACAACGAACGAAAATAGCATTTAACCTCAATCTGAGATATAAGACAGCATAGGGTGCCATCTGTTGCCAAAATCGCGGTTTATGCTGGCTTATTTTAACAGAACTTTTGTAAACCTGTTTTTGAAATGGTTTTGTCAATATTTTCAAAAAGGGGGATTTTATTCTGGTGAATAAAAAGGATTACAGAAAAATCAGTTTTAAAAAATAAAAATATGAATGATTTCCGTATAAAACCTTCTTTGGCTTAAATTCTAGGTTAGGAACAAGATATCGAGATGCGGCTTGTTTAGACATCATCTAGCTACTTTTTCATAGAAAAAATCGAACCAATGCATTTAATTTTTTTTAGAACATTTGTAGTCTAAGGATTGTATTTTTTCAACTAGCTGAAGTTTGTCAAAATCGGTTCTGCTGCTACGAAGACACAGGATGTTTTTTACAGAAGCATTTGTCAACCCCCCACCACTATATTTTTAGAGATACAGCAACAGTTGTCAAACAAAATGTTCACATTATCCTCGCTATTTCAGAAACTTCGAAACATTTTCCAGGTTTTTTTCTTGGCCGTCTTAGTAACAACTTTTTTGGTAGGAACTAAAAAATGAAAAATATACCAATCCTCAATTACTACTCTACTTTTACAAAGTCTTACTTTAAAATCCTCGCGCCTGTGTGGAACGAGAAGACGACTACGGAGAGCAACATGCAGTCTGCAATGTCGTCACGTCACTCCATTTTTTCCAGGAACCCGACTGGAATTCTAGAAAGCTGTTCGTCGAGTGATTGTGGGTGGATGTGGATATGCAGTGCCAGCGAGAGGTGAAACACTCTTCAGATGAAACTAACATGAAACCTTGCTTCCTTGGAAACTATAATGCATTACTCATATGGAGAACAGCGGCGTAACAAACTGAACACTACAACAGTACAACGTATTTGCAATTTGATCGCAACATTGTAACAGTTAAGACCCTTATCTGGAACAGGAATATAGAACCTTTATCACCTTGCTTTTTAGACCACAATACGTTAAAAAATGGCGTCAACTAGGTTGACTGATCAACCCTATCGATTCATAAAGGATTATTATCCCATTTGATGAAGCTGCGACCTAAAAACTTTCTTCCCTGCCCTCACTGAAAGTATCGACAATCTGGCAACGTCAGCGATGCTATGCTGGCTAGCTCGAGCAGTGTGCGCACCGGGGTAAGTTCGTAGTGCTTGGCAAGGGCGACCTGGACGCGACAAGAGCATTTGTTGTTCCTTCAGGTTTCAAGAGCGAACGTACGTATTGAATATACTACGGGGAAAAGGTGAGAAATATTGTCCCCCACCCCTACAACCAAAACCACGAATTTTTAACCCCCAAAAATGTCAAAACGTCAAAAAACGTTTTTGAATTCCTACGTTTTTTGTCCGTGAAATCTCAACCCTATGTGAATTATTTTTACACGCCACATATATTTGACGCTTTACGTCAGGTCTTGACGTATATGGTTGTTGGGACTCTTTTTATACTTCTTATATATACTAAGTGACTGATGTGCTACGCATTCTCCAACGCGCCTAGGCATGCTTCTAATCAGGTGGTCAATGTCTTCTTGTCGTATCTCATTCCAGGCAACCACCAACTCCTCTCGAAGTGCTTCTAGAGTCTGAGGAGGACGTTGCAAATTGAGCAATCTCCTACCCATCATATCCCACACGTGCTCAATTGGGGATAAGTCGGGAGATCTTGGTGGCCATGGTAACAATGTGACATCATTATGTTGAAAGAAGTCTATTGTAACTCTTGCAACATGTGGTCGGGCGTTATCTTGTTGGAAAGTTGGATCTGCCAGGGTGTCAAGATAGGGTAAAAGATGGGGTTCTAGAACTTCATGGATATAACGCTGCGCGTTCATGTTACCTCTGATGAAGATTAAAGGTGACCTGGAACCATAAGCTATAGCACCCCAAACCATACGTGCATGCCTAAACAAAATCGAGACTCGTCACTAAAGACAATACTGTTCCATTCCTGATCCCAGAGTGACCGTTGTCTGCACCACTCAAGGCGATTAC
This sequence comes from Acanthoscelides obtectus, assembly GCA_963669975.1. NCBI lineage: Eukaryota > Metazoa > Arthropoda > Insecta > Coleoptera > Chrysomelidae > Acanthoscelides > Acanthoscelides obtectus. The sequence goes on along the minus strand of CAVLJG010000008.1, from coordinate 3,611,163 downwards.
GTCGGTGTTCTCGAGTTAAAGGGAGGACCCAGTGTGGCCGGTATGAAAACAAGCCAAAACTTCTCATTCGTCGGTAAACACTTCGCATGCCAATAGGTCTTCCGTGTTCTGCAAACCATTCATTTGCAATGGACCTGGTAGTGGAGAAACGGTCCCTTAAGGCCAATAATCTTAGGCGGCGATCTTCACGGTCTGTTGATCTACGGCGGCGTCCAGTGCCCCTTGCTCTTTGCGTACGGCCTTCTCGAAGCCATGCCTGACAACACCTAACCACAGTGTCTACACTTCTTTGCACTCTAACTGCAATTGCCCGAAAAGAAAGTCCAGCTTCCCGAAGTCCCACTATACGGCCTCTATCAAACTCACTAAGTTGACGAAATCGTACAGGTCTCCGTACTCTAGGCATCGTAACCGATCGTAAAGGATGTCAAGAACCAAAATCCGCCAACGTTGATTCTTTACTGCGGCTGAAATATTCATTTTTAGAGCGTTAGTGAATTAAAAAAAAGCAGTATAAAAACCGGAATGTCCAACTGATAAGGCTGAATTTTTTTTCACTTGTTATTTACAGTAAGATAAATACATTCACCAACTTTTATTAAAGTAAAACCATTTAAACTGGGTGTTCGGATTTATATGTCACTTAGTATAACTTTGCTCTATGCTTGGCGTTCCTAATAATTCCACTGATGTACCACGAAGGACACTTATGACTAAAAGATTTATATGTTGGTATGTAAATATCAAAGATAGAGTATAAAAATTTACCTATACACTTTAACTATAGCTAAGTTGCAATGTACGTATTCAACTTTCCTTGACGTTGCAAGTGGTTATGGTTGATACTTCATCTGACGCGTCTGTGGAAGAAGCAGAAAAAATGAGCGAAGACAAAGAAATGCAACTGTTACTAGTTAGTGAAGTACCATTTCATGCTCTACCGTTTAGGAGCTTTCAGGTACGACACTGTTATGGCGAGGTCGTACGCCCCATCGTCGTCATCAATAACGCGGTACTGTTAGAGCGTATATTAGGTCGCGATCGATTTAGGAGCAAAGGATGGAGTGATGATGATAGTTATTATCTTAAGTTAGGTGCAAGTCATCCATTTACCGCGTATGCTGAAAAATGCGACTTCTTTACCGTAGCCTGGGAATAGTACGTTTTTCGCATTTCGATATATCTTACATCTTGGATAGAGGGTAGTTGATATGTTTTCATTCGTAATCCCGGAGACCAAGCCTAAACCTTACTGATGAGTTGCCAAAAAGCACGAAACAGCTGTTCATTGTTGGCTATATTTGGGCAGATGGACGAAAGCGGCATGTTTAGTATGTCTAAGTAAAACGTTTTAACAATACTGACACGTTGTGGGTTCGTGTAGCGCTACATGATGAATTGGACACATGTGCTTCAAACAATTACTACACCCTGTATACGAATAGTATACATTAGCTTAATAAAACACGTATTGAAACAGTTGAAACAGTGAAAATATTGATCTTGTAAACTATTTACAATAATCTTCTGGTATATTCAACCGATTTTGTACTCAGAAACAGAAATTCTCAGTATTCAAATGCTATATCTCAGTACAGTACCACTTTAGATCCAAAAAAATAAAACATCGTACAAAAATTATCAATAAACATAAAAATCGATTCAGTTCTGGAAACAAAAATCATCAAAAAATAATTAATTACACCTAAAAAGGACCTTTCATTTATAAAGCTCCATTAATATATGGCATACTCGCGAGCGAAATGAAAAATCATACAGTCAAAAAGACATTGATACAATGGTTACACAAAATGCCTCATAAAAACATGTACTCGTATATTCAATTTAAAAGCAAAAAACGATCACAGAATAAACGCAGAGGTGCAGTTAACAACATGGAAATACATTAAATAAAAAAAACTCGACAGTACGCATAGTTCTTTGGCTAAAATTTAGAAATAAAATATTCAGTTATTGAATAAAAACAATGTTCAACCATGAAAATATGTTTACGAGTAAACTGAACTGTGTCAAGATGACGAATACTTGTTGGTAGATGATTGTACAAATCTAAGTACAGCAAATTCTGTTTTGCTGCTGAAGCAGTTGTTTATATTTTTATGTATATCTAATAAAGTGACATGTATGTATAATGTTGAAGCAGGCAAGATTTTTTAAATGATAACTATAAGAATCGTAATATTCTAAACCGATCTAGGTTATAATGGTTTTCTTTTATTTATTTACCAGAATTACCATATGTAATACCATCGGTCTACCATCGAGCTCTGATCATGAGACAAACTTTTCGTCTGTAACCCAAATTCCGTACAAAACGTCAATAAATTTGAGTACTTTCGGAAATTGTATTTTTGCGATAAGCTGATACGAATACCTTCCAGCCTTTTGGCAAACAATTTCTGTTCAAGCTTAAAACTGCCAATCATACCATTTTGGGGATTCACCAACAAAAACAACAGGATAGATATAAACATCCTGGTAATTTTCTCCGTTCACGTGCACTATACACATAATTCAAAAGTTTCCTGTTTCTAGTTTGAATCATCTTAATTACCGCTACGTTATTATAATAATTACAATCGCAACTGTGTTCAGTCGGTGGTTTTCGTGGCACTTTTATTACGATTAAATTGAATACGAGGTGATCTTAAACATCGGGTATTGAGAAATATTGTTGATGGAATACTAGGTTTAAGTCAATTATAGAATCTCATTAATAATAGATTATCAGCAGGATTTGTCTCACCTTTTGTCATCGTCATGCTGATATCCTGGTTGTGTTTGTGATAAATGGTATCAAAAAATAGAGGTTTCGAGATTTAAATTGGCGATATCTTGTTAGTCAACGTACAGTATTATATTTTGGGAGCATCTAAGCTGTACCAGATTGTTGCGTTTCCAAGCAGTGCTAACTTCCAAGACGCTCGTCACAAAGGAAGCCATTGTTAGTGGCAGAGATCGATTTGTCACTATGAATTCCTGCAAGAGGAACCATGTGGGAGCCAAGACTGATCCCTGGGAAACGCCTGCATTGACGCTGTGGGATGAAGAGAGATCTGCAAGGCTTCTATGGGAATCTATAGGATGGACCCTTGCAGTTGGCTTGAATCAAAAACAAAATCAGAAAGTACTTATTGAGACAGCTGTATACCTAAAATTCATAAGTAAGGACAGTACCCTTTATCCTCTTTGGCAAAGATCACAACACTTAAGCCTCATTATTCTAACGTTGGAAACAATTCTAATCACTTAACTGACATTTTTCAATGTTAGCTGTGTTTGTGAACGTGACACTGATCAGCTCTTGCCATGTGTATTTTAATGCGATTTTAAGGGTGAATTTCACCAAGGTTATCAAATTAACAGTCCCTTATTCTCCACCTATAGGGTCAAATACAGCGAATCAGCTTCAACATCCAATCAACAAATTTCAGCAACCAATACCTATGAAATGTTGAAAACAAAATGTTGTCTATGTATGAGACGATAGCTTGTCCTTGAAAGATCACCAGCTTATTGATTATTAAGAAATTATATATAATTCGGTCAAAATTTAAAGAAATGTTTGATTTTTGAATAAAATTCATGTTTTAATTACTCTTGTTGATTTTTTATTCATGTTTATATTATTTTCTTCAATTGATATGCGATTTTACTGATTTAACATCACCTCCCGTATTTTTTTTCCTATAAACCTCATGCAGATAGCCATTAAACACCTACTTGATGACAGACTCTATCAAAAATTTCATAGATACTGCTCGTTTCCAAACATGCATTCATTTACTTGCCGTTCATCAGAACCATTATGGCACCTTAGATTGATATTCCCACAAAACCATTCAGGTTTTTTGATATCCATACATCCATAAAGGTGAATATTTTTTGTTGTTCAGGAACTGAACAACCATCCACACTATATTTACAGCGATTAAGAAATACCCAAATATATGTCGTAAAGCTACCAGCAAACCTAAAACCTGCAAAAAAACTAGAAATTTGCAATATTTTATTTTTCACAAGTACACATTCTGGTTATATAATTAGACATTATTTAAATAACAGCTGATTATTACATTTCAAAACTCCCCAACGAGTGACACATGTGTGGGATCCGTCAACCCTTGGTCCCAGTCACAGAACATATTCACTGAAGAAGGTTTAATTCTATGCTATTCAATGACAACACGGTGACTTGTGTGGTTATCAGCGGCCATTTTTTGAGGGTGCGACATGGTTGCCAGATTGTGCATTTATATCCCGTTTCACCTCTCTGATCCCAGTAGAGTACGCTCCGCCAACTGTTGCTACTATGCTTTATCAGACTATTCGTGGAATTTTTCCCAAAATCGTTGCACAACACTTGAAAATTTAAAATTATTTCCATGACGCCCTAAAATAGCTGCGTCGGTACCTCGGGTTATACATTTTGACAGTAGGGATGTTCGATACGATCCTATATTTAGAAGTATCGATACTTACATACCCGATATTTTGGATCGATATTTTTATATGCGACACTTGGGTGTATCGATACATTTCACGAATGTCGTCATCTTTCGATCCGGACTGCGTCAGAAAGGGTGACTAACTTCAGGTTACTTTTCTTCTTTGTTTCCTTCCGCTGGATATCGATAATTTTGTTCTAATATTTTAGAGTATCGATACTTCCTAAACCGATAAGAATCGATACATAACGATACTTTTCGTGGATCTAAACATCCCTAATCTTGACAGCTTGTCGTTCTTGTCAACTGGCCTGCAGGGTGCGGTGTTCCCTTTAATATCTTATGACAAATAAAAGCTTCAAATGAAATAATGACGAATATGAACGGATATGCATAGAATTTAGTATATAAGTTCGTATTGCAAATTTCAGATTGTCTATGCAGGGACTTGAATCGGATTTTTCAGTATTTTTACCGAAAAGAGAATATTTACCGATAACATCATTCTTCACGATTTCTCAAAGTAATTTAAATATTTCAATACTTGCCGAAAAAGAGCTGAATCCAAAAATAAAGCTAAACATTAATTTTATGGAGTGTTCATAGTTTTATGACCCATATCAATCATACATGTGCTTACACCCCCAGGAAGTCGGGCACATGAGAGGCGTAGATTTGGGTTGCCTATGATTACGAACGCACATCCTCATCGCTTACTCCGCTTGCCCGGAATTGATTTTTGTGCATACAAAAGGTACAGACTGGTAGATTACCGTCATTACCTCATCACCGGATGAGCGATAAAGAAACCGAAATCTGTCTGTTTTCAAAATAAATATTTAATCAAAATGAGAGGTGAGTTCAGGGGTAAAACAGAAAAATATTCATAATCCCACAAGCAATAATCGAAAAAGGAGCTTCCAGAATGGTTTGCAAAGTACTTTGAAGGAGCGACCATTTTTCCCAAAATCGTTGCACAAACAATGGATATCAAAGACGTGTTATATTAATAGAAATAATAAGAAAATATAAAATCAGCGTTGAGAGGTTGGCAACCAATGCAAATTCATACGTGAATGCAAGCAGTGAATGGAAACGCATGTTTTGCGTATCCAACTGTCAAGGTATGGCGTCAAAAACTTAAGAGTGGAAGAGAGGAGACGAATGACAAGCCGCGACCAGGTGCATTGAGTACTACATCAACAGACTCTACACTATATTTTCCAATACATGTTTTCTGCACCAAGGATGGGTTTCAATTGAACAGAGAACACAGAGAGTCGGTTAAATTTAAAATAGAACACCAACGCTCTCCTTCAGCAGAACCGACTACAATTTTTATTATTTCTGCAGTATCTACCTGAATAACGAGATCTTGCCTATCACAATAACGAATAAAAAGCATATCGGTAGGGGCATAAAAGTCGTGCAAGAAAAATATCCCGTCACGCGGGTTATTCGGCGTCTTCAGTATATTCCCAAGTTCCAACAAAGCCAGTGAACCCGTATTAAAATACGGAATGGCAAATACTGACTGCATTTAAACGTTAATATCGAGTTTATGTCTCTCCTAATTAACAGCATCTAACGAACATTCAGCTCAAGGCGGTGAGTGCTACTTAAACATAAGCGCAACTATTAAAAAATGAAAGTCCATATCGCCTAAAACTATAAAACGACAAACAACGGCTTCCAGCGTTCGGGATTCTGCGGATCTCGGTATACAGGGGAACAAGCTAACGAAAAGATAAACCTCAGATAGATACAACTTAATTTCGGTACCTCAAAGCCAGACTAGGCTTAGTTCAAATAACTAGTTTGTATTTGAAATACATTTCTTGCATTGTATTGTGTGTGACTTAACATGAGTTAGAAAGTCGTAACTTCCTTATTATTACAGATAGATGGACGCTGCATGAAGCAAATGGAAAATTCACAATATTATCGTAAGTTTAACATACTGAACCCATTTTTGACAAAAATGGACCTAGCCTAGTGTGTCCACTGCTCTAGTTCTCCAACCAGGAGTTGTTGAGTCTCCGTCGTCTGCAGAGCGAAATCTAGAACTTTTTCGTTTGAGATAAATTGAAGACCGGGAAAGAGGGGGGTTTACTAGAAACTTTCTTTTAATTCGTTTGACTTTAGGGCAAAAGGTTAGTACCCATCATTGCTCCAGAGAAAATTTATTGGCAGATATAACTACAAATTACCACTGCAATTAGGGCACATATTCCATTGTTTCACCTTGCTTAGGGTGGATTTCACCAGGATTGTCAAATCAACAGTCCGTTTTTCTCCACCTATAGTAACAGTCCGTTAAATACAGCGAATGAGCTTCAAGTTCCAATCAACAAATTTTACCAACAAGAAATTACATATAATTTACTCAAAATTTAAAAGTGTTCGATTTCTTAATCAAATTCGTGTTTTTATTTAATATTGTCGATAGTTTATTCATGTTTATATTATTTTCTTCCTATGATATGCGATTTTACTGATTCAACATCACCTACCGTGTGTTTTTTCCTATAAAACTCTTGCATATAGTCATTAAGCACGTACTTGATGACAGGCTCTACCAAAAATATCATAGATATTGCTCGTTTATAAAGTCAAATGTTTTTTGGTTGTTCAGGAGCTGAACAAACATACACACAATATTTACAGCGATTGAGAAATACTCAAATATATGTCGTAAAGCTACCGGCAAACTTAAAACCTTGAAAAGAAATAGAATTTTCAATAACTTTCTTGTGTCACTGAGTACACATTCTAGGTTATATTTATATTAGACATTATTTGCATAACAGCTGATATTACATTTCCAAACTACCCAACGAGTGACACATGTTCCCAAAATCGTTGCACAAGCAATTGATATCCCAGACGTGTTATAATAATAAAAATAATATGAAAATATAACAATGTTTGGAGATATATTTTCATAAATAGGTATTTTTGATTCTGACTTATAATATCTAGACGATGAATAATAGCTGGATGCGAATACTTTTACAAATATCGACGTTTTCGGACCCAGAAATGCAGAATGTGCTGTTTGTTTACAATTTGGTGTGGATTTCTAGATCATAAATTTTCAAAAATTGTTTTTGATGTAACAAAAGATTATGAACCAGTTGGAATACGTTTTATATCCTTTTTTTGCAAAATAACAAAAATCGGTACATTTCTACAGGTACGTGTTATGTACAACGCCCTGTACGTGATACACAGATAAAGCTAGATAGCCATGCATGAACAGTCGTCAAAAACAGTGAAATCATCCTACTAAATATAATAGCTAGAAAATCGACCTATTATTTCTCTCATTTTCATTGATCCATTTAAATAACTGACCGTCTTTTATGAAATGACAAAAATTTGAAATTATACGAAAGTTATTCTAATTCTAAAGCACAAAGACATAATATTACATCTATAATGTACCCTTATTTATAAGGCAACCGTTTTTTCACGACCTTATTCAACATTTCAATAGAAATCACCGATATTCAGAGAGCTTGGACAACTTCTGTTAAATTGCATTTCGATAAGGTGTTTTCCTATCGGTCCAACTGACCGTCAAATATTAATATTGGTGAATCGACTGAAAATGCTTATCTTTTGACGCCTTTTTCAGTGGCCCAACGATGTGAAAGTCGCTAGGCGATAAATCGCGATAGGGTGGATGCTTTTATATCCTCTATTTCTTTGGTTGTACATTTTCATTCACAACTCTGGCAACATGAGGCCGAGCATGGTCGTGCAGAAGAATAACACCACAGAACAACTAACAATACAAAACGTTAGTTAAGGGACTAGAATTGATTTCAAGGCTAACCTGACCAAAGATGGGTTTCAATTGAGGAACTGGGAAAAGCTTCTTCTTTTAGATTCTTCCACAATCTCAGCACCGTAGCGATATACTCGTATGTATGTATGTCTCCTCTTTGGGAGGACATAGGCAGAACGCTTCCGTGATATGGGCCTCACTATAAGTCACGACCTGTAGTGTCTTCAGTTTTCTTTGGAGATATGTTTGCTTGCTGACTTGGCACTGTCTAAAACCAGTCTGCATTGTGATGGAAAACCAATATAATCAGAGTATAATGTGAATTTGCGTCTTAGAAAAGATCATTCGCCCCTGTATACTCGCGCGTACTAGATAAGCGAAATTTCATTATGCAATAAATAATTCAAATTCCCAGATTTAATTACTCTGCTTAACGCAAGTGAAATTTCTTCGATCGGTGTTGTGCATGGTATGCCGCTGTGTGTTAAGTGCGTATATTGCCTTAACAATCTTTTATGAGCATCGACGACGAAGAATTCTATCATTTCTGAAGGATGATCTTCGTAGTTTTCTAGAAATTCTTATATTTTTACCAGTTGATATTGACCATACACGCTTGGCCGTTGCGAGGTAAGTGCGGACTCAGCCTACTTGATGTCATTCTTCGTCTACTCACCAAATCGACGATCTCACTTCCAATATCCAAGTCTATCCCAACTCTACGTATCTATTATACCAGAAGCGGCAACAATCCAGCATCATGCGCTGGCGATAGCCGGCTTCCAACGATATTTATTGCTAATTACCAATGAGCATTTTTACCCGTTTACAATTAAATCCAGCCCAGCCAGAGCCTGCTTGGTACTAACCGATATAAATAACCATCGAAATAATTATAATTTCCCGTACTCCCACTTCCTATGGTTCGCCATGCCGTAGATCGTATAGATGCCACCGGCAAAATTGAAACGGCCTCCGAGGTCAGGGGCCACAGAGGTAGTCGGTTCCGCGACGGCTCTATTTGATTAGGGTAAATCAGATGAGACAGGGCAACTCTGTATTTAAAAATAGTCAGTCGTTTATTTTATTATTATCACAAATAGGAATGATCAGGGGCGGCTGGCCCTTGAGTTCTGCAGAGCTGCAGAACTGCCAAAACTTTTGTCTTAAGCAGTAGTAATTTGACCATTATTTATTTTCCATGTTGTCACACAAATAGAAACAATACCGGCAACGCTGCCCCTGCAAGACACAGCGTCGAGTCTGTTTTGTATTGAGCAAGCAGTATAATCGACCAATTGTGTAGTTGTCCTTTTCGTCGCGACCGCAGCGTAACATTATTCACGGGTCACTTGAAAAGGGTCTGCGCACTACTTCGACTCAAGCCGCACGCGCTTGCTTTTGTCTCTCTCTACAAAATCAAATATGCCATTTAAGCATAAGCATGTGCTGCACGTTATACAGATCTGTACAGTTCTAATGCGAAGTAAGATATCTGATTGGTCGGTCGGTGCTCGGTATACAATTTTGATTTGAATTGGCGCTACGACGGAACCGAGAGCTCTCAAAACCCGGAAATATTTGCCATTGAGCGAAATTTCTCAACATTGAAAAGAATCAAGACTTTTCTTCGTAATACTATGACCCAGGATCGATTTACAGCGTTGTCGATGCTGTCCATTGAAAAGGAACTTATTTCGACCATGAAAAATTTAAACGGGAAGGTGATCGACTAATTTGCTGCCAAGAAGGAGCGCAGGATCGAAGTGACGTATAAAAAATAGGTAAGTTCGGATTTGCAGGACACCTGTTGGATTTTGCCACGAGCCGCCACTGGGAATGATCACAGTACAGCAATAGCTCATGTACAAAAGGAAAACGTATTCCATGTATAAGAAGCATAAAATACATGAAACAAAACAAAAAGTTCATAGCTATATAGTTTGTTCGATGTTCCAGCTAGCATAATACACAAGTGTTGAATACGCGATTCGGGAGAAACCACTACAGCACTGTCGTTCTAAACGGTTCCTTTTGCAGTTGCATAAGCACAGTTTCCCATACAGGGCCAGCACATTCAAGAATTGACCTCACAAATGTCGTGTAAAGCACGGGACCTAAGACTGAACCTTGGGCAGCGATCGAGGGAAGACTGACGCGCACAGAAAAAGTTCTATCGATAAGGAAAACTTTGATTCACAGCAGCAACTCGCCTCTAATTCCATGATGCTCCAGATTGAAAAGAAGTCTTCTGTTCGGAAGGTGGTCAAAAGCCATGTCAACTGGAGTCTTCGTACGCAGAGACGACACTACTATCAAACAGACCATCGATCCACCTGGAGATTGATTACCTTCCATCCCCACGCCATCTGTCGCTGCGGCCGGTATAAGTATCCTGCAGTTCTCTGCTAAACTTAAAAATCTAAATCAACAAACGCACATTATATTTATCTCTGAAATAAATTATCTAGTTGGTGATTAAAAATAAAAAGATAGAGCGCTGGACTGCTAGTGAGCGCGTATACGTACTGGTTGTTGCCTTCTAACGAGACTGAGACTACGCGATATTAATGACACCAGATCACGGACTCGATAGCAAACGCTCTGGACGCATGGCGTTATGAATGATTCGGCTAAGAAAGTACGTGCCGATTTTTCCGGGAAAGCTACAGAAGAAAAACGGTCGACAGTGCTGTGCTCAAGGGCAAACCCAATAAGCTGATGTTACTGTAAAAATCATAGAAGCTTCCGTAAATTTTGTAAATTTTTTGGTTCAAAATGGGTTAGCTTTAAAATCATTAATATCAAGTACAAAATGTATCTGGCCTTCAGTAAGTAAAGATAAATACCAACAACTCAGAAGTAACAGTTGGAAATGAAATCAATATTCAATACAAACTCTCTAACAATTAACACCCAAAAGAGGATTGTATATATATACTATATATTGTTGAATTTTCTCTAAAAGATACTGAGCGACGCACAATCAGATTTGTAAGTGTTACAATCGAATTTGGCTTAACCTTGAGAGATTGCTACGTATTGTTTCATAAATAAAGCAAATGGTGGTATGTTTCCCCATCTTTGTTTATTAATTAATAAAACACGATAACTAAAATCAAATGGTGCAATGCAAAACAGTTGTCTAGTGACGTGCAAATTTAGGCGCTAGCTCAATAATGCGGAGAGTAGGGGGAGGTTAAGAGCGCAAGTGACTCAAGACGCATTAAGCCACAAATTCCCGAGATGTTAGTCGACACTTTTTTTGCTTGATTACCCACACACAAGAAAAGAATCTAGTAGCAATCACGTCAATTAATTAATTGTATAGAGAGCCAAATAACGCAAGATATTTAAAGCAATCACAATATATTAACTAGTTAATTATATCATACGTCCCATAACAATAAGTTCCACTACCGCAGTGTAAATAAAAGAAGATGTTATTTAAAATAGCAACACAAGAAAATGATTAAATTATGACAATGCTAAACGATAACCTCAGTTCACCAAAACTCAGGCTTTTTTTGTTAAAGCCAGTGGCCAGTAATGGACTGCGCCGTAAGGAACTTCACAAAGCTTGCCTCGCACTCAAAATTTACGGCGCAGGAGTAAAAAGACCCTAGAGAGAAATACTGCTTAGAAATCTACTTTATTCTTTGTATGAAACAAAACTACTCATTAAAACGCTCGAACTGGCAAAAACCGTGTACATTTTTACAGAGATACGCACCTGCGCGTGCAGAAAACAAATCCAGCATAGAACAGCAAGTATAGAGCCATTACATCCGAGTAATTGTAACATGATTAATCACGGTGCAGATGCGTTGAACCTAGCCAATTTATTACGACTGTCCAGCCTGGCAAAAGATAGGTCCATGATAAAGGTTATAAATAACAGTGCGTCTGGACATTGGACAATTTTTTAGTTTACCATACGACACACCACAACAGTTTGTGTGCGTGATATGGACATTAAAACTCCAAATACAGGAATGACTCTTCACTTACGTTTTGTCCACCTCGGTGGCCTTTTCAAACGCACGTTGTTCAACCGTAGCTATAATACACAAATTTCACTAAGGCCCTGATTTTTAATCGCAAGTGCAATTTCACTGCTAATCGGGAGTTAAGCCTTAAACGCGTTTTTAAGGCGGCTCCGAGTTTCAAGCCATGTACAAGGGATCAGCTGCTTCAAAACTGACACTCCATTTTTCAATGTTTTTGAATGAAATTCATACAGTATGTTGAGAAGATAATTGCCTAGGGTGCTACTGGAGCACTTTTTGAATTTTTGTTTTTGCACAAGTTTTATGATGGGTTGAAGTGCGCACTTTTTCTGTTCAACTTCGCGATTTTTTTTAAAAGAACAACAATTCAACATCACAATATCGACGAACAATAAGAAGGGGAGAAACATACTAAATGATCACTTGCTGAGTACCAAAATAAGAAACGATTTACATTCTAGATCGCTAATCGAAATCCGACTCTATAAAAATTTACCTTGGTACGCACCCGCACTCATCCTTTCCTTTTTTTTTTATATTCCAACTACCACGAAGGACTAAGGCCTAAGCACCCATTTGGTACCGTGGGGCTATAGGGTGATACATGGGAAAAGGGGGGGACGCCATATGGACTCTGGCGAGGGAACACGTGTGCATGCAACATGCACACATTCTGGCTCCGCCTACGAGAACCGCCGGGTGGTACCTCCGCGTTCGACAGTCAGAGACCATCTACCACCTACGGACAATCACAACATCCATAGCCAAGAGACAAATTTCTCCTGGGACGGGACTCGAACCCGCACAGCGCACGGCGACTGATCAGGAGACCGAAGAGTCTACTACTGCGGCCACCGCTGCTGCCTGCTCCTCTTTTAAGGTAGCACCGACGACCGTCTAGGCCCAGCCCATCCACGTTTCCTTTTTACCCCCCGTTAGTTTTTTACTTTGTGAAATACAGGGTCCGTCAGAAAGAACGCATGGTTTTTAAATGAGTAGTACAGTCAAAATAAGTATGGGAAAAATATTTTATTATATACAAAATTTACGTTTTAAAAATTATGTCGAAATGAAGGGCTCAAGCCTCTCCCGAAATGAGCCCATGCTCGGCCAGCATCCGTGCAGGAATTTCCGGTAATTCTCTTCTTATTTCCTGCTTCAAATCGACGAGGTTTGCTTTGGTAAATTTTTGATTTCAGGTAGCCCACGTTGACAGGTCCGGGGAGCGCGGGGCCATGGAATATCATCATGACGTGGGATGAGACGTCCTGGGACTTTTTGCCGTTCCATCGCAGTGCCAATAATCATCGTTGGGCCTACTGCACACCAAACTGTATCTTTCGGGGTATGCAGGGGGTTCTCATGCATCTGTTTGGGGTTCACTGGAGACCAATATCGACAGTTTTGTTTTTCGACGTATCCATGTAAATGCAACTGTGCTTCATCACTCATAAACAACGTCATGTCATTGTTATCCAACTGTTCAATCACGAGCTGTGCGAAATTAACACGATGCTCAATGTTCCAAATCATCACAATTCTTTACTGACATAGGCGAAAATTTAGCAAGTAATATACAAGCAAATGTACAAAATACTCAGCCTCCAAAAAGAACTTTGAACTCATTTATTTTGGATAATGTCGAGCAATGTGAAGTATACACCACTGTTATGTCCTTAAAAAATCGGAAAAGTCCTGGGTTCGATGGTATTAAAAGCGAGCATTTGAAAATTACAGCCGAGGACATAACAGAACCACTCACTTACCTAATCAACAAATGCTTTGGATCTGGCATATATCCCTCAATTTTAAAAAAGGTAATATAATACCGATACATAAATCAGGAACAAAAACAGATGTTAACAACTATAGACCAATATCAATAATATCCAGTGTAGCAAAGGTTTTTGAAAAAGTTTTATCTACTAGAATGATTCGATACCTCACAAAATTCAAAATTTTAAGTGAAAATCAATATGAATTTACAGAAGGGAAGGCTACATCGGACGCAATAACTAAAATTGTAAATCAAATACATCAAAATATTGATAACAGAATCCCTTCTATCTGCATTTTTGTTGATTTAAAGAAAGCTTTCGACACAGTTAATCACAAATTATTATTAGAAGCATTGGAGAGAATTGGTTTCAGAGGAAACGCGTACTCACTGATCGAAAGTTATTTGTCAAATCGCCCACAATCTGTGCAGATATCAGGATCATTTAGTAAAGAAATGTATATTAAGTGTGGTGTCCCACAAGGAACTGTCTTAGGTCCGCTATTATTCAATATATATTTAAATGATATTTTCCAAATTAATTGTGTTGGCAAAATAACTAGTTTTGCAGATGATACTGCAATATTATATGAAGGCACTGACTGGTCTGATCTGAAAAATGTAATTGAAAATGATTTTATCAAAATTATTCAGTGGTTTAACAGTAGAAAATTAAGCATTAACTACTCTAAAACACATTTTTTACCATTTGGATCTTATGCTAGACATCTGTCAAATTACACAAATTTCTCCTTCAATATTAATGATCAAAAAATGCAAATTAATGGAGTGCCCAAGATAAAATACCTTGGAGTGGTCTTGGATCCTCACTTACGATGGGACATCCATGTCAATTATATTTTAAAGAAAGTTAGATTTGTATCCTACAAAATTAAAAACATTGGGAATATATTGACAGAAAAATATCTTCGAACATTATACCATGCACTGATTGAGCCTCATCTCACATATGGTATATTAACATGGGGAGCTGCATGTTCCTCACATATCTATAATTTAGATGTTTTTCAAAAAAGTATTCTAAAAATGATATTTAAAAAACCGAAACTTTATCCCACTGAAAAATTATACGCAGATGTTCGAATGTATGATATAAGACAGCTTTATTTCTTACACAGTATCACTCACTACCATAAATTTGTAAACACCGACCAAAAAATTAAACATAATCATTATACAAGGTACAAAATTCGTGGCACAGTAGTTCCTCAACCGCATAAATCTATAATGCAGCGATCATATCTCTATTTAGCGCCTAAATTTTATGAAATTATACCTAAAGACTTAAAATATTTACGTTTCGGAAATTGTTTCAAAAGAAATTTAAAAAAGTGGCTATATTCTATATCTAGGACTGAAATTCATAAACTCATAAATACGAACATCAACTAAATACATAATCTACTGTAGTTAATTTTTGTCCTTTTTTGTCATTTGCATTCTACAGTTTCAACTTAAATTATTGGTCCATGTACAGGCGATGCCTTCTATTGGGCCTGTTTTGATTTTATATTTATTTACTCCTATTGTTTGTTATCTTTGTACATTGAGTGAATAAATATTATTATTATTATTATTATCTTGTCATCTGAAACGCCACATCTCCCTAGGGAACTGGCAGGCAGCGTGTCAACTCTCACTCTGTCTACGTTTTCGGGGGTTCTAACGGTACGGTTTCGCCCTCGCGGTTTTTTCTTCATCACATTATCTGTTGTGTTGAATGCTTCCACTCATCTCAAAATGGTGTTACGGTTTGGTCACGAATGTGAACGCGAAACTCTCGTTGCGTTTGAACGACACACTCGCCATTACTGACGTACAGTGAACACACGATGCTCAATGTTCCAAATCATCTTGTCAACTGAACCGGCACCTCTCCCACTATCCAACACGCCCTTCCCCACCGACACGGGACCATCCCACTCGATGTAGTTCATATTAAACACATTTCCTAGACATTATAGTAGTAAATTTATCAAAGCAAAAAAGCATTAATCTTCAAACTATACCGCTTTTATTCTCTGTATTTTCTACAAACCTAAATTGAATTATTTTGTTGAAAAGGTCACTTTTGTGCTATTTACATGAATATGAAATCATATATGAATATAAAATTCTGCACTACTGCGCTTTTTCTTTGGAAAAATAATATAGATAGATTTTCAAACCTAGGAAAAAAGCAGTAAATATGCTTTTCCAGAGTGTAAAAACAGTAAACCACATGGCTTACAACAATTAAAGATGGAATGTCATTCATTAAAAAGCCGGGATTTTGAACTCAGTTTCTTGCACTGACGGTACTTTAGTATTCTCGGTTGCTCGAGAATAAAAAAGATTGACACAAAAAATACCAGTTTAAAGAATACAAATTCAACACAATAACGTCTCGATAGCATAATAGCCGAATTATATTTCTATAGATGTCTGAACGGTGCGTTCGTGTCGCCAGCCGAATTCAGAAAAGGTCGCCGGGTTCAAATCGGGTCTGTAAGTGGTCGTAGATGGCCGTAGACAGTATCCGCGCTGTCAATCTGTTCGGATCCTCGATGGTATCTTCAGATGGAACACGATGCGGCACGTGAGCCAGCGTCACATCTTCGTGACTGATACGGATTTGTGTGTCGGTACCGGAAGATGCTACGGGGGTTGTCTCAAGAACACCGCCATGACAAGAAGCGCCTAATTACGATGCTCAGTACCGGCGGCATTTTAACACTATGGTATAGGATTCGGCACCAGCCTTAATTTTATTGATCAATTTCAATTTATTTAACCAATAACAAGCTGGGTGCCGAAATCACTACCGGAATGTTAAACAGTGCTGAAAACAGTGTCAGAATGTTATCAATAAACTACTTCTACTAATATATATATATATAGGTAGTATATGTATAGTATAGAATATTAGGTGAAAAATTAAAGCTTCCGCCTTTTGTTGGGTACTTCGACAAAATTTAAGCAAAGAGGACTCTTTATACTTTTTTAATTCTCTCTAGCTTTCAATGGACTTTGCCATCATCATCAGGAGCTGCAATTACAATGATAACAGTAGCAACAAAAGTGTAAAATGAATTTAAATTGACTCAACTTACAGTAGTATGTGAGGATGTTGCTAATTGTTGTTTACGTATAGGATGAGGGAAACGTCCAGTAACATGGTGAGAGCTGGATAGATGGTACAATGGTCAAAATTATATAAAATATGACAAGAACAAGTTAAAAACAGATTAAAAATTATTTAAAAAACATTAGAGCATTACATCGTGAAGCCACTTGATGATTGCACAAAATGGTGGTCATGGAATAGTGAGTGAGATGAAACCCTTTGACAGAAGGCCGAAGGTTGTCAATGTCTGTGTTGAAAGATGGAATGAATTGTGGGCGTGTGCCAAACGTTGCCAAATCACTTCAGATGATGTGATTTTCAGAATGTTATGTAAGAAATTGTTAAACCGACCAGAGGCAGTTGAATAAACTATATTTTAATTAATGGGAATTTAAATTAACAATTATTAATAAATCGTGAGAAGAGAATTATTATATTTTGAGTGGAATGAAATTTACTGGTGGAATCGGCCAAAACACAGATTCTATTTATGGTTGTGAAGAGTCGAAATTTGGGGAGATATGTAAGTTCTCCAATTTTACACTTTTGTTGCTACTGTTATCATTGTAATTGCAGCTCCTGATGATGATGGCAAAGTCCATTGAAAGCTAGAGAGAATTAAAAAAGTATAAAGAGTCCTCTTTGCTTAAATTTTGTCGAAGTACCCAACAAAAGGCGGAAGCTTTAATTTTTCACCTATATAAATATACGTATATATAAATTTTTCATGTAATTTTTCTTATTGCTAAACCAAATTATTAATTTTAAAATCATTAAATATCGTAATAGGAAACAACGTGTGTTGATTATTATCTTACGTATTTTTAGCGGAAGGTAAGTAAATTTAAATTTAAATTGATAACATTCTGACCCCATGCTCAGCACTGTTTAACACTCCGGTAGTGATTTCGACACCCGGCTTGTTATTGGTTGAATAAATTAAAATTGACCAATAAAATTAAGGCTGGTGCCGAATCCTATACCATAGTGTTAAAATGCGTACCGGCGAGACAGCCGTCCGCGGTGGAGCACTTCAATGATCAACGTTTCCAACGGCGAATTCGTGTTTTCATATAAAAAATACTTGTACCTGAAAAAAATGTAGGGACCCTATTTTTTAAACAACCCCCGTACAGGACGCTGTTGAAGATTTTGTAGAAGAATTGCTCCTTATTTCCTTCATAGTTGACGTTTTTCATCGGTGCAACAAGAAAATGCGTATAAAATCACATTCTGTCATGTAAATAATTAATATACAGGGTGGCCGATATGTAACTGACTGGTTTGTATCTCGAATATTTGTGAAATGAAATAAAATACGTCCATTTTTTTCATCCTAATCTTTTATTTTCCACCACTTTTTGTTAGGTTTCGGGAGGAACATGTTCAATCGCTTACAGTATTTGGTTTGTTTGCATAAACCCTATTTTTTAAAAATCCTCATAAAAAAGTCAGGAGCCGTTAAATCCGGTGACGTTGGTGGTTATTTGACCAAATCGAGAAATTGAAAATTAAACCCATGATGAATTGAGCTTTAAACAACTACTATATACTACATATATTGGCCAGCCTGTATAATGTTTATCTTGTGCTTACAGTGCCAACAGCGTAAATTGACATAATAACATGATAAGCTGCTATGTATACAGGGTGTTCCTTAATGATATTCGAATATATAAGGGTGTGACTCTACATGAAAAATCAATGTTAGTTTGTTTTATAAACTATGGTCCAAAAATGTTTCCCTACAAAAACTCGGGGTGTTGAAGTTTTAGGAAAAAAATGGAAATTATTTAATATCTTCAGAACCGCTTCAGATATTTCGCTGATATTTAGTACGTATTGAAAGTTAATAAAGTTGCATAATTTTTCAATGCAAAAATAACAATTGTTTGCCAAATAAACGTTATTTTTGAATTTCCCGTTCAATTTAAAACAAATGATTGAATTGTTTTCATTCGATGCGCCATTTTTGAGTAAAAAAATAAAAACCGTTCTATTGCTAAATTATTATAAATTAAATACATTAGGGGTAATGAACAACAACAACTGACAACAGAAAAATAACATTAATACCAACGAAATTATTACAAAAATTGTTGAAAACGGCTTCACTTAGTATGCATGCTTCCGCTCCTTCTCATGTACTAAATATCAGTGAAATATCTGAAGTGGTTCTGAAAATATTAATTACTTAATATTAATTTTTTTCCTAAAACTTCAACATCCCAAGTTTTTGTGAGGAAACATTTTTGCACTATAGTTTATACAGCAAACTATCATTAATGTTCTATGTATATTCACACCCTTAAATACTCGCATATCATTAAGAAACACCCTGTATATTTTTGGAATCGGAATCAAAAACTCTATTCATCTTGCAGGAAAGAAAAGTTTCAATGTTAGTGTGCAATTTATTTCAACATTCGGCCACAGATAAAGTCAGGAAAAAACTAAAACGACTTTGACAAATTATTTTTTTTTCTCTCTCCGAAAGTACTTAGAATTTCGGAACCGTCTAAACGCCATCTTGCTAGTCACCTAAATATGCTACTTTGTCTCTTTTAAGCGACTTCGTATGTCTGACCCTTTTCGAGGTCCCTATGGTGTGGGTGCTATGTACTTCAGAGATGATCTACTACATTTTTATTCACTCTTCGTGTCATTATGCAAATAAGTATTTTTAATTAGTTCCAATCAGAAAAAAACGCCTATTTTTAAAATCGTCTTTTACCCCTTGGTAAATATCGAGCTTGCACCCAGTTCAAGTGCCGCATACGTACGCCTATGGACATATACATAACATGAGCATTAATACAAAAACTCCTGATTTCCAGCATCACATATAAAGAATTTTTGCAGACTGAAGTATACATCTTCATCGATTTTTTATCGTTTGAATCGGAATTTTAAAATTCGGACCTATCGGCAATTCCCTTATCCAGCGATAAATTACAGAAAAAAAACCGTCTCCACAATATCACGTATCCGAAGAGTTATGGACATATATAGGAAGATCGCGTTTAGCAGGTCGTTATGAAAAAACGTGTTCTTGACACAATATACTTTAAAGCGATGAAGTTGTAAAGTAACGAACTGACATCTGATACATATTGCATTATCGGTAAATCGATTATTCTGCTCAAGTAAACCATGGGAATATTGATCGAGCGATGCTCGTCAATTTTGAAAAACGAACGTTTTTTGAAAGGAATGTATATATACATATAATATAGTGAACAGGTACTATTTATTTCATTAACGTAAATTTCAAATTCAAGTTCTTTTATTATCCTGAGAAACATTACAATGTATCTACAGGATGTTATGGAAATATACTAAGTGACATATAAATCCGAACACCCAGTTTAAATGGTTTTATTTTAATAAAAGTTGGTGAATGTATTTATCTTACTGTAAATAATAAGTGAAAAAATTTTCAGCCTTATCAGTTGGACATTCCGGTTTTTATACTGCTTTTTTTAATTCACTAACGCTCTAAAAATGAATATTTCAGCAGCAGTAAACAATCAACGTTGGCGGATTTTGGTTCTTGACATCCTTTACGATCGGTTACGATGCCTAGAGTACGGAGACCTGTACGATTTCGTCAACTTAGTGAGTTTGATAGGGGCCGTATAGTGAAACTTCGGGAAGCTGGACTTTCTTTTCGGGAAACTGCAGTTAGAGTGCAAAGAAGTGTAGACACTGTGGTTAGGTGTTGTCAGGCATGGCTTCGAGAAGGCCGTACGCAAAGAGCAAGGGGCACTGGACGCCGCCGTAGAACAACAGACCGTGAAGATCGCCGCCTAAGATTATTGGCCTTAAGGGACCGTTTCTCCACTACCAGGTCCATTGAAAATTAATGGTTTGCAGAACACGGAAGACCTATTGGCATGCGAAGTGTTTACCGACGAATGAGAAGTTTTGGCTTGTTTTCATACCGGCCACACTGTGTCCTCCCTTTAACTCGAGAACACCGACGTAATCGCCTTGAGTGGTGCATACAACGGTCACTCTGGTATCAGGAATGGACCAGTATTGTCTTTAGTGACGAGTCTCGATTTTGTTTAGGCATTTTGTTAGAAGGCGACGTGGTGAAAGGAGGAATCCACAGTTTTTTGTTGAAAGACATATTCATCACACTGTTGGAGTTATGGTTTGGGGTGCTATAGCTTATGGTTCCAGGTCACCTTTAATCTTCATCAGAGGTAACATGAACGCGCAGCGTTATATCCACGAAGTTCTAGAACCCCATCTTTTACCCTATCTTGACACCCTGGCAGATTCAACTTTCCAACAAGATAATGCCCGACCACATGTTGCAAGAGTCACAATAGACTTCTTTCAACATTGTTACCATGGCCACCAAGATCTCCCGACTTATCCCCAATTGAGCACGTGTGGGATATGATGGGTAGGAGATTGCTCAATTTGCAACGTCCTCCTCAGACTCTAGAAGTACTTATTGCGTTTCTCTCATAAAGCTCTTTCATTTGATACCCATATCACAGCCGACGTCAACTCTTGGAGCTAGTTTTATTGCTATATTCGAAGGGTAGTGTTCATTATTCCTATCATTTTTTGGAGATATATCCATACTTGAGGCGATATGTTGTAAGTATCGCTTACTTGGCAAAATAAAAAATCTTTTAATTAAATTATATGTTGATGATGAGTGGTTATAAAACGTAAAAGCCATTATTATTGAAAGTGAGGCATATCTGTTTTTCCTGTTTTGAATTTGTCTCAGCTGATCCGCAATAATCTCTAGATTTTTTGTATATGGAAACATAACTGAGTCATTATTAATTATGGAAATCGCTGTGTCAAGTTGTTCCAATGCATTCATGATGCAAACTTCAACAGAGTTTCTGTGTTGGTTCTCAGAAAAATAGAAAAAATACCTATTTAGCAGGTTTTCTAATTGGGACCATCTAGTAATTTTGAGATCATATGGCAAACCCACTTCAAGTCACTAAAAGAAAGCTTACATCCTTTATGAACCACCTGAACTTCCATCTGACCATCAACTATAATCTGTGTATTCAAAGTTAAGATATCATTTTCAAAATCCAATTTATAAAAATCCATCAGATAATTTATTATTCCATTTCTGTGAGGCTTTAATTTTTTAAAATGAAGAATGTAATTCTTGAAAGTCTTTGATCTTATCCATATCATCGAAATTCTGGATAGCTTTTTCATGTTTCTCAATTAATTTTTGTTTTCTTTGCATTGGGTCAGTTCTTTTGGGTGCTTCAGTTTTTGAAAGATATGATGGCAAGTTTGGGAAAATGGAGGGAACAGCATTTTCTTTCAATCTTGGATATTTCAAAGGTATATTATTTTGGACTGTTCCATCCGCCAAAACTATATTTTCTGTCCTGATGATATCCGATTCTCTAAAATGACGACTGCACACAGCTGAATATTTTGAAGGTGTCCAATTTTTTCTGGGAATTGCCATAAGCCATTTGTTTTTCAGACTTTCGGTACTTGGGAAGCGAAAAGTTGAAACAAAGCTTTCTGTTTTCAAAGCAGAATTATAGTTTGCATTGCATAAAGGAACACAGCAACAACGAGGCATATTGTCTGCGTCAAATACTTGATAAATGAAAAAAGAAAAATACAACCTGAATTTGCACGTTTTCAATAGTTGAAATCCTTAGCGTCCTGAGGCGCGAACAGCCACAGTCACAGTTCTTAGTTTATTTTTAAAGCACAGAAGCACTACAACTGGAGTCTATTTCTCATATATTATAGTCACCGAACACTTTGAACACATACACACACTTTGAAGCTTAGAAAACAAGCTTATCTCTTAATTACAGCCTCTTGGATTCCCAAATCACAAATTGAAAAGGTTATGTTTTCTCAGCGTTTTGAGCACGAGTTGCGTCGATACAGCAAGCAGCGGCGGGAGTAACACTACCACCTACGTTGCCAGATTTCTTTGTTCACGGCTCGTAGTTGACGTCGGCTGTGCCCATATCATAGTGGTTAGTGTAGAAATCATTAATTGCCATTCTGTAGCATCAGCCACATTGGATTCAACATGGCGGCAGTTAATTCGTTTTGTATTGTCTCGCAAATCAGCTAAGCTGCTCAAGGTTGACTGGTTTAAAATTCAGTTCCAAGATCTACATACTAAAATGCTAACAACCAAGGCTTGAAATGATGAAAATAAACAGTAAATCTTATTTCTGATCTAAGTACCAACCCACCGAGTTGAATAAATCGCCCAACTCATCCTAAATTTCAACGCGTAAGCATAAACACATAATTCCAAATCTGCATAACGCCGTACTACCAAGTAGGCAGTACCTTACGTCCACAGCCAACGTCTTATCTCTAATTAAAATCTCCACTATTTGTGTTTAAACATGCTGCAAGTGTCACTTAAACTCGCATGTATTTGTGTAATATGTATATTTAAGCGGATATTATGCAGTAGGCCACGAGCAGTGGATTTTATCATTCGTGCGCTTACATATAAACTGATAGATATCGTATTTCAAGCTATCTGAACGGTCTTATCTGTCGATGTTGATAAGTAATGGCGGAGTGTATCTTATTAGGGTCCGCTGCAGCGTGGTGTTTGGCGCAAAGCTGCTTGCTTAAGCAACACATCGGAACAGGAGTGTATCAGATGAAATCAAGAATATATCTTGTACATTGGATGTACACAGCACAAACAATATACAATGAAGAAGGTACAGTCAAGTGTTATCCATAGGACAGTCTGGTTGACTCATGTCAGTGTCAAGCCGCCACTTTTTCTAGAAGCAACATGGTTGCCAGATTACCCGCGGAGGCGAAACGCGGCGTTGCCAGCTCCTTGCATAGATCTAAGGATGTTGTATGATTTTGTAGTGCGCATTTCTAATGGCGAACAAGCACTTACTTAACAGATAAAGCAGCAGCGTGAATTATACAGGATATTATAAAATCATCCATGTAGTGTACCTTATAGTTATTTGAAATTTTGAGAACGGTGAAAAATATATATCTACCTGAGAATATATTTTTATCTTAATTTTATATTGTATCAATAATATTGTTAATTACAATCAGCTAGAAGAAAATTGCTTTAACAATTTCACCAATATTTCAGGTATTATACTCCAGATTTCAAAGTTCATCAACACAACGAAAAAATCTCCTTCGCCTAAATTACGATTCTAATTATTAAGATAATAAAATTTGTTGCCACGAATAAACTACATACTTGCCAAAGCCGCCAATTTTGGGGATGCAACAGCGTTGTCAGGTTGTGGTCCGACAACACCGTTTTTTCCCATTCGCTCATATGAGAGAGGGAAAACCATGAACACCACAAAAAATATACATTGGAGAAGGTAGAATCCCATATTATTCTTAGGACAGCACAATTGACTTATGTCATTGTCAAGCAGCCATTTTTTGAGGGTGACCATGTTTGCCAGATTGTGAATAAATGCCAAGCAACGTTGCCAGCCTTACACGTAAATTTGATATTGCTATACTTTTATATGTTTTAGTAATTTAGTAGGATATGGGCATCTGTCATCAATATTTTGGCGAATAAGTGTTTCCTTGTCTGTTAACATTAATATACTAACATCATAAAATTGCGACACACCTTTCACTACCTCCTACAATCCGTACCCTACCTACCCCTAGACATTTTTTAAAAATGATCAGCATCGTCTGAAGCGAAGTTTGAGTTTGACGATTTTAATTCTTCTCGTTCCAAAAACAATATTTCATTTCCGAATTTTTCCCGATTACAATATTTCCTCGCCCAGTATTATGAGAATGTTTTCTAGAACTGTGCGTTCTTTGTGGGTAAACGATCTCAAAGCATCTGAAGCCGATATCGCTAAGCAAATATGCCGGGAGCACGAAGTAATAGAGATTTATCGATGGGATTATAGTATCTGGTCAAGTCATGGCAAGCTACGTTTTTCAGCTCTGTACCGAAGCCGCCTGCGATCGATGATCGTTGATCGTGGGTGTTCCAGTTGCACCACTGATCACAGTTGGCGGTGGCGCTCTTAATGGCTTTTGTTTTTCCGTAGCGACCGCCGCGTAGGTATACGGGCACACCGATCAGGGATGAATGTGCACTATAACCTATAAACAGAAGAATTACTTTCAGAAGGCTGCCAGCGTAGACGGCTGTCACGCACTTAACTCTCAACGCCAGTTATTCGTTTAGATAGTAAGTAGAATTTGGTATTTCAGGTTAGACTAGTTGAGTAGTAGGAAGGCCAAGGAATTGATACTATTTTTCTAACTCGTTAGAACAACTTCTCGTAGTTGAAAATGGAATATGATATCCTAAAAATAACGATTTTATTTTTCCCCCAAAAAATCCATCAGAGCCTTTTATCCTCAAAAAGTCCTCAGATTTGTGGGAAAATCCCCCAGTATGGCAACCCTGAATTCTAGTCCAAAATATTTGCAAATGTCTGCCAAGGTCACGAATTTTACTAGAGATGGGAATGAATGTAAATATTCATAGAGATGGAACCGTAGAATCGTTATTCGTCCACCCCCTATTTTTCTTAAAATGATCTGGAGTCTTTGAATCATCAAAATAAACGATGTTTGAGCGATTTTTTTTTCGTTTCTTACTTCTAGCTCCTAGCCAAAGACGGAAATAGGTGACTCCTGAAGGATTGTTATCTGATTGTAAGGTAACTAGATTTTGCACAGTTTCGATTTCTGCGATATCCACTTACACACGCTTGTAAGACAAATGACAACCGAGTACGCAATCAGATCGTTCGCGTTAGGAAATTCGATTCTCGCGCAATTGTTTCTTATAAAAACAAAAGCTGTAGGTATGGTATGCGTATCAGAGAACACGCCAACTTGGATTTCAGTGCGACAGTTTTTATTACTGCTCGTAGGAAAATGTGGACAATGGTAGATATCTTTTCATGTGAATAAATATACACTGGCAACCAAATACCACTGACGTCGTAATCTGTACGAGAGAGAAGAGCAAGAAGAGTGCAATGCATGTGTTAGAAAGAAATGAACATTACGATGTCAGCCACATTTGAACCTCATCGAATATATTAGACATATCAATGCTAGGAACTACTTAAATCATTATGCTCTTATTTTTAGAAATAATTTGCTTTACTGCCATCTGCCCCCTTTTATTGTTGCTTTGTCCTTAGTCTCACGTTTTTGTTAATTATTCCTAGTTTTTTTCTGTCATCTACAGGAAAATAAGAAAATTATATTTAAATTTAACTACAACGTGGCACGGGAAGGTCGAGGTCAGGCCTTCAGTAAGTTTCAGCAAGGAATTCAACAGTGACCTTCAAGGTTAATCTACGGTCAACTTTATTTTTTCAAAAATAAATCTCTATCTTTGATTCCGACAATCGCAAGAATAGAAAAGTCTACGTTCAAACACAATTAAAGTCCAAGGTCAGGATACATGCTAAAGGTCAAATCAAGGTCAAATGTGTACTGCTAAGAAACCTCTATAAATCTCTCAGGATGAGTGCTGAAAATAACTAAAGAGATTCAGTTCCTTGGTAAATTTTAGCGAAGGATCGGACGATGATCTTGGATTTGACCTTGATCCTCACATTCAAGGTCAACTTAATTTTTCTAATACAAATCCTTTTTTTTGATGCCGGCAATCGGAAGAGCGGAAAATATTACGTACAAATACGAATTGAAGGGTGACATCTAAAGGTCAAATGTGTGATGCTAGGAAAATCTTTATAAACCTCACAGGATTAGTAATGGAAACAACTATCAAGGTCAGGGCGATGGTAAATCTTAACGAGGGATCTTGGATTTGACTTTGATCTTCACCTTCAAGGTAATTTTAAGGACAACTTCCATTTTTAATGGCAATCCCTATTTTTGATGCCGATAGTCGAAAGAACAGAGAATATTACGTTCAAATACGATTGGCCAAGGTCATGGTGACCACTAGAGGTTAAATGGAGGTCAAATGTGATTAGTGATGAAAATAACTATCAGTAGATATCAGTTTTTTAGAAAATTTTGGCGAGTGATCTTTGACTTAACCTTGAACCTCACCTTCCAGGATATTTCAAGGTAATTTTTTTCACGAGTAGCGATGACCTTGAATTTGACCTTGATCCTCACCTTCAAGGTTATTTCAATATCAAATCTTTTTCCAACTAGAAGCGCCTATTTGATGCTGATAATCCAGAGAATCGGAAATTTTATGTTCAAATGTGTATTAGAATTCAAGGTCAAGATGACCACTAGAGGTCACATAAAGGCCAAACGTGTGCTGCTACGAAAACTTCTAGAAATCTCACAGGAATAGTGACGGAAATAACTGACAAGGTCAGATCTTTGGGTAAGTTTACATACTGTCCCTGTGGGTTTACATTTGACAAAATATTGGCCTTGTAATGACCTTGAAGGTGAAGTTCAAGGTCAAATCAAAGAACACTCATCAAAATTGACTATAGTTATTTTCATCACTATTCCTGTGAGATTTATAGAGGTTTTCCTAGCAGCACTCATTTGTTCTTCATTTGACCTTAAGTAGTCATTCTGACCTTGGACTTTAATGGTGCTTGGACGTTAAATTTTCTGTTCTTTCGATTGCCGGCATCAAAAATAGGGGCTCCTATTTGAACAAATAAAGTTGACCGTAAGTTAACCTTGAAGATGACGGTCAAGGTCATATTCAAGGTCACCATTAAATTCCTTGCTGAAGGCTAGTGAAAAAACAGAGCGGCGCCGGGACTTTTGTGTCGCACTGTATATTATACTAAAGCTCGTAGACAGACTTATGCTTATATTGTTATGATTATAAAATTTTAACTAGTCTTCTTATCAGTAACACCTTGGTGGGTGGTACACCTTTGACGCACTTCGTTCAGTGCTCAGACCTGTTAAAAATAGAGTCTATATAGATTTTATTCAACGGCATGGCGTGCAATTCCTGGCAAACTTCCGTTGCGAGAATCACAAGGAGATGCGGTGCATTTGTGTGAAAACGAGAATCGAGCAAATTAAGTACTGTCGGTACTGCTGTGAGGATGTCACCAAGATGGAATTCCATTCCTCTGTAGAACGGAACAATTCGCGTTACTTGTCGCCTAGTGAGCAAGTAAAAAAAGTTACTCGAGGCAGTACCAACTCAGTATGATGAGTTTCTCAAGGTCAGTTAATCGCCTCGGTACTACCTAAGTAGAGGAGTAAAACATATAGGCTACCATTCTATCCGTGTCGAATTTCGTACATTGAGAACTGGCTTTTATCTCTTGTGGAACAATATACACGAGGTCTGATATTTTTCATTATTTCATCAGATGCGCTTTATAACCTACAAACTGGTGGACAGATGAACTTTTTCCCAAATTCAAATCTCGACTATTTAACTGGTCTCCAGATTTTTATATATTTAATAACAGACCCTAGGGACAAAGTAGCGGTCGTATCGGCCAGTTCTGGATGTACGAAATTCGAGGATTGGAGGTTGAAGTCAGGCGGGTCTGTCTGGCAGGCACATCGCGCGGCGGCATCATGAAAGAGTCCTCTGAGGAGTAAAGCCTGTTGACGTAGCGGTACCAAAGAGCTAGATCGCCGGTGCGAAAGGATCCCGAGACTGTCTATTACAAGAATCGACCACTGCGAGTGTAAAAACAGCAAGCTGTATCTTGGTTCGCATTTGACACCACTGTGACCGCTAGATATATAAACGAACTATATTACTAGTTTTTCAATGGGGAGTAGACTCAGACTAACAACTAACTAGCTAAAGCTAGTAGAAATCTGGTAGTAGCTGTTCTTAGACCATCACTGTACAAAATAATCAATTCAAAAGCGACTTAATTGAAACCGCTTGTCTTCCTGATTTCAATAGCATCTGGATAACGGCGGAAGGGAGATAATTACAATCGTTTAACAGTAAAATTATTGTCCGAAAATCGAACAGAATGCAAGCTTCTAATAGGTTCATTGCACTGAGTGGATCCTGGAAGTAACGCTGTGGTCGTATTGAGTTTTTCGGTCTAATCGGATGTTAGCGGTACCTATAAATGACAAAAAATCAGACAAGTTGATTGACTTGGTACCTCCTGCTTATTGTTATTTATCTATTTAGAATTTTAGGTATACGAACAGTGGCGGATTTAGAGGGGGGCGCGCGCCCCGCCTAGACGTCTGACACTTGCTTTTGTAATCTAACACCATTGTGTTGCTTTCTGACACATCATGGCGACAGAGGCATACTAACTATAAGTTTTAGCTATAGGAACTGAGCATTGCGATTTTTCGGTATCCTTTGGAATTCGCTTAAGTCACAGAGCTTCTGCACTACACGTGAATATGTACAGCCCTGCATTCCTGTTCTTGTTTCGGACAAACATACGTTATCACCATCGCAAATAGGCGCTTATTGTTGGGACAAACACGACGCTGTTGCCAGATTTCGCCTTGCGTCACGCTCGGCAAAGTTCCAGCGTTGCAAACCTTGACAGTGCAAAATAGACTTAGGATATTTAAAACAATAATCCCTTCAGCGTTTGGTCTGAGTTCAGTAAAGATTCTGTATGAATACGTGAGTAGTAATTACGAAGTCAACTTACTTGATTTTAATTTCTATCAGGAAATGGGTACTGTGCCCACTTCCGTCGTAAAATAATGATAATTGTAATGTAAATACTCTTAATAATAGACCCGCCATAAAATTCGGTCCTCCAGTAATAAAAAACCGTGATATAATTCTACGGTGTAATATATGCGCATATGAAACTCTTGGCCACTTCCACTTGCTTACACAGGAGTCACGGTGACCGCCTTCCTAACGCATAAAAAATTAACCCGTTGTTATTTTAATTTTTGTGCTTTACAGTCGCGAGAGGGCACAAATTAAGCCGCATTTCGTAATTAAGCATTGTCTAGTGCGCCTTTTCTGGAATTTTACATCGCGAGGCATAGACGTGGAATGTGGAACGGAACAAACCGTCTTTTTTTACCGAAGCAGAAGCCTAAACACCGCGGCACAACGTGTGAGTTACATACTTTTTTGAAAATGAGGCTGGTGAAGCTGTGGCTGTTACTTGTTATCGCGACATGATAACACAAATCTTTCTGTTGAAATTTGATGCTATAGATGTGTCCAATACGTTGTTTCAACAAGACGGTGCCACATGCCTAACAGCCAGTTTCGGTGATCAGAATTGGACCCCTAGATCGTGAGATTTAACACCATTAGATTTCTTCTTATGGGTTTATTTAAAGTCAAAGGAATATTTCAAGAAGCCCAGAACCACCCGTACATTACAAGAAGAAATTAAACGGTTCGGAAATTCGCTCACCATTATACATAAACCTATCCTAAGTACTTTATTGTTCAATAAAAAATAACAATCTAATGAGTTAAAACTGTGTTTTCTCTTTAATTCAAAACTTCCATTAATTTTGAGACACCCCATAGAACCAAAGAATACAAAGCTACCAGCAGAAAAGGCACCCGCGAAAAAGCCTTTGATCTACTGACTTCCAACGATGCCGACATTTTTCGAAGAACTCGGGCCCGATTTTTTGGGTGTCTCACTTGTTGCTTCATACATGGTAGTGCTCCCGTAAAAAATTGTTAGTAATGCCAACGATATGTATACAGGGTGATTCATGTTATTATTGTTTTTGGACAATGGATGGCAGATTTCCTTTGTTTAACAAAAACTGCGAATTTAAAAATAGTTACGGCATTGACTCGAGACAATTCACCTGTCGTACTGTGTTCTTCGTCATTATATAACATCAGTAACCACTGTGCCGATTTTGTCAAAACTTGGAAGATACTGTATGGTGACAATTTTGAAAATGGACATTACATCGACATCTATCAGCATATTGTTGAAAAAATCAACCTCGTACATACGAGCCCCTTCCCACTTCAGTTTTGGCAAAAATTTGGTGTAAAACAATCCCATATTTCTTGAAGCTTTTGTCTCAGTTCGGTGATTGTACGAGCAGGATGTTGTCGTAGAACCTTTTTCATCTCGTGCCACAAAGTTTCAATAGGTGACAGATCTGGACTGCTAGAAACCCATTTCAAAAGTGGTACTTTATTTTCTTCCATCCATTTTATAGCCTTTTTTGAGGTATGGCACGCTGCACCATCTTACTGAAACACAAAATCTAGGCCGGATGTCAAACATTCTTCCATCACTGGTAAAAGCGATTCTTCTAAAATTGCCAAATATTTGTTTGTATCCACATTTCCATCAATAATAAAATGAAGTTTTCCTACTCCTTTTGATGACATACTGCCCCAGACCATAATGGATGCTGGTAATTTCACTTTTCTCTTCAGACAGTCAACATGGAATGCTTCATTTTTTTGCAAATAACTCTACTGCGACTGTCACCAACACAAGCTTCGAATCGGGCCTCATCACCCCATTGTATTGCATACCATTGTTGAGGTGTCCATTATCTATGTTCCTTAGCTCATCTAAACCTATTTTTCTTTTGCAGTGGAGTTAATAGTGGCTTTTCTTTGGCCTATAAACAAGTTGTGTAACTTTAGGGTTTTTACATCACTTGTTTTTATAAGAAAACTTACCTTGCAAGTGCTAAGTCAAAGTTTGTGGGCCTCTCTATGAGTTGTGGACCTCGAAATTTTCCTTCCAACAGCGTCACTCCACAGAGCACTTAATTGTAAATAATTGGCACGCCTGTTTTTCACGATTATTCTTCTTAATCCTCTTCGGTCGGCATTTGTGATATTACTTTTTTTCACATATCGTGGCTTAATATTAACTGAACCAGTTACGTTATATCTTCTAACAATCTTTCTCACACATTATCAGTAACCGAATTTTCTCACTAATAACCTTTCCTCTACCTATTTTAAAAACCTTAACTACCCAAAACGTATTCTGAGCCACCTATGCCTTACAGACTTATTTGGCATTGAAATGTAAATAGGTTGATATGCTGTAATTGCAACATGTGTTATTTTTGTGCTGCAAATTTGATTAGGGAGTGATAAAGTTGGTGTTTTCTACTATATATTATCAAAATATTCATTGTTAATATTTTAAACCTGTAACACCCTGTTACATTTTTATTATTTGTGTTTGATAAGAAAAAAACTAAGATTTCAATAGTTGGGCCAACTGAAGTGGGAAGGGGCTCGTATGTGTACGTATTGGTGCTTTTAAATGGACATGTTTTTTTTATTCAAATGTGGCTTAGATTGAAGGCCTTCTATTCACTTCCGAATGCTGAATTTTCTTAGTGCAGTTTTGAATTTTCTAGTTATTTTAGGAGCCGACAGTAAACCATTTTGGGCATGCCCATGTCCATATTCCGGAAGTGCTAGCACGAAGTCGTGTGAAATTTTCACGGAAAAGTTGTAGATACCACAGACGTTGTAGCACGGATAGGGTGGAAAAAGGGTTTCAAGTTTCATTTGCATTGCAAATTACTTAATGTATATGAGAAAAAACTGAAATGAATTTGATACGTATATTAATATCTTGGGGTGTGACGTTTTTTTCTCGTTGTACTCACCCCCATTCCTCCGGATGCTACACCTGCTAGATGGACTTTACAGTCATTTCTAGCTCTCAGGATCGTAAAACATAATAAAGTACTCAAATGGATCACATCAGTCGAACAAGCTCATACGGGATTGGAAAAAAATTAGAAAAGTCAGTCTCATCACTTAATTTACAGACCTCGTATTCGATGAAAGCTTCCATACTAAGTACCATTATAAATCAATAGCATTTTTTGAAAGTTAAGCATCTAGCGAGCGTACTTTTACATAATGAATTTAATCATCCTATTTGCTAAAACATCTAAATGAACACATCAATCTAGCACTGTAAGAGATTACGGCAGTACCCCATTAAAACATACGTACACTCGAGTACTTAGAGGCATTACACAGATTATTTATCTAGTCTACTTCGATCACTCTATCGGTCATTAAGAGCAGCGTGTAAGTACGTGCAGTATGTTAATTCAAGCATGACATACGTTTGATTTTTATTTCTTTTACGAAAATTCTGCTCTCGTCCGTCCGATCCAAGACAGCCAACCAAGGACAACTGTTTAGTGCTTTTTTGCAACTCATCAGTATGATCTAGGCCTGGTCGATTCTGGTAATAGATGGCGATTTGCGCTGTCTTATTTCGATTTCGACTATTTGATGGTCGTATCGACATTCAGCGCCCCAAATTGCATAAGGTAGAAAAATGAAAATGGAAATCTTGCCCTACAAATTCCTACATATTTTTTTAGATTGATCATTGAAATCTCAGATACCGTATATATTCACCAAAATATTCTCCCTTTCTCTCTGACGAATCCAATACATTTGTAATTTGTGTGATGGTGTATATGGATATTTTGTTTCA
This sequence comes from Acanthoscelides obtectus, assembly GCA_963669975.1. Lineage (NCBI taxonomy): Eukaryota > Metazoa > Arthropoda > Insecta > Coleoptera > Chrysomelidae > Acanthoscelides > Acanthoscelides obtectus. The sequence goes on along the minus strand of CAVLJG010000008.1, from coordinate 3,577,608 downwards.
TTTGTTATTTGAATGTCTATACAGGGTGTCCAAGATGAAAAGTTGCGTTCTTTGGGCCGTATTTTCATGCCGCATCTGAGAAAAACTTAAATTTGGCCAATTTATTTTTATTCTTCTGACTTTTTTTGACAAATATGCAAAAACTAATGACACCTTTATTTTTTATATGGTCCGAAAAAAATAACTCCCTGTATCTAACAGCATTTTTGTACTAATTCTCATGTCACATTTATATTCTTGGTTAGGAGAAATGCGTTTGGGAACGAAGAAGATAAATTGGTTAAGGCTTTCGCGGCCAGTCGATAAACTGCTGTCTTGATTCGGGTCTAAAGGCCGACGTCGGTTGGAATTTCTTCCTAGCGTTTCGCTAGCATGAGTGGCAAGCTTCTTCAGAGGCTCTTCCAGTTCCGATGCTGGATGTAGACTGCCGATTTTTTTTATGCACCATACCATAGCCCGAGCTACGGCGTGTGTGGGGCTCCAGGTTGTCTTGATGAGTCCACCTAATACCCACTAAGCCCTAACCTCCGCGTGGCCCGACTCATCAGCGTCTCGGTAGGCCATGTGTTGTGCGTGACCTGCGGTCTACTACAACGTCTCCTCATGTGTTTCCGTCTCTGGGAATGCCGGATTGGTTTCTTTACCTCGCACAGTTCTATCGATGTCGTTAATCGAGCATCGATAGAGGGTTTGCTATGTTCTCTTGAAACTCTTGTTTTCGAAAAATCAAGAGTTTCAAGTCCTCTACTACTTGTTTGTTACCTGGTCCTGATGGGTCCTGGTGTTGGTTGGTCCTGGTCCTGATGGGTCCTGGTCCTGGTGGTTCTGATCCTGGTCGTCCTGGTCCTCGTCCTCCACTTCCACGCCGTGGGGAGGGAGCAACCGCGAGTTCTCCTAGTCAAGGTTCCAGTTAGCGCCTGCCAACTGTGACTTGGGTCTAGGGTACTTGGCTCTGCGGTTGCGAGGCCTCTCGTCCGGATCGTAGTCCATGAGGAGTCGTAGCTGCTCGTTCGGGTGGTCCTGAGCTTTCTGGAAGGTCTTCTCCGCTTTTTTCCTCATGTACTCGTGAATGGTGTCCCAGTGCAGGTCCCTACGCAAGGTTGAGTTTCTTACGTAGGATGGTGCACTGGTGGCGATCCGGAGTAGCTTCATCTCTAGAGCAGCAAGTCGCTTGCGGTAGCTGGGAGCAGCGTACCCTGAGACCGCGGAGGCGTAAGCGAGCTAAGGTCTGGCGATGGCCTTGATCAGCCGTAGCTTGGTCGCTAGCGGCATCCGGCTGTATCTACCCAGTAATGGGTAGAGTTGGGCCATGGCTGCCCTGGTCTTTGCGATGACAGCTTCTATGTGATCTTTCCAGGTGAGGGACTTGTCAAATACGATTCCCAGATATTTGACTTTGTCGCTCCACTGGATATCTTCGTCGAAGATCGATGCTTCGAGAGGTCTTGACGATTTCTCCTGCGCAGGTTGTATTTATACCGGAGGGTAGGTGACGTGGCTTGTTCCGCTTCGCTTAGAGGGACAGGCGGCTTCTAGCCGCACGAGATTGAGCAATAACAGGTCTGTGATGCCCTTAGATGTTCTGGGCCGCACGCGCGCTACACTGAAGGAATCAGCGTGTCCTCCCTGGCCGAGTGGCCCGGGTAACCCGCTGAACCTCCTTCGTGCTAGGGATTGGGGCTTGCAATTATTCCCCATGAACGAGGAATTCCCAGTAAGCGCGAGTCATAAGCTCGCGTTGATTACGTCCCTGCCCTTTGTACACACCGCCCGTCGCTACTACCGATTGAATGATTTAGTGAGGTCTTCGGACTGGTACGCGGTAGGCGTTTCGGCGTCGTCGATGTTGCCGGAAAGATGACCAAACTTGATCATTTAGAGGAAGTAAAAGTCGTTCCTTCCTGTTGAAGTTTTCTGGGTGTTTGTGAATCTCTATAGCTTCCCTGACCAGTCTATTGTGATAGCCGTTGACTGATGACAGCAATCTGCAGCTCCCAAAGTGTATCCTGTGGTCCCCATTGCTTAGTGCATGTTCAGCTACCGCAGCAATGTATACGTTGCCGCATGAACACGGTATGCGGTAGACTCCTGCAGCTGAGGGTGGGTCCTTCTTGTCCTTTGCCGATCTGATGGTTTGTTGGATCTTCTTCATAGACTTGAAGATTGTTTTAATGTCATGTCTCTTCAGGACTCTGCCAATCCTGTCCGTGACTCTTGGCACAAGTGGAAGATACGCTTGAGAGGTGGTGGGACGCTGTTCGGTTCCACGTGGCCTGGCTGATCTCGAGACCATTGATCGTTCGATGTCCCTCTTGCTGTAGCCGTTTGCGTCGAACGCAGTTTTCAGGTGTTCAAGTGCTGTCTGGAGGTTCTTCGGTTCGCAAATCCTTCGAGTTCGTTCTGTCAGGGTTCTGATGACTCCATACTTCTGACTTGGGTGATGATTGGACAAAGCGTGCAGGTATCTGTCTGTGTACGTTGGTTTCCTGTACACTGTATGACCCAGCTTGTTACCTCGCTTCCTAACTAGTACGTCCAAGAAGGCCAGTTATTGGTCACTCTCTATCTCCATGGTAAATTGTATGGTTGGGTGCCGATCGTTGAGGTGCTGCAGAAACTCGTTTAGCCTGTCTGTGCCATATTTCCAAATCACGAAGGTGTCGTCCACGTACCGGAACCAAATTGCTGGTTTGTTCTCCGATGTCTCAACCGCCTTCTTCTCAAAGTGTTGGCTATGACGGGGCTAAGTGGACTTCCCATTGCCACTCCGTTTGCCTGTTCATAAAAGCCCCCGTCCCATACGAAGTAGCTTCCAGTGAGACAGATTTCAAAGAGCTTGCAGTTGTCAGAAGGGAAGATCCTGCTCACCAGATCCAGGCATTCCCTCAGCGGCACCTTGGCGAAAAGGGAGACGACATCGAAGCTCACAAGGATGTCGTCGGGTTCAACTACGATGTCTTGAATCTTACGCACAACGTCGGTGGAATCCTTGACGTAACTGGTACTCTTTTCCACGTATGGTTGCAGCAGGGATGCCAAATGTTTCGCTAAGTCGGCGATCCGGGAGCACTGACTATTTGTCTCAACGGAACATCTGCCTTGTGGATCTTGGGCAGGCCGTAGAGCCTTGGTGGAACCGTTTCCGTCCTCGTCCGTCGAAAAACATTGAGAACGATTTGGCCAAATTTCAGTTTGTTGGTATATGAAACATTCGAAACGCTCCTCTTAAGACATGTATCCCTTCGTGTACTTACAGGCATTACACTATTTATCTAGGCCGTTTCAATCACTTTATCCAAGTTTACTTCTACTTAATCGGACTGCAATACAAAAAGTTTTGCTCCATTTAAAATAATTGAATATGGTTAATTTTATAAAAATATCTAGAAAATTTGCATAAAACTGCAATATTTGCGTGAGGTAGACTCATTTATTTATGGTTTTAATTAAACCTACTCTATAAAATGAATAAATGAATAATGAATTAATAATCTTTGTATTTTTTCTTCCGTTAGTATTAAAGTCGTTTATATCTCAGGTTGGTAAAAAGTCGCCGATTCTTTACGTGGATATAAATCAGACGAAGAAACATATTTTATTTCAATTAACAGCAGAGAAGAGTTATGTGCGATCCCAATATTTACATATTGACGGCTGTGTGTTACGTGAACAAAAAATGTCGCCAAGTAGATTAACTCTATACTTCCTAGGCCTGGGGGTGTTAAAGAAAATGGAAGAATCAAAACGATTCAAAAAGCGAGGTAGCGGTTAGTTAGATACACTGAGAGCTGGTCAGGAACTGCGACAAACGTATTATACCAAATATTCCTTCTACTTTCAATCGAAAAAGTACGTATTATAAAGTTAACGTTTCGTATGATCGATCGCAGCTTTGCAGCCTTAGGGCCAATTTCACCAACAACAGTCCATTATTCTCCACTTATAGAGTAACAGCCGTCAAATACAGCGAATGAGCTTCAAGTTCCAATCAACAAATTTTAGCAACCAATAGCTATGAAATGTTGAAAACAAAATACTGTCAAAGTATGAGATGACAACTTGTCATTGAAATATCACCAGCTTATTGAATATTAAGAAATTACATATAATTCAGTCAACATTTTAAGAAATGTTTGATTTTTGAATTAAATTCATGTTTTAATTACTATTGTTGATTTTTTATTCATGTTTATATTATTTTCTTCAATTGATATGTGATACTGGATGTTTTTCCTATAAACCTCTTGCAGATAGCCATTAAGCACCTACTTGATGACAGGCTCTACCAAAAGATATTGCTCGTTTCCAAACATTCATTCATTTACTTGCCGTTCATCAGAACCATTATGGCACCTTAGATTGATATTCCCACAAAACCATTCAGGTTTTTTGATATCCATACATCCATAAAGTTGAATATTTTTAGTTGTTCAGGAACTGAACAAAATCCACACTATATTCACAGCGATTAATAAATTCCCAAATATACGCCTTAAAGCTACCATCAAACCTAAAACCTGCAAAAAAAACTACAAATTTGACATATTTTTATTTTTTCAAGAGTACACATTCTAGGTTATATTTATATTAGACATTAGTGACACATGTGTGGGATCTGTCAACTCTTGGTACCAGTCACAAAACATATTATACTCTGAAGGTTTAATTCCATGCTATTCAATGACAACACGGTGACTTGTGTGGTTATCAGCGGCCATTTTGTGAGGGTGCGACAGGGTTGCCAGATTGTGCATTAATATCCCGTTTCACCCTCCTGGTCCCAGTGGAGTAAGTTCCGCCAACTGTTGAAATATACTCTACTATGCTTTATAAGACTATTCGTGACATTTTTTCCAAAATCATTGCACAACACTTGAAAAAATGCAAATGAAAATTTAAAATTATTCCTTGACGCCGCAATATAGCTCCGTCGGTACCTTGGGTTATACATCTTGACAGTAGGGATGTTCGATATGATCCTATATTTAGAAGTATCAATACATTTCACTAGTATCGTCATCTTTCGATCCGGGCTGTCTCAGAAAGAGTGACTGCCATTTGGCTGCGACATTACCCTGCCAAATCAGACATATCTTTCATCATTTTCAAAGAAATTGTACAAAATCTTCAAATTTGTGAAGTTAGCCAGTTTCGCTTCATACGTTGTTACCAGACATGCCCAAATCATCAGTTGCTGCCGTGATATTCATCCCGGCCACTGCATCCCCACGGCTAGGCGACCTATATGTTAAATTTGTATTGATAGGATTATGCTATAAATCATATGTCACAGTGTCTGTGCACTGATTGCAACGGTTAGATGGTACCAAAAATATTTTCAAAAATAGGAGATCTTTCCCATTCCGGATCGAACAATCTACCAAAGATGCTTATAGTCATGATACCCAGTAAATTTTCACGAAAAAAAAGCAAAACCAGCAAATGTCAGATAGATATCCCCGCCAGTCAAAAAAGAAAAATAGATAAACAATAAAGTTTATACTAGTTTTTTTTATTTCTGGACTTAAAGGCCATTATCTGTGAAACATTTTTCATAATTTTTTGTCTATGTCCATAGTAATTGCATTATGCATCAGGGAGATGTAGGGATTGACACGTCTTACACATATTATCTGTGTTTTAGGATGGAGAGGACATAATGCTTTTATTGCTTTGAAGAAATTCATTATCCCATAAATTAATAAATGATTACTATTATGACGTAAAGGAAGATGAGGAATTGGATGGAATGTATTTTATATTCTATTTTCTAGCAAAATACAGACAAATCCACACTATTCAACAGGTATGTAATGATAACTTTCAGTATATTGAAGTTGGTAAATTCAAGAGTGACGCATTAACAAACGTCCAAATCTGCTGCCAAATTTAACAGCTAGAAAATCGACCTATTATTTGCCGCATTCCCATTCGCTGAGGGGGATAACGGATTGTTAAATGTAAACCTATAACATATATCAAAGTTCATGAAAGTTGTCCTGTTTTTTCTGTACAAAAGCATCATGTTGGAATCAAAAAGTGGTCTTGTTTATAATACAGTCGAATTTTCACGATTTTATTCAATATTTCAACAGAAATCACTAATATTCAGAGACCTTTGACAGCTTCCGTCAAATTGCATTTCGATAAGGTATTTTCCCGTTGGTCCATAATATTAATGTTGGTAAAATTGGCCGTTAGAGTGTTAAAGTAATAAAAACCCTCGCTCTTGAGCTGATCCAAATCATTCCTTTAAGTGATTCGATTCCATGGTTTCACGATTCTATTCACAATTCTTTGGAATTACCTTGAAGGTCTTGGTTAAGGTCATGATCAAGGTCACCATCGTTCTGCTCCATCAAAACCCCACAATTTTAGTTTGAAACTTTGAGGGGTTTTCAAAATATCTAGGTGGATAGATTAAAATGGGACACCCTGTATACAAATACCTATAAGTCAATAGTTGTTTCAAAATTTCCAATTCCAATTTCCAATTGCTTGAAATAAAGTTATCCTGAGAACGTAGTACCTGTGTGGGAAAGTAGCAAGCATAACATAACACAAACGTTGACCCACATGCAATCAGTGTACAACAGCAAAGCTTTATTTTGTATATTTTTCACATGAGGGCACTAAAAAGGTAAATGAGGGTTGATTCATTTAATTCAGTCACACTTAAACTGTACTAACCGTTAGCAAGATGCAAAAAAGGAATTGATACGGGCCGTACCATACGTTCACTTCCAGTTTAATGTGACAGCATCCTTGATGCTCCGTCAATGCATCAGTCTGACTGTTCTTTGTTCCTATAAAGTTGCATGGCGGCAAAGCGCGCAATACTGACAGTGTCCAGAAAAATAATGTTAGATGAACAACTATTTTATAATAAAAGCATCAAGTTTCATTACTATCATATATATTTTTCGTCAGCCTTGCAAGTGCAATTGTTTTACCATTACTTAATTTAATCCAACCTTTGCACATCTTGTATTCTTAGGTGGTATAGTTTAAATTATTTTTTACAAACTCCGAGTATTCAAACGAGCCATCGTCCTATAATCTTTGCCTCTCCAAGCTTCCAATATTTTTTTGTTTAAACTAACGCCAGCAAACTGATAGGTACTGAGAATTTATTCAAAAGGTACGACAACGTCGTATCAATAATTTCCAATGCCCTCGAAATAAATAAAAACCCAAACAGCGATAAGCGAAACATCAACAAACAAAACAAAACGTACTGTCATTGTAATTTTCGACTTGTACTTTTAAAAAAGCCATCGAGGTGTCCGAAACGTTAGTAAAAAGTTCTCCTTCATCTGTAGGCAGACCTTATAGTCGCGGGAACAATTAAACTCATATGCACCAAGCAGGAAGGCACCCCATTCCGTGATATGTACTACTTCTCTATTGTCCGGTCCTCTGAAGAAACACGAAAGCTATTCAGCAGCTTGTAGTAGTACGGAAATATCCGCGATTGCAACGCCTCCCACGTAAATATCTGCGATAAAAAAATTTCTGGTTATAAGTTACAAGTTGTCATAACAAGGTTACACTCCCTAGAGCTCAATTCTTGACTCAACTTGTTCGCCTGGAGCGAATTATTCAGTCTGGCATAAGTCACAGGTTCATTTATTTCGAAAAAGTCCACATACGGCCTTATGGTTAGACAACATGCTTTGACCTATTTTACGTCCACAATGATAATTAAAAAACGATAAAATATGAATTACAACAATTAATTATTGTTATCTACTGCCTACTCGCGTGTTGTTTATACACACGCATACTAGAAAATTTTTATTGTTTAGTAGCACATATTAATTTGTTCTTGTGCTGTTGCTGATTCTTATCAAACGAATTGGAGGTGCCTAGCTGTATGATTGCATTGCGATTCTGATAACTGTGGAGCTTTAACAAGTGTTATTAGTTCTTGTAGTAACAAATTACTAGTATAAGATGTATTGAAGGAGGAAGACGAAAATTATAGAGGCATATCTTGTGCCAAAACTTCTGGGACATACGTTACTCAAAATGTCCTAAAAGCAGACTGATTAGATGGGATGACATGTTCCGCTGCATAATGCATTAGTTGTTCAATTACTTTCGATTGAAAAGGCAAGAGGTCTGGATCTGGATTTGATTTCTTTGTGTAACTGGAACCTCAACTGCTCCCTTTCACGATTCAGGGAAATAGCTCCTTTGGAGGCAACAATTGGCATGGTGGGTGATGTAGATCAAAGTAACAGGCAGACTAAGTTTAATCTTAGACAAACTCAGTGCATCAGTACCTTTAGCATCCGACTTAAAACGAGAAATTATTTTCAAAACGTGATCAGGAGGTCTTGTGGAATCAAAAAGTGACATACATTTACAAGAGACGAATCGGCAAGTTGATTGGGAATACAAGGACTGTAAATTAAGTGATGAGACTGGCAACGTAGCGCTTGAACTGACAACACTGGAGACGCCGGGCTTGGAGGGGAGGCAGGGGAACATGTGATCCGGCTGCAATGCGCGTTTGAACTCGGTCGAGTCATTTGGTTGCCGTTGCGATTTTTCCGTGTTTTAAAAACGAGTGAGATCAATTTCGAGCAACAGGGTGCTATCAGGTTTTGCTTTAGACTTGAGCAGAGCAGCTGAAACTCTTGCTTAACCTCAGCATGCCTACGGAGATAGTGTTTTGTCAAGAGTCAAGATTTTTCGGTGCTTTCAGGTATTTTCAGATGGGTGAGAATGTAATTAGATTTGAATAATAAAAATAAAATAATCAGTCTCATCACTTGGTTAACAAACATGGTTTATGTAATAAAATACCAAAATCTAAGGATGCTGTATCCCCTAATAGCATTTGTGGTGGTTCAGGTAAGAAGAAGAGCTAAAGGTTTCACGACGTTTCTGACTCGGCAAACTTCCTCATTCGGAAGTTGAAATGAAAATACTGCTGGGTGGCAATTTAGCGGTTCACCCATCCTGACGATGCTTCGGCACCGGGGACCATCAAAATCCCATAAGGCGGTCGGTAGAGCGTTTTACGATGACAATTACCGCCGCACCTGAATTACACACTCATACATACGTCCTCCTCTACCCTCTTCCTCTCGCCACACTTCGATCGTTCTCTTTCTTGATTCATGAACTGATCACGACCCGTGAACGGTTCAGAGGCGGGGTTGGTATCAGAAGGTGGACATAGACCCTTATTTATTAACAACACTGGACAATGCTGGTATATCTCCTAGCCTAATCTCACTGTCTAGATCATATCTGCCAGACAGCAAATTCAAGGATATATTTCCAATTTCAGGTAAACCTCAAGGCTCCTGCCTGGGTCCTCCGCTTTTCATCGCTTTTATTAATGACATTGTTGATAATATCGATTGTTACCATTTTATTTATGCACATGACATGACCTGCTCGTCTGCAGGGTGATTTCGACAAGATATTGGAATAGTTAAGGCTTTCGCGGCCAGTTGATAAACTGCTGTCTTGATTCGGGTCGTCGGTTGGAATTTCTTCCTATCGTTCCGCTAGCACGAGTGACGAGCTGCTTTAGAGGTCCTTCCATTTCCGATGCTGGATGTAGACGGACGATTTCTCTTGCGCAGATTGTATTTATACCGGAGGGTAGGTGACGTGGCTTGTTCCGCTTCGGTCGACTTCGGGATGTCGATCGGCACTGCTCGGGCATTTCTGAGGATCGGGTGCCAGATCGGGTTGAGTCTGAGGGTCTCTTCCTTGCTGTTGAAGTTACCTGGATGTTTGTGAATCTCGATAGCTTCCCTGGCCGGTCTATTGTGATAGCCGTTAACTGATGACAGCGACCTGCAGCTCCCAAAGTGTATCCTGTGGTCCCCATTGCTTGGTGCAGGTTCAGCTACCGCAGACTTCTCAGTTTGTAATAGCCGGCACGTACCGGAACCAAATTGTTGGTTTGTTCTCCGATGTCTCAACCGCCTTCTTCTCAAGGTGTTGGCTATGACTGGGCTAAGTGGACTTCCTATTGCCACTCCGTCTGTCTGCTCATAAAAGCCCCCGTCCCAAACGAAGTAGCTTCCAGTGAGACGGATTTCAAAGAGCTTGCAGATGTCAGAGGGGAAGATCCTGCTCACCAGATCCAGGCATTTCCTCAGCGGTACCTTGGCGAAAAGGGAGACGACATCGAAGCTCAGAAGGATGTCGTCGGCTTCAACTACGATGTCCTCAATCTTGTGAACAAACTCGGTGGAATCCTTGATGTAGCTGGTACTCTTTCGCACGTACAGTTGCAGCAGGGATGCCAAGTGTTTCGCTAAGTAGTACGTCGGCGATCCGGGAGCACTTACTATTGGTCTCAACGGAACATCTGCCTTGTGGATCTTGGGCAGGCCGTAGAGCCTTGGTGGATCCGCTGCCGTTCTCGCAACGCTCTTCTTGGTGTCTTCTGGCGGCAGTGATAATACGTAGCTTGATGAGCCGGTTGGTAAGGCGTAGTCGGGCTTGCGTTGGATCCTTCTTCAGGGGTTTGTAACTGTCTGGGTCTAGAAGTTCAATAATCTTCCTTTTGTAGTCGTCGGTCTTCAGAAGAACGGTTACATTGCCTTTACCGGCTGGGAGTATGATGATATCCTCGTCGTTATTCAAGTTGTAGTGACAGCAGTTTGAGGTATTGGAATGTTGTGTCATTAACGATCTTCCAATCAAGACCAGCAAATTTAGTGTTATGTCATACTCAAAAAAGATGGTTCCCGTTCAGATCAATCAACGGGTCGATGATGGTAATTTGCAGATACTACATGAGCATAAGGACTTAGGTGTGATCTTTAGCAATTCTCGAAGCTTAGAGCAAATTCTCCTAGATGTTTAGCGATACGAAATTACAAGGAGGCAACGATGATGCTTTTCAATTTCTTCGTATGGAATCCCTGCTATATGACCGCATGAGACTCTTTGGAGAAGTAGGCAGCGTAAGTTCTTGAAGTTTTTTTTCTTCTAAAACCGAGGGCACATATCAACCTATTGGAACCTCTCAGGCGTAGCTATTACAAAAGCATTGTTTAGATAGTTTGGATAATAGAACAGAAGTCACTCGGTTTTCATGCTGTCGTACAGAGTTACGCGATTCTCTGGTATAGTATATCTCAAACTTTGAGCCGATCTGGCACTAGCATACTTTAAGTCTCCATAGCTTCTGCCTGTTGCTAAAAATTGCAATGTAGCGATTAGGCGTTCATGCGGTGTGATCGCTTTTCTCATTCTTGCTTCCGGTTTCTCTATGTATGGAGTGACGACTCTCATTGCAAGTCATGTCTCAAAAAACGAAATAGTGAGAAAGCTGAATTTCGTTTGTTGGTTGTCTTATGTGACTCCAGCAATACGCGATACCCTTTACCTGGCAAGGGTCCGATCGAAATTCAGCACCGCCGACGATGCCCGAAAATGTAAAAACAACAATTCAATAAAGATACCAGAGTGTGATTGGATACGCGATTAACGCGGGAAATACAAGAGTCAATCTACTACAGTATATTCAGATAAGAGATAGACCGGACATAAACAAGACCACGTGATCATCGAACGCTGTAACATTCGGCAGGGACGTATAAAGAGTCACGCAGTACATATTTTAGATAGTAGATGCTGCTTTGCGTAACTTTGTAGTAAATTAGCACAATTCGATGTGTATACGATTGGTGATGGATATAGGATCATGTGGGGGTGGGGTAAGAAATATATAATGTTGTAAATATACATAAGGGTTTCAAAATTTTCGCTTCGATTTCCAGCTTCGGATGCCGCCTGATGTTTGGTGAAATACAGTCGAATATAATCTCAAAATGGCGTTTAAATTAGCCTAAATTAAAAATAATCGTATATCTCTTAAAATTGCTTTTAGAATATTGATTAGTATCTTTTTTGATTTCTAGGTAAATATGTAACCAAATTAAAACGTTCAAAACGTAAAAAAAGTGCATGGTTGAACATTGTCAGAAAGTAGATTCTTGAATAGGTTTTGCCAAAATGGGTTCAAAAATGTCAATAATTAATTAAAAAATACAGTAGCTTTATAATTACTTATAACTTACCGAATTTGATGAACGACATCTTTTATTGGAAAGATGAGCTTGATGAGCTTTCATCATCGCTACTGCCTGAAGCACCAACGTCAATAATGAATGGCTCGACTTGTTCCTCTAAAATATTGTCCAGTTCCCACATTCTCTTTTCAACTTTGTCTTTCACGTGCTTAATACAGTTTTCCCATTTTTGCGCTGTTATTAATTCTAGTGCTTCTTTGAAAAGTCCTTTGAGGTCACAAAATTTAAAAGTTGTATTGTGCTTAGCTATATAATTTTTAACCTCTGCCCATATGAGCTCAATGGGATTGAGCTCGCAATGGTATGGAGATATTTCTGATATTCCGCCTTGTGATCCTTGACAATTCTTAATAATTGTACTTTCAGCATTGCTTCTTCAAAGTTGATATTTTTCGAGCGGAGCCAATTTTGAACATCAACTTTCCTTGAAGCCGTTGTTGGGACCTTCTCCATTCTTCAAGAATGATAAGGCGCATTATCTAACACAATTACTGCGTTTTCCTCTAAGTTCGGTAAAATTTTTGAAAACCACTGTTCAAACGATTCGCCATTCATTTCCTCGTGGTAATCTCCAGTTTTCTTAGACTCAAAGCACCACAGACCGTCAACAACAAATCCATCCTCACTGCCAATATGGCAGATAATGAGCCTTTTCCCTTTACCTGGAAATCGAAGTACTAACTGGTGTAGATTTATTTCAATAAGCGAACCTTTTTCAAATGTTTTCATCACAATCAGCGAAAAAACATTGAGACATGAGTATCAGATTGCTATAATTGGGATTATTTAGTCATATTGAAAGAAAGAATATTGAACGTCGTATGATTACTCAGCGCTTCACAATTTAATTTATTGTTATAAACCTTTAAAAAATGAATGATCAGGAACCTGAAATACGCGCAAATATTAATATTAACAAATTATAACTTTATAAAGCTTAAAGTATGAATTAAAATGATTAGAAATATTAGGAACGGTACACAATATAAAACTTAGTAACTTTTTTTAAGTTTATAATATTCGACATATTTTAAGATTATATTAAAAAATTATTGAAATATCGAAAACACATAAAAAGATGGCTTAAAAAAGTTCTAACAAATGAAAATGACAATAAAACATCCACGCATTTTATCGAAAGTTATAAAAGTTTTGTTACTTGTAATATGCTTTATCTGCCCCTGGAATTAATGTTTAGAACCTTGTTCCCAAGGTTTGAAAAACATCCGATTGTTGTCTATCACTCGTATTTACCTGCTGGATTTTTTAATCCGGTGGACAGTCCATCTAGAAAGGCCCTCCTGGATGAAGTTACAGAATCATCAACCCATACTTTACTTGTAGTGTGTCCTGCGTTCACCCACGTTTCATCAAGGTAATAAATCTTCCTGTTTTGATTTCTATATTTCCCAATTTTTGTTAAATAATCCCTCCTCCATAGCACAATTTCTTCTCTATCCAGTAGTAAACTATTACGACCCCGTTTTTTCCATTTGAAATTTAAATGCTTCAGTAACGCATGGAAAGTTGATCGTTTGAAATTTGGCAACGTTGTATCTCCATTTACCTCCTGCAGTACTTTATCTATAGTAGGTATTTCATTCCTAAAGAAGAATTCATGCACTTTCCTCCTAATCGCATGCTTATCAGCTTCATCCAATGATTTAACAATACTTTTGCGATGTTTACTGGTCATTGGCTCAGAAAAGGTGTGATTTTTTTTTGTATTGTCTTAACACATTAAACACTGATGCGCGACACACCCCAACTTTGTGAGAAACCTTCACAACAATTTCTTTGATGGTTGATGCCTCGTTCTCCTCGCGCTCGATCTTATATATATTCAAAATGACCTCTTTAATTTCTGCACTCAGGTGTCTTTTTTTAGAGCGTTTCCTAGGTGGACTACAGGAGTTTACAACTTCATCGGCAGTATCTGTACTACTGGGCATTTTGCGCAAGCAGTTGATAACAATAACAATCAATAACAAGGTATAACAATAACAACGACAAACTCGACAACTTAATAAGATAACAAACGAAAACGTCCAAAGAAATATCAAATTGCAATGATGCACACGACATACGTAACACGTCTGAACCTGAATGTGACTCTGCCTTGATACGACTGCTCTGCCGCTCGGCATAGGCATTTAATTGCGAATTGACCAATGAGGGCTCCTGTTTTACGTCGAGACGGCGGCGTTAGCGTGAAAATCACCCGAACCTTTTGTTTACATCCGGTCTATCTCTTATCTGAATATACTGTAGGCACTATTTTTATGATGGTCTTTAGTCTACGCTACTGGGAGCGTCGTTAAAAATGAATCGGATTTCTCTGGGCTAATTAGTAGCGCGTGCCTTGCCGATGCGCGATTGTTATATCCATTAGATGTAGTGGTGGTAACGGCAAAGAATCAAGAATTACTCCTGGTTTACGCGCGTGCTCGTAGTTCTCTTATCACGACGCACGTTGTGTAATTGGTGTATTGTTATGGATTTGGTGGCTGAGTTTGCTGTAACAGTACGACGATTTTTTAATGCTCACACTTCGCTATTATGTAATTGCGATATAATAGAAATGGCAGCATTTGAAGAAACATTGTAATGCCGTCAGTGGAAAACTTTGATGGTTTTTACTTTCCACGACACTGGCGAGGTAGTATGTATCTACTGTCCTAGAATTCGACGTCAAGCCGGACGTCCTCCAAGGGAAAGGAAATTCTTCCCTCACAAAGAGACACCGATTCAAACGCAGAGCCTTACGTTTCAATATCAAGGATATTTTTATCCAACCACATAAATAGAAACGTTTCAGGTTCCGCCATGCCAGATAATATCTCGCTCGCAAATCGCAATCGTCCAGTATTGTTCGAATTCTTTGTGTGCACTTTACATTGCAATTCATCAACCGTTTTAGGTCACTTTCCATTCAGTAAAGTATTCCAGCTTGCAGCAGAATGGTCGGCCAGATATTTACAACGCATGTTATAGACATAGACGGTGTGCTTGTTTGTATATTCAAAAACGATATCCGAACGCTCTCAGTAATTCAGATAAAAGGATCGTTTGCAATATGATATGGTCAGGTGCTTTTACTTTATTACTCCTCCAGATACTTGTCGTAGATACGGTCTATAGAAGAGCTGGGACAACTCGTTCCTTTTGGTGATTCGATTCCATCGCTTCGATTCCGGCTTAGGCCTCAGAACGGAATCCTTCGATAAGTTCACTATTCGGATTTGGGCCTCGGATCCAATGCCTTTGATTCGTTCATGAATTTCGTCTATTCGTTGACGATTCCGATTGCAGCCTCGGATTTGATTCCCTCATTTCATTTACGATTTTGAGTTCGGTCTCAGAATCGGATCCTTCGATACGATCACGAATCTGATCTTGGAATCGATTCTTTCGATTCGTTCATGATTCCGATTCCGTCCTTAGAATCGATTCCTTCGATCCGTTCACGATTCGTCCAATTCGCTCACTATTAAGATAAAGGCCCCAGAAACGATTCCTTTGTGTCGCTTAGGAGTCCGGCCTCGGCATCGATTCCTTCGCTTGTTCACGATTAAAATTCCGACCTCAGAATCGATTCTATCGATTCGTTCACGATTCCAAATCCGCCCTCGGAATCGATTCATTTGATCCGCACATGATTCCAATACCGGCCTCGGAATCGATTCCCTTGATTCGTTCACGATTCGAATCTGCCATCGGAATCGATTCCTTCGATTCGTTCACGATTCCGATACCGGCCCCAGAATCGATTCCTTAGAACTCTTTACAATTCTGATTCTGGTCTCAAAATCGATTCCTTCGATCCGTTCAGGATTCCGAATCCGACCTCAGAATCGGTTTCTTCGATCCGTTCGCGATTCCGATCCCGGCCTCGGAATCAATTCATTCGATTCGTTTACAATTTCGATTTTGGTCTCGGAATCAATCTTTCCATTCGTTCACGATTCCGATTCTGGCCTCAGAAACGACTTCTTCCATCCGTTCACGATTCCGATCAAATCGATTCCTTCGATTTGTTTACAATTTCGATTTTGGCCTTGGAATTGATTCCTTCGATTCACTCACGATTCCGATCCCGGCCTCGGAATCGATTCATTTGATCCGTTTACGGAATAGATTCTGTTGTTTCGTTCACGATTTCGATTGCTTAGAAACGATTTCTTCGATACGTTCAGGATTCCGATCCCGGCCTTGGAATCGATTCCTTCGATTTAGTCACGATTGCGATTTTGGCATCGGAATAGATTCCTTCGATCCGTTCACTATTCTGGTCCCGGCCTCGGAATCGATTCCTTCTATTCGTTTACAATTTCGATTATGGTCTCGGAATCGATTCCTTGCATTCGTTCACGATTCCGATTCTGGCCTCAGAAACGACTTCTTCCATCCATTCACGATTCCGATCCCGGCCTTGAAATCGATTTTTTCAATTTGTTTACAATTTCGACTTTGGCCTTGGAATCGATTCCTTCGATTTAGTCACGATTGCGATTTTGGCATCGGAATAGATTCCTTCGATCCGTTCACTATTCCGGTCCCGGCCTCGGAATTGATTCCTTCGATTCGTTTACAGTTTTGGTTTTGGCCTCATAATCGATTACTCCCATTTGTTCACGATTCCGCTACCGAAAGCGGAATAGATTCTGTTGTTTCGTTCACGATTTCGATTGCTTAGAATCGATTTCTTCGATCCGTTCAGGATTCCGATCCCGGTCTCGGAATCGATTCCTTCGATTCGTTCACGATTCCGAATCCGGCTTCAGAATCGACTTCTTCGATCCGTTTACCTACCCGACCTCGGAATCGATTCCTTCGATTCGTTTACAATTTTGATTTTGTTCTCGGAATCGATTCCTTCCATTCGTTCACGATTCCGATCCCGGCCTTGAAATCGATTAATTTGATTTGTTTACAATTTCGATTTTGGCCTTTGAATTGATTCCTTCGATTCACTCACGATCCCGATCCCGGCCTCAGAATCGATTTCTTCGATCCGTTCACGATTCTGATCCCGGCCTCGGAATCGAATCCTTCGATTCATTTACAATTTTGATTTTGGCCTCATAATCGATTCCTTCCATTTGTTGACGATTCCGGTACCGGAATCTGTTGTTTCGTTCACGATTTCGATTGCTTAGAATCGATTTCTCCGATCCGTTCACGATTCTGATCCCGGCCTCGGAATCGAATCCTTCGATTCATTTACAATTTTGATTTTGACCTCATAATCGATTCCTTCCATTTGTTGACGATTCCGGTACCGGAATCTGTTGTTTCGTTCACGATTTCGATTGCTTAGAATCGATTTCTTCGATCCGTTCAGGATTCCGATCCCGGTCTCGGAATCGATTCCTTCGATTCGTTCACGATTCCGAATCCGGCTTCAGAATCGACTTCTTCGATCCGTTTACCTACCCGACCTCGGAATCGATTCCTTCGATTCGTTTACAATTTTGATTTTGGTCTCGGAATCGATTCCTTCCATTCGTTCACGATTCCGATCCCGGCCTTGAAATCGATTAATTTGATTTGTTTACAATTTCGATTTTGGCCTTTGAATTGATTCCTTCGATTCACTCACGATCCCGATCCCGGCCTCAGAATCGATTTCTTCGATCCGTTCACGATTCTGATCCCGGCCTCGGAATCGAATCCTTCGATTCATTTACAATTTTGATTTTGGCCTCATAATCGATTCCTTCCATTTGTTGACGATTCCGGTACCGGAATCTGTTGTTTCGTTCACGATTTCGATTGCTTAGAATCGATTTCTTCGATCCGTTCATGATTCCGATCCAGGCCTCGGAATCGATTCCTTCGATTCGTTTGCAGTTTCGATTTTGATCTCGGAATGGATTCCTTCCATTCGTTCATGATTCCGATTCCGGCTTCAGAATCAATTCCTTCGATCCATTCACGATTTCGATCCTGGTCTCGGAATCAATTCCTTCGATTCGTTCACGATTCCGAATCTGGCCTCAGAATCGATTTCTTCGATCCGTTCACGATTCCGATCCCGGCCTCGGAATCGAATCTTTCGATTCGTTTACAATTTTGATTTTGGCCTCGGAATCGATTCTTTCGATTCGTTCACAATTCCGAATCCGGCCTCAGAATCGATTTCTTCGATCCGTTCACGATTCCGATCCCGGCCTCGGAATCGAATCTTTCGATTCGTTTACAATTTTGATTTTGGCCTCGGAATCGATTCCTTCGATTCGTTCACGATTCCGAATCTGGCCTCAGAATCGATTTCTTCGATCCGTTCACGATTCCGATCCCGGCCTCGGAATCGAATCTTTCGATTCGTTTACAATTTTGATTTTGGCCTCGGAATCGATTCCTTCGATTCGTTCACGATTCCGAATCTGGCCTCAGAATCGATTTCTTCGATCCGTTCACGATTCCGATCCCGGCCCCGGAATCGAATCATTCGATTCGTTTACAATTTTGATTTTGGCCTCGGAATCGATTCCTTCGATTCGTTCACGATTCCGAATCTGGCCTCATAATCGATTTCTTCGATCCGTTCACGATTCCGATCCCGGCCTCGGAATCGATTCTTTCGATTCGTTTACAATTTTGATTTTGGCCTCGGAATCGATTCCTTCGATTCGTTCACAATTCCGAATCTGGCCTCAGAATCGATTTCTTTGATCCGTTCATGATTCCAATCCCGGCCTCGGAATCGAATCTTTCGATTCGTTCACGATTCCGGTACCGGAATTGGAATAGATTCTGTTGTTTCGTTCACGATTTCAATTGCTTAAAATCGATTTTATCGATCCGTCCAGGATTCCGATCCCGGCCTCGGAATCGAATCTTTCGATTCGTTTACAATTTTGATTTTGGCCTCGGAATCGATTCCTTCGATTCGTTCACGATTCCGAATCTGGCCCCAAAATCGATTTCTTCGATCCGTTCACGATTCCGATCCCGGCCTCGGAATCGAATCTTTCGATTCGTTTACAATTTTGATTTTGATCTCGGAATGGATTCCTTCCATTCGTTCATGATTCCAATTCCGGCCTCGGAATCGATTCCTTCGATTCGTTCACGATTCCGGTACCGGAATTGGAATAGATTCTGTTGTTTCGTTCACGATTTCAATTGCTTAAAATCGATTTTATCGATCCGTCCAGGATTCCGATCCTGGCCTCGGAATCGAATCCTTCGATTCGTTTACAATTTTGATTTTGGTCTCGGAATCGATTCCTTCGATTTTTCCACGATTCCGAATCCGGCCTCAGAATCGAATTCTTCGAGCCGTTCACGATTTCGATCCCGGCCTCGGAATCGAATCCTTCGATTCGTTTACAATTTTGATTTTCGCCTCATAATCGATTCCTTCGATTCGTTCACAATTCCGGTACCCGAATTGGAATAGATTCCGTTGTTTCGATCGCGATTTCGATTGCTTAAAATCGATTTCTTCGGTCCGTTCAGGATTCCGATCCCGGTCTCGGAATCGATTCTTTCGGTTCGTTCACGATTCCGAATCCGGCCTCAGAATCGATTTCTTCGATCCGTTGATGATTCCGATTCCGGCCTCGGAATCGGATCCTTCGATTCGTTTACAGTTTTGATTTTTGTGTCGGAATCGATTCCTTCCATTCGTTCACGATTCCGATTCTGGCCTCAGAAACGACTTCTTCCATCCGTTCACGACTTCGATCCCGGCCTTGAAATCTATTACTTCGACTTGTTTACAATTTCGATTCTGGCCTTGGAATTGATTCCATCGATTCACTCACGATTCCGATCCCGGCCTCAGAATCGATTCATTCGATCCGTTTACAATTTTGATTCTGGCCTCGGAATCGAGTCCTTTGATCCTTCCATGATGCCGATACCGGTCTCGGGATCTATTCTGTTGATTCGTTCACGATTCCGATTGCTCAGAATCGATTTCTTCCATCCGTTCACGATTCCGATTCCGGCCTCGGTACCGTTCTTCCGAGCCGTTCACGATTCCTTTACCGATCTCACAATCTATTCCTTTGATTAGTTCATGATTCCAAATCTGCTCTCGGAATCGATCGTTTCGATTCGATCACAAATCCGAATGCGGCCTCATAATTGCATACTTCTGAGGATTCGAAGGAGTCGAACCTCCAGTGAATTCAAGCCGATCTGACTTATTCTTGGCCACAATAGGTCAGTGAGTCGTAGTAAGGGATCGTGACTGAACCACTCTCGAAAAACCTGACCTAAACCCGTAGCGTTGAATAGGAGTTACAGCAACAAGTATTAGACGTTTTTGCCTCAAAAACAATTCTGGATGTTATGCGAAGCAGACTTCACCAGATAGACGCCTACTTTCCTATCGCTACTCCGGACTTTCTGGCAACGAAAATCCGCTGAGGTCTTTGGACCTGCCAAGGTTTGTTAGCATCAATTAACCACTTCCTGAAAAAAACCTTTCTGTCTGAGTTGTATGAATTAAAAGCGATCCTCGAGCACGTGTTGTACAGCGTACTGCCGTTGTCGTACCTGAACCGCGACGCCGCCGCCATACCGCCTGCGTCGCGATGCCTGATATAATGTATTGTTAATAGACGGGGCGAAAACCTCGCGTTAGTGAAAGAAGCTCGGTTTTTAATCCCCACGCCTACTGCCGAGGAAGTATTTTAATCGCAAAAAATGCCGAAAATGCATTGTCAATCAAATGATGTAGGTGTCTTCGTGTTTCGTGAAGTTTGTCGTTCAAATTTTATTCGTGCACGTGACAACATCGGGTCCTGTCCAAATCGTGGTTTGTCATGTATTTCTTCTGTCAACTCACGGCAGAATGGATCCATTTGGACCAGTTGTCGCTGAGTGGTTCTTAAGGTGAGCGCCTATACTCTGGTAGCATGTAGCTGAGCGTCTGTTATGCGGAGATATCGAAACTGTTAAAAAATAAATGAGTCGCAAATGTTCCCCATGAATGTGAGATTTTCGCCTCGTCTAACATATTGTTAAGGAGTCATCGTCCTGCGCTGGTAACGGACGCCGTACCGCGGTACTGCTCGCGGTGGACCGTACCGAATATCGCACGGGTGGCTGCTTGCCGACGCCGCCGCCGTACCGCCTCTACCTCCCCGGCAAACAGATTTACACAGCACGAGCCACGTTCCGCGCTTGCTTTGCTTTGAAAATACACCGGTGAAGATTGTTTATGTGGAGCGAACCAGTGCCACCAGTGTGGACATTGTCTTTCTCTCGCCACCATGGTGAGCACCTGGATGGATATGAAACGCCGTGTGACGACAAGCCTCCACATGTTTATCCAAGGGCTTCGTCTGTTAATGGAGGACGCGCGGAATTAGAATCACCTTTGTAATTAAACACTGTAGATTCGTGGACAATATAATTGTTAGGTCGTAAAAGTACAAACTGTCACCTAACCTTCATACCGAATGACTATCTACGTCAGGAGTCTGCTCGGGCAAGGTTGGGATGACCTCGTACTGATCTTAGCGGCAGCCAATTCAACGCAATGCAGTAAAGCTAGGTCTCGATAAAATGACGGACCATGCCGCCAACCTCATTTAGGGTTGCTGAATCTGATAATTTATAGCTCCTTGGCTGAAACCGAAATCCTAATCAGGAGGCACGATAGATAACCTCCCTCTGAGGTGTATCCCCGAAAGCAAAGACAGTTCCTCGCTTAGCTTCCTGCTATACAGGGTGTTAGGGAAATAATATTCGTAACTTTAAGAAATAATTCCTTGCATTATTCTAAGCAAAAAAGTTCATTACAACCTATCTCCGTTTTTTTAGTCATGAAATAAATTAACTATGCACCTTAATCATTTAAATTCATATGCTTAATAGCGTAAAATGTATCAATACATTTATTTATTAACTAACCGTCTCTAACAAAATAATTTTCTTGCTTATTAAATACAATTTTCCGAAGAAAAACAGACAAACAAAATCCCTCACACAACTGGCAACGTCGTACTCCACCTGCACTGCATGTATCTTCGCGTGTTGTTGTGATTTACTAATACATTTAACTGTAACTGAATGTGGTTTACGGATGTTGCTTTTTTCTTTTTTCGTGCATCGTATCGTTTCAAATAAGTGACTGATAATCGTGGGAATTGGGGGTGTGTTCTGTAATTTTTTTTTAAGTGAATGTACTGTACTGAAAGCACTATTAAATAAAAAATATTAGCCACAAAACATTGCTAAAAGTATTCAATAATTCAAAGCATATTCCCAACAAAAATATCATACAAACGTAAACAATTCGATGAATCAGTTGCGGTCGTCGTGCGTTGCTTGCAGCGTTGCCAAATGTTTGAAAAAATTTAATTATTTACGACTCACTTTCCTCGTAAACGATTGATTTTCGGACATAAGTTATAATGAACTTTTTTGCTTAGAATAATGCAAGGAATCACCTCTTATTTTGTTCTAGGGATTCAGGCTATGCACCTGTGCTCTATTCGTAAGTACAAAGAAAACTCTGAACGGGATTCACTCTCTTACGCTGAATCTGTTAGTCAAGCCGTTTGAACCCCAATCGGAGTAGTAGGGCCGTTATAACCGTTCTTACGTTTTGTTTTTCTGCCTAAGAGTAGCGATAAAACGTTTCCCTGTCCAAAAAGAATATTGAAATGATGTCTGCAGCGTGTTATACTGGAACCAAAGGCCTTGATAATTTTTTTCTGTGACGCCACTGGAGCAACCGTAGCACGTGCTCATCCACTGTTAAAAAATAGCTGTTTCTGAATACAACGAACGAACGTACAAGTGCTCATCATCAAATGCATGAAAATGATAATACTTTCAGCGTTTTCATTCTCTCGTGCTACGGCTAGATTCGCTGTTATTACGCTTTAGAAAAAAGGACATCAATATTAATGAACATTTTCTAGAATCTAGATCTTGTTATCGCGTAAGCCGAAAGGCAGCAATTACTGCATTTCCTTTGAAGATTCTTAAATGCATTGCGTCAATTAGCAATCTTTGTTCATTGTGAAAGACTCCAGCTGATGAATTTGCCATATTTCAGCTAGTTACAGGAATCTGAAACTTTAGATACGCTAAGGAATTAAAACTTTATAAATTTTTCGGTGATTATGAAAACAATCTCAATGCCAAATCAAGATGCATTTTAGAGACTCACTGAAAACGCGCGATGATAATATGCTAACGAACAGATCGATAGACAGTGAGAGAATTCAAACCTGGATCGGAAACATTTATGAGAAATGAGAAACAAACCAACAAGCTCGTAACGATATGTCTACAGGAACTTAGAGTTATTTGCAAACTAGAACTATTGACATTATTTTTGAACATACTGTGTATCAGATTACTAAAATATCAAAAATTATAATTTATTTTCATTTCCTGTTATGATGCTAAAGTGACAAAGCTTGTTTTACAAATTACAAACTTAAAATCGGGCGTAAAAAATGTGAAAAAACCTAGCGTGGTGTACAAAACGAAGGTTAACTGCATCATCATGAGCATCCAAGAAAAACGTATGGTAAACAATCCATTTCAGTTACTATGAATTCGTTTTGGTAAATTAAATTATATTTATTATACCCTATTGAATCTATCAAGCTTACACTTTCTCTATAACCAGTAGCAAGTAGCAAATGACTACAAGTGATCAATCTAGCATGGATAATGGTATCAGATGCCATATTGACTATTTGTAAATTATTTGGTTGAAAGGAGAACCCTGTTCATTCTGTGGTTTCTGAAATTACCCAGGCAGGTGCTTGGAGATTCACACTATATTGATTTCAAAGTGCAATATGCTTGATTTGATCAGTGAGCTGTGTCGTCACTTTTGTTAATTTCGAAGGCTGCCGTGTGCAATGTGTGGAAAACTGTTACAGTCAATGTTAAATTTTATAACATATACACATAACACGCCTGGTGACAGTGGGATCGTACTGTACATAGACGCTGCTAACCTTCCATATCGGATTCAAATTCAAATTATTTATGTCCACTGTGGATTTGACCGCATTCTCGTCTAAATATTTTAAAAGTTCACAGTACTAATTGAAAATTACAAAAGAATGCTAAATAGAAGGAAGAAAACAACGTCAGGAGGCACAAGGGTGAGGTGTGGAATGAGGAATTCAGAAAATACAAACTGAAAACAAATATGAACAAAATGAATGAGTAAGAGTTAAGATCACGTAACATAGAAATCTGATTAGAACAACAAATAACGGTTTAAATATTTTTAAATATTGGTAACAGAGGATGGAAACGTAGAGGCAAAGATAGAAGATACAATAAAAGTATCTACAACATTATACTTCCAACAAAATAATTTAACAAAAAAGCAATATGTACTCGTATTTACAAGAGAAAAATACTGATGTTTAGCTCACCATATTTCCCTGTTCGAACATATGGTTCATAACTGTGGAAATTGCATAAAAGACAGAGACAGACAATACAGGCAAATGGAATGAAACTGCCAACAAGAATTGCTGAACTGAAGATTACGGACAAAGAAAGGTAGAAATAAGAAAATTAGATATCATATCTGTAGAAAAAAAGAATACAAGTGAACGCGAAGGTGGTTTGGACACATGATTAGAATGCCAAATACAAGAGTCTGGAGAATCGGAAAATTTAAGAAAAAGGCAAATGCATTTGGACTGAAAAGCTAAAGGTAGAACCAGATGGAAAAAAAAAGATAATATTGAAGAAGCGAAAAAATTTGTCAACCTCTACAGCGGCTAGATCCGATAGAAGAATGGATTAAATAAGTTTTAATGATGCCCAAATTTCATACACCAAGTTAAGGAAATATATATAACAAAAAAGTGGATTTTACCTAAACTTCGCAAAGACATGTATGGAAACTAACTATTTTTAATTATTTATTTATTTATAATTATTTTATTCATTCTATTCGATTTCAACGTTCTCTACCTCTAATACGCCGATACATATACTAAGTGACATATAAATCCGAACACCCAATTTAAATGGTTTTATTTTAATGAAAGTTGGTGAATGTATTTATCTTACTGTAAATTACAAGTGAAAAAATTTTCAGCCTTATCAGTTGGACATTCCGGTTTTTATACTGCTTTTTTTTAATTCACTAACGCTCTAAAAATGAATATTTCAGCCGCAGTAAAGAATCAACGTTGGCAGATTTTGGTTCTTGACATCCTTTACGATCGGTTACGATGCCTAGAGTACGAAGACCTGTACGATTTCGTCAACTTAGTGAGTTTGATAGGGGCCGTATAGTGGGACTTCGGGAAGCTGGACTTTCTTTTCGGGCAATTGCAGTTAGAGTGCAAAGAAGTGTAGACACTGTGGTTAGGTGTTGTCAGGCATGGCTTCGAGAAGGCCGTACGCAAAGAGCAAGGAGCACTGGACGCCGCCGTAGAACAACAGACCGTGAAGATCGCCGCCTAAGATTGTTGGCCTTAAGGGACCGTTTCTCCACTACCAGGTCCATTGCAAATGAATGGTTTGCAGAACACGGAAGACCTATTGGCATGCGAAGTGTTTACCGACGAATGAGAAGTTTTGGCTTGTTTTCATACCGGCCACACTGGGTCCTCCCTTTAACTCGAGAACACCGACGTAATCGCCTTGAGTGGTGCAGACAACGGTCACCCTGGGATCAGGAATGGAACAGTATTGTCTTCAGTGACAAGTCTCGATTTTGTTTAGGCATGCACGATGGTCGTGCCAGGGTTAGAAGGCGACATGGTGAAAGGAGGAATCCACAGTTTTTTGTTGAAAGACATGTTTTCATCACACTGTTGGAGTTATGGTTTGGGGTGCTACAGCTTATGGTTCCAGGTCACCTTTAATTTTCATCAGAGGTAACATGAACGCGCAGCGTTATATCCACGAAGTTCTAGAACCCAATCTTTTACCCTATCTTGACACCCTGGCAAATCCATCTTTCCAACAAGATAATGCCCGACCACATGTTGCAAGAGTCACAATAGACTTCTTTCAACATAATGATGTCACATTGTTACCATGGCCACCAAGATCTCCCGACTTATCCCCAGTTGAGCACGTGTGGGATATGATGGGTAGGAGATTGCTCAATTTGCAACGTCCTCCTCAGACTCTAGAAGCACTTCGAGAAGAGTTGGTGGTTGCCTGGAATGAGATACCACAGGAGGACATTGACCACCTGATCAGAAGCATGCCTAGGCGCGTTGGAGAATGCGTAGCACATCAGGGTGCATCCACACATTATTAAAGGTCAAAGGGCTCTAAAGCAGTGCAATCATTTTGAAATTTTTATCATTTACTTATTATGCTTCATTAAGTACTTATACAAAATTTTATTAAAATAAAACCATTTAAATTGGGTGTTCGGATTTCTATGTCACTTAGTATATTTTATTGCAAATGAAACAAAATCAGCTGAACAACAAACAGTCTACGAAACGGTCCTGTTCGAAAACCGTATACAGGCTTTTCGGATGGTCAGTGATCCGGACACGATCATGGTTCGCCTCCCTTGGCTTTGACCTTAAAATCAAAAAGCGCATCGTTCAGTCAACGATCTCTTCTCTCAACCGTGCACATCACTTTTCATTGACGAAATCGAAATCCGATGAATGGGTAACTTTATATTTACACCATATATATAACGGATTGCGATTTCACTGCCCTTATGAGGTGAATCTAAGGTAAATCAAAGCAATAGACATTTTGAACCCTGTTACTTCCCACGACTACCGGTGAGGAAGTATTTTAATCGCGAAACGTTTCGAAAATGGAATATGTTTTTTGGATGTTATATGACATGTACATCATGGAAAACAATGCCATTTATTTCCGTCCGTCTTCGTAAGTACCAATTTATTTTAATGAAATTTTTACACAAGGTTTACTACTATGCCCAGGACGAAATTCAGTATACAGTCCAGAACGAAAGGAATCAACATCGCATCAAACTTCGTTTTGAGACCTTTCAAAGGATCTTGATCATTCTGGAGAGCATTTAGGGGCAAAAAATTGTTTCCTATTTATATCGATTTGTCACTCGCTCCACTATCTACGAATACAAGACGAAATATTCAGACAACCATCATAGACAGAGTAATATAAAATTTAGGTTGAGCGCATACATTTATTCTGCATCGTTATTTGTTGTTATTAGATACAAAGACACATTTCACATATTTAAGGACGATACTTCTTGTTTACTGGTCTAGAATAGAAGCAGCGCGACTATTCGAACGCCAAAACAAGTGAACTCCGGTAGCTAGCGCTACTACCGCAGCCAACGCAGATTTTTGCAACTCGTGAAGAATAGAGCCGAGAATTTTTGCACTCGGTGTATTGAAATATTTCCGGCTGGTCACGACCGATACATATTATTCGCCTCTGTTCAACGCCTGTTTTTTACATCGCCAACACATTGTTTATATCGCCATTGTGTTCCACCCTGGTTTTATTCTGATTGTGCGGCATCTAATACATTCGTTGTTTTGCTGTAGCTCTTGCGCGGTCAAGCCAACGTTTGTCGTTGCTCGTGTCGGGAAAATGGAAAATAGAAAATGTTTCAGAAGCGAAGTCTTTTAATTTCTAAAGGTCGGAAATGTTTCTTGCATGTCATATAATAATAATCGTCTTATAATGATTACTCGCTCCTCGGATTTAACGCCTTGCAATTTTTTTCTGCGGGGCTATTTGAAAGACCTGGTGTATCATGATGGAGCAGTAAATATTCTGGAAGAACTTCAACAGCGCACTGAAAGTGGAGTCCTCGATTTGGTAGTCAAAGCTGTATCTTTTTTAATTAAATGGGAAAAGGTTATTGGGGAGGTAATATAATTCACCTAAAAATCGGTAAACTCGCTTAGTACCTGGGGGGAGGGGAAGCAGCCTTCAGAACAAAATTATCGTATGTGCTTACGAGCCTCAAAACTTTTAATTTTTTTTTTAATGCTGCTGAAATACACCTTTGAGCCATCATCAAGTCTATTTCTTTCTTTTGCGTTTGAACTTGCACGGTATTCATTACGCTCAATACTGAATGCCACCATAACAAATTGAAAAAAAAGGTCCAGTTCATGGAGGAAAGGAGAGATCTTGCAATCATTATATCTTCGCCAGAAGCTCCCACTCTTGAAGTTTCATCTTCTATGCAATTGACAATACATTCCAAAAATTTCTTCCACGATATTATCACGAAGAAAATAGATATGTCATCAAATAAAAAATGCACAGTATTGTGAAAGTTTATGGTCATAAGCATTGAAGACGTGAAAAGACTGTAATAGTCGCATTAGAGTCTTTATGAGACTAAGGGCCGATTTCACCAACATTAATATTATAGACCAATGGGAAAATACCTGATCGAAATGCAATTTGACAGAAGCTGTCAAAGGTCTCAGAATATCAGTGATTTCTATTAAAATATTGAATAAAATCGTGAAAATTCGACTGTATTACAAACAAGACCACTTCTTGATTAAAACATGATGCTTTTGTACAGAGAAAACGTTCATTTTCACTCTTTTTCACCGTAAAATAAAGAGGGGCAGCCATCGACCGTACTGGATTTTTCCAGTCTGGCGACGACGAAAGCAAACAACCCGCGCCACCGCCCTTGGTTGCTCTACAGTGACCACACACTAAACTGTTACACTTGCAGGCTCTGCGGATGGCCGGTGATCCGAACTATGATCACCCTTGGCATTGACCCAAAATCGAACGGCGAAAAGCTGCAACAGTCGTTCAGTGATCTCTTGAAGAATCTTGAGAAACGGAAGTCGTCTGTTTATAAAAAAAGGAACATGCAAGGCGATGCAGAACAATGTGAAAATGTTTCTGGGGCATAAAGTAGATAATACAGGGTGTCCCAGAAGTCGACGTCAAGCCGAAACCGGGTGATAGGCAAAGTCATAACAGCTATCAGAAAAATATTTAAAGAAACTTTATGTATGTGTTTTGAAAATTATAGGTCTTTGAAAAAAATATAGAAATTTCATACCCTACGGCAGTCTGTCAACTCCTGTTACTACAAATATTAACTTTTTTTGGATTTTATTTTTACAATGTAATGATGAATAATGCATCTTCAATCTGGTGTCTCAACCTTACTGCCAACTTTTCTCGTTCAGGAAAAATTGCCACTTATTTCCCAACCAAGTACTCCAAAGTAAAACTTTGCTCAACTTTAACTGGCTGTACTGGAAAAAAATGTACTACGAGAGTTTGGCAAGTAACCTTAAAAGTTCGCGCATTTAATAAGGATTCCAAAATGGCATAAAACTTAGAAGATTACTCGTTAACTTATGCACAATTTTTATTTGAAGAAAAACTGATGAAAATTTTTCAAAATTTCCTAATTAAACACCGATTATGAAAACGCACAAGGACCCTTAAGGATAACTGTTTGCATAACAGTGGGCGTCAAAATGCTGCTGATAATGATTTACCTTTACAGCAAATGCTCAAACTGTTTTCCTTCAGCCGCAATACACGCTCGACATCTTCTTAAAAAAGATCGGGTTATTAAACGAGCGAATCCACGGTTATTAACAAACTCAGCTGCTTCCAATAGTCTTTGCCGTAGCTCAGCTACATTTTGAATCGGCTTGAAATACACTTTTTCTTTTACAGTTCCCCAGTAAAAAAATCTAACGGATTCAAATCTGGTGACCGGGCTGGCCACGGTATTGTACCAGACCGCCCTATCCATCTGCCTGGAAAGTTTTGATCGAGATACTCTCTCACTGAGAGTGCATAGTGCGCGGGGCAGCCATAATGCTAAAACCACATGTCCCTGTAAATACTCAGTGGCACGTCCTCCAATAAATTTTCTAAATGATTTTGCAAAAAAACCTAAATAAACCTCAGCAGTCAAAGTCTCGTGTAAGTTATGCAGGTTCATGTACCCATCTTTCTTAAATGTGGTCTCATCTGACCATAAAATTTTTTCAAAGAACCGTGGATCTTCCCTGTGTCTTTCTAACATTGTACGACAAAAAGCAACTCGGGGCTCATAATCCCGGGGCAGAAGAGCTTGAACACGCTGTACGTGGTATGGATGGAGCACGTTTTTTTGCAAGATTCTATGGGCTGTAATTTTGGGCACACCTGTTTTTAGTTCTATTGCACGCACTGAAGTACTCGAGTCTTCTTCGACAGCTCCTAGCAACGTCTTCATAAGGAAGGAAAGATCTTCCCTCACCGTGTGATTGGTTTGGTAGTTGGCCCTCTGAGAACAGTAAGCGGTGCACATTTGTGAACACTCGATGGTCTGGATGACGAGCTGCATTCGGGTACCTCTCACAGTAAAGTCTCGCTGCAGCACTAGCGTTGCATCTGCATTCCCCATAAATGAGGTGCATGTTAGCATATTCTTGTACGGTGTACACGGACATAGCGGCACTGCACAATCACACTATCAAAGATAGTCTAAGGAAAGCAAATGTTGTTTTGAAGAGCAATTAAACAGTCCAAATCCAAATCACAAGCGATCAACAGTCCAGTTCACGAATCCAAAATTAATAACAGTACGAAATCAACAAGCACGAACATGTAAAGATGCGCAGTAAACGAAGGAGTACTGATCGGTATCAAAGTGTGCAATAGCAAGTAAGTGATGTGCTTCATCCATACCACATACAGCGTGTTCAACCTCTCCTGCCCCGGGATTATGAGCCCCGAGTTGCTTTTTGTCGCACAATGTTAGAAAGACACAGGAAAGATCCACAGTTCTTTGAAAAAATTTTGTGGTCGGATGAGACCACATTTAAGAAAGATTGGTACATGAACCTGCATAAATTACACGAGTGGCACGTAGCAAACCCACATTTGATGAGAGAAGATAAATCTCAATATCGCTTCAAGATAAACCATTGGACAGGAATTTTAAATGGTAAAATAATCGGTCCGTTTGAGTTCCCAGAGACTTTGACTGCTGAAGTTTATTTGGATTTTTTGAAAAATCATGTACAAGATTTATTGGTGGACGTGCCACTGAGTATTTACAGGGACATGTGGTTTAAGCATGATGGCTGCCCAGCGCACTATGCACTCTCAGTGAGAGAGTATCTCGATCAAAACTTTCTAGGCAGATGGATAAGGCGGTCTGGTACAATACCGTGGCCAGCCCGATCACCTGATTTGAATCCTTTAGATTTTTTTACTGGGGAACTGTAAAAGAAAAAGTGTATTTCAAGCCGATTCAAAATGTAGCTGAGCTACGGCAAAGACTATTGGAAGCAGCTGAGTTTGTTAATAACCGTGGATTCGCTCGTTTAATAACCCGATCTTTTTTAAGAAGATGTCGAGCGTGTATTGCGGCTGAAGGAAAACAGTTTGAGCATTTGCTGTAAAGGTAAATCATCATCAGCAGCATTTTGACGCCCACTGTTGTGCCAACAGTTATCCTTAAGGGTCTTTGTGCGTTTTCATAATCGCTGTTTAATTAGGAAATTTTGAAAAATTTTCATCAGTTTTTTTTCAAATAAAATTGTGCATAAGTTAACGAGTAATCTTCTAAGTGTTATACCATTTTGGAATCGTTATTAAAAGCGCCAACTTTTAAGGTTACTTGGCAAACTCTCGTAGTATATTTTTTCCATTACAGCCAGTTAAAGTTGAGCAAAGTTTTACTTTGGAATACTTGGTTGGGAAATAAGTGGCAATTTTTCCTGAACGAGAAAAGTTGGCAGTAAGCTTGAGACACCAGTTTGAAGATGCATTATTCATCATTACATTGTAAAAATAAAATCCAAAAAAAGTTAATATTTGTAGTAACAGGAGTTGACAGACTGCCGTAGGGTGTGAAATTTCTAAATTTTTTTCAAAGACCTATAAGTTTCAAAACACATACATAAAATTTTTTTAAATATTTTTCTGATAGCTGTTATGACTTTGCCTATCACCCGGTTTCGGCTTGACGTCGACTTCTGGGACACCCTGTATAAACATAAAGATAGCTTATACAGGATGTTGAGATTTGAAAAATTGGATAATGAATTTTGACATCAACAAAAATTATAGCATTGGATTGGGTCAAGATATTGACTCAATACTTTGTAGCTATAGGGCTGCTTTGAAAAGACGCTGAAGTTAGAACAGTTTGATATTGAAAATTGTATGCAGTATATAAGGAGACTAAACATATCTTTCGTTATTTGAACAATGTTTAGTCTTTATTCAGTCTCATCAGTGCATCGGTCATAGCACATTTTAGAACTGATTTCTTATTTTTTCTGTCTCTAGCTCCGTCAAGGAAACGCGGGAACGCTTCTGGTCTCGTCGATTCGAAGATAAATACAGGCACAGATGGCAGAGGCAATCAACTGACAGTCAACAACACAGCATACCATAGACGCCAGATAGCCATAAATCTGTAATAAATTAATGTGGGAGTAACAAATTAGATGCTTTCGTTACAGAATAATAATAATAATATAATAATAATATTTATTCACTCAATATACAAAGATAACAAACAATATGAGTAAATAAATATAAAATCAAAACAGGCCCAATAGAAGGCATCGCCTGTACATGGATAAATTTAAGTTGAAACTGTAGAATGCAAATGACAAAAAAGGACAAAAATTAGCTATAGTAGATTATGTATTTAGTTGATGTTCGTATTTATGAGTTTATGAATTTCAGTCCTAGATATAGAATGTAGCCACTTTTTTAAATTTCTTTTGAAACAATTTCCGAAACGTACATCTTTTAAGTCTTTAGGTATAATTTCATAAAATTTAGGCGCTAAATAGAGATATGAACGCTGCATTATAGATTTATGCGGTTGAGGAACTACTGTGCCACGAATTTTGTACCTGGTATAATGATTATGTTTAATTTTTTTGTCGGTGTTTACAAATTTATGGTAGTGAGTGATACTGTGTAAGAAATAAAACTGTCTTATATCATACATTCGAACATCTGCGTATAATTTTTCAGTGGGATAAATTTTCGGTTTTTTAAATATCATTTTTAGAATACTTTTTTGAAAAACATCTAAATTATAGATATGTGAGGAACATGCAGCTCCCCATGCTAATATACCATATGTGAGATGAGGCTCAATCAGTGCATGGTATAATGTTCGAAGATATTTTTCTGTCAATATATTCCCAAGGTATTTAATTTTGTAGGATACAAATCTAACTTTCTTTAAAATATAATTGACATGGATGTCCCTTCGTAAGTGAGGATCCAAGACCACTCCAAGGTATTTTATGTTGGGCACTCTATTAATTTGCATTTTTGGATCATTAATATTGAAGGAGAAATTTGTGTAATTTGGCAGATGTCTAGCATAAGATCCAAATGGTAAAAAATGTGTTTTAGAGTAGTTAATGCTTAATTTTCTACTGTTAAACCACCGAATAATTTTGATAAAATCATTTTCAATTACATTGTTCAGATCAGACCAGTCAGTGCCTTCATATAATATTGCAGTATCATCTGCAAAACTAGTTATTTTGCCAACACAATTAATTTGGAAAATATCATTTAAATATATATTGAATAACAGCGGACCTAAGACAGTTCCTTGTGGGACACCACACTTAATATACATTTCTTTACTAAATGATCCTGATATCTGCACAGATTGTGGGCGATTTGACAAATAACTTTCGATCAGTGAGTACGCGTTTCCTCTGAAACCAATTCTCTCCAATGCTTCTAATAATAATTTGTGATTAACTGTGTCGAAAGCTTTCTTTAAATCAACAAAAATGCAGATTGAAGGGATTCTGTTATCAATATTTTGATGTATTTGATTTACAATTTTAGTTATTGCGTCCGATGTAGCCTTCCCTTCTGTAAATCCATATTGATTTTCACTTAAAATTTTGAATTTTGTGAGGTATCGAATCATTCTAGTAGATAAAACTTTTTCAAAAACCTTTGCTACACTGGATATTATTGATATTGGTCTATAGTTGTTAACATCGGTTTTTGTTCCTGATTTATGTATCGGTATTATATTACCTTTTTTTAAAATTGAGGGATATATGCCAGATTCAAAGCATTTGTTGATTAGGTAAGTGGATATAATTTTCAAATGCTCGCTTTTAATACCATCGAACCCAGGACTTTTCCGATTTTTTAAGGACATAACAGTGGTGTATACTTCACATTGCTCGACTTTATCCAAAATAAATGAGTTCAAAGTTCTTTTTGGAGTATTTTGTACATTTGCTTTTATATTACTTGCTAAATTTTCGCCTATGTCAGTAAAGAATTGTACAAATTCATCGCATATCTGTTGAGTATTTTTTAATACTGTTCCCGATGTTGTATTTAACTCAGTGACACACTTAACTTTTGTTTTCCCAGTAATCTCATCAATAGTTGTCCAAAGCCGCTTAGGATCATTTAAGTTATTATTCAATTTATTTAGGTAATGTTTCCGTTTGATTTGCCTTACAAGCTCTATAAATTTATTTTTATATTGGTTGTAGCCGTCGGTATTCTCTGTAGTTGGCGTTAGTTTCATTACATTATATAGTCTTTCTTTTTCTATTGCCGATGTTATTAATCCTTTGGTAATCCAGGCATTTCTGCTTTTCTCTTTGTGACTAATTATTACTTTATTGGTACTAATATCTATTAGTTTTTTTATTTTCTCTATGAACAGTCCCGTTGCTTTGTCTATATTATTTATAGAGTATAATTGTTCCCAGGATTCTTGTTTGACATTTGATATTAGTTTTGAATTGTCGACAAAAAATTTGTAATTTTCCTTGCGTTGTTGATTGGATTACCGAGAATACCGTTCAAACGTCTTAATATTACGTTTTCAAGAGAGTAGCTGTCCGACAGTTCTGTGCCCCTCTGATATGTCAAAAGACCTTGCTCCCCAGGGCGCTTCCTGTTAGTTTTTTAAACATTTAGTTCTAACAAATTGTTGCGTTCTCAAGCGGTGATGAAGTTTAGAGAGGAGGTACTTTGGTTTCTACTACACTGTCGACCCTTGATGACGTCTATCCGACTGATCAGTGACACTTCCTTCTCTGAGGTCACGCCCACGACGATACTGATCGAAATTGTGCGAATAAATTTCGTCAGCATCAAAGTGCTTACACCGGAAACTGTAGCAGAACCAGATCGGCGCTAATAAACGGGATAAATAATAAATAACCTGATGCATGATGGGCAAGCACGGATTACCGCGGAATCCCGATTCTTTTTCCAATTGACTAATGAACAAGAATTACGGCCTAAACAGCGTTATTTATTACGACCAGTTCATTATAATATAATAAATTCTGAGGCATTATTCACAGAAAATTAATCTGGACGCTGGTTACTTGCTACTACTTATTAATCACTAACCCAGCAGCAGAATTAAGAGCAAAAAATTCGCAGTGTTTGTACCGCAATAATTATGGATTAGGCGTTTATACTTTTGCGACGATATATCGCGTGTATTTGTCGCCGCGTGGGATTTCCTTTGGTTCCATCTTTATGCTAATTAAATGGAAGATGTTTTACTTCTTGCGCCATTGGTGAGGAAGTACTCTGATCGCGAAAAATAAGCCATGCTGGACATAATACTCGTAGGCGCATTCAGACCACTACTGAGGATACTCACAAAGTGAGACTTATTCCCTTAAAAACACCTTATCCAATGATGGTGGACAATACTCTGCCATACTCTGACAAAAGATCCCAACAGGGCACCCTCCCGCCTCAAAAATTTTATTAAGAGTTCCTTAAGAGCTGTGATATCAGTTTTATACTGTGTACTTCAACGAGCAGCGGTTAAGCATCTAAACTGTTATTCTCTCAGATCCGAATTAACCATAAAAGCTCCGAATAAGTTCGTGAATGTAAATTCAAAGTTTGCTGAAATCGCTAGAGACTCATACGTCCGACGGTATAACGCGTCTGCTAGGCCCATAACCTATAAAGTGCTCATAGAGGCACCGCGGCGTAACGTGGAAGAGATGTGTGCCTAACCAGCGGGACGGTCACGGTAAGGTACTCCGAACCGTACATTCATCCTCTCTCGCAGTAATAGCACGTGCCACAGGAAGCACATAGAGAAGTAATACACGCCAGAAGTGTGCCTATGGGATTTTCTATGCAGTTAACTCACACGCACATATTTTTAGCGATTGTTCATTATTTTTCTTCCGCAAAGTACGTGTTAGTGCTTGCAGTTGGGTAAGCGAAGACCACGTTGTAGTCCAAAAATCTATTGCAAATGGCAGCTTTTTTTATTGGGGTCGAAGCAGCAACTAATAGCGACTAGCTGCAATCCGGACGACGATGAAAACTTCCATGTTGTCAAGATATCAGTTGTCATCAAAACATAGTGTCTTAATGTAATATCGCAGTGCCATGGCAGTCTTTCTGGACACTAGCCAAGCTGTTTCAACTGTACGTGCCAGAAGCTAAGGCGGAAATGCCTGCCAAGGTCTTTGCCGCCAACTCCACCATGAACGTCCCCAACGACTGAGTGCTGTCGATCCAAAGGGTTCCACTCTGCGGGAAGTAACCTACAGGCATAGAGCGGTAGACACTTGTTGCTCGACATCAACAAAGCTTCTCGTCCACTGGGTCTATACGACGATGTACGTCCATCTCATTGGCATGGCTCCCTGGTTTGGTGGCCTTGCATTGGAACCTAGATAACTACAGTGTATTCAGATAAGAGATAGACCGGATGTAAACAAAAGGTTCGGGTGATTTTCACGCTAACGCCGCCGTCTCGACGTAAAACAGGAGCCCTGATTGGTCAATTCGCAATTAAATGCCTATGCCGAGCGGCAGAGCAGTCGTATCAAGGTAGAGTCACATTCAGGTTCAGACGTGTTACGTATGTCGTGTGCATCATTGCAATTTGATATTTCTTTGGACGTTTTCGTTTGTTATCTTATTAAGTTGTTGAGTTTGTCGTTGTTATTGTTATACCTTGTTATTGATTGGTATTGTTATCAACTGCTTGCGCAAAATGCCCAGTAGTACAGATACTGCCGATGAAGTTGTAAACTCGTGTAGTCCACCTACGAAACGCTCTAAAAAAAGACACCTGAGTGCAGAAATGAAAGAGCTCATTTTGAATATATATAAGATCGAGCGCGAGGAGAACGAGGCATCAACCATCAAAGAAATTGTTGTGAAGGTTTCTCACAAAGTTGGGGTGTGTCGCGCATCAGTGTTTAATGTGTTAAGGCAATACAAAAAAAATCACACCTTTTCTGAGCCAATGACCAGTAAACATCGCAAAAGTATTGTTAAATCATTGGATGAAGCTGATAAGCATGCGATTAGGAGGAAAGTGCATGAATTCTTCTTTAGGAATGAAATGCCTACTATAGATAAAGTACTGCAGGAGGTAAATGGAGATACAACGTTGCCAAATTTCAAACGATCAACTTTCCATGCGTTACTGAAGCATTTAAATTTCAAATGGAAAACACGGGGTCGTAATAGTTTACTACTGGATAGAGAAGAAATTGTGCTATGGAGGAGGGATTATTTAACAAAAATTGGGAAATATAGAAATCAAAACAGGAAGATTTATTACCTTGATGAAACGTGGGTAAACGCAGGACACACTACAAGTAAAGTATGGGTTGATGATTCTGTAACTTCATCCAGGAGGGCCTTTCTAGATGGACTGTCCACCGGATTAAAAAATCCAGCAGGTAAATACGAGTAATAGACAACAATCGGATGTTTTTCAAACCTTGGGAACAAGGTTCTAAACATTAATTCCAGGGGGCAGATAAAACATATTACAAGTAACAAAACTTTTATAACTTTCGATAAAATGCGTGGATGTTTTATTGTCATTTTCATTTGTTAGAACTTTTTTAAGCCATCTTTTTATGTGTTTTCGATATTTCAATAAATTTTTAATATAATCTTAAAATATGTCGAATATTATAAACTTAAAAAAGTTACTAAGTTTTATATTGAGTACCGTTCCTAATATTTCTAATCATTTTAATTCATACTTTAAGCTTTATAAAGTTATAATTTGTTAATATTAATATTTGCGCGTATTTCAGGTTCCTGATCATTCATTTTTTAAAGGTTTATAACTTTAAATTAAATTGTGAAGCGCTGAGTAATCATACGACGTTCAATATTCTTTCTTTCAATATGACTAAATAATCCCAATTATAGCAATCTGATACTCATGTCTCAATGTTTTTTCGCTGAATGTGATGAAAACATTTGAAAAAGATTCGCTTATTGAAATAAATCTACACCAGTTAGTACTTCGATTTCCAGGTAAAGGGAAAAGGCTCATTATCTGCCATATTGGCAGTGAGGATGGATTTGTTGTTGACGGTCTGTGGTGCTTTGAGTCTAAGAAAACTAGAGATTACCACGAGGAAATGAATGGCGAATCGTTTGAACAGTGGTTTTCAAAAATTTTACCGAACTTAAAGGAAAACGCAGTAATTGTGTTGGATAATGCGCCTTATCAGTCTCGAAGAATGGAGAAGGTCCCAACAACGGCTTCAAGGAAAGTTGATGTTCAAAATTGGCTCCGCTCGAAAAATATCAACTTTGAAGAAGCAATGCTGAAAGTACAATTATTAAGAATTGTCAAGGATCACAAGGCGGAATATCAAAAATACGCCATTGACGAAATGGCAGCAAGTCAAAATTAA
This sequence comes from Acanthoscelides obtectus, assembly GCA_963669975.1. Taxonomy (NCBI): domain Eukaryota; kingdom Metazoa; phylum Arthropoda; class Insecta; order Coleoptera; family Chrysomelidae; genus Acanthoscelides; species Acanthoscelides obtectus. The sequence continues at coordinate 3,538,922 of CAVLJG010000008.1, read as the reverse complement.
ACTGTGCTCCGTTTACCTCCATACCATTGCGACCTCAATCCCATTGAGCTCATATGGGCAGAGGTTAAAAATTATATAGCTAAGCACAATACAACTTTTAAATTTTGTGACCTCAAAGGACTTTTCAAAGAAGCACTAGAATTAATAACAGCGCAAAAATGGGAAAACTGTATTAAGCACGTGAAAGACAAAGTTGAAAAGAGAATGTGGGAACTGGACAATATTTTAGAGGAACAAGTCGAGCCATTCATTATTGACGTTGATGCTTCAGGCAGTAGCGATGATGAAAGCTCATCAAGCTCATCTTTCCAATAAAAGATGTCGTTCATCAAATTCGGTAAGTTATAAGTAATTATAAAGCTACTGTATTTTTTAATTAATTATTGACATTTTTGAACCTATTTTGGCAAAACCTATTCAAGAATCTACTTTCTGACAATGTTCAACCATGCACATTTTTTTACGTTTTGAACGTTTTAATTTGGTTACATATTTACCTAAAAATCAAAAAATATACTAATCAAAATTCTAAAAGCAATTTTAAGAGATATACGATTATTTTTAATTTAGGCCAATCTAAACGCCATTTTGAGATTATATTCTACTGTATTTCACCAAACATCAGGCGGCATCCGAAGCTGGAAATCGAAGCGAAAATTTTGAAATCCTTATGTATATTTACATCATTATATATTTCTTACCCCACCCCCACATGATCCTATATCCATCACCAATCGTATACACATCGAATTGTGCTAATTTACTACAAAGTTACGCAAAGCAGCATCTACTATCTAAAATATGTACTGCGTGACTCTTAATACGTCCCTGCCGAATGTTACAGCGTTCGATGATCACGTGGTCTTGTTTATGTCCGGTCTATCTCTTATCTGAATATACTGTAAACAAACGCAGTGCGAATAACGCCATTGAGTGCAATGGAAGCTCTGCTGGATCTCCCACCGTTGAATCTAGTGTCAAGACTGCAAAGGGAGGATCCTGTCCTTCTGAGCAGGGGTGCTATGATCACCCCTTAATATCGCTTCAACTGCAAGTTTAATGTGGAGTATACAACGAGGGAGGAGTCGGACTCCGGTAGGCAGAAGCGAGTGGGCCTGCCTCTTGGTGGATACACAACTATTTTCCAGGAGGAAATCTTTGCAAGTCTGGCTTGGGTATCTCGCATTTTGGAGGAGGACGTGTATAGGAGAAAAATATCAACCTTCTCCGACAGCCAGGCTGCAACGAAGGCAGTAACTACCTGTAAGATTACTTCGAGCCTTGTATTGCAATGCAGGGACGCTCTGGATTGTCTAGCAGCGAGGCATGCGGTATCGTTGGTGTGGGTACCGGGGCACGCTCTTGCAAAAGCAGGATCAGCGAGCAAGCTCGTAGACTCTGAGCCAGCGTTAGGGGTGCCGCGCAAAGAGTCAGCGGGAAAATGGAGAAGTGGATCGCGTGACAACACTCTCAAAAATGGAGAAGCATCTCCAGCATCTCCGTCAGGGACGGGAACTCATCGTAGGGCCCAGCGCTAAGGATGGGTGCTTTTACTTATCAGGCAGCAGCGGTGGCCGCAGTAGTAGACTCTTCGGTCTCCTGGTCAGTAGCCGTGCGCTGTGCGGGTTCGAATCCCGTCCCAGGAGAAATTTTTCTCTTAGCTATGGATGTTGTGATTGTCCGCAGGTGGTAGATGGTCTCCGACTGTCGAACGCGGAGATACCACTCGGCGGATCTCGTAGGCGGAGCCAGAATGTGTGCATGTTGCATGCACACGTGTTCCCTTGCCAGACTCCGTGTGGCGTTCCCCCTTTCCCGTGTATCCCCCTAGGGCCCTACGGTACCCAATGGGTGTTTAGGTCTCAGGTTTTTGTGGTAGTTGGAGTATACAAAGAAATCCTTCGACAGAGCCAACCTAAGGTTGCTAGTGATACTGTTGACTGGCCATTACACGTTGAAGCTCCACCTGCACGTGGTGGGGATGGCTGAAGATCCCTTGTATGAGCGCTGCGGGGTATAAGAAGAGACCTTGGCGCATGTGCTGTTTCGCTGTGAGGCTCTGAGCTACTCATGCAGACTATACTGGGGTCCATCACTGTGGACCCCCAGAACGTTGAGGAGGCCATACTCAACTTTGCTAGAAGGCCGAGGCTTGAGATTGAGGTAATTTAGAGATGCACAAGTGCCCGTCTAAGTGGCCTATGCGCCGACTCCTCATGGCGGCCGGTGTGCCTTTCATAATTCATTCATTCAAACTCGTCGGCACTTGATTCTTGCAGATGTGCAGCGGAGCTTGCTCCAGTTCTTTCTCGCATCTGTTCCAGATAGCTTACGAGTCCAGCACCATCCCAGAAGACTGGAAATTTACTTATGTGTAATTGCTTTGCCGCTACGGTACCAAGGATGTGAAACAATCTACCTGAGGAGTCTATTTCCATTTGAAGTAACCTTAGGCAGTTCAAAAATTGAAATAAAAAAGTTTCCTTATGCTAAACTGCTGTCTTGATTCGGGTCTAAAGGCCGACGTTGGTTAGAATTTCTTCCTAACGTTTGGTTGACTTCGGGATGTCGATCGGCACTGCTCAGGAGTTTCTGAGGATCGGGTGCCAGATCGGGTTGAGTCTGAGGGTCTCTTCCTTCCTGTTGAAGTTATCTGGATGTTTGTGAATTTCGATAGCCTCCTTGACCAGTCTATTGTGATAGCCGTTGACTGATGACAGCAACCTGCAGCTCCCAAAGTGTATCCTGTCGTCCCCATTGCTTAGCGCATGTTCAGCTACCGCAGACTTCTCAGTTTGTGCTAGCCGGCAATTAGCTTTGTGCTCCTTGAATCTCGTTCCCATTGATCTTTTCGTGGTTCCAATGTATACTTTGCCGCATGAACACGGTATGCGGTAGACTCCTGCAGCTGAGAGTGGGTCCTTCTTGTCCTTTGCCGATCTGATGGTTTGTTGCATCTTCTTCGTAGGCTTGAAGATTGTTTTAATGTCATGTCTCTTCAGGACTCTGCCAATCCTGTCCGTGACTCTTGGCACAAATGGAAGATACGCGTGAGAGGTGGTGGGACGCTGTTCGGTTTCACGTGGCCTGGCTGATCTGGAGCCCATTGATCTTTCGATGTCCCTCTTGCTGTAGTCATTTGCTTCGAACGCAGTTTTCAGGTGTTCAAGTTCTGTCTGGAGGTTCTCCTCTTCGCAAATCCTTCGAGATCGTTCTGTCAGGGTTCTGATGGCTCCATACTTCTGACTTGGGTGATGATTGGACAAAGCGTGCAGGTATCTGTCTGTATACGTTGATTTCCTGTACACTGTGTGACCCAGCTTGTTACCTCGCTGCCTGACTAGTACGTCCAATAAGGCCAGTGGTTGGTCACTCTCTATCTACATGGTAAATTGATTACTTGGATGTCGATCGAGAGAAACTCGTTTAGCCTGTCCGTGCCATGTTTCTAAATCACGAAGGTGTCGTCCACGTACCGGAACCAAATTGCTGGTTTGTTCTCCGATGTCTCAACCGCCTTCTTCTCAAAGTATTGGCTATGACTGGGCTAAGTGGCTTTCCCATTGCCACTCCGTCTGTCTGCTCATAAAAGCCCCCGTCCCATACGAAGTAGTTTCGAGTGAGACAGATTTCAAAGAGCTTGCAGATGTCAGAAGGGAAGATCCTGCTCAGCAGATCTGGGTATTTCCTCCGCGGTACCTTGGTGAAAAGGGAGACGACATCCAAGCTCACAAGGACGTCGTCGGGTTCAACTACGATGTCCTGAATGTTGCGCACAAAGTCGGTGGAATCCTTGATGTAGCTGGTACTCTTTCTCACGTATGGTTGCAGCAGGGATGCCAAGTGTTTCGCTGAGTAGTACGTCGGCGATCCGGGAGCACTGACTATTGGTCTCAACGGCTTGTGGATCTTGGGCAGGCCGTAGAGCCTTGGTGGAAACGCTTCCGTTCTCGCAACGCTCTTCTTGGTGTCTTCTGGCAGTGATGATAGCTCGATGAGCCTGTTGGTAAGGCGTAGTCGGGCTTGCGTTGGCTCCTTCTTCAGGGATTTGTAACTTTCTGGGTCTGGAAGTTCAATAATCTTCCTTTTGTAGTCCTCGGTCTTCCGAAGAACGGTTGCATTGCCTTTGTCGGCTAGGAGTATGATGATATCCTCGTCGTTATTCAAGTTCCGTAGTGCCAGACCTTCACTCCTCGTCAGTTGCTTTTTGGTGGTTTCGCCCTTCTAAGAATGTTGGCTGTCTCCATTCGTATCTCCTCAGCGGACTCGTCCGGTAGATGTCTAATGGCTGCCTCCGTACTGGAGATAATGTCTTCAACCGGAATGTGGCGGGGCGTGATTGCAAAATTACCTCCTTTGGACAATACTGATTTTTCATCGGCAGCAAGTACCGTATCCGTTAGATTCACCACGAGTCGCTCACGGTCAGTGCTTGCTGTCTGGGGTGATTGCCTTCTCTGAGACTTCTCGTATTTTCTAATCTGTTGCTCCTTGAAGCCATCCAGTTGCTTTCTCATGTTGGAATGCGATATTGCATCCATTTTGTCCCAAACCTGTCATTCGATCCTGTTGCTCAAAGTCAAGTGCAGGCAAGGAGTCTTTCGTCCGTCCTCGCTAGGCTAGGTCGAGTATAGTGGATCCGTTCTCTAAGAAAGGCTTTCTCGGTCCTGGCGTTGATCCTCTTAGCTTGCGCTGATTGGAGAATTCGTTTCTGTCTAAGGAAAGCTGGAAGCTTCTCATGGCATCCGAAGGGCCCTGGTATCTAGGCTTCTACATACATAGCTGCTTCGGTGTAAAAAAATAGTCCGCGAGACTTGACCCGTTTTGCATATAACAGTTTATGCCGATAGCTCACGCACTCCCCGCGTAGTTGAAAACGTTTCATCGTCATCAAACCAAATAAGCCATCCAACGACATACCGCACCATCGATTTGCGACTGTTTTTTGCGCGGATGACTCCTCGAAATCAAAGATGGCCACGGCAATCTATTCGTCGGTGGCCGGATGCCGGCAGTCCGTTGATTGGGCATCGGCGTGAAGTGACACAGCTTCGTGAGGCATTTGTTTTGTTCCGGTCGAGACAATACCGGAGACAAGGACGAAGCTATAGACGAAGACGGAAGATGCGGATCGTAAGCTGTGGGTGGGACCGAAGATAATCGATGCGCGTCGATGGATGATGATGCCACTACCGAGAATATTATTTTTGGGCGGAAAGGAGGAGCGGCAGCTACCTGGTAATTAAGATGTTTTATTGTTCCTCGGAAACGGCGGCAGATTAGATGTAACTTTCAGGCGTCTCTGTGGACTGCGCAAATTCTCAGAGCGGTATGTAAAGATTGATAATTATATACTTTGTTGATCCGTTTGGTCACTTAGAAAATGATGCAGGATAGATGATGCCTGACATACAGTTACACTTCACAACGTATAGATCGACCAGCCAAAGATTGCTAGGGACGAAAGGGGGAAATGCGATGAAAAAACCTTACCATTAGACGATTTTATATGGAGTCATAGGCGGAGATCGGAGAGACTTGAATTATTAATTGAATTTATATTTTATTACAACTGGTAGTATTAATATTTTTTTGCGATTCATAATGACGTGATACCAAACATACATTATAAGAAATAAATATACACAAACACTGAATATTGAGAACAAAATAAATATATTTTTTAGGCAACAAGTAATATTCCTATGTACGCATTATGATTGAACAGCAAAACAAATTATGCATTCTTCTAAAATAGAATACAACAAGTCAAAAATATCTGACTGAATAGAAAAATATAGGAAAACAAAAAGTAATTTCTTGATGAAATAACCCATAAACAACACATAGAATTAGACTTTCTACTGAGATACTAAAAGCCACAAACCAATAGTATAATAAATGAATATCTAAAAATTCTAAAAGGTAGCCAATCTAGTATAGTTTCAATCCTGATTAGAGTCATGATCACTGTCTGAGGAACTGTCATTGCTATCACTTTCACCTCCTATGTTGATTATTATTTCTTCCTGTATTTCTTGAATGAGACTGTCTTTTTCCCAATATTCATCTTCAATTTTTATAACATGTCCAATAACCTTTTGCCAGTCACTGGCACTTACTGAAGCGATGGCCTTATTAGAAATTTCATCTAGTTTTTTTATAGTAAATTCGCCGCTTGTATTATGGCTTCTAATGAAAAATTTTACTTGTGCCCAAATCATCTCTATGGGATTAAACTGACACATATAGGGTGGCGTTCGAAGTGGGGTGTGTCCGAAACTTCTTATTAAATTATCTATCTTATAATTTTTCTCATCAGATGGTGGCCTATGTAGACAAGCTATTTCATAAAGCTCCATTTTTTTAGCATTAGGATCATGCTCTATACCTTTTTTGCTCAACCACGTGATGATGTCTCTTTTTAGAGAAGATCTAGTTGGAGGCTTGTCTTCCAAAGCTGAATGGTAAGGTGCATTATCCATTATTATAATACTATTAGGAGGAATGTTAGGAAATAGTTTTTCAGTAAGCCACTTCGTGAAATTTTCTTGGTTCATTTGACCGTGATAATCACCAGTGGCACAGCCAGCCTTGAAAATGAGACAGGCTCCAGGAACAAAACCATCTTGCGAACCCGCATGAACAATTATAAGTCGTCCTGGAAATGAATAAATAGCCTCATTTTAGTGTTATTTTAAGTTTGCCAACACCTTTTTGAATCACTATGTATAAAAAACATATTTTTGAGAAAAAAATACTTGCAAGGGATTATGTATTCAATTAGACAAATTAAATGAGCACTTATTAAGAATATTCCAAAATTGAGAAAAATGTATAATAAGCAAAATCGAGGTGAAAGAAACTTTATTACCTGTAGAACTTATATTGCTCAGGACACCCATAATTTCTTCGCTTTGCCAGCATTTCTTGAAAGTGAGGTCATTATCAACCCAAGTTTCGTCCAAATAAATAATATGCCTTCCTTCTTCCCGGAACTTTTTAATAGACCTAAGATACTTGTATCGCCAATGTAAAATACTGGGTCTTTCCATTAGTAATTTCCTTTTGTTGTGGCATTTACGCCAGTAAAATCCTTTTGCTTTTAAAAGCAGCCTCAACGATTCTTTACCAAATGGAAATTCCATTTCTTCCTTCAGTTTGATTAGAAGTTTACTACAAGTAGGTACCACTTTAAAATCACAGTAAAATTTTTCTATCATTCTCCGAATAATGGAAAAATCGACTCCATCAATTTTTTGGATCACAGAAGGGCGTGATCTCTTTTTTCCGGGAGAAGCTAAAGGCTGTGTGGAGGTTGCATTTTGCCTGTCTTTATCTTCTTTTCTAATTTTACTTATAGTTCGTTCACTAACACCCGTATAATATGCCGCCCTTGCATTTCTAGCTACCAGTGGATAAACGAAAGTATTGTTAGCCGCTTCTGCATCGCAAGCACGTATCACGTTTGCTATTATTTCCCTTGCCTGGCTGTGAATAACTTTCCCATGCTTGAATTCCATTATCACCACTAAACAGTAAATTATATTTTCAAAGTATTTGCCAACTGCCTACGCCTATGGGAGTAGGTTTATAAATGACCGTGCCATCGGCACGTTATTCTAGTTTCAGATAAGATAAGAGTTTTGGACCAATCAGCGACCGGATGTTTACCTGCGGCCTGGGTTTTCCAGCTACATTGCCAAATTCAGCGGAACAATTCTATATCTTAAATATGTTAATATGTATGGACCGCATTTTATGTAGAACATCTGACAACTTCGCAATTTTTTGTCCGCATTCTTTCGGCTTGCAATCTTTCGCTGGTCCAACAGTACTCTTGCTATGTTTGTCGTATAGAAAAATGGCGTCAAGCAGATTGAGTCTATACTTCCAATGAAAGTTGATATCATATATGACCCAGGCAATGGTGGTCGCTATTTGAATCTACATTCTTGACCTCCAAATGACCTGAGTTCGTTCTCTAGGTGATATTTGAGGTGATCGAAAGATCGCTCTTAAGATATCCTAAAATTTTTCTTAGAACCGTTTTTTCCCAAAAATGCGCAGTTGCCAAGTTTTTGGGGTGTTCGTATACTTTTCAGATGTTACAGCGGGTCATACTGATTGAACCATCTATGACCGCTTTCATGTATTAAAACGTACTTTGAGTTCGACTCCTATATATAAGGTCATCGAAAAATTGCTTTTTTGGTACCTAGAAGCTTTTCTTGAAATCTTCTTTTTCCAGAAAATGCGTGGTTGCCAAATCTTGGGATGTTTAATAGACACTTCCAGTGTAATCAAATTACCTACGAAACCTCGATGCAAGTCGTTATCTCTGTCTTATCCATGTTATTGATCGGTTGTGAGACAAGTCAGTTAATTGCGCATGGATATAATAAACGAACTGTATGGCTTATAAACAGTAATAAAGAGAGCATAAATAAAATATCCGTTAACAATGTATATAACGAATTCGATCTGCCTCTCACACCTAAGACAATATAAATTCCATTGTCCGACGTTGCAACAGACAGAGTTTCATTTTACTGGCTGATATGCACTTCATTTTCTCTTTATAATGAGTGATTTTTTTGCTAGTATCTTTTTGGCAACACTGTTTTTGACAGATGACGCGTGAATCGTGTCTTGTGTCATTGTCAAACTTGTTCAGTTTGGTCTATAATTTAACCATGAATCGACTTACGAACGAACAACGCTTGCAAATTATTGAATTTTACTATAAAAATTCATGCTCGGTTAAGAGAGTGCATCGAGCACTGCTTCCAATTTATGGGCAATTTGGTCGGCCTACTGAGGGACCTATTAGGAAGCTTGTGACTAAATTTTGAACCCAGTTAAACCACCAACACCCAGACGTAGAGTGAGGACTGAAGAAAATATTGCGGCTGTATCCGCCAGTGTTAGTGATGACCGTGAAATGTCGATTCGCCGCCGTTCGCAGCAATTGGGCCTCTGTTACTCCACTACGCGACAGGATTTGGGTGTAAAACCTTATAAGATACAGCTAGTGCAAGAATTGAAGCCACACGACCTCCCACAACGTTTCCAATTTGGTGAATGGGCGCTGGCAAAGTTGGAGGAGGATCCACATTTTTATCGAAAAATTGTGTTTAGCGACGAAGCTCATTTCTGGTTGAATGGGTACGTTAACAAGCAAAATTGCCGCCTCTGGAGTGAAGACCAACCAGAAGCATTGCAAGAGCTACCAATGCATCCCGAAAAAATCACTGTTTGGTGTGGATTATGGGCCGGTGGCATCATCGGGCCGTACTTCTTCAAAGACGACAATGGCCGGAACGTAACTGTGAATGGCGAGCGCTACCGTGCGCTGATAACAAACTTTTTTTGCCCAAAATGGAAGAGCTGGACTTGAATGACATGTGGTTTCAACAAGACGGTGCCACATGCCACACCGCACACGAAACAATGGCCCTATTGAGAGGCGAGTTCGGTGAACAGGTTATCTCACGTTTGGGGCCCGTCAGTTGGCCGCCTAGATCGTGTGATTTAACGCCGTTGGACTATTTCTTGTGGGGCTATGTTAAGGCTAATTCTACAGGGATAAACCAGCAACGATTGACGCACTGGAAGCCAATATTGAAGCATTTATTCGTGAGATACCGGCCGATATGTTGGAGAGAGTGTGCCAAAATTGGACCTTGCGCATGGGCAATCTAAAGCGGAGCCGCGGCCAACATTTACATGAAATGATCTTTAAACATTAAATTATGTCAGTAATTTTTATTGAAATGTTGAATAAAATCGTGAAAAAGCGGTTGTTTTACAAATAAGGGTACATTCTAGATGTGTCTTTGAGCTTTAGAATTAATATAACTTTCAGAGAATTGCCAATTCGTATCATGTCATAAAAGACGGGAACTTATTTAAATGGACCAATGAGAATGCAAGAAATAATAGGTCGATTTTTTAGCTATTATATTTAATAGGATGTTTTTGGCGACTGTCCATGCATGACATTCTGGTATTGTCTCTATACCATATACATAACACGTACCTGTGGAAATGTACCGATTTTTCTTTTATTTTGGAAAAAGGGCTTAAAAATATACCAACTGATTCATCATCTTTTGTTATATAAAAAACAATTTATTACCAATTTGTGATATAGAAATCCGCACCAAATGTAAACAACCATACTGATACGTTACTAAAAAGCACGAGACAACGAAACAGCGCTGTGTGCGGTTGGTCTTGGTTACAGAGACGAAAAGCAAAAATGTCTATTTCAGAACTATCCTCAATCTTCGTATCAAGAAGATAGCAAAACAATCAACATGCATAATTCGCTCTAAAACACGAACCATTTCGAACGAAGGGCTGAGTCATATATCAGATAGGAAGGTCATGCTATGATCACAGAACAAAACCCTATAAATCAAACAAAAGGAGAATTTATTTTAATCGGCGTCCATTTCCTGTTGTTAGAGATGTCTGTCCCGACGGAAGCGAACAACAAAGGAATTTATTATTGTTTTTAGGTGTGAGCAGATCGAATTTGTTGAGTACAACCGGCAACGGTCGATAGACAAACCAGACGTCTAGTCAGAGATTGACCATAGACACAGGAATCGTCTAGAACTGCAATCTGAAACCTACATTTTTACTTCCCACGCTACTGGCCATAAAGTATAGATATTGATGATATTTTCATGACTACGAAAACTCATGTCTTTGAAAGTACCGAGGAAAAAATGAAACAAAAATGAAAACGAACCATTTTCGTTTTTTGACGTTCATTTTTGAAATTTTTACGTGACTATGAGCCACCTTATCGGCTGTTTGACTAAGGGCAGATGTCACCAAGACTGTCAAATATTCGACAAATTTTAGCAGCCAATTGCAGTGAAATATTGAAAACAAAGTATTGTCAAAGTATGAGGTGACAACTTGTCATTGAAACAACACCATCTTGTTAAATATTAAGGAATTACATTAATATGCAAGAAAATTGATTATTTTGTGCATTTCCGCACACCTTTCAAAAACTAGTTTGTGAAGTTGTACTTTTTTGTGCTAAATCCACAGCTATGTTATCTACAAAATGGGTGTAACCTGAGGAAACGAAGATGGAGAGGAAAAAATGACACACGAAGTCCCCAACAAGAACCAACCTACACAGTATAGTATACAATGGCTAGAAGAACTTAAATTTGAATGAAGTCACAAAACTTAAGTTACATCTTAAGTTTTGTGACTTCATTCAAATTTAAGTTCTTCTAGCCATTGTATACTATACTGTGTAGGTTGGTTCTTGTTGGGGACTTCGTGTGTCATTTTTTCCTCTTAAGTTACACGCTAGTTCTTATCTAGGCTTTGCACACTGTAAGGAGGTTGTTGATAGATGAAGACCAAATTCACCTTAGGTCGTATGTCAAATCTTGTCCTGTAATCTGTGTACCAGTTATCTTAAATTCAGTCCTTGCATCATGCTATTCGAGAAGACAGCATCAGCGCGAAGACTCCTAAACTATTCATTTATGAAGTGTATTACCTCATTTTATCTACGCCACCAATCGAGGACATGACCGTACCAACCATTCTTTCCATAGGTTAACCAAAGCTAGCTCTTTCTCCCTCTTAACATTTGTACTTTTATTTCAGTTTCTAAAAGCATAACATTTTTTATTCGTATAGGCATTTTGGAAGGGGTAACTGTGTTAATCGTATACTGTTGGCAATAGTGATATTGCTATTGAGAGAGTTTTCATATAATATTGATTGAAATGAGTACTTATAGTCAACGCCAAACAAAGTGGCGTGCACGTCATCACGATAAAAATTCCCCGACCTAATGCCTAGGTTTCTATCACAAACAATTGCTCTATTGCAGTTTCATATTAATGTGATATATAAATTGTAAAATGGTCATTACTCTCTTATTATGGTTAATAGTCATATAAACATTGTTATTAAAATATCACATAAGTTGCTTTCTGATAAATTTAGACGCATTATGCGAAATAAAATGTTTTGCAAACGCTCCAATCACTTATCGACATGTAAACGCACTAAACCGATTTCGCAGCGTTGACACATTGTCACCTTGAAACTTATTTAAACTGGGAACTGACATTTGTATTAATTTTGACACTGAATCAATTTGTGGCATTTCAAATCTTTATAAATCCTTTGGCCCCGCATACTGTAAATCAACAACTGTTTGTTTCAAAACAAAATTATTCATTTTACGAGTAGATAAAGGCAATTTTGGTATATAAAGATGCCCAAACAGTTAAATAGTCGGTGTAAGGAACTCGTGGCCTCGTTAATGCACTACTTTGAGCAAGAAAGGGACAACAACGGGCCTTTGTTGCCTTTAAATGCTGTTCAAGAGGTAGGTTACTAATAATTATATGTAATGTATATTAATAATAGTGAAATTTTATTTCATTTTTTGTAGCGTGTTGCTGCTGCTTTAAAAATTAGTTTAAGGACAGTTAGTCGTATTTCCGAGGGTGTGAAAAGTGATGCAAATTTAGAATCGCCCAAGAAAAAGCGGAGTTATATTAAACGTGTAACCAACACAGCGACATTGGATACAAGTGCCATTCGAGAAGTGATCTATAATATGTATCACAAAAGTAAGATCTTATTATAATAACTTATCAGAAATTTGCATTAATTTGTTAACTAAATTATAATGTCATATTACACATGGTTTCAGAAGAACAAGTTACGATACAAACTTTATGGTCTCGATTAAGAGATAGGGCATTATTTGATGGTAGTGCCACGTCTTTAAGGCGGTTGCTTAGAGATCTTGGATTTAAGTGGCTTAAGGACAATCTGCGACGAGGGCTCATGGAACTACCAAGTATAGCTTTGAAAAGGGTGGAATTTCTAAGGCAATACAATCAAGCCAAGGTTGAGGTTGATACCAGTTTGTCTTCCTCGATGAAACTTGTATATTTCAAAATGGGACCATAGGTCGCTCTTGGCAAAATGGAAACCAAAAAAGCGTGAAAGCTATTAAAACAGATGGTAAAAGGTATGTACTTTTACACAATTTGCACTATAAAATTTAAAACTAATATATTTTAGATACATTATATTACATGCTGGAAATGAAAATGGGTTTATTGAGGGTAGTGAAGCGATATTTTCTTCGAAAACAAAATTGAGCGATTACCATGGAGAGATGAACCAGGACAATTTTTTGAAATGGTTTCAACATCAGTTATTAGAAAAATTGGAGAGTCCATCTATGATTATACTGGATAACGCCCCTTATCACAGCATGATATTGAACAAAGTGCCCAACAATGCATGGACAAAAAAAATTATCCAAGACTGGTTGACAAATCAAAACATACCATTTTTAAACACAATGTTTAAAACAGAGCTATTGAGTATTGTTGCTCGGTACATAATGCTTCTTAATTATATATATTTTGGTCGACAGTTTATATTTCTTTTGTTTATTCCTATTCTTAAAATAACTGCTTTTTTAGAAACAAACCACCTAAAATATACGTGATTGATGAATTGGCGGAACAACATGGGCACAAAGTTCTTCGTCTGCCTCCTTACCATTGTATATTTAACCCTATTGAGTTAATTTGGGGCATAGCAAAAGGTTACTATAACAGACATATTGGTAGAGATGGTAACAGTGAAAAAGACTGTTTGGATATGTGGAACGAGGCTCTACAAACGGTTACCCCAGACATGTGGAAAAATAGTGTTCGACATACTGAGCAAGAAATTTTTAAATGGTATGAAAGAGAACGAATTTTTGATCGACCAGACATCGAACCTTTAATAATCAACTTTGAGAGTGATGAAGATTCAGATTCAGACAGCGCTGAAGAAAGAAACTCCGACTAACTTTATTGTACAGAAAAAGCTTACACCAGTAGCTTACCTAATTTTAGAATGCATTTTTCTGTATGAATTCTGTAAAATAAATACCATGCATAAAATTTGGAGGACCCCATTTGGATTTTTATTCAGTACCTTTAAGCTATCAATTAAATATGGTAGTTTCATAGTGTCATCTGATCAATAATTGTCATACTTAATGATTATGCAAGTACAGATCTATAATTTTATTATACTATTATTTTTGTTCTCATTTGAGGTTAATATTGCTTATAAACCTAGATATGTAAATAATAAATTTTATTATTTTACAAAAAGTTTGGCAACAATGTAAATTTTTCAACACACCCACCTTGATGACGTGCACGCCACTTTGTTTGGCGTTGACTATACATAGATTTGGCTTCTGAATATCGCTTGAAGGTCAAACTGAACCGATAAATCCCTGGACCCTGCGCTTTGATTGGCTGGTTCAAAAAGTCCTGCGTTCTGACTGGTGGCTCGACAATGCGGTGTTGCCGAGTCGTGCAAAAAGTATTTAATACTGATAATTGCATAAATGATAGAAAATGTCTCAATCCCCATCAAGCGATAATGTAGCAACCCACTTATCTCAACTTACTTCATTCGCCGCCTATGATCTCGAGTATCAGACGGCGAAGCCAGCGGTTCTTTTGTTTCCATCACACGTATTTACCGAAATGGAGCACCTCACGTTGCGTCGGCCATGTAAAGATGGTACTTACGGACAACATTATCGTCCGCGTCCCGGTCGTGAGAAAACAGGCGCCCATCGGACATCATCCGCTTGTTCTTTTTCTTGTAGAACAATATTTATCTGGAAAGGATCTTGCACGTGTATATGTTCGAATGATGGGTAATGTCATGTCTGATTTCTTTGATGGTTGCCAATTTTTCTGGCAACATTCTTTATCAGCATGTACTTCAAAGCTCAGGCTCTTCGCACTATAAAAAATTAACGATATCTCCTAAACAGTTGTATCTTATCTCCCTGAATGCTTTATCTTTCTTGGTTTCAGTCTCGACTTATTCATGTAAAATGGGGTTATTAAGGAGACATACATCATGCGAAGGTGCCTTATTGATATTGCTAGCCCATAAATTCACAGCCGACAACCGAGCGGTGTTTACGCTTAAGTCGTGAGTCGACTTTGCGCTCTTTACTTTGGGATTTTCTAGGTTAAGCAAATAAAAAAAAGGCGACCGCCTGGATATTATTTTCATAATATAGACATTAGACATGGCAGGCTGATATTTGGCGCAGTATCGTCTATGGTTCGCGACTTTCGAATTCTTGTGAGGTTTCTACTATCGAAGGGTGGACGAAAGAGATTGATCTAGGAACTTGATCCCAAGCGATTTTTTGATTTGTGAATTCCGTCTTGCGTAGCAGAATGAGTGGAATTTGTGTAGCACGATTTTTGGCACGATCAGGCTGCCAAATGAAATTGTACTGATGTCTTTATGATTAATTAAAAATTGAAACTTCAATTCAACGGATTATGCCCCATTTGTAATCCATTTACGCGAAAGTCGTTAACCCACGCCGTATAAAAAATAGATACCTGCCAAACGCCATCCCCTTTCAAAATATTAAAAATGCGGATATCCAATTAACTATTCCGTTCCCAGTGGACGTGCCGGACATAATGACCGATAACAACGTGTCAGCCGGCCTGACCTTTCGACCAAAACAATAAGTGAGTTGCAATAATATCTCTGAACGCAGCCCATAAGTCTAGCGTGCCCAAAGGCGAATCGCACTCGGTGCGTTGTCGTTTCAATTTGGTCCGGACGGATTCTTCCGGGTGGGTGGGTCACGATATATATCTCAAACTACACAGCACCGCAACTATCTAGAACTAGCGAACCTCTAGTCGATTGTTGCAACGGTTCGGAAGCTACGACAGGATTTCTGTCGAAAGTTGAAGTACGTCAGCTTGAAAAACCGCAAATTGCTTATTTAAGCAACTGTCGGCCCATTTGACATGGCCGCCAGTTATTTAGACAGCCTGTCCACCAAAAACAGTGAAAAAAGCTCCTTAGTATAAATGTAGCATTTTTTAAATATTTTATGGCAGCTTGGCAACACTGCCTCGGTAGTCAAGTACGGTCCGCGCATAGATCGCTGTTCTTAGTCGAAGAGCCGCGTACCGACATAGGGTATTAAAAACTACTACTCTTAAATTTTTCACAGTAACTGCACACGGTATAGATTCACTTCTCATATTGACATGAAAAATGAGCTCAACATTGTCATTCATTCTGCCAAAAACCATACGATTTGATTTGCTAGCATTAATCTATAGGCCGTGGTTTACCGAAAATACAACTGATCTTCCAATATCTCGTTTACCAATGGCCAAGGCATCACGTTTCTCGTTAGGATTCGAAGACAAATAAAGCTGAGTATCGTCAGCATATAAATGTACCTGACAATTTTGGAGACACTGGGAAAGATTGGGACCTAAAATGGAGCCTTGTGGTATACCCGATAGCATGACATCTATGGAGGAATTTCCTTAATCTGTTTCGACTTATTGTGTTCTGCTAGTTACACGTAAGCATGTTAGTTGACTCTGAAAACCCCATAAAGTGTAAAATACCAGTCTACATTTCATGATTTAGTTTAGACCAAGAGAATATGTTGCTTTGAAGATGTCGTGTCAGGAACA
The DNA here is from genome assembly GCA_963669975.1 of Acanthoscelides obtectus. Lineage (NCBI taxonomy): Eukaryota > Metazoa > Arthropoda > Insecta > Coleoptera > Chrysomelidae > Acanthoscelides > Acanthoscelides obtectus. The sequence goes on along the minus strand of CAVLJG010000008.1, from coordinate 3,522,357 downwards.
GTGCAGTTTCGTAACTGAAAGCTTTCCTAAATCATGATTGATCGTCTGGTAAAAAAATGTTCTCAGTTAAATAAACTCTTATTTGTTGATCTAATATAATCTCGATATGATAACAATGGCAAAAAAATATTTATGGAGCTTGGATCATCGCAGTCACTAATCTCATAGTTCTTTGGTATTGGTTGAATTTTGGAAATTTTCCACGAGTCTGGAAATACAAGAGTTTATCATATTAGCAACCTAAGGAATGATTTATGGGGATACAATCAGATCATTACAAGATTTATACCCATGGTAAGCGATTTATTTCTGAAAAGTGCATTTCAACAACACCCTCAGAAACTGTGTGAAATTTAAATGAAGTGGTACTCCTATTGCTATAATAGTGATTTTAAATGCCATAGTCAATTGATAAGCTTGCCCGAGAGACCTGAAGATATTATTTATTATCGAAAGTTGCGTTGATGTGTGATAATGTATATGTTATGGGTGCGTCTCCGGAATATCCACGACCCGGCACTGCTTGCCATGAAATATCGACGCTTTTAGTTGCAATTATTGCAAGTGTCAAAGACTGTGCGGGAGACAAGCGACTAGCCCTAGGGTAAGTTTGACCGGTATTGTTATTGTTACTTTGTGGTAAGGTAGATTCTTATGTGGCCTAGATTTTTGTTCAAAAATTGTCTTTTGTACTTCCGACGTGTCGCGAAAGCCTAAATTTTACAAATATCAAAACTTTTTCATAAACCTTTCTGCTATACTAGGTTTTTCAACTTAGTCAAAATATGTTTGATTTAATAAACAATTATGTTGGAATTTGCAAGAATTATAAAATGTTTACTTCTGAGATACTAACAATTGTAGTATGGCGAAGATTTAAGATTGTCAAAAGTTTTCGTATTCATCAAAAACGTATTTTCCAATGATTTGTGCGAATCCAGTCAGTTGCTTTCTCAGGGCGTACACATAGGTTTGCATATTGACTTAATATGTTTTCAATTTGAAATCATTAATCCTCCTGGTGATTTAGCATTCGCGAATCGGTAATGGCAATCGCATGCAGTGCAGTGCTTCAGAAAAACTGCTCAGTAATGGATGTGCCACGTTATTATTTATTACTGGCCTCCCTCGATCTCGAGACAGCCTCCAGCTATGTCGCGGAGAAACGGATATACAGGGTCATCCAAAAAAAACTGTAAAATCGCATTTCGTAAATCAACTTTAACAGCACTTAAGAACTTTATTTTGGCTGTCACAGCAGGGTAAAATCAGAACAAAAATCAAGTTTAGAGAATTGGTATTATTAAATATTACTTGTTATTATTATATCTCTCCGTATTTTATTCTCAAACTATTGAGCAATATTCGGCTATAATATACTAAGTGACATATAAATCCGAACACCCAGTCTAAATGGTTTTATTTTAATAAAAGTTGGTGAATGTATTTATCTTACTGTAAATAACAAGTGAACAAATTTTCAGCCTTATCAGTTGGACATTCCGGTTTTTATACTGCTTTTTTTCAATTCACTAACGCTCTAAAAATGAATATTTCAGCCGCAGTAAAGAATCAACGTTAGCGGATTTTGCTTCTTGACATCCTTTACGATCGGTTACGATGCCTAGAGTACGGAGACCTGTACGATTTCGTCAACTTAGTGAGTTTGATAGGGGCCGTATAGTGGGACTTCGGGACGCTGGACTTTCTTTTCGGGCAATTGCAGTTAGAGTGCAAAGAAGTGTAGACACTGTGGTTAGGTGTTGTCAGGCATGGCTTCGAGAATGCCGTACGCAAAGAGCAAGGGGCACTGGACGCCGCCGTAGAACAACAGACCGTGAAGATCGCCGCCTAAGATTATTGGCCTTAAGGGACCGTTTCTCCACTACCAGGTCCATTGCAAATGAATGGTTTGCAGAACACGGAAGACCTAATGGCATGCGAAGTGTTTATCGACGAATGAGAAGTTTTGGCTTGTTTTCATACCGGCCACACTGGGTCCTCCCTTTAACTCGAGAACACCGACGTAATCGCCTTGAGTGGTGCAGACAACGGTCACTCTGGGATCATGAATGGAACAGTATTGTCTTTAGTGACGAGTCTCGATTTTGTTTAGGCATGCACGATGGTCGTGCCAGGGTTAGAAGGCGACGTGGTGAAAGGAGGAATCCACAGTTTTTTGTTGAAAGACATGTTCATCACACTGTTGGAGTTATGGTTTGGGGTGCTATAGCTTATGGTTCCAGGTCACCTTTAATCTTCATCAGAGGTAACATGAACGCGCAGCGTTATATCCACGAAGTTCTAGAACCCCATCTTTTACCATATCTTGACACCCTGCCAGATCCAACTTTCCAACAAGATAATGCCCGACCACATGTTGCAAGAGTCACAATAGATTTCTTTCAACATAATGATGTCACATTGTTACCATGGCCACCAAGATCTCCCGACTTATCCCCAATTGAGCACGTGTGGGATATGATGGGTAGGAGATTGCTCAATTTCCAACGTCCTCCTCAGACTCTAGAAGCACTTCATTAAGTACGTAAAATTTTATTAAAATAAAACCATTTAAACTGGGTGTTCGGATATATATGTCACTTAGTATATATGATATATTTTGTGGCTTTCCCACATATCATTTCTCAAGTCCAAAAGCGATAATCAAAAAGACTAATAAAAGGTAATAGAGCTCCTCTAAAATGGCCAAAGTGTGTTAAAGGTAGTACGCAGAAAAACGAGTGAATGTCTGCGATGTTTTAAATAAATTAAAGTCGTAATTGATGATACTATTTTCACTTCCTAAGCTACTGGGCGAGAGGTATTGTAATCGATAAATATTTCGAAAACGTTATATTGTGAAATTCCTACACAAGATGACCACCATACCAAGGATGAAGATGCTTTGGAGTTTTTGAAGATTGATCCAAAATTCCCCAAACTTCGTTTTTTGACGGTACTTATCATTTTTATAAAACAATCAAGTGTAAAAAACTGGGAGGTGGGTGGTTGTAGGGGGGCTGCTACACATCATATGGACTAATTTTATGGGTCTGTTTGACCGACTTGATCTGTTTGATTTATCTAGTAATCATGTTCGTAACTGTAAGCTTACGAAATATCTCAAACACATTTTTGCATGCGAGTCCAACCCTGTAGCACATAAAACCTTTCCAGTAGATTCACAAGGCTGCTTAGTGTCACTCAGCGCTACGGCCCTTACGCCTGTTTACATTATACATTCCATTCCTTCTCTGGGTACTTGTTCCCAGGATAAACTTTGTTAAAGATACGGGCGTGGATGGCGATGCTGTTCACATAGTGCGTGGAAGAGATCGCTTCTCAGACCGAGTAGTGCGCTTTGTGGACCTAATTGCAGTGTTGATATGCTATCGGGTGTAGTGTTTTGATTAGCTGAAAGGTGTTTCCTTTATTCTACTGTACTGCATGGATTGACAATACTTTTATATTCATGATAATGAATGTCTTAAGCCATGTTTATAAAGATGCTATCGGAGTCCGTTTGCTGGGTTGAGGTAGTTATGTTAGTTACTGCTCGGTTTCCAAGTATTTTTCTAAAAATAGGCGATGGCCCGACAATCCGATCATATCGCCCTTATCGCTTGCCAAAGGAGGATAACAAGTTGTCGTTTCGTCACCAAGTAAGTGACTTTAATATTACCCTGACATTGTTGCCCATATCGAATTGTTTACGTACTGCCCATGTAGTAAAAATGAGATGGTACGGGGTGGTACTTCGGAATCTTCTAAGATGAGATGTTTTCACGTTTATCGTTATATTGCTATTATCATATTACGGTTCGTATCCTACATGACTAATATTCTCTAGTTTGTACTGGACATCATCCTCAGAGTCAATCTACTCGACGCCATTTTCTCCACAGAAACGGTTTCGGCAGCTTTTCCAAATCACGAGTATCTAAGGTTTTCTACAATGGCTTTTTTAAATATTGCTGTTCACTTTTCAAACACGCTTTTAGCAATTTTTGAGATTTTAACAAGGAGTATTTAGGAATCTTCTTGTAAAGTTTTCTATATCCCTAAATCCCCAAAGACGTCTTCATATCGAAATAGCACAGCACAAGACGCTATCTGTTACCAGAATCGAACACTGCGAGTGTGATTACTGGCCATCAGTCGCGTTTCTTAGCCCACTGTGACCCTAGAAGCTACCGATTCTGGCGGTGGTCGATAGATCTCATACTACGAGCAGAGAATAGTTGTTATACTTTGGTCTGTTGTCGCAGAGACCAAGCTTTTTGTCGCTAAGGAATTAAGTTTGTTTTCCTAGGGATATGATTTTGTCTGCAATTTTTCAAATCATTTATGTATTTGAGGTGTTTAGAAATGCCTTTTCTAGTAACGATCTTTAACTACAACTTACGAACGATAAGGTAAATGATCTTAATATCAATAACTAAAATTGCTCACTTTTCAAATATACAGGGTTTGTCCGGAAAGTACTAGGACTCATTTTCTTCCGCCAGGACTGTACTTCAGAGCGTGCGCACACCGACTGGATTCGGTAGAGGGCGTTCCTAGCTAACGAATGAGCGACTAGTCAGTTATCTCCGAGCACTTGGAGAGTCAAGACAGGCATTTTTGCGCGACGTGTTTCTGTGAGTGGTGCCAGCCGAAAATGCAGCGTTCGTTAGAGCAGAGGTACGCGATTAAATTCTGTGTGAAACTCGGTAAATCTGCAATGGAGACGTTTGCTATGATCAAGCAGGCTTTAGCAAGAAGTGGTGTGTTTCGATGGCACCAGGCCTTTTTGGAGGGCCGGGAAGAGGTCGCTGATGAAGACCGTGTTGGAAGCCCTTCGACTTCGACAAACGCCGATAATGTGACTCGTGTGCGCAAAGTTTTGAACCCAGACAGTATTCGTTTAATTGCCCAGATGTTAAATTTACCAAAATCTGTGGTTCATCACATTGTGACACAGCGTTTGAACATGCGCAAGGTGTGCGCGAAGATGGTCCCAAAAGTGCTCACTGACGACCAGAAATTGCGGCGAGTGGAAGTGTGCCAAGAAAATTTGAGCATGTGTGAAAGTGAATCTTTGAATAACGTAATCACAGGTGACGAGTCGTGGATCTTTGAGTATGATCCCGAGACAAAGAGGCAATTTTGAGACGACAGAGAGGATCTAAGCAGCATGCACCGCGGCTCTCAAGGCTATTCCGGAGAATGCCTTCCTTGGCGCCTTCTATGCTTGGAAATCGCGCTGGCAGCGCTGCATCGACGCAGAAGGAGCGTATTTTGAAAGTTTTTAAAGAATTGTAACGATTGGCTCAATAATTTTTTGTAAATCGACTCAGTCCTATTACTTTCCGGACAAACCCTGTACCTGTACTTTTGGGTATACTTCATATCTTTCCTCGAATATTTTCTACTACGTGCTGACGAGTTCCCCGAAGACGTCTTCATATAATGCCGACCGCTGCCCCGATACGACCGCAAAAAGTGCCAAATCGTGCAGACTCAATCTGAACTGGATCCGCCGTTGAATGAAATAGTAATGCAGTATTTATGTACCTGGCCGACTTTTTTCGTTGATACCGTTTTGAAGCGACCGCTCCCGGAGATGCAGGAATAGAAATTGCTTGATTTTGGTACAACGCGTGTGGCACTATCAAGTCGCCTGGGCGATGGCTTTGCACGGCCAACTTGACGATTTAATTTTGTGCTTTTGTTGAGAATTTATGGCAGCATGTTGTATAGATTGAAGCCGGACAGGATGTTAAAACTATGCTAGATAAAGAGCTTCTAACCTCCTTGTGGAGGCGTGTTCAGTGAGTGCTCCTTGTAGGTTATGTTAGCAAAATATTGTTTTTTGTGTCGCTCTGTTGATTGATCTAAGACATGTTCAATAATAAAAATGGATCTCGTTGAGTGAAGAGGCGTAATAGAATGTCTGCCAAGGGCGTCGCCAAGGGGGGGAAGGGGCAGTTGCCCCCCCTAGAGATCCTGAAAAATGTAGCGAAATGCAAATCAAAATTCATAAGTACACTCAGTTGACGTGCCTGATCGATCATTCCCGCTCATCGAAACTCTAACGAATTTACCATTTCCATTATTAGCATTCAAACTGTAAGTTATAATAAATATAATAACATAGTTTAAGTTACATTTACCGTACAGCCAAGAGCTCGTGGAGATTCACATATTGAACATTATACTGTTGTTATCTCAATCACCGTATAGTTTATCTAAATAACACAGTTTAAGTTTACTATTATTTACACGTACAAAAAGCCAATTCGAGCTCGTGGAGATCACATAATGAACATTATACGGTATTTATCAATCTGGTACTGAAAATTGAAACAGTTTAGCCAGTGCCGTGTAGCGGTGAATAAACGTGTTTTCTTTAGTCTGTCCGTGTTTTTTCATAGATTTTATTAGTTTGTGTGTTTTTGACTTTTGAATACTCAGTTTACTTGTTGATTTAATTGTTGTGTTGATTGTTCTTGTGTGTCCTAAATATGGCTCTTTGGAGACCTTGGGAAAATGCTCCAAGCCACGAGGAGATGGTTGATGAACCTGTGCAGGCAGAATTCTTTCATAAAGATTTAGAGGAACAGACCCAAAGAGTAATCCTAAATATGTATGATTGTTTGAAAAACGAAAATCCAGATTCCTCGCAAAATCAAATTTTAAACAGAATTTGTATCCTGACAAAAATCAGTCGGTCTACCATTTATCGGGTTATAAAAAGGGGAGATGTAGTCAACCATTCCTTCCACAGAAAGCGCATAGGGCAAAAATTAAAAAGAATAGACGTGGGTTTTCAGGAAGATATTCGTCGTATAATATACGGATTTTATAAAGAAAATTTGGTGCCCACGTTAGAAATGATACGGGATAAATTAAAAGATTATCCTGAAGATTTTTATAATTACAAATGCTTGGACTCACTGCACTGTATTGTAAAACTGTGTGGTTCTCAATACAAAAAATTAGATAAAAGAATGGTGATTATGGAGTCGTCTCGAATCGTTGAATTGCGCCAAGAATTTTTGCACAAAGTTAAAATCTATAGAGAGCAGAAAAGAAATCTGATTTACCTGGATGAAACGTGGTATGATACCCATGATGTTGTGCAGTACGGCTGGGTTGACGAAAGCAACAAGTGCATTTTAAATGCACCATGCAACCGTGGAAAACGAATCATTATTCTCCATGCTGGCAGTGAAAATGGATTTATACCTAATACCTTGCTGTTATCTGCCAAAAATATCAAAGAATCATGTGCCGACTATCATGAGGACATGACCTCCGACTTATTTGAAAAGTGGATAGAGCAGCAGTTAATACCAAACATTTCCCCAAATTCAGTGATTATTATGGACAATGCGCCATACCATTCCCGACAGAAAAACAAAATTCCGAATACAGGCACAAAAAAACAAGACATTATTGATTTTATGAAGGATAAGGGAATGGAAATACCACAAAAATCAACCAAAGCCATATTATTGGATCTTATTAAAAGACAAAAATTTTAAAAAGAGTATGTTGTTGACAATCTGCTTCAGCAAAATGGCCATGAAGTATTACGTCTACCTCCCTATTACTGCATTTTTAACCCGATTGAGTTGGTCTGGGCTGCTTTAAAAAAAAAGTAAGAAAACATAATCAGACCCCTCAATTAAGTGAATCGCTATTGGCCACAATAAGAGATGCAGTATCTCATATTGCTGCGACAGACCTATGGAAGCAGTGTTCTAGGCATATTATTGAAAAAGAAAATGAATATTGTGTTTTGCCTCCTGTAAATCCCGTTGTAATTCCTCTACAAGATGACTCTAGCGACAGCTCCGTACCACGTGTAAAATTTATGCCTACCTACAATTTATGCATTTCTCATTCATCCTATGAACGTACAGGGTACAGGTAAAGAAAGTGTCCTTTCGGGGTGACGACGGGACGGGGACAGTTTGGAGGCACTTCGCGTCGAGCAAAAAGGCGGTATGGATGGTTTGACCCGTTGAAGCTTCGTAATTATACAGGGTATTTTCAAAGCTGAGTCATTTAAGTATCTGCACTATTAACAGACTGATACAACTGATCGAACCAAAGACCAGTACTGAAAACCATACAATAACACACAAAGGTTGCCAAATTTAGATGAACGATAAAGCATCCCACAAACCGGCGCGAAATAATCGCGGCGAAGTATTCGCAACGAAATTCAGAGCGCAATTCGCAATCTGTTTCGCCTGTTTATTCATACCAAAGCGTCTTATTCGCTCCGCGAACGTGAAGGTTTCGACAGGTTGCGTACATTTTATTTTTGCCTTTTGCAATGAGATCGTCTTCAGAAGAAGAGGAGGCACTTCTATTTATTGCTTTAGAAGAGGAACAAAATGCACGGTAAGTTATGTTTATTTAACGCCATTTGATAGTTGGGTATGTATTAAGTTTAACGAAGTACATAAAACAAATATTTTCAATTCTGTTTAGGAAACGAAGCAAGTGGGTACATGATATTAACTTGGAACGAAATAAATTTGGGGAATACCATACCTTGATGCCACAACTTCGGCGCTTTTACGTATATTTTAGAATGACTCCAGAGTGTTTCGATGAAATATTGAACTTGGTGAAAGATGAAATACGAAAATCTGACACAAATTATCGTGAAGCTATTTCGCCAGAAGAACGACTTGCTATTACACTCATGTAAAAAAATTATATGTATTAAAATTAGTAGGCTTATCGAACACGAAAACTTCAGGGATCGTGAAATAAATATTTTATTGTAATAATTGGACTACTTGTTGCCACTAGGATTAAATGTTGCTAAATAATTCGAGGCAGAATTTGCCTCCTCTGTTGGGTATATTATTGGAGTAAACCCAGTGCCGCTTGGGAAGGACGACATACTACTATCATACATACTTGCAGAATTCTGGGTAGACGCTGAAGACATTTCTTCAATATGTTCAAATTCTTCGTGCGCTATTAATTCGGCTATTTTTAGTTTTATTCGGGCTTGACGCTTTAAGGGAAGTGTTTTCACAGTCTATGCATGTGCCAAGAAAAGTGAATCAATGGCCTCGTTCTCTTTTTTAGGTTTTTTACCTTCAAAATAATTAATGAGCTGTTGTACAGACGAAGATGGTGGTTCATAGCGTTTTCTGCTCGTTTTATATTTTCGTGTAGTTGCAGTCTGCGGAAAGGTGTGCCCTGGAGTAGTCACTGCTGTAGTGTTCAATGAAGAAGGTGGTGCTGTCTGTGTTGCCGAGGCGTTCTGTGCATCTTCTGCATCTACATCAGCATTTTCATCTTCTCCATGGCCGCGGTCTTCCAAATTTTCGGTTTCTACATTTCCAGCCCTTTTCTGATACTCGTATATTTGAGTTAAATTCGGCAGTCTCATAATGTATGACGTCAATATCTTTCAGATTAGACGACGTTTTGGCAAATGCCAAAAAAGGACGGAAATATTCCATGTAGTCAGCCCACTGCCATTTTTTTTATGTTGCCCACTGCTTGGCCGGTCTTTGGTTTGGTAGATTTTATATATTTTGCAAATGTGTCTCTGATATTCTTCCACCTTTTTTTACTTCATCACCTAAAAACGATTTTTTTTATAGATTCCTTGCCACTGGTGAAACCTTCTATACCATTGGGCATAGCTTTCGAGTTGGCTTTACAACAGTGGGTGCACTCGTAACCGAAGTCTGTGAAGCGATATGCAGACATATGGAGCATATATATTTACCAGAACCAACAGAGAATATATGGGAAAAATGTGCTGAAGAATTTGAAAATAGATGGGGATTTCCCAATTGCATTGGCAGCGTGGACGGTAAACATGTAACAATCAAGAGACCAACAACAGTGGCTCCAATTACTGGTGCTATTTACATAAATATTCAATAGTACTTATGGCCATTGTTGGCCCGGACTATAAATTTATATGTGTTGATATTGGTGGTTTCGGAAAAAATAGTGATGGGGGTATTTTCGAAACCTCAAACATGGGGAAACGATTTGAACAAAATTTAATGAGTGTCCCTGCACTAGATTTCTCCCTGGGCAAAATGAAATCTGCTCGTACGTCTTAATTGGTGATGAAGCATTTGTTTTAAAACCATACCTTATGAGACCATTTCCTTATAAGCAGACTTTAAAAGACGTCAGAAAAGAGAAATACAATGTAAGACTTTGTCGAGCTAGAAGGGTCGTGGAAAACGCGTTTGGTATTTTGTCTCAAAAATGGCGAATATTTTACAGGCCATTAGAAACTAAAGTAGATACTACTATTCTAATTGTACGTACGGCATGTGTTTTACACAATTTTTTACGAAGTAAAAGTGGCGATGACAAATATTTTCAATTCTTAGATCCCCCAGAACCCGTGCTTGGAGCTTTTACTGATATAGCAAATGATCCTCGGCGGGCAGGAAGGCTAGCATTTTCTACTCGTGACAAATTCGTAAATTATTTTAACTCTGATTTGCCTATGCCCAATATATAGAATGTTTGTTTTCACATTTGTGTAGACTGTAAATTATTTAACAAGTTAATAAAAAATATTAGGTACATACCATTTGTATTTAATTCTTTTCCTATTTCCATCCAAATCTTGTCTTTCTTTCTCACATTCCTGTATTCATCGTTCGACAAATCATACAAACAAGGATACTTTTTCACTATTTCTATCAATAATTCCGTTTTTGCCATTGCGAATTTTTGAAGAACGGCGTCAAAAATGCGGTCAAAGGCGAACTGAAATACGCCGCGATAAAAACGCTGGAAGAATCGCATTCGCTTCGCACAAGTCTAAGCCTGTCCGTAAACCGCCGCGTTTTAATCTGATCGCGAATTCATCGCCGCGAAATTTTCGCAGCCAAAACGAATATTTCGCGCCGGTTTGTGGGATGCTTTAGAGTAGTAAACAAGACACGCTGAGATTTTTCACGACAATGGACGAGAATATCAAAAAATCTTTGTAACATTCTATTTTTTTTAAATTCTTTATCCACTTTATGATCAGCATCCCATAGCAAATTCCAGGGCAAAGCAGCCTGATTTACGAGAAAAGCAACAAGGTCAAGAATGTGCGGCACAGCTCCAAATTCTAGTCATTGTATGGATCTGCAGAGGCAGTACCGCAAAAACAGCCTCCGATCAAAGAGAATATTATGATTAGCGATCGGGTCGCCGTTGCCATTATATTATGAGCGATTATTACGTTGATTTATACCAGCAGTTCCACTTAACGATAACCAGTGACGTGCCATTCAGGGTATCTAGAAAGTACTATTATCAAGTTTCCGTCAACCAACCGCCAGAATCGACGGCATCAAGCTGACAGAGGGATACCTTTACAGTTTCAACCGATAGCTGCTACTTGTGCTATTATATTTAGATAAACCTTCGATAAAGGATATTTTGCTCTGATTTCGTTTGTTGTCCTACCTTGGACCATGCTAAGAAGCATAGTAAATGTTGTTCGGAACTTTGCTGCAGATCAGGCAGCAAGGCAACCCCGGAAGGAACATTGTTTTGGCATTGGCCCAATGCTGGTCTGTACTCTTTCGATCTTGTTCATATATTTGAATGGAAACATTTTGCTGGAAGTGATTATTGAAATAATTATTCACCAAGTCAAGCATCTTGGGTTTTGTGAATTCCTGGAAGTGAACAATACGCAAGTGTAGCGTAATGACATTTTAGCGTATATTATGCAATGAATATCGCAAAATAACATATTGATTCAGTTTAGGGCAAAAGATGTTGTGTCTTCCAATTTAGTTGAGAAGGCATATTCACTGAACGATCAACAAACTGAAGTAACATTGCTCGAAAATATTACTGTTATATCGACAGGGGTAATATTTGGCCAATATACATTTTAATAATATTTCACTTTCACTGTCGATAAAATATCGTGCCTACATTTATCCGCTATATTGTATTTACGCACTCAATTACAGTATTGTGCCGATATTCTGCAATCCATAGCTCAAAATAACATATTGGGCCAATATTGGCGAAAAGAGAAAGTCCTATGCTGTGTTTTCCAAAATTTAGCCAATATCGGACAGAAATAGGATTATGAGTGTTCGTTGAAAGAACGACAAACAACATTGGAGTGATAACGGTCGATAATTTTAGTGTTATATAGAAAAAACAATAATTCGCCAATATATGTTTTATTAATATCTTACTTTGCTACCAATACAGTGTTGTGCCAATATTTATCTGTAATATTTTATTTACGAACGAAATTACAATACTGTGGCAATATTCTGCAATCTATATTGCAAAATAACATATTGTGACAATAATGGCAAAAAGAGAAAATCGAATGTTGTATTTTCCAAAATTTAGCCAATATCGGATAGGTATGGGATTCTGAATGTTCTCTGAACGAACAACAAACAACATTGGAGTTTTATCGTTCGACAATTTTAGTGTTATATAGAGAAAATATTAATTTGCCAATATATGTTTTAACAATATTTTACTTTTACTATCAATACAGTATTGTGCCAATATTTATCTGTAATATTTTATTTATGACAGAAATTACAATACTGTGCAAATATTCTGCAATCCGTATTGCAAAATAACATATTGTGACAATAATGGCAAAAAGAGAAAATCGAATGTTGTATTTTCCAAAATTTAGCCAATATTGGATAGGTATAGGATTCTGAATGTTCTCTGAACCAACAACAAACAACATTGGAGTTTTATCGTTCGACAATTTTAGTGTTATATAGAAAAAATATTAATTGGCCAATATATGTTTTAACAATATTTTACTTTTGCTATCAATACAGTATTGTGCCAATATTTATCTGTAATATTTTATTTACGACCGAAATTACAATACTGTGGCAATATTCTGCAATCTATATTGCAAAATAACATTTTGTGACAATATTGGCCAAAAGAGAAAATCAAATGTTGTATTTTCCAGAATTTAGCCAATATAGGAAACGTATAGGATTATAAACGTTCGCTGAATGATCAACAAACAACATTGGAGTGATATTGGTCAATAATTTTAGTGTTATATAGAAAAAACAATAATTAGCCAATATATGTTTTAACAATATTTTACTTTTGCTACCAATACACTATTGTGCCAATATTTATCTGTAATATTTTATTTACTAACGAAATTGCAATACTGGGCCAATATTCTGCAATCCATACTGCAAAATAACATGCTGTGACAATATTGGCCAAAAGAGAAAATCAAATGTTGTATTTCCCAAAATTTAGGAAATATAGGACTCGTATAGAATTATGAATGTTCGCTGAACGATCAACAAACAACATTGGAGTGATATTGGTTGATAATATTAGTATTATGTAGAAAAAACAATAATTAGCCAATTAATGTTTTAAACAATATTTTACTTTTGCTATCAATACAGTACTGTGCCAATATTTATCTGTAATATTTTATTTACGAACGAAATTACAATACTGTGGCAATATTCTGCAATCTATGTTGCAAAATAACATATTGTGACAATATTGGCCAAAAGATAAAATCAAATGTTGTATTTTCCAAAATTTAGCCAATATAGGAAACGTATAGGATTATGAATGTTCGCTGAACGATCAACAAACAACATCGGAGTGATATTGGTCGATAATTTTAGTGTTATATAGAAAAACAATAATTAGCCAATATATGTTTCAACAATATTTTACTTTTGCTATCAATACAGTATTGTGCCAATATTTATCTGTAATATTTTATTTACTGACGAAATTACAATACTGTGGCAATATTCTGTAATCTGTATTGCAAAATAACATATTGTGACAATATTGGCCAAAAGAGAAAATAAAATGTTGTATTTTCAAAAATTTAGCTAATATAGGAAACGTATAGGATTATGAATGTTCGCTGAACGGTCAACAAAGAACATTGGAGTGATATTGGTCGATAATTTTAGTGTTATATAGAAAAAACAATAATTAGCCAATATATGTTTTAACAATATTTTACTTTTGCTATCAATACAGTATTGTGCCAATATTTATCTGTAATATTTTATTTACGAACGAAATTAAAATACTGTGGCAATATTCTGCAATCTATAATACAAAATAACATATTATGACAATATTGGCCAAAAGAGAAAATCAAATGTTGTATTTTCCAAAAGTTAGCCATTATAGGACACATATACGATAATGAATGTTCGCTGAACGATCAACAAACAACATTGGAGTGATATTGGTCGATAATTTTAGTATTATATAGAAAAAACAATAATTGGCCAATATATGTTTTAACAATATTTTACTTTTGCTATCAATACAGTATTGTGCCAATATTTATCTGTAATATTTTATTTACGAACGAAATTAAAGTACTTTGGCAATATTCTGCAATCTATAATGCAAAATAACATATTATGACAATATTGGCCAAAAGAGAACATCGAATGTTGTATTTTCAAAAATTTAGCCAATATAGGAAACGTATAGGATTATGAATGTTCGCTGAACGATCAACAAACAGCATTGGAGGGATACTGGTCGATAATTTTAGTGTTATATAGAAAAAACAATAATTAGCCAATATATGTTTCAACAATATTTTACTTTTGCTATCAATACAGTATTGTGCCAATATTTATCTGTAATATTTTATTTACGAACGAAATTACAATACTGTGGCAATATTCTGCAACCTATAATGCAAAATAATATATTATGACAATATTGGCCAAAAGAGAAAATCAAATGTTGTATTTTCCAAAAGTTAGCCAATATAGGACATATATAGGATAATGAATGTTCGCTGAACGATCAACAAACAACATTGGAGTGATATTGGTCCATAATTTTAGTATTATATAGAAAAAAACAATAATTGGTCAATATATGTTTTAACAATATTTTACTTTTGCTATCAATACAGTATTGTGCCAATATTTATCTGTAATATTTTATTTACGAACGAAATTACAATACTGTGGCAATATTCTGCAATCTATAATGCAAAATAACATATTACGACAATATTGGCCAAAAGAGAAAATCAAATGTATTTTCCAAAATTTAGCCAATATAGGAAACGTATAGGATTATGAATGTTCGCTGAACGATCAACAAACAACATTGGAGTGATATTGGTCGATAATTTTCGTGTTATGTAGAAAGAACAATAATTGGCCAATATATGTTTTAACAATATTTTACTTTTGCTATCAATACAGTATTGTGCCAACATTTATCTGTAATATTTTATTTACGAAAGAAATTATAATACTGTGCCAATATTCTGCAATCCATATTGCAAATTCACATATTGTGACAATATTGGCCAAAAGAGAAAATCGAATGTTGTATTTTCCAAAATTTAGCCAATATCGGATGAGTATAGGATTCTGAATGTTCACTGAACGATCAACAAACAACATTGGAGTGATATTGGTCGATAATGTTAGCGTTATATAGAAAAAACAATAATTGGCCAATATATGTTTTAACAATATTTTACTTTTGCTACCAATACAGTATTGTGCCAATATTTATCTGTAATATTTTATTTACTAACGAAATTACAATACTGTGGCAATATTCTGTAATCTATAATGCAAAATAACATATTATGACAATATTGGCCAAAAGAGAAAATCGAATGTTGTATTTTCCAAAATTTAGCCAATATCGGATAGGTATAGGATTCTGAATGTTCGTTGAACGAACAACAAACAACATTGGAGTTTTATTGGTCGACAATTTTAGTGTTATTTAGAAAAAATATCAATTGGCCAATATATGTTTTAACAATATTTTACTTCTGCTGCTAATACAGAATTGTGTCAACATTTATCTGTAATATTTTATTTACGAACGCACTGACGATATTCTGCCAATGTTCTGCAATCCGTATCGCAAGATAATAATTGGGCCAATATTGGCCAATAGAGAAGAATGTATTTTTCACAGTTTGTCCAATACTAGGTAGATATTGGTATTTGATTGGTATGCTAGTGCCAATATATGAACATTGATCCAATATAAAAACAACGTTCAGCCACTATCCTGTGCTACTTGTTTTCTTTTTCTTAGACATCAGTGATATCTCTTCCGGTGCCAAGCTGACCTCGTAAGGAAGACCCAAAACAAACTTCTTTCGTGTGATTAACAGAGGAACCTGGACAAATTCGTCAGCGGCGCCACCTCTGTCGTCAAAAGCGGCCGTACAGGGTCTAGGCAAACAAATGCGTTCCTGTTAATAAACAATAGGCGAAGCGGACTTATAATAAATCAGATGGAAGTGGTTCATCTAAGATAGACCAATGATAGTAGTTGGGCGGTATATAGTCTAGTGAAATCGTTTGTGAAGCTCAGGAAGCAGTACTTTGAACTAGTTTTGACCAAAGATAAACAGTTCCTGGACAGATCATACTAAAAAATGACTATATTAAGTATCCTTGTGATATTCTGCAGATACTCAAGAATATATAACATATGGTATGAAACTTATCCTGTGGTTGCCAACTTAACTAATGGACCGCGAGTTTTTTATCCAGTTTGGTTCCCTTTAGATGTCAAAGTAATATTTCTCGCGATTCAGATCCAAAATGATGCACTTGCAACATTTTACTCGAAGATTGTGTTGTGTTACAATCGTTCTAGCGTTGTTTTTTTTTGAGGGCTTTTGGCGTTTTTGGGACGATGGAGGAGAGTGACGTATCTAGTACCTTAAAAAACGTCAGATAACCTCAAGATCGCCAGTCGTTTTGGAAGGTTGAACGTCCTTTCTTGGTAACGGGAATGTCCCCAGGGCTATGCAGTTTTTGTATAGAGTCATCTTAAAATTCGGAATGGTGATTTCGCTCAACCTCGGCATGTTATGGGACTTTCAGACTATTGTAGTAGCATTCTGTATGCATGTAGTCTCATTGGCCAGGCAAGCATGCAGGCAATAATATGGCTTTGACTTTGAAGCTTGGAAACGCAGCACCTCTATTATATTATTATCTCTAAATTAACAGGAGTTGGTGCCTTTAGTCATCAACGGATCCTAAGAGTAAGAGTATGTTGTTGACAATCTGCTTCAGCAAAATGGCCATGAAGTATTACGTCTACCTCCCTATTACTGCATTTTTAACCCGATTTAGTTGGTCTGGGCTTCTTTAAAAAAAAAGTAAGAAAACATAATCAGACCCCTCAATTAAGTGAATCGCTATTGGCCACAATAAGAGATGCAGTATCTCATATTGCTGCCACAGACCTATGGAAGCAGTGTTCTAGGCATATTATTGAAAAAGAAAATGAATATTGTGTTTGCTGCTTCAGCAAAATGGCCATGAAGTATTACGTCTACCTCCCTATTACTGCATTTTTAACCCGATTTAGTTGGTCTGGGCTGCTTTAAAAAAAAAAGTAAGAAAACATAATCAGACCCCTCAATTAAGTGAATCGCTATTGGCCACAATAAGAGATGCAGTATCTCATATTGCTGCCACAGACCTATGGAAGCAGTGTTCTAGGCATATTATTGAAAAAGAAAATGAATATTGTGTTTTGCCTCCTGTAAATCCCGTTGTAATTCCTCTACAAGATGACTCTAGCGTCAGCTCCGAGGGCGAGGATGATATATAAATACCTATAATGTAAGTCTTTATATACCTTTTTATATACCTACCTGCTATGTAAATATTTGACTATGTCAAACGTTGGAATTCTGTAATTTTTCCATTTCTTAACTTTCAGTCAACATAAATTAAACTCCCAATATAAATATTTTTTTATCCCAAATCAAAAAAATAAGAAGATAGTAAAATCCATTTATTGTGATATAAAAACATTATTATTATCGTTCTAAATAAATGACCGCACGCCTATGATACGTCATGAATTTCATGACAAAGGACGCGCCGACCAAAGGTTTTTATGCTATTTCAAGTGACTTCAGATAAAGTATACCACTTTGTGTAACCACAACTTTTTCACAACGTAAACAACCTCGTATGTTCTTATCGCTGTTTCTGAGAATTATAATATCCACTCGGGGCGACTTGTATTTCATTCATTTAAGTTTACTGTGACATATCTGCCAATGACTGTTACTGAACAGGAATTTTTCTAGTCTTTCTCCGGTTGACTGTAGTATATCGGCAGCCTATGCAGGTGAACTATAGTAGTTGGCTGTGGCTCGTGGCGTCATGCTTCGAAACAAATGACTGGCAGAGCGAGGATAATGCCGAGACTTACCTACCGCCATTAAAATCATTATTATTGAGTTTTACCTGTTCCTTCTATGTTGTATAGTAATTGTTTTTGTTTTAATAATGCACAAATATGTTTACTGTTAGGTGGTTCCCGGTGGTTTCCGGTTTTTTAGCATACGACACCACGCGCAGGGTAACTGAACTTTCACGAACCAATCACTTTTTCTGGTTATTGTTCGGCATGCGATGTCGATCTTATCTAGCGCTGAACACGAACTGGAAATAGTTTCTCCGCGATTCGAGCAGAAACTACTGTCGTACTAGTTGCTCAAAATCGAACTTTTGGGGGCAAAATCTAAAAACACCACCATGTAGTGCCTGAAAGGTGGCGATCGAAAAGTTCCATTAGTTTTTTGATATTCTTTGAAGCAAAGTCAGAAAAAAATAAAAATGATAGTAGCATCTCGCCAATTCCGTTGGGAACTTGAGATACAAATCATTCAGATTACTTACACTGAATAAATCTAAATACAATCAAACGGACATAAATTATTGTGTACAATCACAAATAAAAGTATTGTATTCGGTAGCAAATTCATTTTGTATTCAATCTCATGATTATTAATGAATTCGAATGTGTTTTGAGCAGTCCTGAATATTACACACTTGAGTAAGTATCGGGTATAATTATGGCAAATAAAAAACAATAATTTTCTGCTTAATTACATTTTACTGTCACAGCGGTTGTTTTACTATTTTGTTTACTCCTATTCGGCAACGTAAGTTTATCGATTCGGATTTATTACATGCATTTTTCTGCAAATGATCTCAATTGGGGTCAAGTGACCACTACTGCTAGTAGTAGTAGTAGTAGCAATAGTAGTAGTGGCGGGGAAAAGGTAAGTTACAAGTTTCTAGTGAAGAGTTCATAATGTGTAAATTCTTAGCCATTTTGGGAGTAAAATCTGAATCAATAAATTAATTTATTTAACTGACAGCGAATTAAATCGTTTCTTTCCCTCAGCAACAAATAACTAAACGGTATCATAATAAATACAGGGTGTTTAAATTTACTTTTTAAAATAGTTTTTTTTAAATATTTCGAACAATATTTGATGTATAACAGTGAAAATTGGTATACAAGGGTTTTTTGGTATGACAAAACGAACCATGGGCATAGTTTTACTGTAGCCGCTAGAGGGCGCTCTCTACTGAATAAAAAAACTGATTCTTTGCACTTTTCTGCATAGAAAAGCTCTCCTGTGAGTTTTCGTTATAGTTAGCCGTTTTTGAGATATTTCGATTTTTAAGGTTCGATGGATTTTTAATTATTTATGGGAAAATAATATTTTTTTTTTTAATTTTCGATTTGGGCATTACAAGTAATTAAGATGATCGTTTAGATTGTGTTTTTAAACACAGCAATAATTCCTAACTCCAAATAAACACAAGAAAACAGAATATTAATTTGTTTAGTTTTACAATATTATATATTTTTAACAAATTAAATTAATTATTTATAACTAAAATGCTATTGGATAGCTAGGACAAACATACAAAATCTAAAGTAGTTGCTCGAAATGTAAACCCAATTATTCAATACACAATTCACATCTACGAATGATCGAACGTGGTATAGCACTATTCAAATAAGACCTTATTTCATCACATGCATTCCTGATTCTGTCTATTAGCATATCTCTTGTGGTTACGGGAGTCTGGTACACTTTTTCTTTTAGAAATCCCCACACAAAGAAATCTAATGTATTTAGGTCAGGGGATCGTGGAGGCCAGGCGACTGGTCCTCCACGGCCGATCCATCTTTCTGGATAATTTTCGTCCAGCCAGTTTCTAACTATTCTCGAATAATGAGCTGGACAACCATCAAGCTGGAACCAGGCCAATCTTCTTAAATCTAACATAACATCATCCCACATATTTGCATGTTCAGCCTTTAAAAATTCCAAGACGGTCGCAGCATTTAACCTTGCAGGCAAAAGGTAGGGTCCAAATAGTCGATTACGGTAGATACCAATCCACACGTTCACACTAAATTCATGCTGAACATTTCTTTCCCGAACTGCATGCGGATTTTCATGCGACCAAATATGTTGATTATGAAAATTTACCACTCCACGTCTAGTGAAGCATGACTCATCGGTCCATAAAACGTTACTTAAAAACTCCCTATTATTATCAGTTCTATCAAGAATCCACTGACAAAATATGATTCTTCGTTCTCCATCCCCTGGCTGTAGTCCTTGCACAGGTTGCAAATGGTAAGTAGGACGTCTATGGTCATTTCTAAGAACACGGTGAACATGGCTTGCTGAAAATTCCCAAGGCACCAGAAACTCTCCTAACACTTGTGGTCGGATCTCTATCAAACTCACGCAGAATCATACGGGTAAATCTGCGCTGACGAACATTTATGTTTTGATCCCTTTGGAGATTTCCAAAACCATTTTCAATTATTTGGCGATGCACTCTTACAAATACTGAGCGAGTTGGATGTCGTCTGTGTGGAAATCTTCGTGCGTATTCTCTGGCTGCTTCTACTGCGTTTCCATTTACAAAGCCATACACAAAATGAATATCCGCTAACTCTTGATTGGAGAATAAAAATGGCATTTTTATATAACTTAAAAAAAAAACAGGTAAAAGAAACTAAATTTCGTGCATTCACAAGCAAAAAAACGTTTCAGGTTTCAACAGACAACAAAACTAACTGTCAACTAATTGACGTTTAACCTTATTCTGCTTTCAATTTCAAAAGTATTTGCAGGCACAGCCTACTTCTAAAAATTATCGAGATACTGACTTTTTAACGTTATTTTATCATAAATAATTAAAAATGCATCGAACCTTAAAAATCGAAATATCTCAAAAACGACGGCTAACTATAACGAAAATTCACAAGTGAGCTTTTTATGTTGAAAAGTGCGAGGAATCAGTTTTTTTATTCAAAAAGCAAAAAATTGCACTAAGAAAAATTTTTCGGTCATTCTAATACACTACAGGTACAGTAGAGAGCGCCCTCTAGCGGCTACAGTAAAACTATGCCCGTGGTTCGTTCTGTCGTACCAAAAAACCCTTGTATACCAATTTTCACTGTTATACATCAAATATTGTTCGAAATATTTAAAAAAAACTATTTTAGAAAGTAAATTTAAACACCCTGTATTTCGGAAGCCACGCATTTTTCGACCCATGTTTATATAGACTTTATGCATTAATTTTAAAAGTTCTATCGAATCTTAAAGTTATGCAACAATAAACTGAAACACCCTGTATAGTTCGCCCAGGATATGTGTTGATGACAAGAATGCGGAAAAAAATTCGGGTTGTTATTTGGTTGTCGCCACGTCTAATCTTCCGAATTGCTGATTATGTTGGCAATTTCAGATTTAAATTATAAATGAATTGTCAATATGGCGAACCTTAACGGGCAACATTTATTGAAATAAAAAGTGATATTTTCGGGTGTTTTTCTTTTCTCAACAAATAAGATAAATAAAGCTTTTTCTAATTTTCTCGAAAACGAATCGACCGATTTTGAAAAATCAAACGTCAAAATAAGGGACTTCGAAAGATCTTTCAAACAAGCTATTACTAGATACCCGTTGTCGTTTAAAATGTTTACGGGAATGACCCTGGGGGCCGAGGGTAAAATGAGGTGAAGTAGTTTTTGGTTGAAAAGCTGTCCCCCTTAACAAATGGTGGTAGTGGTAAGTTTTCAAATGAATATCCTGGATGTAAGAAACTATCATCACGTTTATATTCTATCAATCAGTTGCATTTTTGTGATAAATCAGCAGTTTTAATTTACCACTTTGCATATACCCATTCTATATTATGACACAATGATGCAGGGAAGATCCTATAATTCTAGAAGGGGCCTGCCTCTCTCTTGTGCAAAAAGGAATACTATGGTCAATATCAAACCTCAAAAGACGGGTAGACTGCAGTCAGGAATTTGTAAAGCTTGAAATAATGACTTTATTTATATATTTCAACTTTTATTCTATGCTAAGTCAGAACAAGATTTCAAATATCTGTAAGACGGCAACAGATATTCAACCGAAAACACGTCCACACTTCAATTTCCAAGACATTAGTTAATACACCAAAGAGTCCTAAATACAGGGTGGCAAAAAATCACGTTAGCACGTGCAGCCCCCTAAGCGGGGGTGACACCACCCCCAAAATCTTAAATGGAAAGGGGGGTCGAGTGATACCTTATTTTAAAGGTCTTTCAATTCCCTTCATAATGATAAAAAATTAATGTTCAGTAGTTTTGAAGATTTATTGATTTAAAGCTTAAATAAAACTAATACATCATCATTAGTGGAGATCAATACATTTGGCAGCAAAGTAATTTAAAATTGAAGAATGAACTGACCCGTTAGGCAAGTAAATGTTGAAAATGGCCACCATGATGCTCCATGCAATAATAAAGGTTTTGGTCAAAACGTTGCCGCACATCTTGCAATATTTGAGGAGTCATTTGAAGGCACTCATTCACAATTCTTTGTCGCAGGTCTTCTAATGATGTTGGCTGTGTAGCATAGATTTAGCTTTTTAAATGACCCCACATAAAGAAATCCAAAGGTGATAAATCTGGCGATCTTGGGTGCCATTCAATGGCACCTCTTCTACCAATCCATCGATCTGGCAACGTCTGATCTAAATATTGTCGAACATGTAATGCGTAATGTGGTGGGGCACCATCCTGTTGGAACATCAACCTATTCTCAATGTACCGCCGATCATTCTGATTCTCAATTACGGCTGCTAATGCAGGATCTATGGCGTCTTCCAGTAATTCCAAATACATTTCACCGGTCAAATTTCCAGGTAAGAAAAAAGGACCAACTAAATGATCGCCCAAAATACGAGCCCAAACATTTAATTTTTGTGGCTGCTGTGTATGAACCTCATGATAAATTCTGGGATTAGAATCGGACCAATATCGGCAGTTATGACGATTTACTACGCTATTTAAGAAAAAGGAACATTCGTCGGAAAAGCAAGTGTTGAATAGAAAATGTTCATCGTTTATATTCAATTTTGTACGGATGAAAACTATGGGCCTTTAGAATCCGTTGGACAGTCTCCAATTTGCGGGTACTTAACGTAGGATCTACATAAACTTGCCCTAAAACTCCCACTTCTATTGCTTCGTTCTTTATGGGATTTTCAATGTTGCGTTTTTTATTGGCGACTGACCCAGTTTTCCGAAATTTAGCTACAAGTTCTAGAACACATTTTCAATGTACGTTACTCTCCTCATGTCGCTCATTAAATATTTCTGCTGTTTCATTAGCGCACTGATTATTTCCGAAAAATATTTCGATAATTTCAACTCTTTCTGCTGTGGAATATACCATGGTTAATTTATGTAATAAAGCGTTACAAGTTATTTTAGCAACAAAGTTTGGTGAAATCAATCGCAAACTAGGTACTAACTTCCTATTTAAAATAAGTACGAGATATTTCCTTATCCTTCTTCAAGAAATAACTTTTTTGCCACAAAAAAAAAACGCTCCAATACCTATTTTCAACAACAAAATGATAAGCAAACCATGAGCGTAGTGAAGAAAAGCATTTACTTATTAAGTATATTCTTTTAGTCAAATTCCTTCTGAAAGTAGTACAAACTAATCTGATGTACCTATTAAAGTCTACTTCAAGCTTTAAATCAATAAATCTTCAAAACTACTGAACTGAAGTATATTAATTTTATATCATTATAAAGGGAATTGAAAGACCTTTAAAATAAGGTATGACTCGACCCCCCTTTCCATTTAAGATTTTAGGGTAGGTGTCACCCCCGCCCAGGGGGCTGCACGCATTAACGACGGGTCTGAGCGTTTTTCCAAAAAAGAAAACTGAGCTGCCAGTAAATGCGTCTGTTTCGTTTTCGATGCGCCACCCTGTATATGGCGGTAATGGTATACAACAAACTTTTTTCTGCTGACAAACACCTTTTAGACCGGAATATCTGCTAATAATAAATTATTTACATATTTATCTGACTTCAATTTCTGATTATACTCGTGCCGTGTGTTTTTCAGATTATATACTAAGTGACATATAAATCCGAACACCCAGTTTAAATGGTTTTATTTTAATAAAAGTTGGTGAATGTATTTATCTTACTGTAAATAACAAGTGAAAAAATGGTCAGCCTTATCAGTTGGACATTCCGGTTTTTATACTGCTATTTTGTAATTCACTAACGCTCTAAAAATGAATATTTCAGCCGCAGTAAAGAATCAACGTTGGCGGATTTTGGTTCTTGACATCCTTTACGATCGGTTACGATGCCTAGAGTACGGAGACCTGTACGATTTCGTCAACCTAGTGAGTTTGATAGGGGCCGTATAATGGGACTTCGGGAAGCTGGACTTTCTTTTCGGGCAATTGCAGTTAGAGTGCAAAGAAGTGTAGACACTGTGGTTAGGTGTTGTCAGGCATGGCTTCGAGAAGGTTGTACGCAAAGATCAAGGGGCACTGGACGCCGCCGTAGAACAATAGACCGTGAAGATCGCCGCCTAAGATTATTGGCCTTAAGGGACCGTTTCTCCACTACCAGGTCCATTGCAAATGAATGGTTTGCAGAACACGGAAGACCTATTGGCATGCGAAGTGTTTACCGACGAATTAGAAGTTTTGGCTTGTTTTCATACCGGCCACACTGGGTCCTCCCTTTAACTCGAGAACACCGACGTAATCGCCTTGAGTGGTGCAGACAACGGTCACTCTGGGATCAGGAATGGAACAGTATTGTCTTTAGTGACGAGTCTCGATTTTGTTTAGGCATGCACGATGGTCGTGCCAGGGTTAGAAGGCGACGTGGTGAAAGGAGGAATCCACAGTTTTTTGCTGAAAGACATGTTCATCACACTGTTGGAGTTATGGTTTGGGGTGCTATAGCTTATGGTTCCAGGTCACCTTTAATCTTCATCAGAGGTAACATGAACGTGCAGCGTTATATCCGCGAAGTTCTAGAACCCCATCTTTTACCCTATCTTGACACCCTGGCAGATCCAACTTTCCAACAAGATAATGCCCGACCACATGTTGCATAGACTTCTTTCAACATAATGATGTCACGTTGTTACCATGGCCACCAAGATCTCCCGACTTATCCCCAATTGAGCACGTGTGGGATATGATGGGTAGGAGATTGCTCAATTTGCAACGTCCTCCTCAGACTCTAGAAGCACTTCGAGAGGAGTTGGTGGTTGCCTGGAATGAGATACCACAGGAGGACATTGACCACCTGATCAGAAGCATGCCTAGGCGCGTTGGAGAATGCGTAGCACATCAGGGTGCATCCACACATTATTAAAGGTCAAAGGGCTTTAAAGCAGTGCAATCATTTTGAAATTTTTATCATTTACTTATTATGCTTCATTAAGTACTTATACAAAATTTTATTAAAATAAAACCATTTAAACTGGGTGTTCGGATTTATATGTCACTTAGTATATAAATTTTATTTTATTTTTATGTTGATAAAATGACCTAAATGAAGGAGAGTCGATAATTTCCCCAGTATTTTTTGTATTGTGATGCTCAAGTATTATGTTTGTCTTTCCGTTTTTCCGTTTTACCACAATTTCTGATATTTTTAATCTTTATCATGAGACCAAGATCGTGAAAATCAGTACGGCGAAAGAGAAATTAAATCACTTTTTCTGAAATGACATTCAGCCTTTCTTCCACTCTTAACGAAACAAAATATGGAAATATGACATCAAAAAGAAAATCGAAAATTGAGCAACCGACATAATGGATCTGTTAAATCAGTACATTAGGTAAGCATTTTTGCAAAATAATGGCATGCGAGTTTGCCCTATCGGCCATTTTAAGAAGCTGAACATAATTTCCAGCAATTTTCTTTGGCGACTTTTTTAAAGAATTGCTCTAGATCAAGTCGTTGATGAGATATGGCCGGCGTACTTATTATTGGGTCACCCGGTGCATCTACTATATCGCCAGAGTCGTCAGCCAATAACCGTCACAGTGGTGACTGGGCTATCAAAAGCAAGCTTCACTCACGATTCTGGTAATAGATGGCGCTTTGCACTGTCTTATTTCGATGATAATGTTTAAGTCAGTCTCTCTAGCAAATAGCTAGCCGTTTAAATGTCATTTGCATTACTCCATACGACCTGTGGCCTATATCAGTCCGCCTTACACCGTGCTATTAACAATTTATTTACCCCGCACTCAAAATATTAATTATTACTCAGTAATTAATTCGTAATAAATATATCGCACACACGCATACCGTGGTATCAATTAGCGTGACATACCACCGACACGCTCTCATACAGGGTGATAGGGTCTATGAGTTGAACTAAAATACAATCAGAATCTGAACTGTATATGCTTGCCCCCCGTCTTTGTGACCATCACCAACCGTATACAGCGTTGATATGACATACGATTTACTGAAAAATAGTTCTTGATTTTGTAGGTTTGTTGTGCGTATTTACTTAGAAACCTGACCGATAATGAACTCATGCTCAAGCCTGCAACGTCGCCCTCTGACGTTGACATACGACTGTCAACTGACACGAAACATAGAATGCGGTGTTGCTAGATCACATACGTCACATCTACCTCCTCGCTTATACAGGGTGGCACATCGAAAACAAAATCGACGGGTCTGAGCGTTTTTCCAAAAAAAAACTGAGCTGCCACTAAATGCGTCTGTTTCGTTTTCGATGCGTCACCCTGTATAACAACAGACATAGTTGTTGGTTGACTGGTTAGAAAGGTCCTGCGTTCTGAGACAGCGGTTTGAATGCGGTGTTGCCAAGTTGTGCAAAAAGTCATTGATAAGTGATATAATTGGAAAAGTGATGCAAAATGTTCAAGAGATATGATGCTAGGAAGAGCGACCTCGTTACCTCAGCCTAAACCAACTTTGAAATTAAGTAGAGTTGGGAGGAAGACCTGTGTCATCTATCGGATCAGAATAAATGGATGACTTTCACGCTGGATGCAAGATATCCGTCGTAATTCTTCGTCAATAGGGTGTCGAGCTTGTGGAACGATTTACTCTAGGAGGCTACTCCCAGTTCTACTGACCACAGGCAGTTCCGAAAATTGGAAAAAGCGGTGCCGGTGCCCCGGTGTTTAAGCTTCTGCCTGTTTCTGCCGTGGCGTCTGCACAGATGTATTCGACATCAAGGTCAACACATTATAATGCAAAATCTAATAACTCAATTTCCTCTTGCTTATTTGTAACTATATAAAAAATTTCATTAAATAAAAGCATTTTTACTGGGTCTTCTATTTTCTTCGACACTGAGTGGATTTCTTTGAACCGATTTAGAAATACGTGGGTCTTACCAAGAATGCTTTGATTCCTTTAGACCCATTGGTACCTCGATCAACAAAATCGCAACACGTATTGAAAGGAATCGGAAGAATTTGCCTCCTGATGAAAAGTTGCCATGGATTTCTTTCTTAGAAGAAAGCGGATAGGTTGTTAAAGATAAATGATTCTTCAAACAAAATGACCCTGTATACAGTGAGGCTCACGCTATATCATATCGCCTTACGCGCAATATTAAAGATTTATTGGTTTTCAATCAGACTTTTCAACCGTAAATCAAGCGAATTTTTCTGTTGCAGCTGGAACGTACGCTAAGCTAACCTGACTTTATTGGTTCTAATTATTCTCGGGTGCCTTCGGTTGCCTTAACGTCTATTACGCACAGGAAAGAATCGCGGTACCATGAATTGATCAATTTCAGCTGATAACAGAAATTACCGGCGATGTAACGTTCTTAGGTTCATAAACGTTATTTCTCATTAGGATATTCGTTTAATTTTCTAGATAATGAAAATGAAAGTAAGAATACTTGTTGATTAATGGCGAATGAAGAGAAACAATTCAACATGTGGTGTAAGTTTCACTTTTCTGCAGCTTCCTGTTTCAAAATAAAAAATATGCGTGGTTTTATCACAATAATTTCATTTTATCGTCTTTGGTACAGGATCATTCAGAAAAACGTGGCAATATTTCACTTCCAAAAATAACAAAACAAATCTCGACATATATTTATATACAGGGTGTCCGCAAAGTTGGGGTTTTCCTTTTCAGAATAATAATAATAATATTTATTTACTCAATGTACAAAGATAACAAACAATATGAGTAAATAAATATAAAATCAAAACAGGCCCAATAGAAGGCATCGCCTGTACATGGACCAATAATTTAAGTTGAAACTGTAGAATGCAAATGACAAAAAAGGCCAAAAATTAGCTACAGTAGATTATGTATTTAGTTGATGTTCGTATTTATGAGTTTATGAATTTCAGTCCTAGATATAGAATGTAGCCACTTTTTTAAATTTCTTTTGAAACACTTTCCGAAACGTAAATCTTTTAAGTCTTTAGGAATAATTTCATAAAATTTAGGCGCTAAATAGAGATATGATCGCTGCATTATAGATTTATGCGGTTGAGGAACTACTGTGCCACGAATTTTGTACCTGGTATGATGATTATGTTTAATTTTTTGGTCGGTGTTTACAAATTTATGGTAGTGAGTGATACTGTGTAAGAAATAAAGCTGTCTTATATCATACATTCGAACATCTGCATATAATTTTTCGGTGGGATAAAGTTTCGGTTTTTTAAATATCATTTTTAGAATACTTTTTTGAAAAACATCTAAATTATAGATATGTGAGAAACATGCAGCTCCCCATGCTAATATACCATATGTGAGATGAGGCTCAATCAGTGCATGGTATAATGTTCGAAAATATTTTTCTGTCAATATATTCCCAAGGTATTTAATTTTGTAGGATACAAATCTAACTTTCTTTAAAATATAATTGATATGGATGTCCCATCGTAAGTGAGACCACTCCAAGGTATTTTATGTTGGGCACTCTATTAATTTGCATTTTTTGATCATTAATATTGAAGGAGAAATTTGTGTAATTTGGCAGATGTCTAGCATAAGATCCAAATGGTAAAAAATGTGTTTTAGAGTAGTTAATGCTTAATTTTCTACTGTTAAACCACCGAATAATTTTGATAACATCATTTTCAATTACATTTTTCAGATCAGACCAGTCAGTGCCTTCATATAATATTGCAGTATCATCTGCAAAACTAGTTATTTTGCCAACACAATTAATTTGGAAAATATCATTTAAATATATATTGAATAACAGCGGACCTAAGACAGTTCCTTGTGGGACACCACACTTAATATACACTATTTCTACAACTACCCTTGAAAAAACAAAGGTAATGTGTAGTGAAAAGTAAAAAAAATAAAGGAGAAAGTACTCACTCTCCAGTTGGCAAGAAGGGCTAAGTACGTCTCTGCCCGAAATCATACCGCTCCAACAGAAAATGAAATCAGCTGAAGCGCTACCGAGCAGACGCAGAAACCACATTGATTGTCTTACATTTAATGGCACATCTTCTAACGATGAAGGCAAAATGTTGCGTAAAAAGTCTAGATATTGCATCCCGTCCAATCGATTTGGGAGAATAAATGGTCCAATGAGCATACCGTTCACCATGCCAGCCCAAACATTCACCGAAAATGTTTGTTGAAAATGTACCCGACGGCCAGCGTGCGGATTTTCTACTGACCAAACATGAGTGTTGCGAAAGTTATTCACCCCATTACGCGTGAACGTAGATTCGTCTGTCACCAATATGCACTTCAAAAAGTCCGGATTATTGTCATGTTGATGCAACAACCACTCACAAAACCGCACTCTTGCTGGAAAATCGTCAGGTTGAAGGGCTTGTACACGTTGGACGTGAAACGGATACAGCCCCTCTTCACGCAGCGTTTGCCATACTTTAGCTTTTGATACGTGCACTTCTCTAGCCACGTCTCTAGTGCTTGTTGAGGGATTCTCGTCTACGCGATTACCTCTACACGCGTGACCGTAACCGTCGGTTGAAGGTTGCATACTGACCTGACACACTGACCCCGACCCAGTTCTGTCGTCGGGTTGAGCTAGTGTCCTAGTACCACTCGGGGATGTCGCGGTTACAGGACGGTATTAAGATGTTTTTGGTGTTGTCTCGCTTCCCTTAAGACATTGGTGTATATGGTACTAAGAAAAATTGCTTATGTTTTCAAGATCTACACGTCGTGTAAAGGAAAACCCCAACTTTGCGGACACCCTGTATATATATATTGTAACTTAAGACGTGGTCATTGTCGTCTAGACCGGTTAGGTGAAAAATTAAAGCTTCCGCCTTTTGTCGGGTACTTCGACAAAATTTAAACAAAGAGGACTCTTTATACTTAATCTCTCTAGCTTTCAATGTTCTTTGCCATCATCATCAGGAGCTGTAATAACATTGAGAAAAGTAGCAACAATTGTACAAAATGAATTTAAATTAACTTAACGTATGTTAGGCAGAAGCTTTAATTTTTCACCTATATATATATATATATAGCTATTAAATATAGCGAATGACACGTTCCCAATCACACAAATCCATTTTGAAGTGCCTCTGTCGAGCAGTCACGCCGCATCTTATAGAAAAAACATTAAATACATATATAACTATAAATAATCCCTATTAATTTGAAAACGTAACAGCACGATAAATAACAAAGTCGACTGGTCGTTGAAAATTTCTGCAAATCCTGGGATTAAGCTCGCTCATTACGTGTCTAAGATATTCCGGCAATCTAGTAAAGTGACTTGCACAACCAGACCTGACATTTCTCTGCCGACTGTCGCACAACGTGTTCTCGAATTGGTTCAGTTCACGTAGGAACAGCGTGAAGGAAAAGAGAAATTGTACGAGGGTGGTTTCATAAATACGATTCCCAACGCTGTAGCTTTACCGCGCGTGAGCTTAAGCGAAATCTGGCAACACCGTCGAATTTGTCGGCTCCTCCACCACCGATACCAACAAGAAGCGCCTGAGTGTCCAGTTTCGTGGCCACATAATGATTCTCTTCAACACGCTACGAATAAGGTGCAATTTCTGAGTTTGATTTCCCAGAATTAAAAAATTTAATTATCAGTAATCGAATTTTTTCACTAATAACCTTTCTTCTACCCATTTTGAAAACCTTAACTACCCAAAACTATTTTAAACGTATTCTGACAGCTGTGATTAATAAAAACAATTGTCATGTTTTTTATTTTTCACAAATGAAAATAGGTTGATATGCTGTAATTGCAACATGTGTTATTTTTATGCTGCAAATTTGATTAGGGAATGATAAAGTTGGTCTTTTCTACTATATATTATCAAAATATGAATTGTTACCATTTTAAAACCTATACCACCCTGCTACATTTTTATTATTTGTGTTTGATAAGAAAAAAACTAAGATTTCAATAGTTGGGCCAACTGAAGAGGGAAGGGGCTCGTATATCCGGACTGTAAAAACAAAACATTGAAAAGAAAATTTAGTTAATAATGTTCTTTCAATGATAAATATCCAAGAAATATGAGACACAAATCAAGCAGTGTTTTAATTGTCGATTAAGAATTAGGTTTTGGAACCCATACATAGTTTCCCAATTAACTTTCAAATTCAAAGTTTGAGCGTTCCCCGATCGCAATAATATTTATTTTTTTGAGTCGTTAGAGTCGAATGGTAAAAATTTTTTTTCTAAGAGGCCCTCGATGATAGATATTTCAAAACATCGTTTCTGCAAGTAAGGCATTTTCACAATCCACTGCGGAGTAAACCTTCAAGTTTAGCGGAAAATATTGACCGTATTATAGAACGTGAGACATGTTGAAATCAGAAAAAAGCTCCGTAATGATTTACTTTTTGCCCGCGAGCGTGCTTGTCATCATCTCCCTTGTCACTTTTCAATTTTTAAGCCTGCTGCGGTAACCGCATAGCTCGGTCTGCCCCGCGATCTGGTATTTCTGCATTTCTCGGTGTACATTGTCATTTTTAATGGAGTACGTTTTTGCGAGATGATGTGACGCGACATGACGACGGCGCGAAGACGCTTAATGAACGGCAGGGGTATTTTATAAAAAACCTGAAAAACGACAAATTGTCAACTTGCAGACTAGGTAATTTTTACTGTGCAAATATTCTAATTACATGGAAAATGCAACACCGACTAGGAGTGCTGTAGTTTTGAGCATACTTTTGCAGGTTTTAGGTCTACTAGGTGGTTAAAATTTGAATTTTCCCATCATCTGCCATACCACACAAAGAAAAAAATATATAATATGAAACCTAATTAATTTTATACAGAGATCCAAATAAAACAAGATATCTAAAAAAAAGAATCACAATATATTATCAAAATAAGCAGCACATATGCTCCACCACTGGAGTGCAAGTTAAAAGAAAAAAAAGGAATGTCACAAGGTAGGGGCTGCTTGCCTCGTTCTCAAAATTTATGGTATAAAAAAACCCTAGAGAGAGAAAAAGACTGTTTAAAAATCTACTACTCTCTACTCTATGTCTGAGACAGAACTACACATTTAAAAGACTCATATACACATATAGATTCTCTTTTACAAGAAAACTACTTTTCTTTCTGTTCTAAAATAAGTTATGGGCGCTCAAAATTCAAAATCATGATTTAGGTAAGCTACTAAGCCTAAAAGACAGTGACATGTAGCCACTACACTATACAGGGTGTCCGCAAAGTTGGGGTTTTCCTTTACACGACGTGTAGATCTTGAAAACATAAGCAATTTTTTTTAGAACCATATACACCAATGTCTTAAGGGAACCGAGATAAAGGGCTCTGCAACATCAAAAATATCTGAATACCGTCCTGTAGCCGCGATATCCCCGAGTGGTACTAGGACACTAGCTCAACCCGACGACAGAACTGGGTCGGGGTCAGTGTGTCAGGTCAGTATGCAACCTTCAACCGACGGTTACGGTCACGCGTGTAGAGGTAATCGCGTATACGAGAATCCCTCAACAATCACTAGAGAAGTGCAAGTATCAAAAACTAAAGTGTGGCAAACGCTGCGTGAAGAGGGGCTGTATCCGTTTCACATCCAACGTGTACAAGCCCTTCAACCTGACGATTTTCCAGCAAGAGTGCGGTTTTGTGAGTAGTTGTTGCATCAACATGACAATAATCCGGACTTTTTGAAGTGCATATTGGTGACAGACGAATCTACGTTCACGCGTAATGGGGTGAATAACTTTCGCAACACTCATGTTTGGTCAGTAGAAAATCCGCACGCTGTCCGTCGGGCACATTTTCAACAAACATTTTGGGTTAATGTTTGGGCTGGCATGGTGAACGGTATGCTCATTGGACCATTTATTATTACCTAGACTTTTTACGCAACATTTTGCCTTCCTTGTTTGCCTGCGTCTGCTCGGTAGCGCATCAGCTGATTTAATTTTCTGTTGGAGCGGTATGATTTCGGGCAGAGACGTACTTAGCCCTTCTCGTCAACTGGAGAGTGAGTACTTTTTCCTTTATTTTCTTTCTACTTGGTCGCCCTCGTTTCACTACACATTACCTTTGTTATTTCAAGGGTAGTTGTTTCTGAAAAGGAAAACCCCAACTTTCGCAAAATGCCAAACAAAATCAAGAACACACTAAGAATTTCAGTCAACAACAATTAATATATCAGCATCTATAAAATACCCAATTAAAATGATATTTCACCTGCTCACATCAGGGGAAGAGATGGCATCCAACAAAATCGGCTCCGAAGCAGCTACAAAGCAGCTACAAAATAAAATTAAATTGACTGCTATTTGATTATTTTAAAAGATTCCTTAGCAACGCAGGTCTAATTGTCGCTATAAGTCGACATCGATAATTTTCTGATTTAAAAAAGATAATAATATAAATTTTCAATCGTCGTTTTTTCCATCACAGAAAAAAAAATTGTGTATTATACACGGAAGAAATACTAGATTTTAGCTTTCTAGTAGTTTTTTCCCTTGTATAATATAATTTTTCGCGTTCTTGGCCCTTGCATTCGCTGGACCAAATTTCAAAAACCGCAAGCCTTTTGCGACCTTGGCATAGTAGCAACAAGGTAAAAAATTCGACGAAATTCGAGTAATATATGCGTACATAATATCTTATTTTCGAAATTTTGTACCACTACGATACGTCCCCGTCAGTAGGCGTGTGAGGTAGAAGTGAGGATTTCATCGAAAATTCACAATCAACCCTCAGTGTGTTGTCTGAGAGGCATAAGACCCCATCCGACACCAAAACCACTAACACATCCCTATCGGTCGATATTACCTTTAACCGCAAATCAGACACAAATTGCAAAAAATCGGTAGCCGGCGAATTATCCACAAAAAGGAAAAAATTAAAAAACTAAATGACGTTAGATAATCATTTCGGCACCTAAAACGAAATAATTCCACGGGTTAAACCGACAATTTCGGTGGGGTGGAGTCGATGAGCGTCTGCGGTAGCCCCAGGAAATTCGCCAGATCAATTTAGGCCGAAGTGCTGACGAAGAGAAGGTCTATTAGAGTGATGGTGGTATACCGCAACGGAATGGTGAAAATTGATGCAATTTGGCAATTTGGGATTCGTTACGTGTACACTGGGGAGAGCTACCGATTCAAAAACGATTTACATACAGCGTGTTGGGATAAATACGAGCGGCACGGGTGTTAGGTATCTTGAAAAGTGTCTTTATGTCGATTTTTGTTGAACTTAGCACTAGCTGGACACGTTGTGAACAGGTTAACATATAAATAACCCGAGTTGCACCGTTTATACAGGGTTCCTTAATGATATGCGAATATTTAAGGGTGTGAAATTAATGTTAGTTTGCTTTATAAACTATGGTCCAAAAATGTTTCCTTACAAAAACTCGGGGTGTTTAAGTTTTAGGAAAAAAACGGAAATCAATTAATATTTTCAGAACCGCTTCAGATAATTCACTGATATTTAGTACGTAGTGAAAGTTAATAAAGTTGCATATTTTTCAATGCAAACATAATTTTTAGCTTTAACAGTGGCGTGCTTACGGGTATTGACTTCGATATTTTTTAAGAAATCATGGTACGCCAATGGTTTTTAGCCAAATTAAAATTATTTTTGAATTTCCCGTTCAATTTTAAACAAATGTAGAGGAATTAAGAGAAAGAATAGTTGCATCTTCTAACACAAAGCAGAGCTATATGCGTGCAAATATCATGTTCCATGATGAAATTGTTACGCCACTGGAAGTTCTGTTTCTCGCCGAGCCATCTAGAGAGGATGTGGTCTTCGGTAGTAGACCGGATGTGGAATCAGGTAGCCTGCAGACCACAAACCAGTAGGTGAACCAAGACGAAACTAACTGAAATGCCATTCACACTTTTTCGAGACGCTTTTTCCAATTCCATCAGAGACAGATGCCTCGGCTTCCTTGCTAACCTTGATAGGAAATATTCATAGAGTTATAGTGTCAAAGTCACACCAAAAATAGATCGTTCTATCGTTTTTATAAGATAGAAGGTTTTATACAATTGATGAACACAAGAACAAATAATATAATTAAACATAATTCATCCAATATTCGTTCATGTTTTAGTATTTCACGTTAAAGCTATACTATATCTGTAAGTTTTTTGTCCCTGATCTTTTATTTATTAATTTATTTTTCTCTTTGCCATACACCCTTCTGAATCGACATGAGCGATAATTACTACTAGGTACTACCAATCCTTTGCTCCGTAAGGCATTCAAAATTAAAATAAATAGTGCAAAATACTATTGTATACCGGGTGATTCAGGAAAATGTGGAAATATTTCTGGGGAATAAGTTAGTTCAAAAAATAACGTGAAACGTTCAGAAAATAGGTCCTGAAATGGCGCCTCACCTGGATAGAGGGCGTTGAAGTTATAACGCAAAAAATTCATATTCGGAGTAGATTAAGGTATTGACTTCAAATTGTGAACAGGTAGTACTGACATCATATCCAATTCATACAATAACTTTCATGGTTGTGCAAATTGGGAAAATCAGACACATGCGGAAAAAAGAAAACTATTTTAAATGTCTTTCTTGAAACATCTATTGCAATTGATAAAAAAGCTTCAATTTAAAAGTACGCTGAGATCAGTAAAGTTTGATACTGAAAATTGTATGTAGTGTGTTATTTGAACAATGTTCATGTTTTATCCTTACCCAATCTTGGGACATGCTTATATATATATATATATATATATATATATATATATATATATATATATATAGGTTCTGTTGACCAGGCAAAGTTCACTGACGGCCACTTAAAATCGACAACGTTATCGCTGTAGAGCAAGATAGTAAGAAAACGCTTGCCAAAAGTTTCTTGATGCAGAATTACAATTTTCGTAACTTTTAGATACACGCGAAGAAAATATACGCCCGTAAAAAAACTAAAATAGCGCGACATTTATTCAGAGTAGAAAATTAATACTTTTGAAGCCTCTACTCAATCTCAGTGAAAAACTAAAATCAGAGGCGTGATGTACCCAACAAACGGGTTTGAAATTGTCCATCTGAAGACTGTGCAAGCACATCGCACAACGGCATCATGCAGGAAAGCCTTGAGGAACAAAGTCCGTTGACATAGCGGTAGATAAGAGTCAGGTTAGAAAAGTGTAATCGATCAGTCGCACAAACCTCCTCTGAAGAGCATCGATCGTGGATAGTGTAGTCGAGGCGGTAGCACCCAAAAGATGTGAGCAGTCCTCGAGGCAAAGCCTTATTTGGACCTTGCACGGAGTGAAGAAAGGTACTTCCAGCAGACACCGTCTTGGCACTTCGAATTCCTGCATGTAGAGTGCTACCATTAGCAAAGCTGTGGATCGATTCCGTCGTATAGGAAAGGAGGTGGTTGATATGGTGCCGGAGCCTGGACCGATCTCTGAGAAACACCCGCGTTGTCATTTTGGGATGAAAAGGATCATCCTTCAGTTACGACGGATATCTTCTACCCATCCTGATCTGATAGGTGACTGCGTTGTTTGATATATTCACCTTGCCACAGGGTAGTTTTCAAGTCATACCATCTTGATTTCAGACCTATCAATTTAAATGAGTCATCAAACTGATTATACGCAGCGAACTTTATAAAATTTGCGTCCAAGTAATATAGACATAAAGCTAAATGCTAGCTTCGTAACCTTCAATTCGCATATTACTTGTACATCTTCTTTTGAAAAGACATACTCTGCCATCAGGTTAGCGCTGATATCTCTACGGATCGGAGAATTATATATTTCTTTACGCACATCCTATCAAGCGCAATGTCCCGAGGGTGATTTTCTAAAGGGTATAATGAAAACTGTGTGGTAGAAACGTTCCCCTTGGACATGGTATCCTCCGTGGACAGCTAGGCCTTTGAGAAGCGGTGCGATCCAAGCTGCAATGATACATCTATAATTCCACTTATCGATTCACACGGTCAAAAATCCTCTCCCGAGTTGCCGAGCGACGAATTTATCTGATCGTACCCAAGTACCACCATGATATTACAGTACGCGATCCGCATAGGCGCATTTCGACGGGTTTCAGGGCTCCAACAATATAATAAGTATTTTCTAAAGTTTTAATTTTGATTTTAACATTTTCTCTTCCAGTGTTTTTAGTTTTCACTTTTCACGCCTGTTGGAAGTACCCGAGAAGGATATTGGAAATGAGGTGAAAGGTCCAATTTTTTTCAGTTTAGCTGAAGGTTTCTCCATGTTTATTTCAATTTTTGTAATCGATATCTGATTATACTAACCGAACATCACCTACCGCGTGTTTATAATTTTATCCTATAGGACATTTGCAAACTTCCAAACCCTTACAGGAGAAAGCCTTTCTACTCAAATTTTTGTTTCAACACATTCATACACTTCTTTCCAGTTCCTCAACGACATTTTGACGCATTGACACAAACTGTTCAAGATTTTCAACGTACATACATGCAATTGTAGTTGAGAACTTTTTTGTTTTCATTTCAGTGTATAGTGGCACCATCGGTAAGGGTACCCTGAACATAACCACGTATTTAGAGGTTATTGCAGATTTAACGCGTACACGACAGTCTTTCATTCTGCTCAAAAAGTCTTGGATGGATATTTTTTTATACGGAAATTTGTTTTTCCAAAATACCACTTTTCATAAATACCTCGACGTAAATATCAACACAGAACAAGTGACCACAAAACATATACTGCAGTGACGTTGGAGAATACACCACAGAAGATCGATTATCGGTCACAGGATGGAATGGATGCGAATTTTGACAGCGCTGCGTTGCCATATTTCCTGAGATATATATAAGTAATTATATATACGTTTTCTGCATTTTAGTATCAGTGTATATGCTTTGTGTTTGTTACTATTCAAATTTTATTAATTTCGAAGTTGCGAGGCTTTATTTTCAGATACTTACTCATAATCTTAGGTCTATGTCTATAGTAATTGCATTATGCACCACGGAGATGTAGGGACTGACTCGTTTTAAACATAGGGGTGTTTTAGAATGAAGGAGAGGATATGATGTTTTGATTGCTATAAACAAATTGATCAAACCATAGTAAATGTACTATTATGATGAAGAATTGGTTGTAATAAATTTTATATTCATTTTCCCACATAATACAGACAAATCCGTATATTTCAACATGTATGCAGCTATAATGATGAGATGCAAACACTCGGTATGCAGAGTTAAGTAAATTCGAGATTTCCACGCATTAACAAGCGTCCAAACATGCTATTAGATTTTTTAATAGCTATTATTTGTCGCATTTCCATTGGCTCAAAGATAGATTCAACCGCCTTTTGTGAATTTTAAGAAAAATCAAAATACATGAAAGTTATCTCGTTTTCTCTGTAAAAAAGTATCATGTTGGAATCAAAAAGTTCTCTTGTTTATATTTTTTGGCGACAAAGACTCGGAAAAATTCTATTGATTCAGTGAATTCTGTGCGTGAAAGTTTCGATCTGTAGCAGCACAGACCGTAAACAAAAATGATTAACCGATATTTGCATATTCCCTATTGATTACTTAAAATAGTTAAGTACGCCAATGCTGAGTTGGCCGTGGGGCACCAGTCTACCCATACCATCACTGTAATCACTTCTCGAGCTGACACATTTTTACCATCGATATCTCTATATGTAGCTGTCAATTTGGGTGTTGTCGAACAATTATAAAACGTTATGGCTAGTTATAGTTGTTAAATAGTTGTTAACTCAGAGATGGGTGATAGTGAGCTTCACTCAACGGTATAATTTCCATCATTTTTTTCTATTCTTGCGTTGACGTTCGCCCTGTTATCGATCAAGTATTGTACTTGGGCCTTTTATTGGTTCATTATTAGATCAATAGCAAA
The DNA here is from genome assembly GCA_963669975.1 of Acanthoscelides obtectus. Classification (NCBI taxonomy): domain Eukaryota; kingdom Metazoa; phylum Arthropoda; class Insecta; order Coleoptera; family Chrysomelidae; genus Acanthoscelides; species Acanthoscelides obtectus. The sequence goes on along the minus strand of CAVLJG010000008.1, from coordinate 3,482,843 downwards.
TCCAATGAGAAAGAGTAAGGAAGACGGAGATTGGTTCTTTGTTTGAATTAATGTGTTGATTGATATTGCTTATACAATGGTTGAGAAACAGACAAGTAGAATGTTATTGAAAAATCCATGTCAAGAAAGACGTGGAAGTTAGTCATCCACCAGTGCCAATAACAGAAGAAAGAAATATATTGTTCTTCTGGGTCAAGGTTATTCTGTTGCAATGGAGTTAGAGGAAGGCGCTGATCACTGACAATATATTGGAAGAAACTCAGTAATGTCATTTTGACCTTTCGATTTTCTCGAAAATCCTTAAGTTTCTTAAAATTTTTCTTGATTTCTGAAAAAACTAAAATTTAGCCAATTCGTTTTTATTTTTTCTGACTTCATTTTAAGAAATATCAGAAACAGTCATTGTTGGTCATTATCATCACAGCGACGTTAAAATAAGAATATTGACAATATTGCCTGCGATCGATAGGCATTAACGTCATTGCCCGGCCAATAATGTTAATGTCCAATTATCATTTCCGCCAATAGACGTGGGAAGTTAAATTCGTGAATTAGCCACCATGAGCAAACAGTAATGTGATTTAGGCTGTTCGGTTTTCTTGTAAATCCTTGAGTTTCTACAAATCTCTCTTCATTTTCACCGACCTCTCTGAATGCTTGATATGGGCAAAAATTAAAAACCGGGCAATATTGTTATTGAATAGAATATTAACAATATAGCCCGCGATCGATGGGCATTAACGTCATTGTCCGGCGATTAATGTTAATGTCCAATCTATCGATCCTTTTTCGAGAGGGGCTGTAAAAGCTGTCCCCTTTCTGAAAAAAACTCAGCAGCAGCGGTATTTCAATATTTAGGCAACGCTCATAACCCTACGTACTTGATTATGAAGGAAGCCTATTTTACAATGTCGGATCGGTCAAGAAACCTTTGTTTTGGACTCGTGCCGGCGATTATAATGACTATAATACCGACGGAACTACTTATCCAATACAACATTAAATCTGATGACCTGTAGAAAACACGGCTCCCAATCAGAGTACCGACGACCCCAGTGTTTTGATGATCAATAACAATGGCGCCCTTTGTTCCAGTTCAGTTTCGGTTGAACATCCGGACCACCAGAGCGCGGGTCGTACCGTACCATGCCGACAGAAGTACCAAGTAGTCATTACACGGACTGACTCAGCGCGTATTACACGTAGACGCCTGGTTGCCAAGTTGTTTGCAGAGAAAATGCCCCAAGAACTGTATCAGCAAGATAACATTCAGGTACTTCATCGTCGAGTCCAAACTTGATACCTTCAAGTATTTATCTCACTGTGTTTACTTGATTTATCATTCCTAACCCATTAACGTCTAATGTGTCTTATAATTTAATCTTATTTTTGTATGTCCGAAGAGTTGCCTGCTAATTTCCTCTTTCGATAAAAAAATGTGATTCCCATTCCGCCTGGCAGGTACAACTAAGCAGGTACTTATAATAGTTATGAGATACAGAGTGATATAGCACCACCTCGCAGTACCTCCTATAAGGCCTCAACGTGATAGGAACATATCATTTTTTCTCCCTGAATATGAATTCTCCGAGGCAGAATTGTGTACGCGGCGCTAATCGAGATTCGCCACTCACGTCTGCACTTAGACTGGACATTGGCGTACTATGGTACTACCTTTGGCATTATAAGGGAATGTCAAATAAAATCAAAGTAAGTGCAAAAGTGGCGGTGTACCTAAAGGGACGTTGTTTTATTCTACTTTTAGGGTCGCTAGTCGTACCAAGATACTTCTGGGGTTGGTATTGTGGTACCGTGTAGGTTCCTGCTAACACGGATGCGTTCTACCCAAAGTACGTCAGCGGTACTACCATACTTGACTATGGGCAAGCTGAAATCGACTTGAGGATTCAACTAGTATATCAATTTTTGTAGCTAACATAATATATATGTGCTCAAGTAGTACCTGCATTTGCATGGCGGTATCACTATAACCGCCACCGTTACGGAGTTTGCTTCACGAATGTTAATTATGGTTCCTATTACAATTTCTTGTTACCGGGCCATGCCCAAACAGACCAAGAGTATCCTGGTACTTCCTTCACGGACGCTAGTGATACTCTAGTGGTACGATTCATACGCTGTGAGTAGTACCTCTTCTATGGTGATACCCATGCCTTAAATTTTAATTTTGGTTTCTACTTGAGCTTTTGTTATTGAGACATGCCTGAGCAGAACCTCAGTACCTTAGTACTACTATAGTGGACGTTAGTGGTACCTCGCTAGTCGTACCAAATACCCGTAGGGGAATAGGGCAAGTACGCGTCGAAGGAACAAACGTTTTACAGAATTAAAATGTATGCACGCGGGTGGTACCTTTGACGTGGTGGGGCTTGATAGATGTCGCTCTTACATTGTTACCGATTACTAAATACGCTAATGGTACTGCCCTAGTCGTACTAAATTCACATCGTGAAATCAGCCTAGCACGGTCCGAGAACCCAAACTAATGTGTCGGTTTTTCATCACCAACATGGATATGCACGGGTAGTACCTCCATTAAACCGCGGTACGACAATTGTCGCTTTGACGGGGGTTCTATCGGCAAGAGTTTTTGTTACAGGGACATGGCTGAACAGAACTATAGTCCCTTGGTACTTCTATCATGGACGCCAAGTCGTACCATACACGCCAATAAATAAGCTGAATGCGGCTTGAAAGAACAAACTAATGTGTCTGTTTAGCAGCACTAAAATGAAGGCACACGGGTAGTACCTTTATGTCGCGGTACGATCGTGGCCGGTGCGGTACGGTAATACTGACCAACATTAATTTTAGAATTTTAGATACACTCCTTTCCAGATTTCTCAGTCGCTGGTACATATCTGAACAGTACTAATATTCCCCTTAAAACCTCCAATTAAGTCAGTAGTACTGCCCTTATCACATGACAAATAAGCAGAGTACAACCCGAAGGAGCAAACTGTATCAGTATTGTAGTTACCTATATTTTGTTATAAAGCCCAGTTACTCGTGCATACCTGAATAGTACTAAAATTTCTTCATGTTTCCTAACTATGCTAGTGACCTAGTCGTACCGATCAACGTTTGTTTGACGGATTTGTATTGAAGCTACTTGACCTCCGAATACGCAAGTGGTACTGCCCTAGTCTCACAACACAAATGACGTCAAGAAAGCCTGGAGGAACAAATTAAAGCATCACTGTTCTCAGCAATAAGATGCATTTGCAATAGTAGTACTCTGCTGCGGTACGACTGTGTTTTTTGGTAGTACCGATACCTGCTTGCCGGATATGTTCTTGTTTTAGAAGATATTCGTCCCTGTTGCAAGAGAATGCCTGGACGGTGCTAAAATTCCTCGATCTTGTATAACCACGCCAATGGTACTGCCCTAGTCGTACCGTACACACGCCGTGAGGTAAGCCGAGTACAGCCCGAAGGAACAAACTAATGTGTCAGTTTTGCACCGCTAAAATGTATGCGCACAAGCAGCACCACCGTGTGCTGCGGTACGACCGTGCGGTGGTACCGAACGGCGTTTGTTTGACGGATGTTAATTGCTTTTCTTGCTCGGTTCTCACTCCTTTATGGCACTCTCGGTGTGAAGACTGAGAAGGAAGCGGCCGGTCACTAGCAACTCGACTCAGCGGTGGTTTGATTTGAAAATTCCTACTCTGATACAGCTCGAGCTATCCGTAATCGTAAAAAGTTCCCGTAATATTCAATTTGAGTGATGTCGGATGCGAGGTACTGCCAAGAAACACTTACGTGATGTTAAATCAGGTTCGTACGTTGTGACTTTTAATAATAATAAATATAGATATGTTTTGCTGCAGATCATAGATCGTCTTTCGATAGCTAGAATAGACTTTATTGTTGTGGGTTCCCCACAAAAGATGTCAAGCAGGGTTTGCTTTCATGATCTCGCAAACCGGTGGAGGAGAAATCACGCTGCGAAAAAGCTATCAGAAAGCCATGATCGCCATCTATAGGACTGTAGCAGACCCAGATCTGGGAGGCTCATCTCATGACGGCATACTGGGGAAGAGCTCAGAGAGAAAAACATCCACCCATCTGCAAAGCTTCTCTGGAAGGCCACCTACAAGAAATACTCATTAGTACTCCACCTGTATAACATACTCGTATCTGCCCATATACTCGTAAAGGAAGACTCATATCTCGGAATTTTTCGTCAGTAGTCTTGCAATTTCCTTTAGCTGCCCTTTACAACGGAATATGCGCCTATAGCATCTCTAACATTAATATTGCGTTAAATTTAATGACTCGTTTCCTCAATAAAATCCACGTAGCCGCGATGTGGTCATACTTCGGCTGCCGGGAAAATCTTAGCGTGTTTATTATTGGTCGCATTCCACGGAAGCGTGCTACATTTCCATGGCCTACGTCGTTGAAAGGAATCATTTACCTCTCGTGGATTCATTGCATTTCGCACATATCCGATGTCGGATATTGGTACAGTCAACTAAATTTTCAGGAAGATGAGACGTGTCCATCGCCTTGTCGAATGTTCTTTCAACTTAGGGAACAGGTGGTAGTCACTGGGTGTCAAGTCTGGACTATAAGGTGGGTAAGTGATGATCTCCAGTCCACTGTTGCAGAAGAACGAACGTTGGACAGGCGACGTTGTGAATTTAACATCTGAATTTATTTGATGTCTCGCAGAAGTTACAACCAGCAAGCTCAAAAAGCACAATTTAGTTACAGCGATTCAGTTCGGAGTACAAAGTGGGAAAAGCGGTTCAGATTTTCCTCATTCCCAAAGGTATGATATTGCATAAAACTGCAACGCATTGACTAGAATGACGAGATAAACCTACTGCCTTCATCAGTCCGACCACAGACATCCAACATTCGACTGTCCTTTTTGCTAACTCATCAGCATAGTCTAGGTCTGATGTCAGATAGACAACGAACAAAAGCCTAGCAACTATCCTTCATCCGGAGTATGAAATAAAAACAAATGAGGCAGCACAAAGCGCCATCTGTTACACTTACTGTACCAAAACTCACTCATACTAATTTGAGCTAAAATATAAACACTTCCAGGTTGCGATAATCATCGGCATCTATACAGGGTTATCCAAATTAAGTGTCCACCATTAGTAACTTTGTTATTAGTAAAAATACAAAGTTGTTTGAATTAGCAAACTAGTAGCATTTTTAACGCTGGTAAAAATGAGAAATAAAAAAAAACAATTGAGAGTCGTTATTTTGATTTTTTTCAGTAAAATAACATTTTTTTAAATGGAAACCCCTGTATATTATATTTTTTTCTGTTAAAGCATCAAATTTTAAACAAAAAAGTTCATAATGACTTTTCCGCTAAAGTAAAAAATAAAGTCAAAATAACGATAAATATTTTTAATTATTTGCAGTATTATAATATTAAGACGGCTATGAAAACAACATGGCGTTCGCGATTTGACAGCATTAAGATAAGCGACAAATTGTTAAACTGGACATACTCGCAACTAGAAGGCTTTGGAAAACAATGATAAAATCAAATAATGTCAAACATTAGTGTAAATACTTGTTTATAAGCTTTATTGTGTCATTAATTTAAAGAAAAATGTTCTCCCATGAAGAAAAGTGTGATATGTTAGAATGCTATTTAGTGTGCAGAAAATCCTCCTTGAGAGCAAGAGAATACTACAGTGAATTATATCCCGCTCGCATTCAACCGTATGAACGATATTTTCTGAGACTTTATCGAAAATTTAGGGGCAACGAAAATGTTTTTGCTAAAACAAGGGCAAAAAAAGAATTCATAATAAGCGAGGCCACGGAAATTGCAGTTATTGGATATTTTGAAGCTTATCGTGAGAATTCAATAGCAGATATTCTCAAGGACTCTAATTTCAGTTATGGTACTGTTCAAAGGATTTTAAAAAAATACAAATTTATTCCGTATAAGTACCGACCAGTTCAAACGCTTTTGGCAGGGGATCCAGAGAGAAGACTTGTTTTTTGCCATTGGTATCTTAGCTTCTGTCGCCAAAATGTAAATAACTTTCGTTACCTTTTATGGACAGATGAATCAAATTTTTCAAATTCTGGAATGTTTAATAGAAAAAACCACCATTATTGGTCAAGAGAAAATCTTTTGTTAGTACATCCAAGAGGCCCACAAGTCCGTTTCAGTTTCAACGTTTGGTGCGGTATAATTGGTTCAAAAATTGTTGGCCCGTTCTTTTATGAGGGAACCCTAACTGGTGAAAGATATGTGGAATTTATGTCAGAAATTCTGACTAATTTCTTAGACGAATTGGATCTTATAAGTAGACATCATCTGCATTTTCAGCAAGATGGCGCACCTGCCCACAACTCCAGAGGTACTTATCATTTTCTAAGTACTACTTTTAATGATCAGTGGATAGGAACAAATGGCCCAATACAGTGGCCTCCCAGATCACCAGATCTAAACCCACTTGATTACTTCTTGTGGGGTTACTTAAAGAACCAAATTTACAAGCGAAGGTACGACCTTGACGCGTTAAAGACTGCAGTTAGGGAAAAGATAACCCAGATAGATGGTAGGACCATACTTAAGACAGTTCGAGCAGTTGAAAAACGTGCCCAAAAATGTATTGAAGAACAAGGTGGTGTTTTCGAGCATCTTCTTTAAAAAAAATTGTTATTGTATTTTGTAAGATTATAAGTTGATGTTGAAAATAAAGTTTGTCGATACAATTTAATTGTTTCAGATTGGAGGCCATAACTTCAACAATTTGTAACCTAGGAGAAAAGTTATTGTAAGCTTTTTTGTTTAAAATTTGATGCTTTAACAGAAAAAAATATAATATACAGGGGTTTCCATTTCAAAAATGTTATTTTACTGAAAAAAATCAAAATAACGACTCTCAATTATTTTTTTTTATTTCTCATTTTTACCAGCGTTAAAAATGCTACTAGTTTGCTAATTCAAACAACTTTGTATTTTCACTAATAACAAAGTTACTAATGGTGGACACTTAATTTGGATAACCCTGTATACAAATTAAATAAATCAAATCAAAGAATCATTAACGACTTTCTAAGTTACCGCGATTAATGCGATTCAGCGATTGTAATCAGTAATATTTGTTCAGGATGGCATAATGAGATAAGTGCTCTTCGTATCGCTAGGAATGCAAGTAAAAGTCACATGTATTTTCCATACAAGTCGATTTATTGAGTTTTCTGCGATATATGTACTTAAAAGGAAATCGATAATATTGTTGAATCATTAACCGTAAAGATACCTGTTTTTGCTTACAACTTTGCACGTAAGGTTATCGTTTTCCTATAAGCAATCGCAAATAGCGTCTTTGCCATTCAAGAGCGTCAAAGTAGCCAAAACGCTCGCGGAGCGACGACGGAACGCGTCTTTATTTCCAGAATTGTAGATGTCTTCATAATATGATGTAATAAAGAGATATACAACTTTGCAACTATAATAAAAATAAATATAAATTTATTCAAGCAATAATTACAAACAAAACGTGAAATATAGTCAGTACTTGAAATTAGTTATCGTGTGAATAGTGGGTACTATTCTTCAATTTATTTCTGACGTTTTCGCTGCTACCTTATCTCAAAATAGCTTTATTTTAAACATTTTTCTTACTGACAACGTTCAAGATATACAGGGTGGACCATCCATGTGTTGACGGAATATTGCTCATAAACAAATACATTTTGGGAAAATCGATTAATGGGATGTTTGTTATACATGGCATTTGAGGGCACATTTCTAAAATATTGGCCATTATACAGGATGTCCCAGTTTCGACCTAGATATCCTTGGGAACAAATAAATTGTTGATTAGTTACAAACTGTCAAAGTTAGCTTTGTGAGCATTATAATAAAAACGTGTTTAAAAATGGATTGTTCTAAAGAAGAAATGGTCAATATGGTGTTTGTTTTGGGCGAAGCCCAAAGAAATAGTTTCCTAGCATCTCGCATTTATATGCAAGGGTACAACGAGAACGTTTTGAATCAAGTGGGGCAGTGGAATATAGTAAAAAATGTATAGATAATCCAAGAGTCACCAATGAGGCGAATCAGTTGGAGCAGAAACAAATATATGCAGAACTTCTGTCCAAAGGATTATTCACAAGTATAGGTACCATCCATACCACCTATGCTTGCATCAAGGCCTGAATTTTTTGATCGAGCATTTGCCTTTTTGAGGATGTCAACCTGCAAACTCGGATGCGCATTATCATAATCGTGTGCGTAACTATTTGGACACATGGAGTAACAAGAGTTGGATCGGCCTATATCTTGGCCTCCTAGATCACCAGATATGACACCGATGGACTTCTTTCTATGGGGCTACGTTAAGCAACAAGTACATAGATATCCACCATCTACCCCGGAAAATATGAAGGAAAGGATTAAGGATGCTTTTCTGAACATGCTAAGGGATGTGCAACGGTCATTCATCCAAAGACTACGGCTGTGTATTCAACATGGTGGAGATATTTTCGAGCAGTTTTTGTAGATTAGGTTGTGATGGTTCAGAGTGTTCCGACCATGTGAATTTCCCGCGCGTGCAGTGAACACGCTCACAACGTCTTGTAAAACTCTTTTTGTTGTCGGTGAATATATGTAGTGAGTTTTATTAACCACGTCCATCGCAAGGTCTTGAGTGGTGATAGTTGTTTGTTTATGTTGTTGTTATAGTTGTTTTTCTCTATTACGCTTGAAGCTAATTTATACTGTTCTGATTGTTATTAGTTTTTACGTCAAATCTGTACTCTTAATGGCAGTATGGAACTAGCCCACTGTTTGTCTTTTGTTTCCATGGATGCTGTGATTTTTTTCCTTAATTTTGGTGTGATGTTCTATTAAAAACCTAATAACTCGAAATCTTGTAGTTTTATCTGAATCAAACCTTATACCAAAAAAAAGGTTAGAAAAAATTGAATCCAAAGTTGCACAAATATACAGGGTGATGCTTTTGAAATTTTTGAGAAAAAGTACAATTCGCGTTTTTGACCACCCTGTATGAACAAAAATAAAAATTCGAAAAAGTAACAAATAGGATGAAAGCTGAGGTGTGTAAGTTTTTTTTTGATACAAAATTCAGCACTCCAAATTTCAAAATGGCGGATTGAGGGGTTGCCGAAGTGGACGGTTTTTCTGGACAAAATACCTTACATCTCAGTAGCTAATTACCAAAACCCCATAGTATTTTATATCACTGTTCTTCTTTTGAATTGGTTTATCCAAATATGCAGTAAAATTTGAGGTATTCCATTTAAAAAATCACAACTTGATGTAGGTCAAAATTGGGACACCCTATATAATTGCCAATATCTCAGAAATGTGCCCTGAAATGTCATGTATAACATGCCATAAATGGATTTTCCCAAAATGTATTTGTTCATGAGTAATATTCCGTCCACACCCTGTATATTACATATTTCGATAGATATGTCTCAGTGCAACAATAAACTTTAAGAACGAAAAATACCGCATATAATGTTACGTCCAGTATACGTATTCGGCTAATGACATAAATTTAAAATAGATTTCAGTATAAAAATGATGGCCAAGGTATTCTGTCCGTAGGTACATGAGAAAACGCTAGTCAACTGATTCGCATGGTTTTGTGGGCAGCGCTCGGAAGCAGTTGAAGACCTACAATAATTATTGTGGTCAAGATAAAATGACTGTCCGTCGCTTCGTCTTCTCTGGCGCACTTTTGTAGGAAACCTTACGTATACGATTTGTGAAAGATGTGAACGTATAGTGTGTGTCAGTATGTACTTCATACTTATTTTATTGGAAACGTTGAACGCTGACCTTTTTTATACAGGGTGTTTATTTGAAAACCTCTCACCACGGATTTATCAAAAATCACTGATGAAAAGAAAATACTTATCAAAAAAGCTACTCCACCCCCTTTCACCCTCTTTCTCAATGATTTTCTTCTGGCAAATTTAATAGTTTATTGATTGTGTAATTTCACTCGTATTATATAATTCTTTCTCAGCGATTTAGTATGATGTTGACGATTAGCAAAAGACTTTGTAGTTTTTCTCCGTTAGTTGGTTTCCTATAAAACATATCATCTTCAAGGCCACCTTCTTCTAGAACGTTACGTGTTCTGCGTGATTCGCTTTTCTGTTTCCGTTGAGGCCGCGGTGCAGGGGTCGTTTCGTCATTTTCCGGACTCCGGGATATTAGGCCCCAAGCGCCAATTCATGGACTAGCAAACTTTTTTTTGTGTAACTTAAGTTTAGTCATTTTGGTTTGGGTGCTACGTCTTTCATTTGTTTATGGAATTTTTACCCTCAGCGTCACTAGAAACAGAAGAGAATCATCATCCTTTCTCCTTCAGTTGGTTGCATCTTGTTGCAGTTTTGCAAATTGGTGGAAGCCATCCCCTTGAAAGTTTATATGAACTTTTCATCTTAAAGAATCCCCTCCTGAAATTTAGCCACGTACTTAAATAACACCCTGTGTAACATTTATCTGTGTACGGCTACCCATACCATACATCTCCGTTTCCGATAAATGTGTGTACGCAGCCTGAGCTGAGCGCCTCATTTGAATGCTTGTATCGTGACGGAAGTGCTACAGATGATGTAGATAGAAGAGCGTGCATGTGTAAAAACAATTATTATGGTCTGTGGTACACGGCGTGTCGACTGTGAGCCCGGCATAGAGAAACCGACAACTGGTCACTCGGACATCTATCAAACATCTCTGTAGTTATTTATGGGTCGATTGCAATGGTCCCAGATTAGTACATGCGAGAGTACGCGCTCTGCTCACAGCTTTATTACGCATTAAATTTCAAAAGTCCATTCTAGAATCTAACTGTTGCAGATCTTTAATTTCTTCCTAAAGGTAGGTGGTATGTTCCGGTAAATGAGAACTACTTCCCATTGACACAGTTGAAATCGTTGGGTGACTTAGTAGCACTTGAATTCAAGATCAGATTTATACAGACATAGTTCAAATGATCTCGGTCGTATGCGTTTTGGGTCGCTAAAACCGAATCACATGCATCTGATACCGTTTATCATGTTGATCTGCATATTTGACGAAAAATCGCAAAACTGTGCGTTTTTTGAGACTCTGAGGTGCAAAAAACTATTTGAAAACCGGTCCAGTGGCGGCAGAGAAAATGAAAAAGTAGAAAAATCAGTTCAGACTTTGTTTTTTTGACTTTTCAAAGGATCCTGATCATTTGCAAAAAAGACTTCAAAGAAAACAAAACTTTTTTGATTTTAGTGCATTTATGCGTTCCCTATCTTGGTAATTCTACGCATCTAACTGTAATACTGCAATAATAGCAGTCAGGTTCGGGTGTTTTGCTCTAAAGATGAATAAAGAAAATTATTACCTGCTTTCGTCCAAATTATTTTTTCTGATGTTCCTATATGCAAACTTTAAAAGACAGATACAGATGTCAGATCCTATGACCACGGCACTGCCAATTCCTGACAACGAGAAACCTCGCAGCGAAGCATTTCCATCATTTTCCACACACGGAGACATAAACATTCGAAGTGATTTGTACACTCCGGATTCCGTATTATTCATAATAGCCGGCATATGTTCGATCTTCGCAAATAGTAGGTGCGTTGGGTGGACGGCCAGATGCTCATTTGTCTTGCGTTCCATGCCACAGCATACTTGACCTCGCCCGTTGTCGAGTTGGCTATGGAGAAAGGTTGAGCATCGCCACGACGCCGCCGCTTTCTTCTGACCATAAAAGCTCGGGATCAATTAACGCAGGCCTGATCAGAATGCGATTGTCTATTTTGCTACCATATACAGGGATGTGGCATGCAGATAGGCAAATGGGTTTCAGATAGTTATGAGTCCGCGTAGTTATCTAGCAGGAAGGTGAGGCTGAATACGAAAATATCGCTGATTTTATGAAGAATTCTTTTTACACCGGACACCGCTTTTTCTAAAGGATACTCCATCCTCTTAACCCAATTTTGAAGCACATTTTCGATAGTTTGTGGGACTATTTCATCAATAGCTCGACGGATGTTTTAGTGGCCTGAAAAAATTCCGTCACGCTGATACCATCTTCATCGTGAAAAAAGTGGGGACGAATAATCCCACCACTCCAAACAAACAGTTAGTCTGACAAATTGGTTAAGGCTTTCGCGGCCAGTTGATAAACCGCTGTCTTGATTCGGGTCTAAACGCCGTCGTCGGTTGGAATTTCTTCCTAACTTTTCGCTAGCACGAGTGGCAAGCTTCTTCAGACGTCCTTCCATTTCCGATGCTGGATGTAGGCTGACGATTTCTCCAGCGCAGTTTGTATTTATACCGGAGGGTAGGTGCCGTGGCTTGTTCCGCTTCGGTTGACTTCGGGATGTCGATCGGCACTGCTCGGGAGTTTCTGAGGATCGGGTGCCAGATCGGGTTGAGTCTGAGGGTCTCTTCCTTCCTGTTGAAGCAGTGGCGGCTCGTGAGGTAGTGCCACGGTGCCATGGCACTACCTTGTCTTCTTCAAAAAGAATATTTTTTTCAATCTTCAATGTTTTACTTTATTTTTTGCTTTTTCATTTTTTTTTTTGGTATAAATTATATGAAGTGACAACACTGACAACGTGACAACACCGCAAGCACCCGAACCACGCGACGAGATATAAAGCATGCCTTGACCTTGACGTCATCAACTTGTGCCAATGTCGGGCCGGCCCAAATAAAAAGAGAGAAATTTTACCAGCATCGCATACGAGCGACAGAGATAACGCTACAATACACATTTTTATATGAGGTGAATAGCGAAAGACAAGTATAATTTGTGCCAGGCACATCATCAGTCGTAATTCGTTATCAAATGATATCGGCGGTGTTTTTGTTCGGTCGGTCGTTTCGCTATGATTACGTCTAGTGCTGATTTCGGTCTTTTTTTACCTGAAAAGTGAGAAATAACGTTTTTGTTTTAGTACGTCTAGTGTTAATGAACCGCTCTGTTTTGTGATCATATTTTTTACTGTTTTATTAAAACTAGTGAAAATGAATAAAATCGGGATATTAAAAAACTCATTTAGTGGTTTTTCGCTGGATCAAAAACTGCAAATTAAAGAATTAGGACGGCCAATACCCGATTTAAAAATTGAGAAACAAAGTGGTAGCGGACAAAAATCGCGCTGTCGCAAATTTAATAAAAATGTGTACGATAAAAACAGCTGGATATGTGGTTGTGAAGAAACGAATAAACTATTTTGTTTTGTATGTGTTCTATTTGGAGGTGACGAGACTTGGTCAAAAAAAGGTACAGATGATCTTATACATATATGGGATAAAATGAAGACCCACGAAAAATCTAAAGTCCATATGAATAATGTTTTTAGCTTTTCTATTCTTGGTAAATTAAATATAAGGACTCAACTCAATTCGGCTTATCGCAATGATCTAATTAAACATAATAATCAAGTGGATAAGAATCGATATGTATTGAATAAAATTATTAATTGTATAAGGTTTTGTGGAGCATTTGAGTTAGCCTTAAGGGGTCACGATGAAAAGGAAAATTCGGAAAACAGATGCATATTTAAGGAGCTGGTGAATTTTAGCGCCGAATTAGACAACGAATTGAAAGTCCATATTCAAAGTGCCAAACTTTTCAAGGGTACCTCAAAAACAACTCAAAACGAGCTTCTTGAGTGCATGCTAGATGTTTATCATGAAGAAGTTAAGAAGGAGATTGCAAATTCTCCTTTTGTTGCAGTAATTGCCGATGAAACGACTGACGTAGCCTGTGAATTTCAGTTAGTTATTATTTTCAGATATTTGTGTAAAGGACAACCAGTTGAGAGATTTTGGAGATTTTACGTCCCCGACGGACACGATGCCAAATCAATCGCTGCATGCGTTTTAAATGTTGTAAATCCATTAATAGATCAAAATCCAAACAAATTAATAGCTCAAAGCTATGATGGTGCGTCTGTTATGAGTGGTGAATTGAATGGCGTTCAAAAGATTATTAAGGAAACTTATCCACTTGCAAATTATGTTCATTGCTATGCACACCAGTTAAATCTAATTATGACAAGCGCATGCTCTGTCAATAAGCAGGCTAGAATATTTTTCCATAATTTATCTGGATTGTGCTCTTTTTTTTCGACGTCTCCTCAAAGAACAAAAATTTTGTATGAAATAGTTAATCGCAGATTGCCAAGATCTTCCCAAACACGTTGGAATTTTCAGTCACGAGGTGTTCATACAGTTTATGAAAATAGGAAAGACCTGATTGAAGTTATGGACAATATAGAAAGTACTTCACGCGATTCTTCGTCGATTAATCAAGCCAGTGGGTACAAATTAAAGCTGCAAGATACAAATTTTGTATTTTGGCTAAGTATATTCCATAAAATAATGCCACATGTTGAAATTGTCTTTAACCAATTACAAAAAGTATGCACCGATTCTGTTAAGGTCAAAAATGATTTAGAGAATTTTGAAGCAGCAATTCAAACTATACGAGAACAAATGGATAGCATTATTGACGAGATTGAACGAGTGCAGAGAGAAACTGATGAACCGGCAAGAAAAAAAAGGCAAGTTGAAGAAGGCAGCAAAAAACGGGAAGCGTTAGAAATATGCGATGCAGTATTATCGCAAATAAGAACAAGATTTAACTTTTCTGGGCATTTAGTTGCTTCTAATTTATTTGTGTCTGAAAAGTTTTCTGTTTATAAACATCAGTTTCCTGAAGCACATTTAAATGACACATGCACACAATTTTCATTTTTAGACAAAAACAGGCTTAAAACTGAGTTACAAGTATTATATCAGAGAGAAGAATTGAGTACTACTTCTGGAGCTGTTCCACTATCCATTTTATTGAACGAGGAAGGATTAAATTGTACGTTTCAAGAAACTCTTAAGCTCTTAAGTATTTTAATCACTATACCGATGTCAACATCTGAAGCAGAACGCTCTTTTTCAATGCTGAAACGGATTAAAACTTTCCTCAGAAACACAATGAAGGAAGAAAGGCTTAGTGCTTTAGGAATGCTGTCTGCAGAAAAACATTTTGTTAGTGGCATTGAAAATTTTAATAATAAGGTAATCGAAAACTTTGCTACCAAAAAAGAAAGAAGAATGGACTTCATGTATAGAAAACTTTGAAGTTATAGGTACTTCTCCACACTTGTTTTATAATTTGGTGCGCGTGTGTAAATAGTTTTATTTTTGATTTTTTTTTTGGACATATAGATTTATTGAACCTCAAGAACTTTGACCACTAACTATCAGGGGTAAGTTATAAGTTATTCTTTACAATTTTGAATCGATTCAAAATTATGGCTTCCATTCTGGCACTACCTCACTGAATTGGCACGAGCCGCCACTGTGTTGAAGTTCTTGGTTACGAGGACGGAAGCGGTTCCACCAAGGCTCTAAGGCCTGCCTAAGATCCACAAGGCAGATGTTCCGTTGAGACCAAACCAAACCAAACCAAACCAAACCAAACCAAACCAAACCAAACCAAACCAAACCAAACCAAACCAAACCAAACCAAACAAAGGCTAGTTTATAGGAATTTGTTTCACAATTTGAACCATCTCCTCACATTGCCACAATACAGGTCAGCCATATTTCACGTACAATACGGAAGTTGATTATTTCATTTGACCAAAACTTTTCGAAAAAAAACTTTAATAGATATCTGTTTTACGCTTAATTGTTTTTTTTCATTTTTTTCCCCTTCCGTTTTAAATTAGATGTTCATCTTGTGTCTGTTCCTGATGCGCACTGTTGGTACAAAGGCGATATACTTTCGAATTACATGTTTTCTATCACTGATTACGCTGGACAACAAATTTTAGTTTTTTAATTGTATCTTGTGAGAAAAGTGCACTTCTTTGTTAATTTTGGGGCGCTGAATCCAAAAATGACAATGAAATAAAACAATTAGTTGCGGTTTAGAAAAAAAACTTTTTATTTTTAAGGATATATTAAAAAAAGTAACAAGATTCATATACTTATAAGAATCACTATATGCGCTGTCTTTTTGCTGTTCTTTTATGGATCGTTTCTGGAGCATCTCTACCAAGAGTCCAACAGTAGTCTGCAAGCATGGAAGGATTCCACTTTCCCTGGTATCTTTTTTCCATTGTTGAAATATCCTGATGAAAACGTTCGCCGCGCTCATCACTTACGGCTCCGCAATTGTCAGGAAAAAAGTTCAGGTGTGAGTGTAGGAAATGTATCTTAAGAGACATATTACAGCCCATCTTTTGATACGATGACAGCATATTTTTGACAAGGGTTTTATAGTTGTCAGCTTTTCTATTTCCCAAGAAATTAGTGACCACCAGACGGAAATCATTCAATGCAGTTTTTTCAATACCTGTTAAAGTGTTTTCAAACTGTGTATCTTTCAAAATATTTCGAATCTGTGGCCCAACAAAAATGCCTTCTTTAACCTTTGCCTCACTTAGTCTTGGAAATTTCTGACGCAGGTATTGAAAAGCTGACCCATCTCTATCTAATGCCTTGACAAAGTTTTTCATTAGGCCCAACTTGATATGCAGTGGTGGTAATAATTTTTTTTTCGAATCTACTAATGGCATATGCTGTACATTTTTTTGACCTGGCTCTAGGAATTGATGAACAGGCCAGTTTTGTCTGGTGTAATGAAGTGCCTTTGCCCGACTGTCCCATTCACACAAAAAACAGCAAAACTTTGTGTAGCCTAGCTGCAGTCCAAGTAAAAGTGCAACAACTTTCAAATCGCCACAAATATGCCATTGGTGCTCATCGTATTTTATGCATGTCAATAGGTACTTCATATTGTCATATGATTCTTTCATGTGAACTGCATACCCTACAGGAAGAGATGGTAAAATATTTCCAATATGCAATAACACTGCCTTTAAACTCAATGTTGAACTGTCTATAAACAATCTCCATTCTTCTGGGTTATAGTTTATATTTAAAGCCGCCAGTAAGCCGTTAATGTCACTGCAGAAAACCAAGTTATTCTCCATATTGAAAAATGGTTCTAAGTCTTTGTGGCGTTTACGAAAAACACATACCGAAACATCGTCTTCTAACAAGTTCCACTGCTGCAGTCGATCCAAGTAACTCTGCCTTACATTTAGGAAGTTCTAAATCTCTTACAAGATCATTTAATTCTGACTGTTATTTTGTGCGGTTGGTGGCATGACGTGCTCGGTATAAAATCAGGATCTCTTGACGTTGATGGCATATCTTCTTCCTGACGAATCACTCGATCGCCATGATCTGATTCGTTTTCTGATTCGCAAGTGTAGGATTCTGGGGGTTTTGGAAGAGGATTTTTATCACTGTGAGGCACAGGCCTCATCGCAGATGGTATGTTTGGGTAGTTAATAACCGATTTTTTTTTCTTGGACATACCTGTGGCTTGTCCAACACAAGGTACCATGCAAAAGTAACAATCATTAATATGATTTGTAGGCTCTCTCGAAACCATTGGGACAGCAAAGCGCATAGACCGTTTTTTGCCATTTAACCAACTCCTCAGACTTGAAGCACATGTATTACAGCAGATGTGAGGTGCCCACTGTTTGTCTTGATCACCTAGTTTACAACCGAAATAAAGCTGATATGCCTTTGTTATTAGTGGAGTAATAGACCGTCTCTGAGACGCAAAAGTCACATCACCACACACGTAACAAAACTGATCTGGATTGTTTATACACTTTCGAGACATCTTGCATGAACGCTGTCAGCCAACTGAGGAAAAAATGGCTAACATAAAACAATATAATGTACACGTATGTATAACGTAACACAATCATGCCGATTACATCATCTTTCCTTGCCGAATATGAAAATGTAGCACGTGCATTCTTGTGAATTACAGTATATTAACACTGTCACAGCAGAAACACATATAATTACTGTATCTCTAAAACTTGAACTAATATTGAAAAAATAAGTTTCATTCCGGTTTTAGCACATTAAAAATAGTAATATTTTGTTGATTTTATTCAGGATATTTTTTGGCTGTTGATCAGTGATTATTTGGCTAGATAGCCAGGTCATATTAGATAAGAAAAAAATAATTATTTTCCTTTAGGCCTTTAGGTTAAGTATGAATGGTCATTGGCCAGATTTCGCCGTTTGTCTCTGTACGTATTTGTTACAATAAAGTCGACAGAATCGGATTGCAAGTCGTCCTTCAGTGATCTACGCCACTGGTGGTCTAAGACCCAGCCCGCATTGCATCCGTCACTCATTCCCGTGTTTATCACTGTCCAAAGGAAATGACACCGTTCATAATGTACCGCGAGAGGCCTTGTTCTTTATCTCTCTCTCTCTAACCGCCTGCTTTTCTATGTATGTTGCGCCAAAGCTTTTTACCATAGTTATTTTTGTCGGAGCGTGTACAGTTATGCTGGGCGCATACAATATATATACACCGATGCCAAACAGCACTTTTGATGCCTTTGGGAATGCGACTTTTTGCATCGACTCAAATGCCAAGCGTTCTTCCTTTTTGAAGAAATAGATGTCATCCGGTTTGTGGTGGTCTATGAGAATATCTACCAAAAGGTTAAACTGTTGTCCATATTCGACAGACAAAGCCCCCATTTATTTTTGAGAAAAAGTACAATTTGCGTTTTTGACCACCCTGTATGAGCAAAAATGAAAATTCGAAAAAGTAACAAATAAGATAAGAGCTGAGGTGTGTAAGATTTTCTTATACAAAATTCAGCGCTCCAAATTTCAAAATGCCGGATTGAGGGGTTGCCGAAGTGGACGGTTTTTCTGGACAAAACACCTTACATCTCAGTAGCTAATTACCAAAACCTCATAGTATGTTATATCAATCTACTTCTTTTAAATTGGTTTATCCAAATCACAACTTTGATATGTAGTTCAAAATTGGTACACCCTGTATAACTGCCAATAATTTGGAAATGCGCCATCAAATATCATGTATAACATGCCATAAATAGATTTTTTCAAAATGTATTTGTTTGTTTATGAATAATATTCAGTCCACACATGGATGGGCCACCCTATATACTTCGAAGTTGAGTCATTTATTTTAACAGTGAGTAGATCGGATCAAAAGAAATGTTTTTTCCTTTACCATGTTTCTGGTAAAATTAAAGTAACAAAGTTATAGCCCTTTGGAAGTTTGAGTACCGCCCTGTCTCAATAATAATATTATGTGCTCGTGTTTCGCAACAACGGATATAATCCGCCTTATCGGTTCATCGCATCGGAAACAAAAAAGCGAAAGAATTTGGAACGATGTTTTTACAATTATTTTATTCAGTTGTATACAGTCAGTGTCAGTCGGTAACGCGTGAGTGAATAGTGGTGTCTCTTGCGTGGCTCAAACGAAATAAAAAACGGCACATGTTTATGCGGATCGGTTTCCCAATCGAGAGCAACCAACCCCTCGTGCCTTTGTTAATGTAGTACAACGGGCTCGTGAATCAGGTGACTTAAGACCTCACAGGGGACGGCATGCCGGTGCTCCAAGACCTCACGATCAAATACAGGTCCGCACTGAAATACTTGTCGGGAGGATACTTTATAAAACAAGGTAAATTTTTTTTTTATTTTTACACATATATTTTGGTTTATCTTCCTTCTACAATCATTATCTGAAAATTAATGACTCAACTTCAAAGTCACCCTGTATATATATATATATATATATATATATATATATATATATATATATATATATATATATCTGTTAAAGTGGCATATATAAATAACTGTTGGAACAGGCATTATTTCGAGATCTTCACAAGAATCGTAGTGTCCTAAATAGCTTTCTTCTGAATAATGAACAGTTTATTGGTTTTGCTAGAATAACCCCATAATGTTAGACCATAGCTAAGCTGTGAGTGAAATAGTCCTAAGTAGCGACTATTTAGTACTTGTAGGTTGATCTGTGATTTCAATGTTCGCAAAAGAAGGAATTTCGATCTTGATACGAATCTTAGGTCGAACATTGTTGTTACTTTGTGAATTTACAAACTTGATCCCTGGACCAATTGCGTGTTCAATATTCTGAACCTTTGTTTAAATATGCGGGGTTGCCAAGTTTTCGTGTTAATATCAATGTAATCATCACTATGTTTCCTATTCACAATCGCGTGATCGCCGTGAAACATTTAAAAGAACAACTACTTGTATACGCAGACAGGAAACTTTCTGATTTTTTGCTCTGTTTATTCCGATTGCACTTTATTTACATGTAGGTGCTGTTTTGACTTATCAGCTAAATCAAATAAGTAGATGCTTATGTATGAACCAGTTAGTGAAAGCTCTTAGTTAAGCTTGCGCTCATAAACCATAATGGAACTCTTTTATCAAGAGTATGCACAATCTGCAAATCTGAATTGTTACTACAATCTGACTAGCTAAGGAATGCAACGTAATAAAATGCGGAGGGGATGTTGTTTTCTGCAAGAGGGCACAAACAAATTATCTAACGCACTAATAAACTAGAGGATTGGGTGTTTTTGTGATATCCTCTGTTGTCGATTTCAGGAATTAAGAAGTACTTACGCTCACATCTTTGACTTTTCGTTTGTTACATATTTATGAGTGAACCTAATAAGATATAGGTATTAATCCTTTTTTCCAATTATTCATTAATCATATTTATAGTTTCTTTTATCTCTACTTAAAGCGCCTTTTTGTGATTCTTTTTCACAGATTGTGACCACGCAGCGGTGTTGCAGGATTCGGGAACTATATTTCTGGATCGATCCTGGTACATTGACAGTGATACAAGCTTTAAGTGTTTTTGTTCGCAAAACTTTATGTAACGTTAGCACGTTCTATCAGCTATAAATCTGCCGATGTTTACATTTTACAACTCCTGATCGTACGTTCGTATGATTTACGAACATGCATTCATTTTTTCGATTATTTAATTAGTAACATGGCACACTTTCACAGATAGAAGGATCCGCAAGCATGAAAGGCAAAAGCAAAAAAGTCAAATGTGACTGTGGCAATTGAAAGTTTACGAGATACTATAAATTACGAACGGGTTGGGTGTACATTCGTTCGGCCGGTAACTAACACCCGAATGTCGTAAATATTGCTTTATTATTAGAAACACCACCGTCACCAGCGGACATGGGCTGCGAAACCTGGGGGGCAACAAGTTTTATACCTACCCAGCCGGACACAACCATGCGAAATACTCTCGAAAAGGACAGGAATGGGCATCAAACACAGATAGGTCTAGAATCAGTGGCGTACTCAGCCCAAAACGGAAGGAAAAGTTCCACAAATCGCATCTACATAACTATGCTTGATATTCTTCTTTCTATTTGAATTTCGTCTATATAGAGTTGCATGACGATTTGAAGGCTGATATGGATATAAAAAACTACTAGAATTAATTTAAGCTCTGTTGTAAAATGAAGAAATTATGTAAAAAAAATCGAATAACTTTTTTATCAAAGTTCAAGGTTATAAGTCTATAGAAGAGTTTGTAAAGGGATGAAAACGCCTTCTAAATGTTCGTTAATGGGTTATTGCAGAAAAATCGTTGATTTTTTTCCCAAAAGTGCATAAGAGTAAGTATGAAATAGTAGCCAAATGTTGAAGTCTTTGTAGTAATTAACATCGAACAAAATCTTCAAAAATGCTCAGGCTATCCAGCGACGCAACTGCTACAACAAATTAGATATACAGGGTGAGTTTTTAGTATCTAATTGGACACTATCTCCATTACTATAAAACATAACCACAAATGTTATTTACAAAAATCGTGGACTATTCGCTATACTTGAAATATACCGCACTTCAAAGGAAGAAGATGATACCATAGAATACTCGTAAGTGCTAATTGTGGAAATGATTTGTTTGTCGATATTTATTCGTTGTTTTCCGAAAATTACTTGAAATTTCGCCAACAATTTTATACATATTTATGTGATATAATGTCATATTTTGTGATCTCCAAATAGCTAATGGATATGGGTCGGTTGAATGGTAATAAGTTGCGTAAATGAATATTTGAGCCGCAGTAAAGAATCAACGTTGGCGGATTTTGGTTCTTGACATCCTTTACGATCGGTTACGATGCCTAGAGTACGGAGACCTGTACGATTTCGTCAACTTAGTGAGTTTGATAGGGGTCGTACAGTGGGACTTCGGGAAGCTGAACTTTCTTTTCGGGCAATTGCAGTTAGAGTGCAAAGAAGTGTAGACACTGTGGTTAGGTGTTGTCAGGCATGGCTTCGAGAAGACCGTACGCAAAGAGCAAGGGGCACTGGACGCCGCCGTAGAACAACAGACCGTGAAGATCGCCCCCTAAGATTATTGGCCTTAAGGGACCGTTTCTCCACTGCCAGGTCCATTGCAAATAAATGGTTTGCAGAACACGGAAGACCTATTGGCATGCGAAGTGTTTACCGACGAATAAGAAGTTTTGGCTTGTTTTCATACCGGCCACACTGGGTCCTCCTTTTAACTCGAGAACACCGACGTAATCGCCTTGAGTGGTGCAGACAACGGTCACTCTGGGATCAGGAATGGAACAGTATTGTCTTTAGTGACGAGTCTCGATTTTGTTTAGGCATGCACGATGGTCGTGCCAGGGTTAGAAGGCGACGTGGTGAAAGGAGGAATCCACAGTTTTTTGTTGAAAGACATGTTCATCACACTGTTGGAGTTATGGTTTGGGGTGCTATAGCTTATGGTTCCAGGTCACCTTTAATCTTCATCAGAGGTAACATGAACGCGCAGCGTTATATCCACGAAGTTCTAGAACCCCATCTTTTACCCTATCTTGACACCTTGGCAGATCCAACTTTCCAACAAGATAATTCCCGACCACATGTTGCAAGAGTCACAATAGACTTCTTTCAACATAATGATGTCACGTTGTTACCATGGCCACCAAGATCTCCCGACTTATCCCCAATTGAGCACGTGTGGGATGTGATGGGTAGGAGATTGCTCAATTTGCAACGCCCTCCTCAGACTCTAGAAGCACTTCGAGAGGAGTTGGTGGTTGCCTGGAATGAGATACCACAGGAGGACATTGACCAGCTGATCAGAAGCATGCCTAGGCGCGTTGGAGAATGCGTAGCACATCAGGATGCATCCACACATTATTAAAGGTCAAATGGCTTTAAATCAGTGCAATCATTTTGAAATTTTTATCATTTACTTATTATGCTTCATTAAGTACTTATACAAAATTTTATTAAAATAAAACCATTTAAACTGGGTGTTCGGATTTATATGTCACTTAGTATATTTTATAAAATACATTTGAAAAGTTTTGATGCTTCCAGTATCTCCACAGATATACGGAAAAAAGGAAGAACTTTCCCAAAATCGTTTCTAATTTTTCCTGAATTTATCTGAGATAGGATTTCAGAATAAACTGCACATTGACATTGCCACTTTTTGATCTCTGCAAGGTGGCATAAATAGAACATTAATATGATATTTCGTCTCTTTTCCCCCGTCTCAACTTTGATTTTTCCTATGTATGCCATTTTCGCGTAGACGAATAGCTTTTAATTCTGATTTCAAATATTATAGCATGTTGTCGTTATTATTAGAGTCCGTCATTTTTTTTCTTTACTGTTGAGGCTTTGTTGTGGGTAGGTCGTCTGTTTAATTTCCAGATCCTAGAATATTCGGCCCCAATCACCAGTTTATGGAGCAGCACCTTTTTTGTGTACCTAACTTACGTTTAGTCGTTTGTTTTGAGAAAAGAAAAAGTGGGAATGTTATTGTGAAATTGAAATTTTTAGACAATGTGGCTGTTTGAAATGCCGGACTAGAGCCAGGAAAAGATAAAGACGACTTAAGAGTAAACACTGACAGGACCAGTTTGTTATTTACCTACGCAACTTGGCATACGTTTATCATGAGGTGTGATATTTATTGAGGTTTGAGTTAGAAAAATACGTCACAAATATAGTGCTTTTAGCAACATGAAGGTTATATTCCAACTAATCTTAGTAATTTCTCAGCTAATAGATATTGATTCAGCTTATGGAGAGCCCTGTACATCAATAATTTAATTTTTACCATGCTAGCTGCCCCCATGCCCTGCCTGGGTACGCCGCTGTCTAGAATACACAGTTTGTTGGGACTAAGTGCATGAAAGGCGCTTGCTGATTGACGAAATCCTTAGCAAATCCACGTCTATGGTTCCGTCATAAATCTCACTTTACATTTATTCAATTTTGATTTGGTTTCTCCATTGTAAGCAACCGTACGGAGTGGCGTTAGGCAACGTTTGCAACAATTATGGCTTTTCTGCACCTTGGGGTCGAGAGTGTTATGACAGTCGGTGAGATATGGCTGTGGTATTTTCTCAATTTCTGTCATTTCGGTACGGGCGATATACGAGCTGTGCGGTCTGGTATGGACATGCATAAAAGCATTCAATTAAACTAAAGTACCATTGGCGTTCTAGCATCAACCCTCGAAGATAATAGCTCACTCTTATCATGCTGTTACAAGCCGTTGAAATTCGTGAATTAATATAATTATTAGGAATTTTATTAATCACGAAGTTCCGAAGGGTCAAACCATACATCGCCTTTTTGCTCGACGCCGCATACCTGTCAAGGGGCCGTTGCCCGTCGACCAGATGTAAGCAGCTTAAAAAAATTCAGCAAGATTTGAATTCAATCGATAACACTATTTTTCTTTCGAAATAAAACAACACACAATCAACCATTGCGAGAGTGAAATGGGAAGCTGACTGTAGAAACTACATCCCAGTAAGCATTTAACAGCCAGGCCACCACTGTTAAGTTGTCCATATTTTTACTGGGATCCTACTCAACAATCGCACGTATTTTGGTGAGGCAAAACGGCTGATGTACCACAAAAACAGTGAATTTCCTGTTGCGCACGATTGACATTTCTCGTTCATAGATCCTTCATTCCGGTCCGTTTGAAGCATCACGACCTCCTTTCGCGCACATACAGACCGATCGAGAACAAATGACATTCGTGCGTTCGGCTGTCGAGATGCATAGCCTTCCAGCCACAGAACTTAAAAACAGATTTTCCGTATCCACTTTACTTCTCACGCTACTCGCTATTAAGTATTTTAATCGCGACAACTGAGATGTTACGTTTTTCGTCTGCAGAATTGCCACTTTTTCAAAAAAAAATCTCCCAAACTACAGTTTATTAATGGAAATGGATAGGTTCGGCTCAAAGAGCCCAGAAAATTTCCCAAGTAAAAATTCCAAAAACTTGGGGGAAAATCCCCCAATATGGCAACCCTGTAGTCTGTCTGTTTGTCCACTGATCCTTGGCGCTTCTGTAACTTGAAAAGTACTGATGGGATTTTGATGAAATTTTGACACAAGTTTACTACTATGCCAAGGACGAAAAAGCTTTATAGTTTTTGAAAATCGGACCAGTGGGGGTAATGCTATAGGCAAAAATCGAAAAAATAAAAATTGTTTTTTTCAGAAAAAAATCTGTAGGGGTTGATAATTGAGGATTGAAGGTTGTAAAGAACGGAGGGTTTCAAATGTCGCATCTTGAGTATCACTCCTAGACGTTATAATATACGAAACTTTTGATAGATTTTGATCACTATAAGACTCCCTGATCCTAGATTAGCAACAACTCTGATTGCTCTCCTTGGAAGTCCAAAAACGGCATCAGTGACCCCACAGTACCGCAAAATAGCCATAGTAGCAAGTTATCTACGTTGGCTCACCATTTGGGATACATTCCTTATTAGAAAAATAATGTTGCTTAATTTTCCTAATAGTTCATGATGTTCCAATGTCATTTGCGAATCAAGATTTTGGATGAGGATTGCAGTCTTCAGTTACATTTATGTACATTAAAGATAAGGTGGGTCCTAGTATAGAGCCCTGGGGATCACCGTAACATATAAAGTCTAGTGCAGACATATTTCCGTTTATTCGTTGTTTTTAATGGATTCTATTGCATCGTGAACTTCAATGATGTCACAGGGCGGAAAGTGGAAGAGGTATTAGCTTTATTTACAAAGTGTAGATTATTCAAATTTGTTTTTTCAAGTTTACTTAGCAAATTACCAGCAATATCATTAATATAGTGATTCAGAACACTAGCACTGTATGACTTTTATCAATTTTATTTTGATTGTTGTACAGGGTGGTCCATAAGTCCTTTGAAATTTCAAATTTGAATAAAATTTAACGGGTGAGCGTGAGCGGCGCGGGCGAGGTGGGGGCAGTATCTTCAGTGTCTGGGAATTCAGTCGCCATGGAGTGTTTCACTGGAGCGGATCGTGCTTTTTGTGTGCGCGCGTTTTATCAAAATAATGATTCGGCAACCATTGTGCGGCGTAAATATCGAGAATACCACAATTTACACAATTTGTCAAAGTGTCCAACAGCTCAAACGATTAAGAACTGGGTTGCTAAGTTCGAAGAGACTCGTTCGACGTTAGATAAACAGTGGTGGGGTCGACCAAGGACAACTCGTATTGAAGAAAACATCAATATTGTGGCACAGTCTGTTCGTCAAAATCCTACCCAGTCTACTCGTAAGCGTTCCAGTGCACTAAACGTACCCAGAACATCGTTACAGCGGATTTTAAGGAAAGATTTACGTCTGCACGCTTACAAAATTCAGTTAGTGCAGGAATTAAAAGATAATGACGCTATTCAGAGACTAAACTTTGCGAATGAAATGTTGAATCGATTTTCTTCGCTCAATAATGTGTTGTTCTCGGACGAGGCTCACTTCCATTTAAACGGGCATGTAAATAAACAAAATTGCCGTTATTGGAGCCCCGAAAATCCAAGGCGTAAGCATCAGAAGCCCTTACACAGCCCTAAAGTTACAGTTTGGGCTGCTATGTCAGCGCATGGCATCGTAGGCCCTTATTTTTTTGAGGACGACAGAGGTCGCGCATTAACTGTTACTTCGGAGCGGTATGTAGCAATGATAGAAGAGTTTTTCACACCAGCGTTGCAGAATTTTCCAGGCTATAATACGCAGACCTGGTTTCAACAGGACGGAGCAACTGCCTACACCTCCAACACTTCTATGCCCGTCGTCTGTCAACTTTTTCCCAGCAAAGTAATTTCTCGAAGAGGAGACATTTCCTGGCCACCACGTAGTCCAGATTTGACCCCAAAGGACTTCTTTTTATGGGGCTACCTCAAGAGTAAAGTGTACGACACCACTCCGCGATCAGTTGATGTCCTGAAAGAAAATATCCGAAGAGAAATGGCAAGCATTACAGTGTTGACTTGCCGCGCAGTCATCGACAATTTTAGACGTCGTTTATATGAGTGCCGTGATCGTAATGGATTGCATTTAGACGATGTGATTTTTAAAACATAATTCCCATTCAATAAAGATGATAACAAAATATAATAATTCTTCATAATGTAACTAGTTTGGTTTTATTCCTTTTTTTCCAGCTCAAAGGACTTATGGGCCACCCTGTATATTATGAACATGTTTATCATTATAGTGTTTCCTTATAATAGTACTTGCTACTAATGACAGTATTGCATAGGAAGTGTACATTTTTTGTTTCTTAGAGTGGGCTGAAGAATATTTGAAACAATCTAGTCAGTCGGTTTCTGTCTCTGGCCAGATGGCAGGTCGCGATTGGCTCTCTATACCATCCATCGGCTATTCATGTGGTCGCTGCGTCTATTTGTCACTCCAGATGGGCGGCAGATAAACCGACAGACCGACAGACGACGGTCGGTGCGGCTACAACAGCTAAAAAAGTGACGTTAATTGTTACTCGGACAATGCGGATCGTCTCTGAAACGCCGCTTTTGTAACTTGGATGGCGTTATGAATGTTACTGCTATATTAGCGCGAGCGGGTGGTACCCAGCCAAGGACTTTATCCTCGAAAACTCTGATTTTGTAAACATTTCCTGTTTAAATAGTTGCTCAAAGTCTCATACTCCTAGCTTTATCAGCTCGAGAGGGTGGTACCTACAAAAACATGGTTGGGTACTACATGATCGCCTATTGTACCTTGGCAAAGATGATGGGATACTCCATTAACCTCTTAACCGCTTTAAATTTTACGATATTTTTTCTCCTCCAGAAGTTTGAGTACTCATCTATCAAGGCTTCTTCTTCATGGCTGCCTAAGCATAGAAAATAAGTCAATATACCTGTATGGTGGTAAGTTGTTATTCACTAGCATAAAAGATCCTAAAAAACTGTTTATTAACCGTTGTCCAGTCTCATAAGATACCACATAGTGTAACTAGTACATAAATACCACCAGCTCTAACACCGTATTACTTAAAAGCACATGTACTTATACGTCCATACACTAAGTTACCGAATTTTTTCGCAAATACACAAACCGCTTGTCTTTATAAATGTAGCCAGGGTTTAACCGTTCAAGATTTACGCTTACATCCATTACATACTGGGAGTGCGAGCGCCATAGGCTTGCACGGTATCGGATACTTTATTGGCGATATGAAATCCTAGCGCGCGTTTTATCATCTTTGGGTAGTGGTCGTCAAGCGATGCTCACACTAGAGCGAAGTATTTGCCTGCAACTATTGCATACGAGGAGTGGCAGAGCACTAGATTTGGATGGTAGCGGAAGGCATATTGACGATAAAAAATTCTAGGGCATGTTTTATCATATTTGGGTAATGGTCGCTAAGCGGTGCTCACACTATAGCGGCAAATTTGCCTGCAACTGTTGCATACTAAAATTGCGAGAGCAGTAGATTTGGATGGTATCGGATACTTTATTGGCGATACGAAGTCCTAGCGTATGCTTTATCATGTTTGGGTAGTGGTCGTTAAGCGGTGCTCACACTATAGCAGAAAGATTTGTCTGCAACTATTGCATACTAGGAATGTGGGAGCACTAGGCCTGGAAAGTATCGGAGACTATATTGGCGATATGAAATCTTTAGGCAAGGTCATCATAGTATCTTCGGATAGTGGTCGTTAAGCGATGCTCACATTAGAGTGACATATTTGCCTGCAACTATTGCACATTATGAGTGCGGAAGCACTAGTCTTGGATTGTATCGGATACTTCATTGGCGATATGAAATCCTACAGCATGCTTTACCATCTTTACCTAGTGATCCTTAAGCGGTGCTCACACTGGCGCGACACATTTACCTGCAATATTACATACCACGAGTGTGGGAGCACTAGGCCCGGAAAGTATCTAAGACTTGGCGTGATGAAATCTTTAGGCATGTTCAGCATATCATCTTCGGGTATTGGCCGTTAAGCGATGCTCACATTACAGCGACATATTTGCCCGCAACCACTGCACATTATGAGTGCTTAAGCACTAGGCTTGGATTGTATCGGATACTTCATTGACGATATGAAATGCTACAGCATGTTTTACCATCTTTGGCTAGTGGTCGTTAAGCGGTGCTCACACTGGAGCGATAAATTTACCTGCAACTATTGCATACTAGGAATTTGAGAGCACTACGCCTGGAAAGTATCTGAGACTATATTGGCAATACGAAATCCTTAGGCATGTTCAGCATATCATCTTCGGGTAGTGGTCGTTAAGCGATGCTCACATCAAAGCGACATGTTTGCCTGCAACTATCGCTCATTATGAGTGCGAAAACACTGGACTTGGATTGTATCGGATACTTCATTGGCGATCTGAAATCCTACAGCATGTTTTACCATCTTTGGATAGTGGTCGTTAAGCGATGCTCACATTAGAGCGACATATTTGCCTGCAACTATTGCTCATTATGAGCGCGGAAGCACTAGGCTTTGATTGTATCGGATACTTCATTGGCGATATGGAATCCTACAGCATGCTTTACCACCTGTGGATAGTGGTCGTTAAGCGGTGCTCACACTGGATCGACAAATTTACCTACAACTATTGCATACTAGAAGTGTGGGAGCACTAGGCCTGGAAAGTATATTGGCGATATGAAATCTTTAGGCGTGTTCAGCATATCATCTTCGGGTAGTGGTCGTTAAGCGATGCTCACATTACAGCGACATATTTGCCCGCAAATATTGCACGTTATGAGTGCGAAAACACTAGGCTTGGATTGTATCGGATACTTCATTGGCGATACGAAATCCTACAGCATGTTTTGCCATCTTTAGATAGTGGTCGTTAAGCGGTGCTCACACTGGAGCGACAAATTTACCTACAACTATTGCATACTAGAAGTGTGGGAGCACTAGGCCTGGAAAGTATATTGGCGATATGAAATCTTTCGGCGTGTTCAGCATATCATCTTCGGGTAGTGGTCGTTAAGCGATGCTCACATCAAAGCGACATGCAAATATTGCACATTATAAATGCGAAAACACTAGGCTTGGATTGTATCGGATACTTCATTGGCGATACGAAATCCTACAGCATGTTTTACCATCTTTAGATAGTGGTCGTTAAGCGGTGCTCACACTGGAGCGACAAACTTGCCGGCAACTATTGTTTACTAGGAGTGCGAAAGCACTAGACTTGACAAGCATCGGAGTATTTTGTTGGCGATGTGAAGTCCTAACCTTCTATCATCTTTGGGTGGTGGTCGTTAAGCGGTGCTCACACGATAGCGACATTTTCCTGCAACTTTTCCTTACTGGGAGTGCCGGAGCACCGGACTTGGATGATATCGGATACTTTATTGTCGATACGAAATCCTAGCGTACGTTTCTTTTTCATCACCTTTAAGTAGTCGTCGTTAAGCGGTGTTCGGACTATAGCAGAAAAAGTTGTCTGCAACCTTTGCATAGTGGGTTTGTGAGAGCACTAGGCTTGGAAGATATTGGATACTTTATTGGTGACACGAAATTGTAGGGCACTTGTCACCATTTTTGATCAGTGGTCGTTAAGCGATGCTCACACTATAGCGACATTTTCCTGCAACTGTTGCATACTGGAAATGAGAGAGCACTGAGCTTGGATAATATCGGATACTTTATTGTCGATATAAAAACCTAGTGCACGTTTTTTCATCCTTAGGAGTACGCACACTAGAGCGAAATATTTGTCTGCAATTATTGCATACTAGGAGAGAGCACTAGGCTTGCTTTATTTAGATAATACCAGACGCTTTATCATCTTTGGGTCGTGGTCGTTAAGCGGTGCTCACACTATGGTGCGATATACTTATTATGAGTAGAAAGCCTCGCAGATTGGGCTGACCCTTAGTGCTGGTTGAAAGGTCAGTTTTATGTTGAAGCTAACAAAATCTATTCTGATTTCAAGTAGTAATAGTGATCTTCGATGTCACATGAATGTGGTTTGGATGTTTACCCCGGGTACCACTGGCGCGTGAGAGATAATAGAGGTTATTTTTCTCACATCAGATAAACTTATTAATAAGCTTCGACGAGAAACTTCACGTTTAAACTTTGAATGATCAGTCTTGCTGTTTTTACTACCTAAAAACATAAAATACTCTTTGGAGGCAAAATATTGATGTTCCGTTGAAGCAAAAATGTTGGCAGATATCCCATTTCAAGAATTTTATGCCACAATCGCCTAGATCGCAACATTCTCCGAATAGTAGCAGGAGGAATATATACTAGCACACTAAGTCCCTATTTATCATATATGCATTACAAATGAGACGTTAATATCTCGTAATCTTCTTAAGGAGTATTTACAAGGCAGTTTTTAAATCAAGAGCTTAACTCTTGGTGTATATCAAACCCTGCCGCTTTTCTGCCCTGGCTTTTCGTATTTGCACGCGATATTAGATGGGACATTCTTCATTTCTTCTTCTTTTCTCCTGAATTTATGAGATACAGGAAGCATTCGCATTTATATTTGTACACGCAGAATGATGGCCTTGTATGGAGATATTAGGATTCCTCAAGTTCATAGTTACCCGAGATTGGCATGCAAGTCTTTTGTACGTGGTTGAAATTCTTTACTCATACAGAGAACTCAAAAGGCAATGGGAATATTCCTATAGAAGAAATACATCCAAAAGTTATATAGAAGTTGACAGATCCATTGTAATAATTCACTGCTTCTCTTCATCATCCCATAATGTCATCGCGGGTGTTCCCCAGCAAACGGTCTTGGCACCAACATTGTTTTCATTTTGAAGAGTAATCTCTCGTTTAGACAAGACAGAGAACTATGTGAATGATCATAACAGCAAACATTTTGAGTTTCTATTTTTGACGGTATCTCTCTTGACACTGTGATATCCAATCAAATTACATCGTGATTCCTCAAAAACAGATGGAAAAATGTGCTAAACTCATCGCAGATAAAGTTACTGCAGTATCTCTTGCCTTGCTTTAAAACTTTGTGTGACTGCCAGGCCTTGACGTGTGGGATTGCTCTAATCTGAATAATAAAATCCTCACAAACGGTAACGTAACAACCATATACCTCAACGACCGAAACATACATCTTCCTGCTAGCCCTAATTTGGCGTCCGGAAGTGACCATTTACCATGCGGGACAATTAAAAACGCTCCACTTTTACAATTCAAATTGGACGACGGACGGAGTCACATCCTGGGGCGGAGGACAGACAAAGTAGAAATTAAAAATGGCCCTTCCTGAAGGGCTAGCAGCGACCGTTTCCGTTGAGATTGGACTCGGCTCGGCGTGGTCCGACGCGGAGCCATTCACGAGAAGCGGCCACCATGACGGCGCTTCCGGCCAAAGGAGACGACGGCCAGCGCGCCAACATTGCACCACGAGTCGGACAGGTTAGACGGAGACGTTGCCGGATTGGGAAACGCCGCAAGGTGACTTTTTTACATCATTTGAAGTGGACACATTTTCATCCCGTTTCTGCCACGACCAGCCGCAGACAGCGAAAACAAAAACGAAATACTGTGTGGAGGTGGTCGAAGTGTCTTAAGGTCTCCACCTGCCAATGGTTTGCCAAGTTGATCTTTATCATCAACCCGTACTATGGAAGATGCCAGAAAACCATGGGTCATAATTAAAGTCCGGATTTCTATGAGGTATAAAACTGCAAAATATGTTTTTTTATGCTGTAAAAAATAGACGAAATGTGGATTTTATATGTGGAAAAACTGAAACATAAATCTGCGAACACAAAAAAATAAACGCTTATACATATGTAGAAAAAACCTAAAATATTATATGTTTTTATCCGAAAAAACCCTAAAATATTATGTTATATGTAAAAACATGTAAATACATATAAATCCGGTCTTTAGTCATAATACTAATTATTCAGAACAGATGACGAACAACGGCTTTCTGTGCATACACAGACACGATCGAAATGAAATTCTTTGTTTACCGTCTCTATAACAACGACCAACCACAAACAGCGATGTTTCCTAATAAGCGCGAAGTATTGTAGTCGCGAAGTATTTAGAAAATGAGTTCTGGTTTTTTTATATGGCATCTACAATGAGAATGAATTTTTAAAGTATAACACGTGTCGGCAACCGTAACTAGCCTTAGATAGTAATCGGTGGCGAGTACAAAATGTGAACAAATCCCTAGCACGATCACACCGCGTTCGAGTTATATTCTGTAACAATCTGGAGTTGTAATAGTGGGCATTACCAGGCGATTTTTACCAGTTACATTCCTGGTGAGTTATCGGTTTGGGTCATCGAGCGGCAGCGCTGGAGGTGCTAATGGTCGTACCCGTCGGCATCCGTCGACGGGTTTTATTGGGTTCGCGGGTATCGCAGCAAATTATTATGGGCAATGATTATTTCGTACATACGAGGAAGGTCTATTTTTTTACCATTGCCGTTTCGATACGATTAACTGATGATTAAGGTAGTACTTGCGTTCAGTATTGTTCCGTCCATTACAATCCTAAGGGGCCGTTCAAGTATTACGTGAGCACTATGGGGGGGCGGAGGGCCCTTTGCTTTGCTTATTTTGGATGACATGGGGGGTAGGGGAGTCTAGATGATGATTACGTCATCGGTAGCTATTTACTTTTTTACACGAATGGCAACCCTCACATTGTCTTTGCTTGAAAACGAAACGCATTTTCGGGGATTCCCGCAAATAATGCATACGTTTAGTGAACAGCGCGTGGTAATAAAATTTAGAGCACCATGATGTTGAATGGCTCGATGAGAACGACGTAGACATTCCAAAATCCGATGAAAGCCAGCAAACTCACAACACTGAGCAGCAATCGAAGCAATCCAATGTCATCGAAAACTTAGAATCACGGATTCGGGTTTCATGGACTGAAGACTGTTAATTTGAATTTAATATATGTACCAAAAATTTAAAATAAGTTTGTTATGTTAGTAGGATATAATATTTCTGTTCTTTACTCTATCTTGAATACCGTATCAGTAAAATATAATCTCTATCCTAAATCTATTTTCTTATTTTTCAAATTATAATTATAACGTTATAATTATAATATTAAAAAAAACAATACATTAATTGATAAATGATTACGTAAGCATGGGGGGAGGGGGTAAGAGCTTTGCTTGCTTATGCTGACAAGGGGGATGGGGGGGGGTAAATAATTGTAATAAATCTGCTTACGTAATACTTGAACGGCCCCTAATTTATTTATTTACGAATCCTACAAACACGTAGTATTTAAATGTAAGGGCACTTACCAGGAAAATAAATTACAAATACATTTGTAATTCCCGCAATGCAAAACAGAAAAATAGTAGCGAACGGTTCGAAGCGAACAAGGAGTTGCAAGATTCTAAACGGGCTGGCCATGGGCTTCCTTCAGACGGTAGTGAAAAAGTCTAAAAAAATGCGTAGAAAAATATGGCGACAATGAAGAAAATTAGCTTAAAGATCAAAGTTTCCAATGGCGAATTCGTTTTTCAAATAAAAAATTCCCTGTGCCTGAAAAAAATATGCGAACCTCACATAAGGTCAGAAAACAATTAAATCGGTCTGTTTGAAGGAGGTGTCCGCGGAGGGGAATTTCGCTGTACTTGATAATAACATCGACTAGTATCTGACAACGAAAGAAAGCGCTACCAAGGTGGTACCTTGGTGGGGAAGGGCGCGTAAAAGTCTGTAACGAACTTGCAGCCACCTGCGCGACATGCTCAGAAACCGAGACCAATTTATTCCAGTCGGTCCGACGCGGGAAAACGCTTTAATTTCGTTCACATGAAAGCACTCACGGTCTCAGCAAATACCCACTTCTATAATCATTCTGTCAAAAAGTGCGCTGTGATAGACTAATTTCCGCTAGAATGCTTAGCGGACAAATCAATGGAACGGTTCTGTTAAAAGGGCGGTGTTCATTTTTTTTTATTGATTAACGGTAGAGGTGCCAACTGGCCTTGTAAATTTTTTAAATCATTTTAAAAATAGGACGTTAACAAACTTTTTAAAATTTTCGAACAAAGTGCTTAAAAATTATTTTCAAATTTTATGCAAGCTCGCACACAGCCCAAGAAACAAGGCAGTATTTAACGGAAGAAAACCTGGAATTATTGGACCATCCTCCATATAGTCCCGATCTAAGTCCTAACGATTTCTTTACTTTATTTCCAAATGCAAAACTTAAAAGACATCCTCGTAAACGGTACATTAAGTGAAAATTCACTCGCGAAGTTCCACAAGGAACCATATTAGGACCAATCCCGTTTGATTTGCATATTAATGACCTTTTTAAGTTGAAAAACGATGGAGAAATGATTGATTTCGCAGACGATACGGCAATTACTTATTCAAAGATTGGCTTCTTCAAAAAACAAAAATGTATTGGATTTTTCACGGAAAGGATTTTGACAGTCACCTTCAACAAAACATATCTTATTACTTTTTCTTGCGACAACAAATCTTCCCCAAATTTCAACCAACTCCAAATTATACTTTGCAAAAACATACAATCGGTTAATAATTTTAAATAGGTGGGGATAATAATAGATAACCACCTAAGATGGAATATACACCTAGAAAATTTAATAAGAAGACTGAGATAGCTTATTCCGGAAATCAAACATTTCAACAACGTTTGAGCGAAAAACATACATTTAAAAATAGAGAAAAACCCCCAACTCACAGCCAAATGCATTCAATTAATCTAGGATTGGTGAACACTTCTATATACCATCCCACAGTTCTTAAATTATGTGTAGGCCCCCAAATACTGATGGCCTAAAAATGTTCAACCTACTGCCCTTAAAATAAAGAATTTAATAATCTCGCAAAATACTATTTAATTCAAAATAGCATATACATTTACGTTTTTCAGATTCAAGTTGAAGATCCATGCCTTTTACAATATTTTTGTCGAGAGGAAATAAATAAACACATGTGGTTTTCATCACTGGAGTCTCTTCTTAGCTATTTCCAATTTACTTCTCCGGTCAAAGACGTACATGACCTTACATATTTCAGGGAGTGACCCAGCACGATAGATAGCTCCAAACGCATGCAAGTCACCTTTGCAGGTTGTTTATAGTTATCTGTAATTCCATATGCTCCCGAGATAAACCGAAGCGCTTCTTTTAAATTGAATATGGCACCTCACCCGCCTCCCGGTAACTGTAAACCAAAGTTTATAGAGTACAAGAAGTGAAATCACTTGTAGAAACGCCGTCCAAGTTTGGATTTCTTAGGTCCAATTTCACCAACGTTAATATTTGACGGTCCCTTGGACCAATGGGAAAATAGCTTATGGAAATGCAATTTGACAGAAGCTGTCGAAGGTCTCTGAATATCAGTGATTTCTATTGAAATGTTGAATAAGGTCGTGAAAAAATGGTTGCCTTATAAATAAGGGAACATTATAGATGTAATATTATGTCTTCGTGCTTTAGAAGTAGAATAACATTTATAGAATTAGGGCAAGTTTATGTAGATCCTACGTTAACTACCCGCAAATTGGAGACTATGTGTGGTGTTATTCGACGTACTGTCCAACGGATTCTAAAGGCCCATAGTTTTCATCCGTATAAAATTCACCTGGTACAAGAACTTAATGAAGACGATTTTGATCGGCGATTACAATTTTGTGAAGATATGAGTGAACGAATTATAAACGATGAACATTTTCTATTCAACACTTGCTTTTCCGACGAATGTTCCTTTTTCTTAAATGGCGTAGTAAATCGTCATAACTGCCGATATTGGTCCGATTCTAATCCCAGAATTTATCGTGAGGTTCATACACAGCAGCCACAAAAATTAAATGGTTGGGCTGGTACTTTTTGGCGATCATTTAGTTGGTCCTTTTTTCTTACCTGGAAATTTGACCGGTGAAATGTATTTGGAATAACTGGAAGACGCCATAGATCCTGCATTAACAGCCATAATTGAAAATCAGAATGATCGGCGGTACATTGCGAATAGGTTGATGTTCCAACAGGATGGCGCCCCACCACATTACGCATTACGTGTTCGACAATATTTAGATCAGACGTTTCCAGATCGATGGATTGGTAGAAGAGGTGCCATTGAATGGCCCCCAAGATCGCCAGATTTATCACCTTTGGATTTCTTTATGTGTGGTCATTTAAAAAGCAAAATCTATGCTACTCAGCCAACATCATTAGAAAACCTGCGACAAAGAATTGTGAATGAGTGCCTTCAAATTACTCCTCAAATATTGCAAAATGTGCGTTGAAAGAGTGTCCCAATTTAAATACTTAGGAGTACTATACTATAACTATCTAAAACTGTAATGACTCATCGATGTTCACGTGAACATCACTTAACTACCAGTAGTCGGCTGTTCATAGGCGGGGTATGAATGTTTAACATGGGTGAACTAGATTTGTCACATGCTTAATAAAGAGTGGTTTGAAACATATTGTAAGTCAAAAATTTGGGAATTACCTTTATTCATCGTCGCTTCCACTTACATCTGACAGCAATAAACTGTCGCTATCGCTTTCCTCGTTGAAATTGACTATAACTGGCTCTATGATGGTGTCGATGTGGTGGTCAAGCTGCCACATTTTTGTTTCTTCCTTCACAACATGACGGATAGCATTCTGCCAAGCGTCGGGCGTTACTAGCTGTATGGAAGTCTCAAGTAAAACCTTAACGTCTGGTAATTTGAAGGTTGTGTTATGGCGCGCATTATAACCCTTCACTTGAGCCCGGATGAGCTCTATTGGGTTCAGTTCACAGTGGTAGGGCGGTAACCGCAGCACAGTGACACCACATTGACGGGCCATCTCATCAGTCACGTAACTAATGTTCGCAGGTTTGTGCTGTTTAATTTTTTCATACAATTCCGCTTTCACACATGAATCGTCAAACGGGATTCCTTTTTAGCGTAACCATTGCTGCATGTCACTTTTTCGAGATCCCATAGTCGGTACACGTTCGGCTCGACGACTATGGTAGGAAGCATTATCCATGACGATCACAGAGTTGGGCTCAACACGCTGAAGCACCCCTTGAAACCAGCTCTCGAAGCAGCTGGCATTCATTTCGTCATGGTAATCACCTCCTTTCTTAGAGACGAAAATCAAGTCACACTCTTCTAAAAAGCCACTATTGCTACCAATATGAGTTACGATCAATCTTTGACCTTTCCCTGACGGTCCACGAAGACCTGTTGACAAACCTTCAATGCATGCTTGTCGGTTACTCACTACGTTTTTGTCTATCCAGGTTTTTTTAACTGTGTGACCTGCATTTACCCATGTCTCGTCCAAATAATAGATTTTTCTGCTTTGTCGCCTATATTCAATCATTTCGCGTAGGTATTTTCGACGCCAGGCGACTATTTCAGGTCTCTCTATCAATACTGACTTCCGATTACGCGTTTCGTAACGAAAATTAATTTCATGCAGGGATTTCCTCATTACCTCGACGCTCATTTGGGGTATAATTTCATTTTCCTTGATCGCTGCATGTACAGCCTTGAGGGTAGTGGTATCTCATTCCTAAAGAAGAATGAATGTACAGTTCGCCTTAACGCCATTTTTTTCAAATTAAACTTTGGATCAGTAGTCGCTCCAGTTTTCTTCTTTTTATGCACCACCCTGCGAATGGTCCACTCTGGAACGCCTTTCATACTTTACAACGCGCGAGTGCATCTCCCTGCGACATAGTTCTGTTCAGATAATTGAACACGTTGAGCACGATTTCTTTCGCGTCCCTCTTCAGTGCTTTACGAAGCCGTCTACTTGTTCCCTGGCTTTCAGTACTTCCACTCGTGCCATTTGTACTCTCCATGGTTAAGTATAACCAAAACAGTAACCACAGAAACCGCAACAATAACAATCACACAACAATTCTTATAAAAACACACAATATGCGATCGCTCAACGAAACACGTTCCAATGCGTTGCCGACGCCTATGAGTCTGCCGGTCGAGGCGCGTCTTTGATTTCATTGGTTCTACCGGCGGAGAACAATCAGCCATTATTTCCATCTCTGTCTGTTCTGTTGACCACCGCAAAGCCACAGAAATGACATATGTCGTACGCTATACGGCTGTTCTGGAAGGAAGCCGGGATCGAGCACTGATCACGTGTTGATCACGCGTATGAGTCATTACAGTTTTAAATTGTTGTAGTATAGTGACCGACAAGAAGTAGAGGGCAGCGGAAATCACAGATCGAATACGTGCGGGTAACAGAGCGTACTGGAAATTTTACAGGCTATTGAGGGACGAAAACTTAAGTAAAAAACCAAATTAAGAATATACAACGTTGCAATCAGGCCAGTTATTACATATGGAGCAGAGACTATGTGCCTGACAACGACAGATCAAGAGAGAAGAACAGAAAAGAAAAAAGAGACATGCGACCCTGGTTTGTTCCGTAAGTGAACCTATCATTAGTACTCCTTATACTTTGCTGCAACCCAACTTTTTCCTGTATAAATCGCCTTCCAAACTAGAATAGACCGCGGCTGCCGCCCATACCGTTTAACTTCTGTATTAAACAATTTGTTTGTACCGTTCAGAATGCTCACGTTTGACCCCTGCACCCGTATAGGTGTTTACATATTAAACTCGCCTTTTTACGTTGTGTCTCCTGCCAGCAACAAAGCGGGGCGAGGCGTTATCTTCGGTGATCAGTGGCAAACAGGTGTTGCGCTTTAGTTTCCACCGTTGGTGCTGAATAATAGCGATCCTTGCAAGGTGACGGGTCGTGAAATATGCGCGTCTATAAATCCGTATAGCGCTGAAACTGATTTTTTCATGTCAGTCCTTTCTGAAAAGTTGGGCTCTCGTTCCCGACTGACCCATTTTGGGCCTTTTTGTTAACAATACCCCTATATTTTCTAATTGTATATTAAAATGCTTCAAATGAGGTTCAAGTGACCTTCATTCCACGTATTTGGGTCGCTGAAACCGAAAGCCCGAAGTCGTTTAACATTTATTTAACGTGGAAAAAAACTAAAGAGAGTTCTGCCATGGGCAATATGACCAATTTTTTTGTTGATATTTTCTTTCTTTTGTTTAGTCTGCAGAGGCAAGTATGTTTTCGCGGAATGTGAAGTTTTAACCATCGAATTCTTACAAAGTGCGTCCTTGTCACGCCGTGACTGTCGTCCTTTCAGCGTGCTCGGTGTAAGCGACGACTTGTATAACTTCATTGGGCTTTGAGACAAATGCAGTCTCAACCTTATCCTATAATACGCTTTATAACGCATCGCAAACGAGTGACTGCCCTACAAAACTTAGTAAAGAGGCAGGCAAAAAACTACCACAATAAAAAATCGACATATTAGGCTCATGGGTAGACGAGGATACATACGATTCTGCGAAGAGCATGAGGAAACTCAAGCGCATCTTTCGCTAAGGTCTGCAAAGACAAAGGTTTTAGATATTAGGAATCACAAGGAAGCTACATGCAAACACTGTGGAATCTCATTAAAGGATCAAGGCTGGACATGGTGTTTGAAGTGCTTATAGACTGTCGCAATAGATACTTATGGGTCGAAGTGGCATTAGGCCCAACATTAATATTATGGACCAGTGGGAAAATACCTTATCGAAATGCAATTTTACAGAAGCTGTCAAAGGTCTCTGAATATCAGTGATTTCTATTGAAATATTGAATAAAATCGTGAAAATTCGTCTGGATTATAAACAAGACCACTTTTTGATTCCAACATGATGCTTTTGTACAGAAAAAACAGGACAACTTTCATGTATTTTGATATATGTTATAGGTTTACATTTAACAATCCGTTATCCCCCTCAGCGAATGGGAATGCGGCAAATAATAGGTCGATTTTCTAGCTGTTAAATTTGGCAGCAGATTTTGACGTTTGTTAATGCATGGCACTCTCGAATTTACCAACTTCGATATACTGAAAGTTATCATTACATACCTTTTGCAAGAAAATAGAATATAAAAGACATTCCATCCAATTCCTCATCTTCCTTTACGTCATAATAGTAATCATTTATTAATTTATGGGTTAATGAATTTCTTCAAAGCAATAATAGCATTATGTCCTCTCCATCCTAAAACACAGATAATATGCGTAAGACGTGTCAATCCCTACATCTCCCTGATGCATAATGCAATTACTATGGACATAGACAAAAAATTATGAAAAATGTTTCACAAATA
Organism: Acanthoscelides obtectus; assembly: GCA_963669975.1. Classification (NCBI taxonomy): domain Eukaryota; kingdom Metazoa; phylum Arthropoda; class Insecta; order Coleoptera; family Chrysomelidae; genus Acanthoscelides; species Acanthoscelides obtectus. The sequence goes on along the minus strand of CAVLJG010000008.1, from coordinate 3,441,413 downwards.
ATGCCTTTTAAGTCCAAAAATCATAAAAACTAGTAATGTTTATTGTTTGTCTTTTTGACTGGCGGGAATATCTTATCTGTCACTCGCAGGGTTGTCAAGTCTAACGACGATCACGTCCCGTGGTGGAGGGTGCGGAATGAATCTTTTACATTTGCTGGTTTTGAATTTTTTTCCTGAAAATTTACTAGGTATCATGATTATAAGCATCTTTGGTAGATTGTTCGATCCGGAATGGGAAAGATCTCCTATTTACGAAAATATTTTTGGTATCATCTAACCGTTGCAATCAGTGCACAAACACTGTGACATATGATTTATAGCATAACCCGCTGCCCTATCAATACAAATTTAACATACAGTTCGCCTAGCCGTGGGGATGCAGTGGTCGGGATGAATATCACGGCAGCAACTGATGATTTGGGCATGTCTGGTAACAACGTATGAAGTGCAACTCGCTAACTTCACAAATTTGAAGATTTTGTACAATTTCTTTGAAAATGATGAAAGATATGTCTGATTTGGCAGGGTAATGTCGCAGCCAAATGGCAGTCACTCTTTCTGACACAGTCCGGATCGAAAGATGACGATACTCGTGAAATGTATTGATACTTTTATCTATAGGATCGTATCGAACATCCCTACTGTCAAGATGTATAACCCAAGGTACCGACGGAGCTTTTTTGCGGCGTCACGGAAATAATTATAAATTTTCATTTGCATTTTTTCAAGTGTTGTAGAATGATTTTGGGAAAAATGTCACGAATAGTCTTATAAAGCATAGTAGAGTATATGGCCGCTGACAACCACACAAGTCACCTTCAGAGTATATGTTTTGTGACTGGTACCAAGAGTTGACAGACACATGTGTCACTGCTTGAAATGCAATGATCAGCTGAATTCAAATAATGTCTAATATAAATATAACCTAGAATGTGTACTCGTAAAAAAGAAAATATGGCAAATTTAGTAGTTTTTTTTGCAGGGGTTTTAGGTTTGCTGTTAGCTTTAAGGCATATATTTTGGGAATTTCTTAATCGCTGTGAATATAGTGTGGATGTTTATTCAGTTACTGAACAACGAAAAATATCCAACTTTGTGGATGTATGGATATCAAAAACGTGAATGGTTTTGTGGGAATATCAATCTAAGGTGCCATAATGGTTCTGATGAACGGCAAGTAAATGAATGAATGTTTGGAAACGAGCCTGTCATCAAGTTGTTGCTTAATGGCTATCTGCAAGAGGTTTATAGGAAAAAATACCCAGTATCGCATATCACTTGAAGAAAATAATATAAACATGAATAAAAAATCACCAATAGTAATTAAAACATGAATTTAATTCAAAATCCAACATTTCTTTAAATGTTGACTGAATTATATGTAATTTCTTAATATTCAATAAGCTGGTGATGTTTCAATGACAAGCTGCCATCTCATACTTTGACAGTATTTTATTTTAAACATTTCATAGCTATTGGTTGCTAAAATTTGTTGATTGGAACTTGAAGCTCATTCGTTGTATTTGACGGTCTGTTTCCCTATAGGTGGAGAATAACGGACTGTTGTTGGTGAAATTGGCCCTTAGACTTGCAAGTCAACTCATTTTCTTTTTTTTACACCCAACCAGTCACGTCACTATCCTGCATGTAGAGTGCTGTCATCGGTGAAACTGTGGATTGGATTGATCGTACAGTAAAGGAGGTCGTTGATATGTGAGAAGAACAGTGGGGAAGTCCCTCGTTGACATTGCGGGATTCGTCAATTACGATGGGATATCTTGCAGTCAGAGAAAAAGTCAGCCACTCATCTGCAAAGCTTCTTCGGGAGGCCACAGGCTGGAAGTTTGCATAGGAGGGCAGCATGCCACAGCTGATCGAAACTAGTGCCATGCCGTTCTGCAATCTGTAATTTTTTGTTTAGACCAGATCTCAACGATACCATATCTTGAAAAATACAGAGCCATTCCCTTGTGTTTTTTTGCTAAACACGGTATGTATATTGGTCACTATAGATCGTAAGAATCACTTGTAACTTTTTATGACATGCAATACCGCCGTGCTTCGATCTGAATACTTAACGTAACCAATATCACAAGAACCCAGAGAATGACCGTAGAAATGATTTAGTATTACCGCACAAGAAACTGCAGAATGCATTGCAAAAGCGGGTACTGTATATTTTATTTAAACAAAGCCTCATTATCGGAACGGCGGCCATCATAAACATTATCTGTGAAATATAAGTTAAGTCGCCTGCTTTTACTTGGACGACGTAAATCATCGTTGCTTGTGTGTTTGTGGTTAGCGCATTAAAGGAAATCTTATTAGTTGGTTATTTATAGATGTGGAAAGATATGATGCACAAGTGTAGTAACGACAAAAATCATTGAATTTGCACCCTGCAAATCGAAAAGCTTTGATAGCAGGTAAAGCTTTTGGTCTTAAAAAATTAATTAAGAAATTCGATAAATATTTTGTGCAAAAAATTTTATGAAATACTTATTTGCTCAATGTTCAAGGAACACAACATGAGTGAATAAATGTAAAATAAAAACAGCTCCGATAGGAGGCATGGCCTGTGCATGCACAAATAATTCCAATATGTAAGTGCAGAATACGCATTATAAAAAATAGCAAGAACTAGGCACACACGCCACTCTGTAACTAAATGTTATAGAATAGATCAAATTCTGATAGTAGGGGAGCGCAGGGTAATGGGAGCCTACTAAGGGAAAACTTTCATAAAAACCACATTTATTAACTTTTTCATAATTTTTAATTAGGAACTCTTAGAATAATCATACAGGTATGTTTTAATCACTGTTAGGACTTATTGCAGTCATATATTAAGGTACAATACCGATTCTACAAAAAAAGTCAATCGCTTCCATTACCCGACACGTGCGGGTAATGAGAGCCCATATCACGCTCATATGGGAAATGGGAGTCATACTATTTAGTATTGCGCAAAAGTTAAACTAAACATACTTTCAATGACTGTGATCTTAGTTAGCTACTACGATCTATTCATTGTAACACAAATAAAAAAATACTTTTTAAACAAAAACAAAAAAAATAAAGATAAAATTATTAAAGAAAAACATATGACCCAGATTTTACGGATCCAAACAAAATGTACAAATATAAGAAGCTGGACTATCACTTCCAGAGCATTCTTCATGAGTCCAGTTTCCGCAACTTCTGCATCGGTACCACATCTCTCCACTTTTTCCCGTGTCTAAGCAAATTGCACATAAAGTTTCCTCTTCTGAGTATTCTGACTCGTCGTCGCAAATTGTACATTCGTCAATATGATCATCAGATGAATCTTCATCATCACTATTAAACAATTTTTTTTTGCCTTTTTGGCCCCTTTCTTTCTGGTTGTGATCTTCTTGTTTTTAACCCCTCTATCTTTGGTAAGTTTCCGTTTGTTACATTTACCTTCGGTGCAATTTTCTTTATTACAGTCTTTTTATTTTTTTTTTTAGTATTTTTCTCTTTTTCAGTCCTTTTCCTCTTCTTTTCTTCAAATATTGCCTTCATTGGAGTGCTTGTTATAATTTCAGAATGTTGTTTGTTCTTCAATCTCGTTTCTTTATTAGTTATGAGTTGTTGTGGCAGTGGGCTCACAATTTTTAGAATATCAACAAAGTCAGTTACTGTTTCATCGTCATTAGTATCGGTCTCATTGAAATATGATTTTGACGGAGTTGCGGTAGATCTGACGATATGTTCCTCCCGAATAGCAGCTCGTGTTGGTTGGAATTGGAGCTGGGCTTACAGCAGCTTCCTCCTGAACTACTTCTGGTTGAAATTCTGCATCACAAAGAATAGATGGACTCATAGCAGGGCTAGCAGTCGATGGTTTATTAACTGTCTGCTTTGACGTAGATGGAATAGGAGATATGTTAGTTGGCTGCTGTCCTGCGTCATGCACGAGCACAGATAATACGTATGTAAAATGGTGTGAAAATATATTTTAAAAGCTGGTAGGGTAGTGGGAGCTACGTCGGGTAGTGAGAGCCATTCTAGGCTCCCATTTCCCGCTGACCACCATTTTGAAAAGTAATAATATAAATAATGTAATTCTAATTCCAATCGTAATTAAACAAATTGCACTAGTTAGTGAATGAATCTACGGATGATATGAATATAAACAAAATAAAATAATAATCAAGCTTCATGCTTACCTTATCGCTGGCAATCCACAATTTTTTATAAGGACGCAGCGAAAAACAAACAACAGTCCCTCGTGACTGAACTCATTGCACTAACGGCTCGTACCGGTCAGACGAAGTTTCTCGAATGTTGGCGGAAGCAGCCGAATGTTTACCAATCACGTAAGTTGCCTACATTCCGTTCAATCACCATAGCTCCCATTTCCCGACCGCTACCATTACCCCGAGCTCCCCTAGTGGTCGAATGTAAATCATTCACTTTTAAATGTGACTATAAAAATATACAGTAAAATAGAAGAAGCAATTTGAAACGCGATACCTGACGAATCACACATTAAAATTCAAAATCCTAGATCTCCTGGTATGAATAAGAAGCATTTTCAGCAGGGAAACTTCTTATTGACTGTTCAAGGCCCGTATCGTCAGTCGTCCCTGCAATTGTAGGGCGCGTTTATGGCCTCCTTGATTGTGATAGTTTTATACTTCTCCGTGTCAACGCTCTATTTTGAGGTTATGTTAAAAACATCTATTTGCATCAAATTGTGCTTGCTTTTGAGTTATATCATGTTAGATCAGCCTGAAATTTCCTACAATTTAAAAGGAAAACATATCTTAACAATAGGAGAGCGCTGACGCTGACACGGGACGAGTGTAATCTAGAAATTTTTGAAGGAGAGGAAGGAGTATGACAATCAAGGAGGCCATAATGGAAAATTATTTATCAAATAGACCGCAATCAGTAAAATTATTAAGCTCGTATAGTAAAGAAATGTTTGTTAAATGTGGTGTTCCACAAGGTACAATTTTGGGTCCTCTGTTATTCAACATTTATTTAAACGATATATTCAAAATTAATAGTACTGGTAAAATAGTCAGTTTTGCAGACGATACTGCTATACTCTATAAAGGTAAGGATTGGAACGACTTAAAAGATATTATCCAAAATGACTTTTGCAAAATTATTCAGTGGTTTAATAACCGAAAATTAACAATTAACTTTACTAAAATTAATTTTTTACCATTTTCATCACTATCTAATCATCTACCAAAATATAACCACCTTCGGTTTAAGGTAAATGATAAAAATATAAAAATCAATAGAGTTAATGATACAAAATATTTAGGAATTTATCTAGATCCCCACTTGAGATGGGATGTACATATTTCTCACATACTAAAGAAAATTAGATTCATAGCATATAAAATAAAATTTCTAACCGGTATATTAACTGAATATTATCTACGAATGATATATCAAGCTTTAGTCGAGCCACACATAACATATGGTATAGTAGTGTGGGGTGCTGCATGCACGACATACTTTAACGATTTAGATGTACTTCAAAGAAGAATTTTAAAATCAATGTTAGGCAAATCAAAATTATACCCAACTAATGACTTATATAATGATGCACAAGTATATGATACTAAACAACTTTACTTCTTACATACCATCACTCATTATCACAAAACTATTAGTGAACACGACATAATTAAACATAATCATAAAACCAGATATAAATTACGCGCAAAAAATGTTCCTAAACCAAACAAATCCCTAATGAAACGATGTCACCTGTATATAGCTCCAAAATTGTACGAACATTTACCAAATAATTTAAAACTATTACGCAATACATTAGGCTTCAAAAAAAAATTAAAAAAATTTATTAACACGATTGGGAGAAATCAAATTAATAAAATAATCTCAAATATTACACAATAAATGCTCTACCATTCTTACCAATAATTTCTTTTTCTCTCTATTTTATTATATTTTGCAATTCAACATACATATGATCCATGCACAGGCGCTGTCCTCCTATGGATATATTATATTTATTTACTCGTTTCATGTTCCCTGTATTTTAGAGTAAATAAATATTATTATTATTATTATTATAAACGCGCCCTACAATTGTAGGGACGACTGACGATACGGGCCTTAAGGCATTTAATTTCAGGAACGGTGCAGTGGAGACTTTTGATCAGATTGGTGTGGAGAATAGTAGACTAAAATTTCCGCCAATCTGACGTCATAAAAAACCGTCAAAATGTCATGTTCAGGTAGTCTTTATTGTGTTCATTCCAGGTTTGCTCGCTATGATCGCTGTTGCTAAGTTAACATTTTGTAGAAAAACCAAAAAAAAACCTACGAAATGCCACTTTTCAAGATACTTAGTACCCGTGCCGGAGCCATTTTACGTCTCTGGTCTGAACTATCTACCGATTAATAATTAAAATCTAACCAAGGCTGGTCTTGGGTTCGCCACTGACGCTGCGTTTAATAGACCTCCGTCCTCTTCCTGATTGCAACTACCTCCTCCTCATAAACCATCTCCGTACGGATATTCGTCGGCAGATGACCTCCCGACCTCTGCACGCATACGCTGTTGCAACTTACCTAACGTACGATATCCCGATCAACTTTTTTTCTTCTTACTTCTCCGATACCTTCGTAATTCCATATACCGAGAAACGAGCCTAGTACACGGAAGGTCTTTGGCATAGGCGGTACTTAGAAGAGGTACTTGGAGACGAAAGTTTCGTCATGAGGCATATCTCAAACATTAAACTTGGCGCAGTGAAAAATTGGAAACGATAATGAGATTATTGAGTTTCTTGGTGCTGCTTTCCATTGTTTGTTTTCTTCGTGTACATATTAAGAACTGGCTCATAGATAGATAGATAATTTGTCCTCTCGCAGATTTTTCCACAATCTCGATGCCCTAGGGACTGCAATACAGTTTGAACAAGGTCTATTGACCCTCAATCAAACACCCATTAACTTGCTAACAGGTCGTTGTGTGTAATATAAAGTACGGTGGTCATTCGACTACCTACATCAGCAATTAAATTAAAATCCTATCCCAAAGTTGTAACAATAAATTATCGTGTGACATAATGAATTTTTCCATGCACTGACTTTTGAATGTGACCTTCCGTCATACGTGTCAATCTTCTGACGTTGACAGATTAACATAATATGGTGGCAATTACAGATCACTTAAATATTCCCTATCAGAGCACGAGCTTCAACGTTTTTCTAAAAACATGGCCAACAAAGCAACGGGGGCGATCTCCATCGCCATTGAAAAAAAGACGGATGATCTATTTCAGCTAAAAAATGCTAGGTAGGGAATACCCTCTCGTTCGTATAAATCGTTACTGTAAGGATGGCCCTAGAATTGAACCTTGCGGTACACAAAATTTGCGTGCTTGGAATTTCCAATCAAGGCTACAACGATGAGCGAGATGTGGCGTAAAGTACGCTCCAAACTTTGAACACAAAATTCCATGTCATAATAAACTACAGTGTGACGTAATAATGTCTTCCACTCACTGACTTTAGTACGGTGACATTCTATCGGCGCCGAAATATAAGGCTGATTGCTTCCGCGGGAATTACAGATAATTGAAATATACTAAGTGACATATAAATCCGAACACCCAGTTTAAATGGTTTTATTTTAATAAAAGTTGGTGAATGTATTTATCTTACTGTAAATAACAAGTGAAAAAATTTTCAGCCTTATCAGTTGGACATTCCGGTTTTTATACTGGTTTTTTTTAATTCACTAACGCTCTAAAAATGAATATTTCAGCCGCAGTAAAGAATCAACGTTGGCGGATTTTGGTTCTTGACATCCTTTACGATCGGTTACGATGCCTAGAGTACGAAGACCTGTACGATTTCGTCAACTTAGCGAGTTTGATAGGGGCCGTATAGTGGGACTTCAGGAAGCTGGACTTTCTTTTCGGGCAATTGCAGTTAGAGTGCAAAGAAGTGTAGACACTGTGGTCAGGTGTTGTCAGGCATGGCTTCGAGAAGGCCGTACGCCAAGAGCAAGGGGCACTGAACGCCGCCGTAGAACAACAGACCGTGAAGATCGCCGCCTAAGATTATTGGCCTTAAGGGACCGTTTCTCCACTACCAGGTCCATTGCAAATGAATGGTTTGCACAACACGGAAGACCTATTGGCATGCGAAGTGTTTACCGACAAATGAGAAGTTTTGGCTTGTTTTCATACCGGCCACACTGGGTCCTCCCTTTAACTCGAGAACACCGACGTAATCGCCTTGAGTGGTGCAGTCAACGGTCACTCTGGGATCAGGAATGGAACAGTATTGTCTTTAGTGACGAGTCTCGATTTTGTTTAGGCATGCACGATGGTCGTGCCAGGGTTAGAAGGCGACGTGGTGAAAGGAGGAATCCACAGTTTTTTGTTGAAAGACATGTTCATCACACTGTTGGAGTTATGGTTTGGTGTCATATAGCTTATAGTTCCAGGTCACCTTTAATCTTCATCAGAGGTAACATGAACGCGCAGCGTTATATCCACGAAGTTCTAGAACCCCATCTTTTACCCTATCTTGACACCCTGGCAGATCCAACTTTCCAACAAGATAATGCCCGACCACATGTTGCAAGAGTCACAATAGACTTCTTTCAACATAATGATGTCACATTGTTACCATGGCTACCAAGATCTCCCGACTTATCCCCAATTGAGCACGTGTGGGATATGATGGGTAGGAGATTGCTCAATTTGCAACGTCCTCCTTAGACTCTAGAAGCACTTCGAGAGGAGTTGGTGGTTGCCTGGAATGAGATAGCACAGGAAGACATTGACCACCTGATCAGAAGCATGCCTAGGGTACATCCACACATTATTAAAGGTCAAAGGGCTTTAAAGCAGTGCAATCATTTTGAAATTTTTATCATTTACTTATTATGCTTCATTAAGTACTTATACAAAATTTTATTAAAATAAAACCATTTAAACTGGGTGTTCGGATTTATATGTCACTTAGTATATTCTCTATCAGAACACGAACTTGCACGTTTGTCTGACAACATGGACAACAAAAGAACGGTGGCGAACTGCATCGTCATTGAAAAATTGACGCAAACGATCGATTTCAGCTAAAAAATGCTAGGTGGACAATACCCTCTCGTTGATATAAATCGACTATAATACTGGCCCTGGAATTGAGCCTTGGGGTACACAAAATTTGCGTGCTTGGAATTTATGATCTAGGCTACAACTTCTCAAATAGTGGGAATGTTTTTGTAAAAAGAAGTCTATTATGTATTGATGTACCGCTAATGACGTAGACACTCCGGGTCTCACTCAGCCGGTGAGAATTAATCAGGGTTGGCGGTGAAGAGTGAATTAAGTACCGGCATGCCAAGAATCCGCAAAAATCACCACAGCTAGCAGGTGTTCGTTGCTTAGCTGGACGAGTTATCGATATATATGTTCGTTCTTTCTTACTTGATTCCAGCAGCTATTTTGAGTCTATTAAAAGAGCGCCGTCGATGCACGTAGCTCAGTCATTTTAATCATACATTGACTCAATCATTACAAGGTACAGATGTTGACATTTTTATGTTGGTCTGAAATGGAAATGTTACTTCCAGAAAGTAAACGGAAACAACGATTATCTATTACAAATTTGATTCTTCTAATGATCCTTTTTATATAACTTTCTTGTAGGAACACAGTTATCTGTTATAAGCTTGCAGATGTTTCGGAAAAATATATTTCCTTCTTCAGGGCTGTATAAAGAAATGAATAAAGCAATAACTTTAAATATACATTTATTAACAATTTAAATAATGGAAATGAAGAAAAGGTACTTATTTTATTCAAGACATTAGATAGATACAGATAGATTGTTACACAGACTCGATACGGTTATGTTTGGGAGGCCGAAGTCAGGCGGGTTTGTCTGGCAGGCACATCGCGCGGAGGCATCATGGAGAAGACCTCCGAGGAGCAAATCCCCTTGGTGTAGCAGTAGAAGAGAGCTAGACCGTTGACGGGTCCCGAGACTGTCCGTTAGAAAAGAGTACTCGATCAGTCGAATTCTGAACAGCATTGAGGATGCATATCGTAGTCGGAGCGGCAGTAACCCAAACATATGAGCAGTACTCGAAGCTAGGTCTTATCTATAGTGAAGATGCCATCTGGAGAAAAGTATACTAAGTGACATATAAATCCGAACACCCAGTTTAAATGGTTTTATTTTAATAAAAGTTGGTGAATGTATTTATCTTACTGAAAATAACAAGTGAAAAATTTTTCAGCCTTGTCAGTTGGACATTCCTGTTTTTATACTGCTTTTTTTTAATTCACTAACGCTCTAAAAATGAATATTTCAGCCGCAGTAAAGAATCAACGTTGGCGGATTTTGGTTCTTGACATCCTTTACGATCGGTTACGTTGCCTAGAGTACGGAGACCTGTACGATTTCGTCAACTTAGTGTGTTTGATAGGGGCCGTATAGTGGGACTTCGGGAAGCTGGACTTTCTTTTCGGGCAATTGCAGTTAGAGTGCAAAGAAGTGTAGACACTATGGTTAGGTGTTGTCAGGCATGGCTTCGAGAAGGCCGTACGCAAAGAGCAAGGGGCACTGGACGCCGCCGTAGAACAACAGACCGTGAAGAACATCAGCTGCGCTAAAATGACCGGACTATAATATAAGCATCCACAATCCGATCGAAGCGCATGCAGTTAGTTTCCCATGGGTTCTCCGGGGGAAAAAACTGGAAGTGATGGATGACGAAACAGAGGATGACATCGCTAATTAATAGGAATTTTTAGTTCGTCCACAATTTATATGTCGAATATCAGCGCGGCAGCGGAGATGTCTTAATGAGTGCGGTCGTTAAAATTTTCACATTTTACTGTCTTGCGCTGAGGAATTTCGTAATTCGTAGTGAAACTGAGCAGATCGTATTTAAAACCGATCGCTGGAATTTCGCATAGCGAAGGTTGAACAGTTAACGCGCAGGATATTCTCAGGACTCTGATTAGAATAAATCTTAATTACAAGTGATAATGGCCGGTGTAATGGATAGAATCGTATAATCTGGGATTACCTCAAGCTTTTCTGTGCTTATTAGTAGGTTTAATTGATTTATCGAGGCATCTAATTTGCCTCTATTATCAGGTCTATTCTCATCTATAATAAACATGCACGCTGATATATGTTATCGTCCGACATGTCCAATGGGATCAAAAAGCAAATATACTTATTATTTTTTTAAACAATAAACAATAAGTCACTTTAAAGAGTTCCAAACATAAAATGTTTAGGTCTGATAGTGGAACATTAGAGAGAAAAAATGAATTCAACATTTCTTGGTCTAAGAAACTTAAATTTAATGGATAAAAAACGCCTAATAAACGACTATTACTCTATTGTCTATTTCTATCTCAAATATTTAGTGCTATATTGGGGATCATCTGTTGAGGCCCAACGAATCTTTATCCTTGAAAAAAATAATCAGACTATTATTCTCATTGCATCCTATGTTGAAATACATTTAGTTATGAAAAATAGTTACTTCATCATCATTAATAATAATAATAATAATGTCTTTATTCCCACAAAAGAAAATACAAAACAAGTTGCAAAACCAGTTTTATACGAACATATGGTGGGAGTTGCGAAGTTCGGCATATCCGCTCTTCCACTTTTAGGTCTTTTTCGTTTGCGGAAGTACGATTTTCAGACATTTTGATTGGGTTTTTACGATTTACTCAACATTTTGATGGTGTATGTGTCTAATGGACCTCTAATTTGGATTCGGCGCATTGATAATGATAATGACGATGACGATGACGACGATGACGATGACGATGACGATGACGATGACGATGGTGAAGACGATGACGATAACGATGACGATGACGATGGTGAAGACGATGACGATGACGATGCCGATGACGATAACGATGACGATGACGATGATGATGACGATGACGATGACGATGACGATGACGATGACGATGACGATGACGATGACGATGACGGTGACGGTGATGATTACGACGACGACGACATCAATAACGATAATGAGAATGATAATAATATATTCGTTTTTATTAAGTACACACTGATATAACGCCATTGGTGAAGTTTAGCCGTGGGCTATTCTTAACCACTAGTGCGGAAAGGTATACAAAGTAAACGATAGCATGAGAAGAACAAAAAAGGTACAAAATGCAAGGTAACTCTGACTGATTTATAATAAACCTTTGATATTTTTTGTAAGTCGGTTTAAGGACATCACTTTAATGTTGTTGAAACTGCGTTCGATTGAAGATGAGTTATGGTAGGGAATTGTGATTGGGCTTCTATGAATGATGCTTCTAAGAAGGAACTTTTCCCTAAGACGTAGAGGGTTACATGTAAAAATTTGTGGGTGAAAATAAGATAATTAAGCTTCACTAAATATGACATTTTCAGCCAGCACAAAGAAGTAAACTTATTTGAGACATAATCTAATCATCTTAGACCAAAGGTAAATGTCACGCAACTGTTATAAACAACCTGCAGACTGTTCTTAGCTATCCCATCGATGCAAGAATAAAATAAAATGTTACAGAAGCTAAGAACTGGAATTGCAGGTGACTCCTACACCTCTAGGTGAGTCTAGTCAAATTCAACTTTTTATTTTTGTCCTCATATTGACAGTCAATTTCATCGTCCAAGGTTTTGAATAATCTACTTTGTAACGCTTGAGCTCTAATCTTGTTCACAATTTTACTACCAATTTCATAACGTTGTTTAGTGTTAGAAAATGTCCACATAATGCTTGCTGATGGATAATGCAGAGGTATCAGAGAAATTGCAGAAGACTTTCATCTTTACTTACGAATCTGGGACACACGGTATGATGCTTCAGTTGCAGCCTTACTTTTGTCGTTTTTTTTTAAACATGAACTGATTTCGAGATCGTTCTCGAACAGATCACTGACCGCAGTGCTGATCTTTTTTTAAAACTTCAGTTTCCCGAAAATAACCACTAATGAAGAGTCCGTATATTTATTCGCTAGACAGATAAATCAGGAACAACCGCTGCCAGTTTGAGAAGCTGCACTGATGGAAGCAAATTCTAACGAGGTTAACAGACATTCCTCCACATACACGAGAAACACGTCTCTCGTCTGAAAACGAATGTTTGAAAAACGCCTAATTATTTTCGCGAGCGATAGTACCGCGGAGACTGAGTAGTAACAACATCCCGCTAGTACCTTAGCAATCTTAATGTCCGATCAAGAATTTGAACCGACCGACACACCGTCGGATGTTAATTAGATCAAACCGTAACCGTATGGTCGGCAGGCAGGCAAAACCCTACCGTTAGGTGTGATGTTGGTAATTAAAGAATTAAAATTAAGCACGTTCATATACATGTACGCGGGAGCTGAGATAAACAGTTGAGTAATTGTCGAGGTAACGAATATGGATACTAGTCCGGTCGAACATACCGAAAATGCTGCGATTTCGAACGGCGCTGCCCTCCATGAGGAAATGCCACAAAGGTTTATGAGTAATAATGTATGTTTTGAAACAAAATATTTATCGGATTTTTTTAATAAGGAAATTTATTTAAACACTAACTAGTCATCATAAATTACAACTCGATACTTATCTAAACTTTTATTAAATTCGCCGTCTTAATTGTTCTTTGTCGTCTTGGGCTCTCCAACCTCCAGGATAAGCCTTCCTAGACTGTAAAGCCCAAAAATCCTCTACTAGGCGCGCTATTATGGCCCACCCTGTACATAAATATTTTTCCTGTAGCGGTGTGTCAGTGATGACACCACCGCAGAATAGTTACAGTTTGTTACCGTTGCACAGTCGACAGTGGCCTCCACGACGATGCAGCATCGCATCACTTTCACCAACTTCTTAATGCTGGTTTTCTTCCATGGGTATGGAAGCTGTCAAATTAATTACTGCTCCCATCACCTCACGCTCCTTTTGAACTATGTGAGTTGCTTTTGCTGCTGGTTTCACGATTTAAGCATGGTGCCTCACTGTTTCTTGGATTTGTTTGAGCTTAGGCGTGAAGAATAAAAGGAAAAGTGCACACTAAAAATCTTACGACAAGAATCAGAACTTCCGGTGAATCGCATCATATTACACATACTTTTACTACAGAAATTCCAAATTCCACTTTTCTTATCGAAAATGGCCATTTTGATAGCTTCCCGACTGGACTACTGGGTAATTGTCGAGTTCACAAGCCTCGGAATATGGATAGATTCTCTTTTTTTGTTTGTTGGAATGGCTCACGTTTATGCTGTTACCGTGGAGCTGACCTATTCTCTACATCGTCGTAATACTATGTTACCAGCAGATAAGTATTATGAGAAAGCAATTTTCATTAACCTTACCTCAACACCTGCGCACTTCTTGATGCATTCATTTGATATACAACACCAGGAAGATGGTCGGCAGTAGGAAGAGATTCGAATCAGCACAGCCATTTGGTTTTTATGCATGCTTTTCAGAAACGTTGGAACCACATTTTCTGTCTCACATTTTGAGGAGCATCTAATAATTGTGGCAGATTGAGTCGAAGAAAATCTGAATAAATTTCACCGGTCAGTCGAGGTGGAAAAAAACTTTTTCGTATGCGGAAGTACGATTTTTAGACATTTTTATTGGGTTTTTACGATTTACTCAAAATTTTGAGGGTGCCTGTGTCTAATGGACCTCAAATTTGGATTCAGCGCATTGATAATAAAAATGACGATGACGATGACGATGACGATGACGAAGACGAAGACGATGACGAAGATGAAGACGAAGACGATGACGATGACGAAGACGAAGAAGAAGACGATGACGATGACGACGAAGACGATGACGATGACGACGACGACGACGACGAAGACGATGACGAAGACGATGACGATGGCGATGACGATGACGACGAAGACGATGACGAAGACGCTGACGATGGCGATGATAATGGCGAAGACGATGACGATGACGATGACGATGACGATGACGATGACGATGACGATGACGATGACGATGACGACGACGACGACGAAGATAACGATAATGATAATAATAAATTCGTTTTTGTTAAATACATTCAAGTAGACACAGATCTAACGCCATTGGTGAAGTTCAGCCATGCGGAAAGGTATACAAAGTAAATGATAGCATGAGAAGAACAAAAAGGTACAAAATGCAAGGTAAATATGACTCATTTATAGTAAACCTTTGATATTTTTTGTAAATCGGTTTAAGGACATCACTTTAGAGTTAGCATTAATACTGTTATAAATACCAGCAGCATTGTAGGTGAAACTGGATTAAAGATGAGTTATGGTAGGGAATTGTGATTGGGCTTCTATGAATGATGAACTTTTTTCTAAGATGTAGAGGGTTACATGTAAGCATTTGTGGGTGAAAATAAGATTATTAAGCTTCACTAAATATAACATTTTCAGCCAGCACAAAGAAGTAAACTTATTTGGGACATGATCAAATCATCTTAGACCAAAGGGAAATGTCACGAAACTGTTATAAACAACCTGCAGTCTGTTCTTAGCCATGCCATCGATGCAAGGATAAAATAAAATGTTACAGCAGGTAATAACTGGAATTACAAGCGAGTCCTACACCCCTAGGTGAGTCTAGTCATATTCAACTTTTTATTATTGTATAGTAACGCTGCTTTCCATGTTGTCTACTTTGTGCGGTACTACATTTGGCTTTGTTGCTGCCAGAATAAAATGTCTAAATAAAAAAAAGACCCTCTTCATCAGATCATCGTATCTACGGCACGCAACGAATCTAATTCAAACGACCGGTATAATAACGAAGTTAATTCTTCGTAAGCGTTCCGTACCGACGCGGCGTCGTAAGTTGTTGCTTCTCGAATCTCCATAAGACGGGGGCCAGCTAGGCGGCAAAGCGGCAACGCGGACGGCGAATTGTCACGCTTTACCAGCCAACTATGACGCCTTCCTGTGCTAAGACGCATCGGGCACGTGCCCCCCATCTTGCACATCGACTGCGTTTCCGCCCAATTTGGCAACACTGATGCCGGCGAAGGTATTCTTTTTATTTTATGGTTGGGAGCTTTTGTTAGGTGTTCATACATGTTTTAGCTTTGAGATTCTATAGACTCTATCTATTAAGGGATTGGATTTTAGGGCTGATTATAGGTATGTTTTTAGTGTCGTACCGTCAGTCGTTCCTGCAATTGTAGGACGCCTTTATGGCCTCGTTGATTTTTCATAGTTTTCCACTGTTCCGTGTCAGCGCTCTATTTTGAGTTTATGTCACAAACATCTATTTGCATCAAATTGTGCTTGCTCTTGAGTTGTATCATGTTTTATCAGCCTGAAATTTCCTACAATTTAAAAAGAAAACATATCTTCACAATTGGAGAGCGTTGACGCTGACACGGGACAAGTGTAATCTAGAAATTTTTGAAGGAGAGAAAGGAGTATGTCAATCAAGGAGGCCATAAACGCGCCCTACAATTGTAGGGACGACTGACGATACGTGGCCTTAGAGACCTAGCGATTTTAACATTGCCCTTCTAATGCAGCATGAATTGCCTTTTTCATATAAAGAACTGCCGTACTTGTGCAGAATGCACGCTGATGTTCACGAACACAATACCAGATTCAAGAGTAATCTAATGCCAGGTCCTTCTTGCTAACAAGGCCTCCAGAGTACAAGGGCATCAAATGTCTTAATCATCTGCCGAAAAGCATCAGAAACATGCCTGTCAACAAATACAAAGGAAACGTGAAAAGCATCCTAGCGCGTCATCCATATTCATGAAGCATTCTGTATCTGAGGTATTTTTTAGAAAATTTGCCACGAGCTGCCACTGCAGAGGTGTGAAACTCCATGCTTACAGTCTTATTGCAGTTGTCGACTAGGCGGTTTTTACAGCACCAAACATCAAATCCCTTTATCACAATGTTTGTTTTTGAGAAGTGATATATTCACTGATAAACAAATGACATAAGGAGGAACGGCAACATTTCGCTAAATTCACGCCAATTGGTACGTATTAACCAGGAATGTCCGATTCATTACATTATCTAGACACTGTTTACCATTAGAGGTTCGAGTTATGACTCACTTTGAAGGAAAGTATTCCCTTTACGACGCTCGACGGCAGGAAATCGGACGGAGCTCGAAACTATGTACACCAGATATGAAAATTTAATTACGGCAATTCTCACGCTCCCGCTCTTCCTTATTCCTTGAAATTAATAACATTTTAGCATCGTTGACACCTGCGTACTCCGTTTCAACTGGGCAATTATTATTTCGCGCGCCGACACGGGCAGACCGCGTTAAGTCGCTCTTCGGATGCTGGCCAGAGGCTTGTGTAGTCAGAGAGCAGATGGGTTTCTAATTATTCTAAATGAAGCGTTTATCACTTTCTTCAGAAAATAATTATTTCGTTGGATTCCGATCTACTTGACATTTTGCGTCGTATGGAGTAAGAAACGGGCGACTCCACGCTGTACAATGTAAAATACAGGGTGGCGCATCGAAAACGAGACGGACGCATTTATTGGCAGCTCAGTTTTCTTTTTTTTAAAAGTGCTCAGACCAGTCGTTTTCGAGGGTGACACAAGTTTGGCAAAAAATCACGTTAGCACGTGCAGCCCCCTAAGCGGGGGTGACACCACCCCCAAAATCTTAGTGAGCTTGATGTTTTCAGTTTCACCAAAAACAATGTTTTTTAACTGTTGGATGAGTTATACTTTTGTCTGTTTCCCCTTTTTTATAAATTTGTCTTTCTTCTGCCTGTTAATTGGAGTTATCTGTTCAGGAAGTGTACGATGGTTTCTAAATAAATAACAAAACGCACTTTACGGGTCGATAGTAAAATCTGGTGTCTCATGATATTTTTCGGTCGCCTCTCGGTCTATCAGGTAATTGAGTCGAGGTTGCTGAGCGCTTCTGCATTTATCGCGTTATGAGGTTTTTCTCGCTTATGCGGAATATGGAATACAGTTAAGCGGGTTTATGGAAACCACGTGTTCGTTAGCAAGACTGGCAGTTCTAGTAAATCCTTGTGAGAATTTCTGCTGCTGCGATGCCATAACGCCGTTCTAAATACAACAATATTTTTTGCAAGTGTCAACGCAGTCGTTTCATTATATTGTTTTTAACGGTTTTGTATGTCATTTCTCTACAGGATGTCACAGAAGACGCAAGCATTAAGCGAAGAACAGAAATAATGACGAGTGCTTCTAAAAATTGTCATACTTGCTTCTGCTATGGGCATATAGGATAAAGAGATTTCACTGCCTCGAAAACATGTGATCCATTTGCATTTCACGGTAGAATATACCAGTTTTCAAAAATTGATAGAATTTCCAAAACTTTCAGAAATTAATAACCTTGCATCATGCTCAATATTTAAAAATTTTTGGAATTCTCAAATTTTCAAATATCCGGAACATTTTGAAATTATTTAAAATGCTGAAACTTTTGATAAATCTGAAAATGTCGAAAATCGTGCGAACTTCGAAGATTTTAAAAATTCTTCGAAGTTCGAAAACCTATGATGCATTTGCATTTCACAGTAACCTATATGAGTTTTCAAAAATTCATAGGATTTCCAAAATTTACGAAATTTTTACGATTTTTGATATTTTCAGAATTTTCACAATTTCATAACTACCAAAACTTTCCACATTATCAGAAATAAAAAATTCTTAGTATTTCAAAAACTATAAAATTTACAGATTTTCAAATATCTTGAATATGTTTAAGATTTAGAAATTATTCAAAATGCAGAAAATTTTGAAAATGTCGAAACTCGCGCGAATTTGAAAAATTTTAAAAATGTTCGAACTTTAAAACCTGTGATGCATTTGCATTTCCCAGCAGACTATACCAGTTTTCAAAAATTGATGGAATTTCCAAAACTTTCAGAAATTAATAACCTTGCATCATGCTCAATATTTAAAAATTTTTGCAATTCTCAAATTTTCAAATATCCGGAACATTTTGAAATTATTTAAAATGCTGAAACTTTTGGTAAATCTGAAAATGTCGAAAATCGTGCGAACTTCGAAGATTTTGAAAATTTTTCGAACTCCGAAAACCTATGATGCATTTGCATTTCCCAGTAGACTATACCAGTTTTCAAAAATTGATGGAATTTCCAAAACTTTCAGAAATTAATAACCTTGCATCATGCTCAATATTTAAAAATTTTTGGAATTCTCAAATTTTCAAATATCCGGAACATTTTGAAATTATTTAAAATGCTGAAACTTTTGATAAATCTGAAAATGTCGAAAATCGTGCGAACTTCGAAGATTTTGAAAATTTTTCGAACTCCGAAAACCTATGATGCATTTGCATTTCACAGTAACCTATATGAGTTTTCAAAAATTCATAGGATTTCCAAAATTTACGAAATTTTTACGATTTTAGATATTTTCAGAATTTTCACAATTTCATAACTACCAAAACTTTCCACATTATCAGAAATAAAAAATTCTTAGTATTTCAAAAACTATAAAATTTACAGATTTTCAAATATCTTGAATATTTAGATTTAGAAATTATTCAAAATGCAGAAAATTTTGAAAATGTCGAAACTCGCGCGAATTTGAAAAATTTTAAAAATGTTCGAACTTTAAAACCTGTGATGCATTTGCATTTCCCAGCAGACTATACCAGTTTTCAAAAATTGATGGAATTTTCAAAACTTTCAGAAACTAATAACCTTGCAACATTCTCAATATTTCAAAAATTTTCGAATTCTCAAATTTTCGAATATTCTGAATATTTTGAAATTTTTGAAAATGCACTTTTGTTAAAGTCGAAAATGTCAAAAATCGTGCGAATTTTTAAAATTTTTCGAACTTCGAAAACCTGTGATACATTTGCATTTCACAGTAAGCTATATGAGATTTCAAAAATTCATGGGATTTCCAAAACCTACGAAATTTGCACGATTTTTGATATTTTCAGGATCTTCACAATTTCATAACTACCAGAACTTTCCACATTATCAGAAATAAAAAATTCTTAGTATTTCAAAAACTATAAAATTTACAGATTTTCAAATATCTTGAATATGTTTAAGATTCAGAAATTATTCAAAATGCAGAAAATTTTGAAAATGTCGAAACTCGCGCGAATTTGAAAATTTTTAAAAATGTTCGAACTTTAAAACCTGTGATGCATTTGCATTTCCCAGCAGACTATACCAGTTTTCAAAAATTGATGGGATTTTCAAAACTTTCAGAAATTAATAACCTTGCAACATTCTCAATATTTCAAAAATTTTCGAATTATCAAATTTTCGAATATTCTGAATATTTAGCAATTTTTGAAAATGCACTTTTGTTAAAGTCGAAAATGTCAAAAATCGTGCGAATTTTGAAAATTTTTCGAACTTCGAAAACCTGTGATACATTTGCATTTCACAGTAAGCTATATGAGATTTCAAAAATTCATGGGATTTCCAAAACCTACGAAATTTGCACGATTTTTGATATTTTCAGGATCTTCACAATTTCATAACTACCAGAACTTTCCACATTTTCAGATATAAAATATTCTTAGTATTGCAAAAACTATAAAATTTACAGGTTTTCAAATGTCTTGAATATTTTTAAGATTTTGAAGTTATTCAAAATGCTGAAAATTTTTAAAATGTCGAAAATCGTGCGAATTTGAAAATTTCTAAAATTGTCCGAACTTCAAAAACCTGTGATGCATTTGCATTTCCCACTAGACTACATCAGTTTTCAAAAATTCATGGGATTTTCAAAACTTTCGGACTTTGCATGATTTTTTATATTTTCAGAATTTTTACAATTTCAAAAGTACCCAAATGTTCCAGAATTTCAGAAAATTTCAAAGTTTGAAAATGTACGAAATTCGCAGATTTCAAATGTCCTGAATATTTTGAAGATTTTGTAATTACTCAAGTTACTGAAAATCTTAAAAATTTAAATTTAATTTTTTTTTAATTTTCTGAACTTCGTTTGCGTTTGCATTCCGCATTAGGCTATATCAGTTTTCAAAAATTCGTAGGATTTCCAAAACTTACTTTCCAAAATTTACTCGATTTTAGACATTTTCAGAATTTTTAGAATCTCAAAACTACCAAAACTTTCCACATTTTCAGAAATTAAGGATTTTCAATATTTCAAAATTTATGAAATTCACGGATTTTCAAATGTCCTGAATATTTTGAAGATTTTGAAATTATTAAAAATGCTGAGAAATTTGAAAGGTTTGGAAATATCGAAAATCGTACAAAATTTAATAATTTCAAAATCTTCCGAACTTTATGGAGTTTCGAAATTTGCACGATTTTTACCAAAACATTCCAGACTTTCCGAAATTAATAACATTGCAGAATTCTTGATATTTCTAAATTTTTAGAATCCAAAGATTTTCAATTGTCCTGGATATTTTGAAGATTTTGATATAAAGATTTTGAACAGTTTGAAAATGTCGAAAATCGTGCAAATTTTCCAAACTTGCGAATTTTACACCCACCTCAAAAACGTTCCGCAATAAAACGTTATTGTTTGTTCAAGATTAAAGGAGACATTATTTCTTAAACGACACTCAATCCTGAAGAATTCAGTATAATTTCAAAAATCGTGAGAGTCAATAAAATTGCTTAAACAAAATATCTTCCACATAAGTTCCAAAACCTTCTTCGGTCACAACAGTAGTCGCAACAAAGATCACCGAGCGTGAAAATATTGCAGCTGTCTAGGAAATTGTTCAGGAAAGCAACTGTCTTGAAGTTATCCTTCAATAACCACCCTAGGTAGCAACGACGGAATAATTGTTATTAAGGTCTGTTTTTATGGACGTACCTTCTGTTCTTCAACGGAAGAACGAAAGAAAGGGAGGGTATGTTATGCTGAAGCATAATGCTGGGCAAGTCATTGTTGTCTCTGCAATATTCACGAAATTTTATATCGTTCTTTGAGTCATCCTTGATGTGACGTTGCCTTGTTAGTTTGTAGAAGCAGAAGAGACGACGGCCGTCTTCGATCTAAGGCCTCACTGAATATTGAATTGACGACTGATACCGAATATGATTTCGATACACTAAAATAATTGATGAAAATGTTTGACCAAAAGATACCTGAATCAGTTAGAAACCGTACCCACGCGAAGCAAATCCTCTTTGGGATGGGCTGGACAATTTTCTGAAAAAAGTTCCGGATTCGTAAGAAGTCTCATCATGATAAAATAATTTCCCATTGACCTCAGAAACCTGATGACATAAATCAAGTTTTATTATCCTCTAGGTCAACGGCCAGACAACTAAAAACAGAATGGCCATCTTCCTGCGTATAAATAAAATCATGAACAGTACAACAATGTAAGCGAAATGAACTTATTTACTTTGTTCAAGCAACCATAGAAACTAATTAGCAGGCAAATTTGAATTGCGGTCGAATTTGTCATCCTGCAGGCAAAAAATATAGAATAATTACCTCAGCTTTTTGTAGTGAAAGGGCTTTGTGTTGGGTAATGATACGACGATAGAATGATAGCGATGGCTGGGGATAGCTTTACGAACAAAACATTTACAAGAACTTGCTAATACTTGCTCCACCTATAGGGTAACAGCCCGTTAAATACAGCGAATGAGCTTCAAGTTCCAATCAACAAATTTTAGCAACCAATAGCTATGAAATGTTGAAAACAAAGTACTGTCAAAGTATGAGATGACATCACATTACATATAATTCAGTCAAAATTTGAACAAATGTTTGATTTTTGAATAAAATTCATGATTCAATTGATATGCGATTTTACTGATTCAAGATCATCTACTGGGTGTTTTTTCCTATAAACCTCTTGCAGATAGCCATTAAGCACCTACTTGATGACTGGCTCTACCAAAAAGTTCATATATATTGCTCGTTTCCAAACATTCATTCATTTACTTGCCGTTCATCAGAACCAGTATGGCACCTTACATTGATATTCCCACAAAACCATTCTGATTTTTTAATATCCATACATCCATAAAGTTGAACATTTTTCATTGTTCAGCAACTTAACAAACATGCACACTAAATTCACAGCGATGAACAAATACTCAAACATATGTCGTAAACCTCCCGGCAAACTTAAAACCTGCAGAAAAACTAGAAATTTGCAATAACTTTCTTGTTGCACTGAGTACATATTCTGGGTTATATTTATATTAGACGTTATTTGAATCGCAAAACAAATACACTGATTTGAATAACAGCTGACTATCTCCTGATATTTTAAAACTAACCATATCGACAAGTGACACATAATTCACTTCGTCCCAGTGGTAGTGGTCTTGGTTATCGTTACTTTCGAGTACTCGTTACTAATCGTTACTCTTTTACAAAGTAATCGTTTATTGTATTCGTTACTTTGATTACTATGAGTAGTATGAGTTTAACGATTTGGCAATGTGCGTCGTGTGATTAATGTCGAATTTAAACAAGTTGAATAGAACCGAATCTTGTAAGAAAATAGACGACCTTAAAATTTGCAAAATGTTATAAGCATAGTTTATTCAAGGCTATCGTGTTTAATGCAAACATTGTATCTTCAAACTGTATGCTTATCGAAATGAGTTATCATAGGATGGAGTGCCATATGACTCATATGAGCTTACAAACTGAAAATACTTTGTATTTACTGGAAATACTTAAAAACATGTCTTTTAGTCAGAAAGATGATCTGTATATGGGCTTAAGGAAATTCGGAATGGCATATGACTTTTCGAAGCATAAGCATAATATACCAGTATAAAAAATTCTACGTTAAGCTTGGTCTACACATACTATTGGTGGTCATACTGAATTATATTTTTTAGCAAAACAGTGCATGGAAACACGAGTCAAATTGACATAAATTTTATTATTGTGGTTTTCCTGAACGGTGGTGTTACCTTGTTATCGCTTTTCTGCCTCATAATACTGCCGAACTTTGATCCGATCCAATCGACTACTTGTTCCTTTTCAGGTTCCCAAGATCACAACAATAAAAGCGAATTTGTGTCACGGCGTAAATAGGTAAACTTCAGATTTAAAAACAATTACCAAATTCTATGTCCGCCAATAAAAAAAATGAGTTTCCAGGTACCGGGCAGGGATACGGAAAACAGAGTAATCAAAGTAATCATTTCGTGCTCGGATTGGTACTCGTTACTTCGGGTATCTATGAGTAACGAGTACTCGAGTTTCGTTTGATTACTTTTCGAACACCACTACCCAGTGGAGCAAACTCTGCCAACTGTCGAAATAAACTGTATTAATTCCAAGTCTTATTTTTGTTTTACTGTGCCTGCTTAGATATTCAAATACGGCCAGGAATTATTAGCGCCTGGCTATTTTAGGCCTTCAATAACCCCTTATTTTAGATCTCTCCTTATTTTGTTTTTTTCCTCGCATTCATGGTAAAAAGAAAAATATTTTATCGAATATCGATACCGTATACCGTGGAGCAGGCACGCCCATCACTACTTTGACAGATTGCAGAATGATGTCAAGGTGACAATCGTTAGGTGGCGGTGGCAGTTGTTTTTGTTTTTGTCTGAAATAGGTAAGTAGGCTTTGTGTATTCATTTTTATTTTTATAGCGTTTTCAGAATTTCATATTTCGAAACGATGTCAAGGGCCGGCAGGGGAAAATCTTTCTCTATCGTCGCCATCCCTATATTGTATCCCCATCAGTAACCAGTCAAAAACCTGAACCACCAATATTTTATCACTATTTATAATTTTTTTTAGCACTTATTTTTCAGTAATTACTAATAATTTTAGGTCTACGTCTACAATAATTGCATTATGCACCTCGGAGATGTAGGGATTAACATGTTTTACACATATGGGTGTTTTAGGATGCGGACGACCATACTGTTTTGATTGCTTTGAAGAAATTCATTAACCCATGAATTTATAACAAATGATTACTATTATGATGTAAAGAGAGATGAGGAATTGCTTGGAATACATTTTATATTCTATTTTCTTGCAAATCCGCACAATTCAACAGGTATGTGTAGCTATAATGATCATATACAGGGTGGCCAAACACGTGACGTCATAAAAAAAAAATTAGATTCCCCACATCGAGAGGAACCCAAATCACCCCCATATATATGGTCCGATTTTGTTTAGTTTAGGAGTTATGATTTTTTTTCGGATTTTTCGAGAATTTTTGAGTTCTGTGTTTAGTTTTACCATAACTTCGTTAATAATTGTGATAAATGCCTGCTTTTTTCACGATTATGTAGCTAAGACCTAAGGCTTAACTATCATATAATCATTCAAGTCATGTAACTAATACTACTTTTTAATTTTTTTCAAAATCTTCGAACATAACAAAAAAGTAAAAAAGTGCAACAACTTTGAACGTTTATAAAAAATTGAAAAAACATGTTCTTACTATTCGTAAGTATCTTAAAAACTTCCTTACGGTATCAGCTATTTACCGTAAAAATTTCATCAACCTAGCTTTACTACATGCTACCGTAATTGTGGCTCAAATAGAACCGAACCCAAAATTGGATAACCCTCTGCTCAATAGAAATTGTTAGTTTCGGAAAAAAAATTTGCAAAAACCACAAAAACACGTTTGATTTTTACTGAACAGCAGATTATTATTCATTTATGTTATTTACAAGAGGTTTTCAAAATGTCTGCCTCTAACAGAAATGCACAGTGTACACCTACGTATGAAATTTTGTTTTAAATCTCTAAATGCTTGTGTGTTGTTTTTCAACACATGTGTCGCTTCTTGAATTTTGTTCCTCAATGAATTTTCATTTGCACATTCTTGGGCGAATGTTATGTCTTTAAAATATCCCCAAATAAAAAAATCAATGGGGTTGAGGTCAGGGGAGCGTGGAGGCCATCGTATCGGTCCGTTTCGTCCGATCCATCTGTCTGGGAACCTTTCGTTTAAGTAGTTTCGCAAGATCGTTGCGTTGTGGCATGGTGCACCATCATTCTGGAACACCATGTTCCGTCTGGCTTCCAGGCTTGAATCTTCCAGCAATAATGGTAGGCTATTTTCAAGGAAGCTTTTGTAGGCTACCGAATCCAACCTTGACGGCAGTTCAAATGGACCGATAAATTCCATATTGAATATTCCTGAGCACATGTTCACACTAAAACGGTGTTGAAATGTCGACGGCCTTGACTGGTGGGGGTTTTCAACAGCCCAAGTATGTAAATTATGGATATTGAATATCCCTGTTCTTTCAAAACGTGACTCGTCAGTCCATAAAATTTTATCAAAAAAATCGGGATCCTCTCGTTGTCTTCGCAGCATTGTCTCGCAACCAACAGAGGACACGTCATCACCACCGACCAGCCACGTCATCTACGGCACAGGACACGTCAGCCGTTCTGGTATAAATAACCCCGAAAGGCTAAGTCACCTGCAGACGAAATAAGAGGCCATATCAGCCGAAACCTCGGGCTCTAAAAAATTGGATATTCCGGGACTCTGCTTTGCATACTGATTTGGACTTTGTTTGCTAAGAAGTTTGTGATGCATTATACGTTGCGTGAATATGCAGAAATGCATTATTATTATGGCGTTGCTCAAGGCAACGGCGCTTTAGCAGCTCAGCTGTACCGGGAACAACTTATACGCCTAGGCGGACCACAACCTGAGCATTACCCAGACCACCGTGTTTTTATTAACACACATAACACTTTCATGGCAGGCCGCATTCCAGGACGAGGAAGCAATGAAGGATATCCTACAGCTGATCCGGATCGCAGAGAAGTAGTACTTGAAGAAATTAGCCGGAATCCCTCAACGAGTACGAGATCTATGGCACAAAACCTTAGAATACCACGAACATCGATACAAAATATTCTTCATGAAGAAGGTTATCATGCCTATCATGTTCAAAGAGTTCAAGCGTTGATGCCTTCAGATTACCAGTTAAGAGTGGATTTCTGCGAGACAATGCTGCGAAGACAACGAGAGGATCCCGATTTTTTTGATAAAATTTTATGGACTGACGAGTCACGTTTTGAAAGAACAGGGATATTCAATATCCATAATTTACATACTTGGGCTGTTGAAAACCCCCACCAGTCAAGGCCGTCGACATTTCAACACCGTTTTAGTGTGAACATGTGGTCAGGAATATTCAATATGGAATTTATCGGTCCATTTGAACTGCCGTCAAGGTTGGATTCGGTAGCCTACAAAAGCTTCCTTGAAAATAGCCTACCATTATTGCTGGAAGATTCAAGCCTGGAAGCCAGACGGAACATGGTGTTCCAGAATGATGGTGCACCATGCCACAACGCAACGATCGTGCGAAACTACTTAAACGAAAGGTTCCCAGACAGATGGATCGGACGAAACGGACCGATACGATGGCCTCCACGCTCCCCTGACCTCAACCCCATAGATTTTTTTGTTTGGGGATATTTTAAAGACATAACATTCGCCCAAGAATGTGCAAATGAAAATTCATTGAGGAACAAAATTCAAGAAGCGACACATGTGTTGAAAAACAACACACAAGCATTTAGAGATTTAAAACAAAATTTCATACGTAGGTGTACACTGTGCATTTCTGTTAGAGGCAGACATTTTGAAAACCTCTTGTAAATAACATAAATGAATAATAATCTGCTGTTCAGTAAAAATCAAACGTGTTTTTGTGGTTTTTGCAAATTTTTTTTCCGAAACTAACAATTTCTATTGAGCAGAGGGTTATCCAATTTTGGGTTCGGTTCTATTTGAGCCACAATTACGGTAGCATGTAGTAAAGCTAGGTTGATGAAATTTTTACGGTAAATAGCTGATACCGTAAGGAAGTTTTTAAGATACTTACGAATAGTAAGAACATGTTTTTTCAATTTTTTATAAACGTTCAAAGTTGTTGCACTTTTTTACTTTTTTGTTATGTTCGAAGATTTTGAAAAAAATTAAAAAGTAGTATTAGTTACATGACTTGAATGATTATATGATAGTTAAGCCTTAGGTCTTAGCTACATAATCGTGAAAAAAGCAGGCATTTATCACAATTATTAACGAAGTTATGGTAAAAATAAACACAGAACTCAAAAATTCTCGAAAAATCCGAAAAAAAATCATAACTCCTAAACTAAACAAAATCGGACCATATATATGGGGGTGATTTGGGTTCCTCTCGATGTGGGGAATCTAATTTTTTTTTTATGACGTCACGTGTTTGGCCACCCTGTATACACACAGTATATTGAACTTAACAAATTTCGAGATTGCCATGAATTAACAAACGACCAAACCTGCTGCCAAATTCAACAGCTAGAAAATCGACCTATTATTTCTTCCATTCCCATTCGCTGAGGGGATAACGGATTGTTAAATGTAAACCTATAACATAAATCAAAATACATGAAAGTTGTCCTGTTTTCTCTGTACAAAAGCATTACGTTGGAATCAAAAAGTGGTCTGTTTATAATACAGTCGAATTTTCACGATTTTATTCAACATTTTAATAGAAATCACTGATATTCTGAGACCTTTGACAGCTTCCGTCAAATTGCATCTCGATAAGGTATTTTTCTATTGGTCCATAATATTAATGTTGGTGCAATCGGCCCTAAGGGTGGTTTTCACCAGGATTGTCGAATCAATAGTCCGTTATTCTCCACCTATAGGGTATGTTTATATTGTTTTCTTCAATTGATATGCGATTTTACTGATTCAACATCACCTACCGTGTGTTCTTTTCCTATAGCCATTAAGCCTACTAAAATTTTATAGATATTGCTCGTTTCCAAACATTCATTCATTTACTTGCCGTTCATCAGTACCATTATAGCACCGTCGATTGTATTCCTACAGGATTTTTGATATCCATACATCCACACTATATTTACAGCGATATGCATGTCGTAAACCTGCAAAAAATAGAATTTGCAATAACTTTCTTGTTTCACTAAGTGCACATTCTAGATTATATTTATTTTAGACATAATTTGAATAACAACTGATTATTACATTTCAAAACTCCCCAACGAGTGAGACATGTGTGGGATCCGTCAACCCTTGGTCCCAGTGGAGCAAGCTCCGCAACTGTTGAAATATACTCTACTATGCCTTATATGACTATACGAGGAATTTTTCCCAAAAAAGGTTTTTGCAAAATAACAAGAATCGGTACATTTCTACAGGTACGTATAATGTACAACACCCTGTACGTGATATACAGACAAAACTAGATTGCCATGCATGAACAGTCGTCAAAAACAGTGAAAACATCCTACTAAATACGAGTATAAGATGAAAATCAACCTATTATTTCTCTCATTTTCATAGGTCCATTTAAATAACTGACCGTCTTTTGTGACATGATAAAAATTTTAAATACTATGAAAGTTATCCTAATTCTAAAGCCCAAAGACATAATATTACATCTATAATGTACCTTTATTTATAAGGCAACCTTTTTTGCGACTTTACTGACCGTCAAATATTAATGTAGATGAAATTGGCCCTTAAAGAAGAAACGAAAAAATGACCGTGCATATCATCGATTCGATTTACGGCTTTCGTACTCGGATACAGGTTGTTCAGGTTCATTTACTCTGATATTGAGAATGAAAAATATTAACACACAATGAATATACTACGGATATGATCACACATCGTTGGCGAGGACCACCGTTCCAACCCAATAAAGTGTATCTAGTTAAAATGATCTACAGATGGCGATTGGGCTACAAGACAGCATCGTGGTGTGCCTTGGAGACCGCACCGGCGCCATTTGCACTGAATGCCACCTTAACTAATGCCCTCTCGCGGCAGTAAACTACGAATAATTGTTGGCGATAAGATACCGCGGCAGAAGCACCTCTTTCCCTGTGCGACAGTCGCCGAACTGTCAACTCTGATTTACATGGGACACGAAGCAGTGGTGGCTCTTTCGCAATCGTTGAACTTATTTAGAATGGTACATTACATACCTTGGTGGAGGAGTGTGCGATTATTGGCAGAGTACTTTTATCAATTTGTAGTAACTAAGGCCGTTATCGTCAGTCGTCCCTACAATTGTAGGGCGCGTTTATGGATTCCTTGATTGTCATAGTTTTCTACTTCTCCGTGTCAGAGCTCTATTTTGAGGTTATGTCACAAACATCTATTTGCATCAAATTGCTTGCTTTTGAGTTATATTATGTTTTATCAGCCTGAAATTTCCTACAATTTATAAGGAAAGCATATCTTAACAATAGGAGAGCGCTGACGCTGACACGGGACGAGTGTAATCTAGAAATTTTTTAAGGAGAGAAAAGAGTATGACAATCAAGGAGGCCATAAACGCACCCTATAATTGTAGGGACGACTGACGATACGGGCCTTAGTACATGAATTGTGTCGTTACTATATTTGTTTCTCGGATGAGTGTACGTTCTATTCACATGGTGCTGTGAATAGACATAATTGTCGATATTGGGGTGACCCGAATCCACATTTATTTCGAGAGGTTCACTCACAATATCCTGAACAAATAAATGTGTGGGCCGGCATTTTCGGAAATCATTTTGTAGGACCTTTCCTTATTCCCGGCAACCTGACGGGCGAGACGTACTCGGACTTGTTAGAAATCAGTGGATTGCCGACGATGCCCCATCGAGTGGCCGCCGAGATCTCCGGGCCTAAGTCCTTTGGATTACTTTCTTTGGGAGTATCTGAAAAGTAAAGTTCAAAGTACCAAGCCAGATACCATTCAAATGTGAAAAATAGATTCCAACTGACGTCCCTTGGACTCCAGTTACTTGCGATTGTTCACCTATCCGTGTCGTATCACCAAAAGTTATATACGGTGCAGAGCGATGCTTGGAGCCTCCACCACTGGCCCCGAATGATCGCGGTCTACACAATATGGGCAATATGTATAGAGTGCGAACGCAAGTACGAATGTCAGAGATGCCGCTCGCTCTGAGAGGAGGCTACCGTCCGCATCTCCGATTTTATCTTCTTCTTCTTCGATTTACGACGGTACATTGTAGGGAGGCACCTAATTTCAGAGCGGTCTGTCTCCGCGTGGTTTATTCGACGATTTGCGGCTGGGCATTGTCAACGCGGCTAGATATCTGAGCAGATAGGTCGATCGTGTCGCAGATTCCTATCCCAAGAAGACTTTGAATGAGCGTCAAGTAGACCGACTGAGTCACAGTATTCCAGACTAAAATGCCTTATTACGAATACTGAGTTTTAACTTGTAGTCAAATACTCAAGATTAGGATACAAAGGAAACAGAATACGGATACCGCTGTTATAAATACCTGGATTCATTTAAATATGAATACTTTTTGAGTATTCCAACTAAAAAAATATATGCCTACTTTAAACTTGATTTTTATTTTAATCAAATAGGTTTCCCTTCATCATTTTTACAGAATGATAAATCATCATGCATAGGTTCTAAGGTCTCCCATTATCGACGTACTGTGATGTTGTAGATCCGCCACTGATAAGACTGAATAAGGACAAAACAGGATCATTATTTATGAAACACTATGGCGAGTTACACTAATTTGCAATGTTACGTTAAATAATACGCAAACCCAAAAGAATTTCTTAAATCAGGAGATTTATGCGAAATTAAATAGCTTATTCACAAATTTGATAGATGTTCCGAAAAGGTCAGTGCGTACAAGAACTTTTTTCTCTTACTTTAATTGTTCCTGTCAACATTCTGTCTTGTATAGCTCAACATTCACGGCGAACATAATTAAAATTGACATCTAGATTTGTCGTATACCGTCTATGGCGAATGAGCATTAAGCCGCATCTCTTCAATCTTATCGCGGAGATGAAAGTCAAAGGGTAAATTCTTAAATCCACACGCTTGTCAAATAAATTACAGAATCCGCGCGTGAATGTTTCATACGCACTGCGCAGCCTGCGCTAGAGAAATCCATATTATAATTTATAAAGTTCAGTTCTTCGTATTTTCACAATTCTACAGGGCGTCTCACCTCAAACCATCGATTAGATATTCTACCCATTCAATAAGCTACTTGACCCATCTAGTTTCATAGAATAAATGATTTCTTACAGTATTTGGCTTAACAAAACGAAATACATCGATTTCAATTCCAAAATCACAAGATGGATATACTCGTATAAAGGATATTTTTTATTTTCATTACGATTTAGTTAGAAAGTTAATATATGTTTAAGCTCTTTGTAGAATATATGGCCACAAATAGGTGTAATAATAAATAAGACTGTCGATATCAGTCTGGTTGGAATATTGTTCCAATATGCAGCAGTCTCTGAAAAATAAGCCTAAATGATAATGATCATAAATATATCATTAAAATGCTTCAAATGCGGTTCAAATGACCTTTATTCTACGTATTTTGGTTCGTTTCACAAGTATCTAACCCGTTTATCATATATACTAAGTGACATATAAATCCGAACACCCAGTTTAAATGGTTTTATTTTAATAAAATTTTGTATAAGTACTTAATGAAGTATAATAAGTAAATGATAAAAATTTCAAAATGATTGCACTGCTTTAAAGCCCTTTGACCTTTAATAATGTGTGGATGCACCCTGATGTGCTACGCATTCTCCAACGCGCCTAGGCATGCTTCTGATCAGATGGTCAGTATCCTCCTGTGGTATCTCATTCCAGGCAACCACCAACTTCTCTCGAAGTGCTTCTAGAGTCTGAGGAGGACGTTGCAAATTGAGCAATCTCCTACCCATCATATCCCACACGTGCTCAATTGGGGATAAGTCGGGAGATCTTGGTGGCCATGGTAACAATGTGACATCATTATGTTGAAAGAAGTCTATTGTGACTCTTGCAACATGTGGTCGGGCATTATCTTGTTGGAAAGTTGGATCTGCCAGGGTGTCAAGATAGGGTAAAAGATGGGGTTCTAGAACTTCGTGTATATAACGCTGCGCGTTCATGTTACCTCTGATGAAGATTAAAGGTGACCTAGAACCATAAGCTATATCACCCCAAACCATAACTCCAATAGTGTGATGAACATGTCTTTCAACTAAAACCTGTGGATTCCTCCTTTCACCACGTCGCCTTCTAACCCTGGCACAACCATCGTGCATGCCTAAACAAAATCGAGACTCGTCACTAAAGACAATACTGTTCCATTCCTGATCCCAGAGTGACCGTTGTCTGCACCACTCAAGGCGATTACGTCGGTGTTCTCGAGTTAAAGGGAGGACCTAGTGTGGCCGGTATGAAAACAAGCCAAAATTTCTCAATCGTCGGTAAACACATCATTTGTAATGAACCTGGTAGTGGAGAAACGGTCCCTTAAGGCCAATAATCTTAGGCGGCGATCTTCACGGTCTGTTGTTCTACGGCGGCGTCCAGTGCCCCTTGCTCTTTGCGTACGGCTTTCTCTGAGTATCATCTGACCGGATTTAGGTTGAAAAATTGGCAAAAAAACTATTTTTTCCTGAATCCCATCACTGAATTGACACCGAATTCGGAATCTTCGCGCCCGATTTACCCAGGAAACAAGCTTCCATCTCGATCATAGACACGCAACACTTTTTAGGTATTTTTTATTAGCCGTTTTTTGACAAAGTTGAATTCTTGCCAGTATTTCGAAAACGAGGCATTTCCGGAATGATTCGGAATCAACGACCTCTAAAAACGTATTATAAGGCACGTTGGGCTCACGTTCCCGACTGACCCATTTTGTAATTACCCTGCAGGTGTAGTACATTGCTTGGCCCTCTGCCTAATGAGGTGGTTGGTTTTTATGGTGTTCTTCTGTCGCCGCTGATTGGAATTTGTGATGGTCTGTGATGGTACATGCGTTAATAATGCTACTATTAGGTTCAATACAATTTATAAAATGTACGAAATTTTTGGTCCAATTTTTGAATCTTATTTCCATACTTTCTCGAAAAATATCATTGCGACCGAGTTCAAATTTTGTGTCCACATTAAGTTAAAGTACTTTAATGTCATGAACGCATTGCCTTCAAAAAAAATGTTATTTGGGCAATAATATCTGATAACCTTTTTACCTAACTTTTTTTATCGCATCTTGGATGACTCGTAACATGTAAACAATGATATCCTGTCGATATGTGAAAATATTTTTAAGATTACGTAAAAAATGAACGAGATAATATGGAAATACGATGAAAAGATCTATTCGACCACGCCCTTTACTCTCTCTTCTCAGATTGTTGAAAACAAGCAAATTTCAGAAACCAGCGCATTTTTCAAAATTTGAATATGTTATAATATACATGGTACTTACGTTGACAACTTCTTGAGTAATTTGATACAGACGGAGATATAGTATCTGGAAATTTCGACTTTCCAATAACAAATATAAATATTTTGTAGCTGGAACTGCTACAGGTTGCAGTCAAAGTGCTGAGTGACATATTCCGACGATGATATTGCACCAATACCGTTTAAGTAGGGACGCCCTGTTTATCAGAAGAGATGCATTAAACAGTGTGTTTACTGCTTATAAGCTGCACTAACGGAGGTCGTTTCTCCAGTTGGTTTATTGAATATGGTGTTAGAGAAACGCATGTAGAGTGACATGGGGCCATTCTCTTCGTTGGAAGTTTTTATTAAGGTTTTAAAGAGCGGCATGCGGCTTTTATACATTTCACAGCTTCTTAGATACCGATGCTTTTATGATCATGGTATTTATTAACTCCCAATGATTTGTCGGTGCACTTCGTATTTTTTCTACTATTTTATCAGATGTAGAAAACTTGGGAAAGAATTCAATTCGTAATGAATACTTTTAAAGATGTGTTGGTTATTTTACGTTCTTTAAATTTGGTGTGAAAAAATTCGGTTTGAAAGATTTACTAAGAAATATAGGGATATAAAAATATAATATAATTGAAAAACAGATAATTAAACATTTAATTATGGTGTACTGTGCAGTGGTGTGTTCAATCAACAACAAGAAAATCAGAGGCAGTGCGAATTGACGTTTCTTCAGTTTTCCAAAGCACAGACAAGTCTGCGAACAGTGGCTCCGAAAGTGTTATCAGCAACACAAATTTAATAAATTCTAGTGAAATGAAAAAAGATCGATCAAATTTTCGGCAACCTCAGCACAGGATCATTAAAATTGTCCAAAAAGCATTTAAAATCGTAAAATGTTTTTAACCACGCCATTTACTGTAATTGCAGATGCTAAGCATCTTTCTTTAGATTTAAAACGAATTTTGAAATACCGAATGCTAAATAAAGAAAAATCCATAATTGGGAAGAGAAAAATCATAGATTCAATAAAAGAGTTTACCAATACAAAATAATTTTATTAACACCTACTCATAAAAAAGATTAAAAAACACTTACACAACATTTTATACAAAATCATAAAAGTGTCATATTCAGGATGTTAATTAAGTGTGATAAATTTAAGAGACGATTCTTTGAGTAATTTTAAGACAAAAAGTTCATACAAAGATAAATTCTCAAGATACAGGGTGTTAAAATTTAAAAAAAATGGTTTTCCGTAAATATCTCAAATATCCTTTATCATTTTTTTTTCTGTAATTTGGCGTTGGCATTAATTTATAACATTGAGGGGCTAATTCAGCCCTTAGTTGATTGAATTTATCCAGTCCATTGGCGTCTCAAGCGGGATCTGAACGGAAATTAATGACATAAAAAATGTACGCCAATGACTTTTGCGCAATTTTCATTATATTCTTTACAAATAGAAGTACAACTTTCTCCTTTCTTGAATTTTTTTTCGTATCTTTATTTTTCGAGAGCAAAAAGTCCACTTAATTGCATATCCCTGGACCACACAAGGAATATGGGGAAACGTTTCTTTTGGAAATTATTTTTTTTTATTACTTATTATGTAACATTACGTATGGATGAATCATTATCTTTTTTTACACATTCTTATTTATATACTAAGTGACATATGAATCCGAACACCCAGTTTAAATGGTTTTATTTTAATAAAATTTTGTATAAGTACTTAATGAAGCATAATAAGTAAATGATAAAAATTTCAAAATGATTGCACTGCTTTAAAGCCCTTTAACCTTTAATAATGTGTGGATGTACCCTGATGTGCTACGCATTCTCCAACGCGCCTAGGCATGCTTCTGATCAGGTGGTCAATGTCCTCCTGTGGTATCTCATTCCAGGCAACCACCAACTCCTCTCGAAGTGCTTCTAGAGTCTGAGGAGGACGTTGCAAATCTCCTACCCATCATATCCCACACGTGCTCAATTGGGGACAAGTCGGGAGATCTTGGTGGCCATGGTAACAATGTGACATCATTATGTTGAAAGAAGTCTATTGTGACTCTTGCAACATGTGGTGGGGCATTATCTTGTTGGAAAGTTGGATCTGCCAGGGTGTCAAGATGGGTTCTAGAACTTCGTGGATATAACGCTGCGCGTTCATGTTACCTCTGATGAAGATTATAGGTGATCTGGAACCATAAGCTATAGCACCCCAAACCATAACTCCAACAGTGTGATGAACATGTCTTTCAACAAAAAACTGTGGATTCCTCCTTTCACCACGTCGCCTTCTAACCCTGGCACGACCATCGTGAATGCCTAAACAAAATCGAGACTCGTCACTAAAGACAATACTGTTCCATTCCTGATCCCAGAGTGACCGTTGTCTGCACCACTCAAGGCGATTTTACGTCGGTGTTCTCGAGTTAAAGGGAGGACCCAGTGTGGCCGGTATGAAAACAAGTAAAAACTTCTCATTCGTCGGTAAACACTTCGCATGCCAATAGGTCTTCCGTGTTCTGCAAACCATTCATTTGCAATGGACCTGGTAGTGGAGAAACGGTCCCTTAAGGCCAATATTCTTAGGTGGCGATCTTCACGGTCTGTTGTTCTACGGCGGCGTCCAGTGCCCCTTGCTCTTTGCGTACGGCCTTCTCGAAGCCATGCCTGACAACACCTAACCACAGTGTCTACACTTCTTTGCACTCTAACTGCAATTGCCCGAAAAAAAAGTCCAGCTTCCCAAAGTCCCACTATACGGCCCCTATCAAACTCACTAAGTTGACGAAATCGTACAGGTCTCCGTACTCTAGGCATCGTAACCGATCGTAAAGGATGTCAAGAACCAAAATCCGCCAACGTTTATTCTTTACTGCTGCTGAAATATTCATTTTTAGAGCGTTAGTGAATTAAAAAAAGCAGTATAAAAACCGGAATGTCCAACTGATGAGGCTGAAATTTTTTTCACTTGTTATTTACAGTAAGATAAATTCATTCACCAACTTTTATTAAAATAAAACCATTTAAACTGGGTGTTCGGATTGATATGTCACTTAGTATATTATCCGTTTAAATTTGTCATCATAATATTCAATTTAACAGAAAGTTAACCCACTTTTTTATGTATACGAGGGATGTCTTTTAAGTTTTGCATATAGAAACATAGTAGGCCGCGCGGATCGAACGTCAGTACTGAATCTTAACCTCACTCTTTAGTAAACTTAAATTCAAAGTTTCACAACAATGCGTGGAGTGTTCTCACTACAGTGAATTTTTAAGTGTCACCTAGTCATTAGAACAATGGAACTCAACCGAGAACATTTTCTCGCCATAATTTATTACAACTTCCAGAGACAATTATCGCAATAAGAATGCCTTGCTGAGTTACTGTCTGTTTTCGGCAACGAAGCGCCACATCAGTCGACAATTTCCCGTTGGTATGGAGAATTCAAACGTGGACGGGTGAGTCTTAGCGACGATCCCAGGGTAGGTGCACCAAAAACGTCGATGCAGTGCAAAAAACTCATCATTGAAAGACCTCAATTCAGAAAAAATGAACATGACGAATTAGGAGTAAGAAAATTAGTTTCATCCTTCGTAAAGTCACTATTTCTCACTATTTTTGAAAACCCCACTTTTCTCACGTAAATCCATGCTTTGGGCCCCCGGCACCCCTGTAGAATTTTATTTTAATTTTTGTCGATTAATTCATTCACATAAACTCTTTTTGCGTTTTTTTTTTTTGAGCTTTTGGAACTCGTTTTTAGTAAATTGTTTTCTGTATCTTTGAGCAAACGTTTAAATAAGTCGTTCTTTTTCATTAATTGTTTTTATGATATTTCGCTTTATTCCACATCTCCCTTGGTATTTTAACACTCTATATAATACTACAATTGTCATGCAGTATCGATAACACAAAAAAAATGTTAGGCCAATAGTAAACCTTCTGGAGTTATAGTATACAATAGAATACAATACTTTATTGGTGTTAGTGTACATACTGTACTTTCACACGTCAGTTCGTAACAAAATGTTTATAGTATACATAGATAATAATCCTTTTATCCACCTTGCAGAGGACAAATGTGTATACAGGGTGTTTCAGTTTATTGTTGCATAACTTTAAGATTCGATAGAACTTTTAAAATTAATGCATAAAGTCTATATAAACATGGGTCGAAAAATGCGTAGCTTCCGAAACACAGGGTGTTTACATTTACTTTCTAAAATAGTTTTTTCTAAATATTTTGAACAATATTTGATATATAACGGTGAGAATTGGTATACAAGGGTTTTTTGGTACGACAAAACGAACCATGGGCATAGTTTTACTGTAGCCGCTAGAGGGCGCTCTCTCCTGTACCTGTAGTGTATTAAAATGACCGAAAAAATTTTCTTAGTGCAATTTTTTGCTTTTTGAATAAAAATACTGATTCTTCGCACTTTTCAACATAAAAAAGCTCTCCTGTGAGTTTTCGTTATAGTTAGCCGTTTTTGAGATATGTCGATTTTTAAGGTTCGATGCATTTTTAATTATTTATGATAAAATAACGTAAAAAAGTCAGTATCTCGATAATTTTTAGAAGTAGGCTGTACCTGCAAATATTTTTGAAAACAG
The DNA here is from genome assembly GCA_963669975.1 of Acanthoscelides obtectus. Taxonomy (NCBI): domain Eukaryota; kingdom Metazoa; phylum Arthropoda; class Insecta; order Coleoptera; family Chrysomelidae; genus Acanthoscelides; species Acanthoscelides obtectus. Next base: position 3,402,561 of record CAVLJG010000008.1, on the reverse strand, counting down.
AATAAGGTTAAACGTCAATTAGTTTACAGTTAGTTTTGTTGTCTGTTGAAACCTGAAACGTTTTTTTGCAATTGTGAATGCACGAAATTTAGTTTCTTTTACCTGTTTTTTTTGTAAGTTTTATAAAAATGCCATTTTTATTCTCCAATCAAGAGTTAGCGTATATTCATTTTGTGTATGGCTTTGTAAATGGAAACGCAGCAGTAGCAGCCAGAGAATACGCACGAAGATTTCCAAACAGACGACATCCAACTCGCTCAGTATTTGTAAGAGTGCATCGCCAAATAATTGAAAATGGTTTTGGAAATCTCCAAATGGATCAAAACATAAATGTTCGTCAGCGCAGATTTAGCCGTATGATTCTGCGTGAGTTTGATAGAGATCCGACCACAAGTGTTAGGAGAGTTTCTGGTGCCTTGGGAATTTCAGCAAGCCATGTTCACCGTGTTCTTAGAAATGACCATAGACGTCCTTACCATTTGCAACCTGTGCAAGGACTACAGCCAGGGGACGGAGAACGAAGAATCACATTTTTCAGTGGATTTTTAGTAGAACTGATAATAATAGGGAGTTTTTAAGTAACGTTTTATGGACCGATGAGTCATGCTTCACTAGACGTGGAGCGGTAAATTTTCATAATCAACATATTTGGTCGCATGAAAATCCGCATGCAGTTCGGGAAAGAAATTTTCAGCATGAATTTAGTGTGAACGTGTGGATTGGTATCTACCGTAATCGACTATTTGGACCCTACCTTTTGCCTGCAAGGTTAAATGCTGCGACCTTCTTGGAATTTTTAAAGGCTGAACATGCAAATATGTGGGATGATGTTATGTTAGATTTAAGAACATTGGCCTGGTTCCAGCTTGATGGTTGTCCAGCTCATTATTCGAGAATAGTTTGAAACTGGCTGGACGAAAATTATCCAGAAAGATGGATCGGCCGTGGAGGACCAGTCGCCTGGCCTCCACGATCCTCTGACCTAAATGCATTATATTTCTTTGTGTGGGGATTTCTAAAAGAAGAAGTGTACCAGACTCCCGTAACCACAAGAGATATGCTACGGTTAACTATAACGAGAATAAGTTTTTTTATTCAAAAAGCAAAAAATTGCACTAAGAAAAATTTTTCGGTCATTTCAATACACTACAGGTACAGTAGAGAGCGCCCTCTAGCGGCTACAGTAAAACTATGCCCATGGTTCGTTTTATCGTACCAAGAAACCCTTGTATACCAAGTTTCACTATTATACATCAAATATTGTTCGAAATATTTAAAAAAAACTATTTTAGAAAGTAAATTTAAACACCCTGTATTTCGGAAGCCACGCATTTTTCGACCCATGTTTATATAGACTTTATGCATTAATTTTAAATGTTCTATCGAATCTTAAAGTTATGCAACAATAAACTGAAACACCCTGTATATAATAATATATAAAAAGGTAAATAATACAAATAATTTAAAAAGCAATAACAGATACAGCACATATCAAAATTTAAAGTCCAAGAACTCATGGTATGAATAAAATGCATTTTCAGCAAGGAAATTTCTTATTGTACGTTTAAAGGCATTTAAATTTAAGGATCTGATTTGCAGCGATAATTTATTGTAGTATTTGGGTGCAGTAATTTTTAAACTTTTCTGACTTTTCGTTAATCTTACAAAAGGAATATTTACGTTCCCTGCACTCCTTGTATCATAGTCAGTACGTGAGTTATGCGAACAGCAGTTCAAATACTGTTTAGCATACATCAGTGCTTCATAAACATATATCGAAGGCAATGTGAGTATCCTCAATTCTTTGAATGCTTGTTTGCAATCCTCAGTATAATTCAGTGAATACAATCGGGATAACGAACGAAAGTGGAAAATGCGGACGCAATATTTTTCTTCTGTGCTGGAAACTTTCAGAACAAGCCTCGTACGGCGAAGCAAATGTTTCCCATGTAACGACGGTGACTCCTTTACACTGTGGGACGCATCGCGAAACTTATCTCCGCGCGTCGTCTGATTTACGCTGAATTATCTCTGATTTACGCCGAATTATGCCTTCCAAATACGTATGTGTGTGTACGAACTCGTAATAATGCCGATAACTTGGATTTATTCGGTTGGAGACGATAGCGACAAAAAGATATTGCCGATGTGCTGAAAATATAGCTTTGTTTGAGCAAAATGTTCAATCCATGTTCAGATTATACAGTGTGTCCCAATAAGCTACACGAAATTTAATATTCAACTATCACCGTAAATGTATGAAAACTGAATGCTTTTTTATCACCAAACAATACACGCAGACACCACAAAAACTTGTCAGAAAAACCTGACCATTTCATCATGGCAAGTTAAATCGATATGAAAAAAATTCTTGAATTCTAATAAACAACCGTAGGTATTCACCTTGACACTCAGTATATAAACGTTCCTAATTTTATTTAGTTGCTTAATATCTATCAAATTATCCAGAACATGGAGTGCTGAAAAGAATATGTGGACTGTGCAGGAACAAAGGTTAAACCAAATTCACGTATTTGACGTTTTTTCCTGCCTTTTTCATACCTCTTCACAGTGGCGGCTCGTAGCAAAATAAAACAGGTGTTCTGCAAATCGCGTTGAAATTTTCCATTGTCGAAACAATTTTTTTTTTAATGAACAGCATCGACAACGCTGTAAGGCGATCCTGGGTCATAGTATTACGAAGCAAAGTCTTGATTCTTTTCAATGTTGACAAATTTCGCTCAGCCTCTGATGTTGACATAGGAGTTGTAACAATAATTTCTAATAGCTTTTTTGTTTCTTTTAGTGTTTCCTCCAAACTATTTTGTATCAAAAATTTCAAAAGAGACAGAGTTCCATGTAAATCTCGGCAATCATTCCGTGAATCAATGACAGACAACTCTGTCTTTAAACGACTTTTTTCTATTTCGGGATAAGCCAAGCAGGTGGTTTCCAACTTGTCATCAAGAAACTTGCCGCAGTATTCTCCAAAGTGTTCGGGGAAAAAAGGGCTACCAAATGATCTTTGAATTGAAATCTGTCATTTACAGAGTTCACTATATTGCGGCATACTTCTAATGCGGCAACTCGGTAATCGTGACTACTATTATTACGTCGTCTCCTTTTGTTGTCTTGGGGTTCGGTGCAAATACTTTTGGCTTCATTTATTATGTCATCAATTTTATTTCTCACATGGACAATACATTTTTCAAAATTATCGATAGCCGTTTTAATTTGCGCTGGCTCGGCTTTTCTCTTCTGCAACTGGTTGAACAAGATGTCGACGTGAGGCATGACATGATGAAAAAATGTCAACCAAAACACAAAAACAGAATCGCTGCCTTGCAAACGGTTTCATTAGTGAAATTTTCTGCTATTTCTTCCATGCATTCAAACACTACATTTATTGTTCGAATATTAAAACTCCAACGAGTTGTTGCTCGTTGGGGAATTTTTCCCCACAATTCAGTTCAGTACCTCTACGCCTTGAGGAGAATTATTGAAAAATCCCGGAATATCTTTCAAATCCCCAAAGAACACCCGAACTTGAGCAGTGGCGGAAGCAGCTTACGACATAATCAGGTTTAACTGATGCGCATAGCAATGCACATAGTGAGCAAATGGATATCTTTGTTTAATTTTTTCCTGTACTCCAGCATTATCTCCGCTCATTACCGCGGCTCCATCATAGCTTTGTGAAATCAGTTTGTTAGGGAAATTTCCTATTAATGGATCTACGACGCTCAAAATATGTCTTGTGAGAGTATCAGCGTCACATTTTTCGGGATTTATATAATTCCAAAAACGTTCTACTGGTTCACCGTTAAATACGTATCTGCAAATTGTTACCAGTTGGGTATTCCCCGAAATGTCCGTTGTTTCATCTGCTATTATCGCCAAATAGGAGGCTCTGTTAATCTATTTTATTATTTCTTCATGACAAACTTCAAGACTACAATCCAGTAGATCGTTTTGTATTTCTTTTGAAGTTCCCTTAAATATTGAAGCATCTTTTATGTGTTCGCTTGAGGTTGTATCAAGCTCGGCAGAAAAATTAATCAGTCGTAGCCCCGTAGCGCCAATTCAAATGCTCCGCAAAATTTTATACCGAGCCCCAACCGACCAATCAGATATCGTACTTCGCATTAGAACTGTATGGATCTGTAGAACTTGCAGCACATGCTTATGCTTAAATCGCGCATTTGATTTTGTAGAGAGAGACAAAAGCAAGCGCGAGCGGCTTGTCGAAGTAGTGCACAGACCCTTTTCGAGTGGCCCATGAATAATGTTACGATGCGGTCGCGACGAAAATGACAAGTACACAATAATTGCTCGATTATACTGCTTGCTCAATACAAAACAGACTCGACGCTGTGTCTTGCGGGGGCAGCGTTGCCGGTATTGTTTCTATTTGCGTGATAACATGGAAAATAAATAATGATCACATTACTACTGTTTTTTTCTGTTAAGACAAAAATTTTGGCAGTTCTGCAGCTCTGCAGAACTTAAGGGCCAGCCGCCCCTGTCTTTGCACAATGTTCTCGAACACCTTCCGTGTTGCAGTAAGCTTAAAAACTCTAGCTAAGAAATACTTTTCGCCATATCAGTGGAAATATCTCCATCGACTCAATAGGATATAAAGTATGTACCTATTTGTTGGTAATAATATCAGAGTTTCCTTATCGAGAGGTAGCTAGCATAACTAGACTTATAAAGATCGCTATCGCTGTAAAGCAATTTCTTATGAGGCATTCCTCACATAGCTTGGATGCATATGTAAGTAGCTTGTTATGTACGAACTTTATGTTACATAAAATAAAGTAATGCTCTTAGTTTACATTTTCACGCCACTTGTATCAACATTGTTGCGTTTTAAGTTATTAAAAATAATTTATGCATAATGGGTGATCGGTTCTTGTGAAATTTTATGGTTTATATAATGCGAACGTGCTGATTTTCGTCTTTATCTATAATCAAAGCGTAATCGGTATAGTCTTTAAAATCCTTTGAGTGTAAATAATTGAATGTAGTGAAAACAATATAATAAGCCAAATGAAATAAAATCGTTATCGAATATTTTATACGCCACAAAAGAAAATAAAGCACCATTTTCCCTAAATTTTGTCTCTTAAGGAATTTTTTGCAGATCAGTCGTTTAGGCATAATCAGGTTTGAGCATTTGAACATTTGAGGTATTTTATTCTGAAAACACCGTGACACTTGATATATTGTAAACACTACAAATACAGGTATAAGAATATTTTACAATTTTACCTCAAATGTCCGATCCTAAATATCTCCAAAACGAATGATGACAAAAATTCCTTCAGAGATAAAATTTATAGAAAATTGAATCGTATTTTATAAAATTCACTTTTTTCTTCGAGGAGGCCAGTGGAATAGAAAATATTTCCCATCAGGTTCCAGGTACCCCAATTTTTACGTTCCTGAATTAGTTTCGGCCCGGAATTATCTCAGTATCTTTACCTTCTCTGCAGATATATTTTTATTTGATTTCGTAAATAAAACTTCATCAGCTTCTATCTCAGTAGGGATCCACATTGATTGGAACTTTATTTGTTATTTTTAATTGTACCTTTTACCTTAAAAATATTGGCACGCCTATATTCACTGCACATTCAACGGTAACATTGTTTTCAAAGTTACTCGAAGGAATTTCCTTAGCTATATGTGTAATAATCTTTGTCACAGTACATCAAAGACGAATATTTTATACATGCAATGAAAATCGCTCTTACTGTTCAAAGTCTTATTTACTTCACTAGTTCATAACCACGATTACAACTGATTTATTACAAATGTATCACCATGTCGACTGGACTATATCTTACGCATCGTTGACTGTCTCGACTGTGACTGACTGCTTCCGCCATCTGGTCCGGTATTTAACTTCAATCGATAATTCCAGAGGCCTTCCAGAACACTTCTTCAACTAGATGGCAGTAGATACATCTCCAGACCTGTATATATTGTTCGCAATGGCGTTCGCGTGATTCTGGTTGCATAAACGTCGATATTGCGAAGGTCCCAGTTACGAGGACGTTAAAGAAGTTTCTTACATTATTCAGTCATTAAGCTCCTAATAAATCTCGAAATGGACTGTAAATAAAAGCTAGCAAGAAAAATACGGCATACCTAAAAAAGACGTCAAACGCGACACTTTGCAATGCAAGTTCATAACAACATCCTATTTAAGAAAGCAGTTCCAATCTTTTTCCAGAACGCGACCACGCTTCATACATAGTCGCGTAATTCTGGTTGCATAAACTCAGCATCGTTACCCTCTCTGCAGATATATTTTCATTCAATTTCATAAATAAAACTTGATCACCTTGTATCTCAGTAGGAGAGCATCTTTGGATCCATATTTGTTGGAACTTATTTTGTTATTTTTTAATTGTCCTTTTACCTTAAAAATATTGGCACGCCTTGCTGAAACACCCCGTATATTCACTGCACATTCAACGGTAACATTGTTTTCAAAGTTACTCGAAGGAATTTCCTTAGTTATATGTGTAATAATCTTTGTCACAGTACATCAAAGACGAATATTTTATACATGCAATGAAAATCGCTCTTACTGTTCAAAGTCTTATTTATTTCACTAGTTCATAACCACGATTACAACTGATTTATTACAAATTTATCACCACGTCGACTGGACTATAGCTTACGCATCGTTGACTGTCTCGACTGTGACTGACTGCTTCCGCCATCTGGTCGGGTATTTAACTTCAATCGATGATTCCAGAGGCCTTCCAGAACACTTCTTCAACTAGATGGCAGTAGATTCATCTCCATACCTGTATATATTGTTCGCAATGGCGTTCGCGTGATTCTGGTTGCATAAACGTCGATATTGCGAAGGTCCCAGTTACGAGGACGTTAAAGAAGTTTCTTACATTATTCGGTCATTAAGCTCCTAATAAATCTTGAAATGGACTGTAAATAAAAGCTAGCAAGAAAAATACGGCATACCTAAAAAATATGTCAAACGCGACACTTTGCAACGCAAGTTCATAACAACATCCTATTTAAGAAAGCAGTTCCAATCTTTTTCCAGAACGCGACCACGCTTCATACACATTCGCGTAATTCTGGTTGCATAAACGTCGATATTGCGGAGGCGTTTCATCGTTACTCAAGGTCCCAAATACGAGGGCGTATTTTTCACATTATTCAGTATTAAGTCATTAAGGTCCTAATAGAGCTCAAAAAAGGTAGCAAGAAAAATACAGCATGGCATACGTAAAAGGATATCAAAAGTGATAATATACAATGCAATTTCATAACGACATCCTGTTTAAGAATGCAGTTTCGATCTTGTTTAAAAATCCAGACAAATGATTAATGATCGTTCATCAATTTGTAATTCTCGCATCACGTGGTATTAATGAAATACAATTAAAGATTGGTTATTGCCCATTACATGCAGCACATTAACTTTTTCAACAAATTGATTTCAATTGTAAATAATAATAATAATAAATTATGGCGAACGTGACAATATTTTAGGTTCTTGCGTTTGTATTATGCGAATGTTCAGGTCTCTGATTTCTATATAGAGTGGATCTGTCACAAATCAACAAAGATATAGACGGTTGATATGTGATTGTCAATGGTAAGCGATTATGCGGTTATTTATAAAGTACTATACCTAAAGTAAGTTCTTGTATTCATTTCACAGGCTAGATTCAGTTTTATCTCACTAGTGCATAGGGTGGTTAAAAATAAGGTATTCGTACTCGTACATGTATATAATATTACGTCAAATAGCATCATTGATTTACACTCCAAGCATAACACTCGTGTATATAAATATCGTGCCCACCTCGTATGAAAAGATGCAATATTTATGAATAATTCCGTGGCGCACGGCATATGCGACCGATAGGCTATCCGTCTGCTGAAAATATGTTTAAAGGCAAATGTACTGGGAAATAAATGATGTGTGAAATATGGTGTTGGAGATGCCGGGGTTGAAAGTGTATTGATATACTAACTTCAAAAAATGTCATTCAACCAAGAATTTCAAAAATCACCTGGTCAAAGTTTTCATGTTTTTATGTCTATCGAATTTATTACGTCTAAGCTTTAGCGCGAAATTGTCAAGTACGAATTTTGATGAGCAAAGCTTTCCAAATCTAGTTCGTGTAGTAGAAACGCACAACATATACTTTTTGAAAGCAAAATGTTGATAAGTTACGTCGAAATTTTAATTTTATAACATGGCCCCTGTTCTAGTCCTTTAAAATGTACACCCTGTTAAGGTAAGCAGAGGAAGGTGACATATATCACGTCACTTTGTTAATGTTAAATTGTGTATTCTCATAGCAAGTTAATTATGCAGCTTTAATTAATTGGTTCTACATAAATCATATTTATGATTTTAATTTATGACATTGATCGATGATCGTTTACAGTGACGCCCAAATGAGAAAAAACTTTAACCGTTTTGTTGTCTGAGACAAACGTTGATTGATTAAGATATCTCCTGTTGATAATGTTCGTAAAAAACGATGTTTTAACTTCGTCTATTTGGAATGAGTTATCAAAACAATCACAGTTAGTTTATATGACGATTTACTTCAAACTATTATTTATATCATCAATTCACTCCTGAGTGGCAATCTCATAACTTACAACAGTTGACGATCTTCCTCATTACAGAATATGAAGCAACAACTATTCCTATTTACATAAAATATCTGTATCGATATTCGCGTATGTTAACTAACCTATCGCAAAACCAGCTGGCAATGTTTTAAATTCTCATCGAAGGTTGTAAAATATCCGGTGGTGGACTTTTATTGGTTTTATTGGACGACCTACTGTTATGCCCAATTATAATAAAAAACCGGGAACTACCTGACACGCCGACCTGTCCCGGGGTGCATGATGCGAGTTCAGTCATCAGAGACGTTCGCAGTAAAATCTAGATGGATAAGTTTGTCGCAATATAACCAATGAACAAGAACCAGGAAAAATTGTGTTCAAACCCTGAAGATGGTCTTGAATAAAATTTGGAGACGTTTAAAACATTTACCCCTTCAAAATTTTAAGAAAGGAATTTTGAATATACTAAGTGACATATAAATCCGAACACCTAGTTTAAATAGTTTTATTTTAATAAAAGTTGGTGAATGTATTTATCTTACTGTAAATAACAAGTGAACAAATTTTCAGCCTTATCAGTTGGACATTCCGGTTTTTATACTGCTTTTTTTAATTCACTAACGCTCTAAAAATGAATATTTCAGCCGCAGTAAAGAATCAACGTTGGCGGATTTTGGTTCTTGACATCCTTTATGATCGGTTACGATGCCTAGAGTACGGAGACCTGTACGATTTCGTCAACTTAGTGAGTTTGATAGGGGCCGTATAGTGGGACTTCGGGAAGCTGGACTTTCTTTTCGGGCAATTGCAAGAGTGCAAAGAAGTGTAGACACTGTGGTTAGGTGTTGTCAGGCATGGCTTCGAGAAAGCCGTACGCAAAGAGCAAGGGGCACTGGACGCCGCCGTAGAACAACAGACCGTGAAGGTCGCCGCCTAAGATTATTCGCCTTAAGGGACCGTTTCTCCACTACCAGGTCCATTGCAAATGAATGGTTTGCAGAACACGGAAGACCTATTGGCATGCGAAGTGTTTTCCGACGAATGAGAAGTTTTGGCTTGTTTTCATACCGGCCACACTGGGTCCTCCCTTTAACTCGAGAACACCGACGTAATCGCCTTGAGTGGTGCAGACAACGGTCACTCTGGGATCAGGAATGGAACAGTATTGTTTTTAGTGACGAGTCTCGATTTTGTTTAGGCATGCACGATGGTCGTGCCAGGGTTAGAAGACGACGTGGTGAAAGGAGGAATCCACAGTTTTTTGTTGAAAGACATGTTCATCACACTGTGGGAATTATGGTTTGGGGTGCTATAGCTTATGGTTCCAGGTCACCTTTAATCTTCATCAGAGGTAACATGAACGCGCAGCGTTATATCCACGAAGTTCTAGAACCCCATCTTTTACCCTATCTTGACACCCTGGCAGATCCAACTTTCCAACAAGATAATGCCAGACCACATGTTGCAAGAGTCACAATAGACTTCTTTCAACATAATGATGTCACATTGTTACCATGGCCACCAAGATCTCCCGACTTATCCCCAATTGAGCACGTGTGGGATATGATGGGTAGGAGATTGCTCAATTTGCAACGTCATCCTCAGACTCTAGAAGCACTTCGAGAGGAGTTGGTGGTTGCCTGGAATGAGATACCACAGGAGGACATTGACCAGCTGATCAGAAGCATGCCTAGGCGCGTTGGAGAATGCGTAGCACATCAGGGTGCATCCACAGATTATTAAAGGTCAAAGGGCTTTAAATTGTTATCATTTACTTATTATGCTTCGTTAAGTACTTATACAAAATTTTATTAAAATAAAACCATTAAACTGGGTGTTCGGATTTATATGTCACTTAGTATACTTCTAACTTGCACATCCGTGCTAATTTTATTTTGAGGTCTTGATATTTGGATGATTTTTCAGTTTCCACGGACTACATTATGCGTAAGTGGAAACCGTAATGTCGATTATGATCTAAATCAGCTCGATTATGCTCTATGCCTCTATCAGTGGTTATTGTGCGATCCCAATTCATCAACAAGTTCAGATTTCCTATAACGAACATAGGGTGATATTTGTACTTGGGCACCCTTGTTTTTAGTAGAGCTTCTTCGTGTGCGACTAGCTGATGTATTATTGCAGCTACTTTGTTGTGTGTTATTATTATTATCATCATCTAGTTTATAGCGTCTGTGGTGGACGGGAACACACATGTCCAAGGTGCATTAACGGTTCGATTTTATGGGGTTATGCGAGGGATCAGGTGTAACGACGCCGTACAGGTGAATTTTAAAGGGACCGCGAGAGACACGTGCTACCTACTACCACGAATGGGCATTTAAAAGGGGTTTCCCGCATTTTTTAACAGACGATTATTAACGATTCCCAGTTTCAGTTGAGACATCGGCTAGTCGGTGTTGTTGACCTAGCCGCAATTATGCACCTGATCAGCACACAGCTGGTATTCTTACTGGTACTAATAGACAATTAATTACGGAAAGGTGCATGCGTTTGATGGTTCAAATTGATTATTTAAGATGTAGCCAGTTATTTAAAAGAGAGGTGGTTTTGTTACCAGTTCGCAACTTCCTAATAGATATTTACCTTAAAACCTTTGTTTAAGCTACCTGTTACCATTATTTTTTAACTTGTATACAGGGTGTTTCAGTTTATTGTTGCATAACTTTAAGATTCGATAGAACTTTTAAAATTAATGCATAAAGTCTATATAAACATTGGTCGAAAAATGCGTGGCTTCCGAAATACAGGGTGTTTAAATTTACTTTCTAAAATAGTTTTTTTTTAAATATTTCGGACAATATTTGATGTATAACAGTGAAAATTGGTATACAAGGGTTTTTTGGTTCGACAAAACTAACCATGGGTATAGTTTTACTGTAGGCGCTAGAGGGCGCTCTCTACTGTACCTGTAGTGTATTAAAATGACCGAAAAAATTTTCTTAGTGCAATTTTTTGCTTTTTGAATAAAAAAACTGATTCGTCGCACTTTTCAACATAAAAAAGCTCTCCTGTGAGTTTTCGTTATAGTTAGCCGTTTTTGAGATATTTCGATTTTCAAGGTTCGATGCATTTTTAATTATTTATGGGAAAATAATTTTTTTTACATTTTCGATCTGGGCATTACAAGTAATTTAGATGATCGTTTAGATTGTGTTTTTGAACCCAGCAATAATTCCTAACTCCAAATAAACACAAAAAAAACCGAATATTAATTTGTTTAATTTTCCAATATTATTTTTAACAAATTAAATTTATTATTTACAACTAAAATGCTATTGGATAGTTAGGACAAACACACAAAATCTAAAGTAGTTGCTCGAAATGTAAACCCAATTGTTCAACACACAATTCACATCTACGAATGATCGAACGTGGTATAGCATTATTCAAATAAGGCCTTATTTCATCACATGCATTCCTGATTCTGTTTATTAGCATATCTCTTGTGGTTACGGGAGTCTGGTACACTTTTTCTTTTAGAAATCCCCACACAAAGAAATCTAATGGATTTAGGTCAGGGGATCGTGGAGGCCAGACGACTGGTCCTCCACGGCCGATCCATCTTTCTGGATAATTTTCGTCCAGCCAGTTTCTAACTATTCTCGAATAATGAGCTGGACAACCATCAAGCTGGAACCAGGCCAATCTTCTTAAATCTAACATATACATCATCCCACATATTTGCATGTTCAGCCTTTAAAAATTCCAAGAAGGTCGCAGCATTTAACCTTGCAGGCAAAAGGTAGGGTCCAAATAGTCGATTACGGTAGATACCAATCCACACGTTCACACTAAATTCATGCTGAAAATTTCTTTCCCGAACTGCATGCGGATTTTCATGCGACCAAATATGTTAAATGAAAATTTACCACTCCACGTCTAGTGAAGCATGACTCATCGGTCCATAAAACGTTACTTAAATACTCCCTATTATTATCAGTTCTATCAAGAATTCACTGACAAAATGTGATTCTTCGTTCTCCGTCCCCTGGCTGTAGTCCTCGCAAAGGTTGCAAATGGTAAGGACGTCTATGGTCATTTCTAAGAACACGGTGAACATGGCTTGCTGAAAATCCCAAGGCACCAGAAACTCTCCTAACACTTGTGGTCGGATCTCTATCAAACTCACGCAGAATCATACGGCTAAATCTGCGCTGACGAACATTTATGTTTTGATCCCATTGGAGATTTCCAAAACCATTTTAAATTATTTGGCGATGCACTCTTACAAATACTGAGCGAGTTGGATGTCGTCTGTTTGGATATATTCGTGCGTATTCTCTGGCTGCTTTTGCTGCGTTTCGATTTACAAAGCCATACACAAAATGAATATCCGCTAACTCTTGATTGGAGAATAAAAATGGAATTTTTATAAAACTTACAAAAAAAACAGGTAAAAGAAACTAAATTTCGTGCATTTACAATTGCAAAAAAATGTTTCAGGTTTCAACAGACAACAAAACCAACTGTCAACTAATTGACGTTTAACCTTATTCTACTTTCAATTTCAAAAATATTTACAAGCACAGCCTACTACTAAAAATTATCGAGATACTGACTTTTTACGTTATTTTATCATAAATAATCAAAAATGCATCGAACCTTAAAAATCTAAATATCTCAAAAACGGCTAACTATAACGAAAATTCACAAGAGAGCTTTTTTATGTTGAAAAGTGCGGAGAATCAGTTTTTTTTATTCAAAAAGCAAAAAATTGCACTAAGAAATTTTTTTCGGTCATTTTAATACACTACAGGTAGAGTAGAGAGCGCCCTCTAGCGGCTACAGTAAAACTATGCCCATGGTTCGATTTGTCGTACCAAAAAACCCTTGTATACCAATTTTCACTGTTATGCATCAAATATTGTTCGAAATATTTAAAAAAAACTATTTTAGAAAGTAAATTTAAACACACTGTATTTCGGAAGCCACGCATTTTTCGACCCATGTTTATATAGACTTTATGCATTAATTTTAAAAGTTCTGTCGAATCTTAAAGTAATGCAACAATAAACTGAAACACCATGTATATCGAAATCTCCTAGTATTAGCCATAAACAAGAGACAGATATATAAATGTATATTTTATACCTTTATTTAGTTGCAAATATCCACACTTATAATAATTGAACAATGTAAGATCTATCTCTTTGCAGAGACCTTCTCTTGGTAGGAGCGATATCATGCTTCAAAACCTACTTCAAAAGCAGCTATTAGAGATGTAAATTATAATAAATAGGACATAAACTCAGTAGTATTTCCAAACATTCAGCTTTTCGAAAATAAATGTTGCTTACGGTTAATCAAAACTGAGGTTAAAAGTAAAAGTCGAAGGCTAGGTTGTCACACTCTTTGTTTCCTTGTCATAAAATGCTCTTTAATGGTAACTTAAATCGCTTGCTGATAGCTTGCTTGCTTGCTTGCTGCAATTTATACGCTATGCTGGTGAAGCTATACTGGTAAATAAGGACTTTTGATTTCTATCAGCTCGTAGACCTCTATTGTGAAAAAACTATGAATGTTTCTGAACACGGAAAGGTCACAATGGTAAATAAATTGCTTGAAATCATTCTTAAGTCCTATTGTGAAACTAATACAAAAATATTTTTGCTTCGTAGTGAAAGCATAATCGCAGTACAGTTCAGTACTCGTTCAGGTGTTGCATGTACTTTGACATACCTTAGCCTTCCAGACTCCAAGCTGTCATAAAGGGCCAATCAAGGCTCTTCCAAAATAAAAATGAACCCAATTAATTCACCTTGTGTGAATTAGAATAACGTCGCGTGCACGCGTTTTGAGCTTTATTAGGAGCTTAATAGCTTAATACTGAATAATGTGAAAAACACGCCCTTCTAACTGGGACCTTGAGTAACGATGAAACGCCTTCGCAATATCGACGTTTATGCAACCAGAATTACGCGACTGTGTATGAAGCATGGTCGCGTTCTGAAAAAAGATTGTAACTGCTTTTTTAAACAGGATATTATGAACTTGCACTCTAAAGTATCGCGTTTGACATCTTTTTAGGTATGTGATGCCGTATTTTTCTTAAAATAATAATAATACAAAAATATTTTTCCTTCGTAGTGGAAGCATAATGGCAGTACAGTTCAGTACTCGTTCAGGTCTTGCATGAACATTGACATACCTTAGCATTCCAGACTCCAAGCTGTCATAAAGGGCAAATCAAGGCCCTTCCAAAATAAAAATGAACCCAATTAATTCACCATGTGTGAATTTGAATAACGATGCGTGCACGCGTTTTGAGCTTTATTAGGAGCTTAATGACTTAATAATGAATAATGTGGAAAACATGCCCTCGTAACTGGGACCTTGAATAAGCGTGAAACGCCTTCACAATATCGACGTTTATGCATCCAGAATTACGCGACTGTGTATGAAGCGTGGTCGCGTTCTGAAACAAGATTCGAACTGCATTCTTAAATAGGATGTTGTTATGAACTTGCATTGTAAAGTATCACGTTTGACATCCTTTTAGGTATGTCATGCCGTATTTTTTTAATATAATAGTGATATAAAACTATTTTTCCCTCATAGTGAAAGCGTAATGGCAGTACAGCTCAGTACTTGTTCAACTTTGACGTAGCTTAGTCTTCCAGGCTCCAAGCTGGCATAAAGGGCCGATCAAGACCCGTCCAAAATAAAAATGAACCCAATTAATTCACCATGTGTGAATTTGAATAACGTCGCGTGCACGCGACGTCAGAAGGTACGACCGTTAGAGATAGAAACCAATTTCTTCCTGTCGATCGTAGGGTGCCTTGCACCTTTCGTTACCCTTGCCGCCCTTTCTTGGCCGCACACCACCGACGACCATCTGTCATTAGGAAGAAATGCCGCCAAAAACCGAAAGTTCGTTGGCCCGGCCAGGGAAAGCTGGGCGAGAACCAGTTCAAGTCTAAAAAATAGTTGATAAAGAAAAAGTTGAAGACTGATTGAGTGTCTCCAACGTTGATAAACAGAACCTTCCGCCACAGACTCTCTCACAGCTAATCCACAAAAATCAGGTCGTAGAAATTATTTTTCTAATGTCACCGAAATGACAGAGTTCACGGACAGGAAATTCCTGATGCAGCAATTCTAGAACCTACAAAAGTTATATTTGTTGTATGTCCAGACAATACACTTTCTTGCAGGATTTTGTTCTGAATAAGTTGCAATATTGCTAGAGCGGTCTTAGAGCCCGCAGCTAAGCGTTAAGTACTCTACGTCTTACACATGCATAAATTCGCAACGGTGAAGTATATATTGTGGAATATGCTTGTGTAGATATATGCGTGTGGTGTACCCTCGATTTGCAAAAGTCATTCGGTTGATGAATTATACTTCAGAACCGCTATTACGAACGTGTCAGTGGAAGAAAAAATGAAGGTGAAATATATTATTTGATTAACTGCGAAACATCTTATTTAACCAATGACTAATTACTGTGTTATACGCTGATTAGCAAATGAGTTATACCGATGTGTTTCAACCACCTCCGGAAAGGCAGAACCGTATCCAGAGGCATTTCGGTCAGAATATATTTTGAAAATAAAAAATCTTTGAAGCTATATACTAAGTGACATATAAATCCGAACACCCAGTTTAAATGGTTTTATTTTAATAAAATTTTGTATAAGTACTTAAAGAAGCGTAATAAGTAAATGATAAAAATTTCAAAATGATTGCACTGCTTTAAAGCCCTTTGACCTTTAATAATGTGTGGATGCACCCTGATGTGCTACGCATTCTCCAACGCGCCTAGGCATGCTTCTGATCAGGTGGTCAATGTCCTCCTGTGGTATCTCATTCTAGACAACCACCAACTCCTCTCGAAGTGCTTCTCGAGTCTGAGGAGGACGTTGCAAATTGAGCAATCTCCTACCCATCATATCCCACACGTGCTCAATTGGGGATAAGTCGGGAGATCTTGGTGGCCATGGTAACAATGTGGCATCATTATGTTGAAAGAAGTCTATTGTGACTCTTGCAACATGTGGGCATTATCTTGTTGGAAAGTTGGATCTGCCAGGGTGTCAAGATAGGGTAAAAGATAGGGTTCTAGAACTTCGTGGATATAACGCTGCGCGCTCATGTTACCTCTGATGAAGATTAAAGGTGACCTGGAACCATAAGCTATAGCACCCCAAACCATAACTCCAACAGTGTGATGAATATGTCTTTCAACAAAAAACTGTGGATTCCTCCTTTCACCACGTCGCCTTCTAACCCTGGCACGACCATCGTGCATGCCTAAACAAAATCGAGACTCGTCACTAAAGACAATACTGTTCCATTCCTGATCCCAGAGTGACCGTTGTCTGCACCACTCAAGGCGATTACGTCGGTGTTCTCGAGTTAAAGGGAGGACCCAGTGTGGCCGGTATGAAAACAAGCCAAAACTTCTCATTCGTCGGTAAACACTTCGCATGCCAATAGGTCTTCCGTGTTCTGCAAACCATTCATTTGCAATGGAGCTGGTAGTGGAGAAACGGTCCCTTAAGGCCAATAATCTTAGGCGGCGATCTTCACGGTCTGTTGTTCTACGGCGGCGTCCAGTGCCCCTTGCTCTTTGCGTATGGCCTTCTCGAAACCATGCCTGACAACACCTAACCACAGTGTCTACACTTCTTTGCACTCTAACTGCAATTGCCCGAAAAGAAAGTCCAGCTTCCCGAAGTCCCACTATACGGCCCCTATCAAACTCACTAAGTTGACGAAATCGTACAGGTCTTCGTACTCTAGGCATCGTAACCGATCGTAAAGGATGTCAAGAACCAAAATCCGCCAATGTTGATTCTTTACTGCGGCTGAAATATTCATTTTTAGAGCGTTAGTGAATTAAAAAAAAGCAGTATAAAAACCGGAATGTCCAACTGATAAGGCTGAAAATTTTTTCACTTGTTATTTACAGGAAGATAAATACATTCACCAACTTTTATTAAAATAAAACCATTTAAACTGGGTGTTCGGATTTATATGTCACTTAGTATAGTAACTGTCTAAATAGACAGTTCATGAATCTGGAGATTCTTCTATTTTATCCAAATCCGATCCTGCGAAAAGCGCGAATGCTAATAACGCGTTGAAATATCGGTTATCCAGAGACGTAAATTACCAAGCGAGCAAAAAATCGCTGCCCAGAGACGCGTCGCCGCAGGTGTATACTCTGCATTATGTTAATGTGTATCATTTCCAGACGAGGAAAAAATGTGCTTTCCACAACGCGTGTTTCCTTCTTAATAGCTTGGACGAAATTTCTTTGCGTTTGTAAACATGACTGCACGTCGATTTGATACGAAATTTCTGCTGAATTTAATATCGCCAGAACTTTGTATGAGCAAATTTCGTGCAAAATTGTTTAGAGCCTTTTGATTTGATACATAAAATGCCCACTGCCATGTATAACAGGCGTATTTAGGTAACTCTGATTCCTTTCTTGATCAGGTTGCAGATTCCTCATTAGAGAGTTGGTTTCTCAAGTACGAAATAACTCATCGACGTCTATACATACTTATAAAATCTGTGCTCTGTAATTGAATTGATACTTCTTCATCATCATTCTGAAACGTATCGACATGCGGTTCTTGTAGAATGTCGCCGGCAAAAACGGAAACCGCCCATTTTTGGTAAACGAGAATGACATTCCAGCGTCTGTCTGTGTTGACTGAATGAGCGAGCTGGGTGTTCAGGTATGACGGTTATTTCAAACGAAGGTATGATAGACAGGTTTTTAATGTTACACTCTCATTCATATACGAGATACGTTCATTTACACATTATAGTTTTGATCGGAAGGGAGAAACGTCTTACGGCCTACCTGGCTATAATAATATACTAAGTGACATATAAATCCGAACACCCAGTTTAAATGGTTTTATTTTAATAAAATTTTGTATAAGTACTTAATGAAGCATAATAAGTAAATGATAAAAATTTCAAAATGATTGCACTGCCCTTTGACCTTTAGTAATGTGTGGATGCACCCTGATGTGCTACGCATTCTCCAACGCGCCTAGGCATGCTTCTGATCAGGTGGTCAATGTCCTCCTGTGGTATCTCATTCCAGGCAACCACCAACTCCTCTCGAAGTGCTTCTAGAGTCTGAGGAGGACGTTGCAAATTGAGCAATCTCCTACCCATCATATCCCACACGTGCTCAATTGGGGATAAGTCGGGAGATCTTGGTGGCCATGGTAACAATGTTGAAAGAAGTCTATTGTGACTCTTGCAACATGTGGTCGGGCATTATCTTGTTGGAAAGTTGGATCTGCCAGGGTGTCAAGATAGGGTAAAAGATGGGGTTCTAGAACTTCGTGGATATAACTCTGCGCGTTCATGTTACCTCTGATGAAGATTAATGGTGACCTGGAACCATAAGCTATAGCACCCCAAACCATAACTCCAACAGTGTGATGAACATGTCTTTCAACAAAAAACTGTGGATTCCTCCTTTCACCACGTCGCCTTCTAACCCTGGCACGACCATCGTGCATGCCTAAACAAAATCGAGACTCGTCACTAAAGACAATACTGTTCCATTCCTGATCCCAGAGTGACCGTTGTCTGCACCACTCAAGGCGATTACGTCGGTGTTCTCGAGTTAAAGGGAGGACCCAGTGTGGCCGGTATGAAAACAAGTCAAAACTTCTCATTCGTCGTTAAACACTTCGCATGCCAATAGGTCTTCCGTGTTCTGCAAACCATTCATTTGCAATGGACCTGGTAGTGAAGAAACGGTCCCTTAAGACCAATAATCTTAGGCGGCGATCTTCACGGTCTGTTGTTCTACGGCGGCGTCCAGTGCCCCTTGCTCTTTGCGTACGGCCTTCTCGAAGCCATGCCTGACAACACCTAACCACAGTGTCTACACTTCTTTGCACTCTAACTGCAATTGCCCGAAAAGAAAGCCCAGCTTCCCGAAGTCCCACTATACGGCCCCTATCAAACTCACTAAGTTGACGAAATCGTACAGGTCTCCGTACTCTAGGCATCGTAACCGATCGTAAAGGATGCCAAGAACCAAAATCCGCCAACGTTGATTCTGTACTGCGGCTGAAATATTCATTTTTAGAGCGTTAGTGAATTAAAAACCGGAATGTCCAACTGATAAGGCCGAAAATGTTTTCACTTGTTATTTACAGTAAGATAAATACATTCACCAACTTTTATTAAAATAAAACCATTTAAACTGGATGTTCGGATTTATATGTCACTTAGTATATAATAACTCGAGATGGCCGTAAAGGGGAATAATCAAGAAAGCACAAGTCTGATGGTCGGAGAGGCTATAAATTGAACCCCATCCTCTCTAAATTTTTTATATGACCTTTGTAAAGAAAGTTATAGGATCTAATATACAGTTTTTAATACAGGATCTTTTATGTATACAGGGTCTCTGCATTTTTGGGATGAAACACCCTGTGCATTTTGTATGAAAATGATGCCTGCTTCTTTTTCTGATTCCATATATACTTGGTTTGTTATATTTATTTGCATCACTTTAATCAAAAGTTTTGTGTCTCGCTCAAATATACATATATAGTCGAAAATTAGTTTATACTTTGATGCACAAAATTCTAGGTATTGTCTAAGTTAAAAATACGTATAATATGCACTTGGAGTTGTTAAAAAGCGTCTATTATTTTCATCAAAAATCTACATGATGTTCTGTTTATGAACATAAAGCTTTTCTGAGACAACCAGCAACGAAAAACCGTATACTAGAGCCCACAACTTTTGCACGACATTTTTTGACTAATTTTTAATGGAACGTCTTGATTATTGTAGGTTTACTAGTAACTTGTAATATCGTAGTATATCGATCACCAGCTGACCTTAAGCCACTTGAATCTAAAGAGCAAAGAATTCTGAAAAAACGTATAACAAATTATTTCGTTATGCCCAACAAACCTTTTTTAACGTTCTCGATGTGGCACCCCTGCTTTTTCTCGACCAAACCCCTTATCTCCTCAAACTTTTCGATCGATTTTATCGCGGCTAGTGATCTAGGCGGAATGACAGCAATATTTCAACTTACAACATTTCTAATTGGAGAACAGGTTAATTATCAAACGAGACATCGTACAAAATTGTTTAACGGCGTTGTTGTGGTAACGATATCATCGCTAATCTGGCGAACACAGCTTCGGTTTTTGCAGGAAGTCGATTTTCAGGACGTATTCTTTAGCAGGAGGGGGCCCGTAGTAGTGCTTGTCTAGCGTCCAGCTCAGCCCCAGTTTGTTATACAATCTACAAGAAATCAAATACTAGAGTATAATTCAATCAGTTTTTAAAATTTAAATTTAGACCTAAACTAATCGATCAAAAATGTCCAAAATGTGTGCTATGGTAATACAAAAAAAAGTAGAGATACTTGGTCTTCTCAAAGTTTTGCTTTTATGCTGTCTAGAAACAATGGCGCCAAGTAGATTGACTGTGCACTTCCTACGCAACAATACTAATACATAAATACAGGTATGATTGATAGTTGATAGTTGTGTAGTACTTTGTTTTACGGAACAACAATATTAAAGGACTGTTTCGAAACACATTGGAGGAGCGAAGTTTAGGGCATACTCTTACACTTAACCCCACTGTGTGAAAAAGAAAATAAAATCAAATTGAATATACATAAAGAAAAACAAAAAATATCAAGACTAATCCCATACGACATTATAAAAGAACAATCTATGTAATAATAAAAATAATAATAATGACATTATTCTGTGCTATGGGGCGAAGTTTGGGCAGCCGGCTTCTCTATGTATATTGTGAATCAGCCCTTACGAAATTTAGAAAATAAGACACACATACCAAAGGTTCTTAACGTCTGGTTGAAGTAGAAAGCGTCAATTTTACGTTTTCGAGATCATACTAAGTTCTAAGATTCGATTAATCTGTCAGTATATATATGAGCAATCCTCACCTTTTGTTTTCTTCTTCTAAAATATGTTGAACTCTATATTTAGTCCTTTGATTGACGACTATTGGGGCACACATCGACAGTCCCAAAGTACAGCAGAAACAGATACAACTGCCAAGTAACATTTTTATGTTGAGAAACAATTTCTCATCCAATACTTTGTTAACTTTCCGGATAGTATGTTGGTATTCATCCGGCGCTACCACTGACACTAACTTGTTGGGCATTGCTGACGAAAAATGGTTGTTCAATCCAAATACCGTTATATTTCCATCTGGTCTTACTATTATCGGTTCTGGTAGAGACATTTTGACATGCATAGATCATTGAGGTTATTGTCAAACGATCTTCCGTGAAACATTTAATTTCTAAGCACAAAAATGAAATGCTTCAAATTGCAAGAAAAGGTGGGTGTGCGTATACACGTATACCTGTTGAAAATGGCGGGAGTGCGTATATACGAGCCCTTTCCCACTTCAGTTGGCCCACTTCAAGATTTGTACCAAAATATGCCTTTAAAAACTAAACATGACGAAACTATTTACTTCTAAAACAATTTATTTTCTCAAAGACATTTTAGATACACTCTAGTCGTAAAAAATACATGCAATAAAATATATACAACTTTAGGGTTTTTACTTCACTCTTTCTTATAAGAAAACTTACCTTGCAAGTGGTAAATCCCAGTTTGTTGGCCTCTCTATGAGTTGTGGACCTCGAAATTCTCCTTCCAACAGCGTCACTTGACAGAACACTTAATTGTAAATAATTGGCACGCCTGTTTTTCACGATTATTCTTCTTAATGCTCTTCGGTCGGCATTTGTGATATTACTTTTTTTCATATATCGTAGCTTAATATTAACTGAACATGTTACGTTATATCTTCCAACAATATTTCTCACACTGTACCGCGATAAGTCTAACAAAGTTGCAATTTCTGAGTTTGATTTCCCAGAATTAAAAAATTTAACTATCAGTAACCGAATTTTCTCACTAATAACCTTTCTTCTACCCATTTTGAAAAGCTTAACTACCCAAAACTATTTTAAACGTATTCTGACAGCTGTGATTAATAAAAACAATTGTCATGGCTTTTATTTTTCACGGCCACCTATGCGTTATAGACTTATTTTGTATTGAAATGAAAATAGGTTTTATTTTTCATAGCCACCTATGCGTTATAGACTTATTTTGCATTGAAATGAAAATAGGTTGATATGCTGTAATTGCAACATGTGTTTTTATGCTGCAAATTTGATTAGGGAGTGATAAAAGTTGGTGTTTTCTACTATATATTATCAAAATATTTATTGTTAATATTTTAAACCTATAACACCCTGCTACATTTTTATTATTTGTGTTTGATAAGAAAAAAACTAATATTTCAATAGTTGGACCAACTGAAGTGGGAAGGGGCTCGTACTTTATCGTATGATATTGGCGGGAGTGCTATCAAATTATTACCAAGCAGTTTTGATGGTTGTGGTTGCTAGTCGACCCACTTTTGAGTTCCAAATGACTATCTTGTACTTTTGAGTAATTTTGTTTTGGCATTTAGATCACAGGATAGTAATAAATAATTATGCTAGTATTATTAGCTGCATAGTTTCAATCATTATTTCCACTATAACCGACGACGTCAGAACGAGAAGAAAGAGCAAACACACAATAAATTAGTTTTGGTTTGAAGCTACGTAGTCAGGATGCAAGTGCAGAAAAGATCAGTCACACTCAAGCCGTTGGTTTGACAGTTGCGACAAAGTTTGGTCATATCAATCGCAAACTGTGTACAAAATTCCTATTTAAAATAAGTACGAGATATTTCCCTATCTTTCTTCAAGAAATAACTCTTTAGCCACAAAAAACCCTCCAATAGCTATTTTCAACAACAAAATGATAAACAAACCATGGGCGTAGTGAAGAATAGCATTTACTTATTAAGTAAATTATTTTAGTCAAATTTCTTCTGAAAGTAGTACAAACTAATATGATCTACCTATTAAAGTCTACTTTAAGCTTTTAATCAATAAATCTTCAAAACTACTGAACTGAAGCTCGTGTATTTTACATCATTATAAAGGGAATTGAAAGGCCTTTAAAATAAGATATCACTCGATCCCCCTTTCTATTTAAGATTTTAGGGTTGGTGTCACCCCCGCCCAGGGGGCTGCACGTGCTAACGTCAGTTTTTGCCAAACTTGTGTCCCCCTCGAAAACAAAATCGACGGGTCTGAGCGTTTTGTAATTGAAGTGTTCACTACATTGAAGAAGAATCTTAAATACGTGTGGATTCATTGGCCAAATAAATATGGAAGTCTGTTCCCTCCTTGGTTAAAAAAGGCGAATCTTGAGATCTCGGACTATGCTTCAATGTGATCCTAATAACTTTGACCTGTGCCCACACCAAACTCGATTAATCAGGTAGGGGTTTCCTATTGTGTCCGACAGGATCGTCCTGTTCGTCTAATCTAGTGCTAATTGAACCAGTAAAGTGGACAGTTTGTGAACCGCGACAATCCTAAACAACTGCCAACTGCCCATCGTAAACATCCTCAGTTCCGCCAGAGTAACCAGTTAGGGGAGGAGGGAGGCGATTTGTGTGCGACAGGAGATGCGTGATTTGGTGGAGGTCATGCTTTGAGATACGATACGGACACAGAGTGAGAGCAAAAATAATCGCAGAATGACGTAGAGCTTATTTTGACTCTCATAGTATCTAGTTCTCGTCCTCGTCCCACAACGGATGTTCCCCACGGATCGGTCTTGGCTTCGACGTTTTTTCTATTACATATCAACGATCTACTCTCCTGTACGTCATTCCGATCCACAACTCTTCAGACATGTTTCATACATTACAGATTTTGCGGTACATTTGCTCTTAGACCATGAACGGTAGAGATATATTTTCAATATACGCGTGGCGGGCAGCTCAACGAGCGTGCGACTATACAGGGTGACTTTGAAGTTGAGTCATTAATTTTCAGATACTGATTGTAGAAGGAAGATAAACCAAAATATGTGTGTAAAAATAAAAAAAATTAAAAAAAAAAATGTTACTTTGTTTTATAAAGTATCCTGCCGACAAGTATTTCAGTGCGGACCTGTATTTGATCGTGCGGTCTTGGAGCACCGGCATGCCCTCCCCTGTGAGGTCTTAAGTCACCTGATTCACGAGCCCTTTGTACTACATTAAGGCACGAGGGGTTGGTTGCACTCGATTGGGAAACCGATCCGCATAAATCCGTGATGCTGCGGCAGCATTTTGTAAAAATCCCCCCCCCCCCCGTAAATAAGAATCATGTCCACAAGTTCATGAATACAACTGAATAAAATTGTAGTAAAGACATCGTGATAAGCGTTTCAAATTCTTTCGCTTTTTTGTTTCCGATGCGATGAACCGATAAGGCGGATTATATCCGTTGTTGCCAAACACGAGCACATCATATTATTATTGAGACAGGGCGGTACTCAAACTTCTAAACGGCTATAACTTTGTTACTTTAATTTTACCACAAAAATGTTAAAGGAAAAAACATTTCTTTTGATCAGAACTACTCACTGTTAAAATAAATGACTCAACTTCGAAGTCACCAGAAGATGCATGTATGCAAAGAACAATTAAAAAGATACCTTTCCATTAAATTGATGGGCACGCCGCTGTCGAGCGCAAATGAAGGATGTCGACTGATTGGTAATTAAAGAATAGCGAATAATTTGCAGATTGAGATCAGTATGTTTCTTAGTTATTATAATGAAGATAAGAAGACTCCGTGCAACGGAAGCCGATGAATTCTGAGATCGTTCGATAATTTCTTTTTATACATAAATAATGTAATATTTTTATGATTGCTTGAGCATGTGCATATTAGCTTGACATTGACACTAAGATTGCAAATGTGCGCGTAACGGATACCGATGGCTAACAGATACTATCACGAAACGTACATAGTTTTAGTGCATACTTCTGGATAGGTTTGCCAAAAAATGCCTAGGAAAGTGACAAACCAGTACATAAGAGTACATTGTACTGAGCCTATTCACGTACAGGAGGTGTAAATATATACTATGTATGTCAGTATTGTCAATTTATACAAGGTGGCGCATCGAAAACGAAACAGACGCATTTACTGGCGGCTCAGTTTTTTTTAAACGCTCAGACCCATTGATTTTGTTTTCTATGGGGACACAAGTTTGATTAAAATTACTGTTCTCATGTCGCTCATTAAATATTTCTGCTGTTCTGTTAGCGCACTGATTATTTCCGAAAAATATTTCGATAATTTCAACTCTTTCTGCTGTGGAATATACCATGGTTAATTTATGTAATAAAGCGTTAGAAGTTATTTTAGCAACAAAGTTTGGCCAAACAATCGCAAACTATGTACTAAATTCCTATTTAAAATAAGTACGAGATATTTCCTTATCTTTTTTCAAGAAATAACTTTTTTGACACAAAAAAACGCTCCAATAGCTATTTTCAACAACAAAATGGTAAACCATGGGCGTAGTGAAGAAAAGCATTTACTTATTAAGTAAATTCTCTTGGTCAAATTTCTTCTGAAAGTAGTACAAACTAATCTGATGTACCTGTGAAAGTCTACTTTAAGGTTTAAATCAATAAATCTTCAAAACTACTGAACTGAGGCTCATGTATTTTACATCATTATAAAGGGAATTGCAACACCTTTATAATAAGGTATCACTCGACCCCCCTTTCCATTTAAGATTTTAGGGTTGGTGTCACCAAACTTGTGTCCCCCTCGAAAACAAAATCGTAGGGTCTGAGCGTTTTTCCAAAAAAAAAAACTGAGATGCCAGTAAATGCGTCTGTTTCGTTTTCGATGCGCCACCCTGTATATAAGACACAGTAACGAAAGTTAATATTTATTAACGGTTCAGCATACGAACAATTCTGGGTTAATTCGTGATTTTGGACAACAGAAATAGCAGAATACCTGATACTGAAAATAGGGGACGCTTTGCTTGAATCCTGTCGGGCCTTTCTGAATAGCTGGGGTGACCCTTGAGGATTTTCGAACAACAGCAGACACCTAGTTGGAAATAACTGCTATCATACCATTGTCAATAAATTTATTCAATAAAGAGGATCGGAGTTAATCTTGTATGCACACTTTTCTTGTGAGCTTCTTCATTAGAATCTCGTGGCACGAAAATGACTACGTAAAATTATCATGTATAACGCGGAAGTAAAGACCTTTTACGAACTTTAAGATTCGAAATTATTGTAGATGAGACTCAAATTTAAAGTTTCGGTTGTCACTTTTTAATGTCCGTAAAAAATAATAATTTTGCAAGTGAGACAATAGACCGGTTTTTTACGCAAAAATGGCGCATCGGAGGAAAACAATTCAAGGAGATCATTTGTTTTAAATTGAACGGCGAATTCAAAAATAGTTTTTTACCACTGATAAAGCTACACCCTGTATATTTGCCTTCACAACTAAACATAAAACGGAAACTAGACTGTTCTCCAATTTAATTAAACTCCGCAACTTTCCCGTATCGCAAGAAACAAGAAACCGGTTAAAACTTTCATCCAAAGAACAGCTGTAGATCACGGCGCGTGTCCAGCCGAAAGTGCCGTTCTTCTCGGGCTGTTGCTCCGACTCGGGCTCTTCTTTATGGCGCCCAACTCTTAAATTAGTTGTTCTCTAATAAGAAAGGGCTGCAGGACGCAGAATGGGGCACCTCGCGTGCTCGAACTGCTCCCCCGGGAGGAATTCCTCAACGGGAACAGCCGGTATATATACGTTGTATGCGCGGATAACGTTTTTAGTTTCGTGAATGCATGGCGGGAGCAGTGGCGCAACTAAAAAGATGTCATCGATTAACTCATTCCGCCAGAAGATATCCAGTTATGCCATCTTCTACATTCTCGTTGACTGGACATTCGACCCTCATCTTTGGTATCTCGAAAACGGTAACGTGCTTATTGCTTTAAAACTGGAACTGTCCACTGCCAAAAAGCACAAAACACCTGTGTGTGATTTGGCATGACATGATGTCGAAACTTCTTTATTATTATAGAAATCACCCTATTATCATTGACTTATCATGAAAAACTCATTTAAAGCTAAAATGGACTTAGGGTAGATTTCACCAGGATTGTCAAATCAACAGTCCGTTATTCTCCACCTATAGGGTAACAGTCCGTTAAGTACAGCGAATGAGCTTCAAGTTCCAATCAACAAATTTTAGCAACCAATAGCTATGAAATGTTGAAAACAAAATACAGTCAAAGTATGAGATGACAGCTTGTCATTGAAACATCACCAGCTTATTGAATATTAAGAAACTACATATACTTTAGTTAAAATTTAAAAAAGTGTTCGATTTTTTAATAAAATTCATGTTTTTATTTAATATTGTCGATAGTTTATTCATGTTTATATTATTTTCTTCATTTGATATGCGATTTTACTGATTCAACATCACCTACCGTGTGTTTTTTCCCATAAACCTCTTGCAGATACCCATTAAGCACCTACTTGATGACATTCTTACCAAAGATTTCATGCATATTGCTCGTTTCCAAACATTCATTCATTTACTTGCCGAATATTTATCGATAACATCATTCTGCACGATTTTTCAAAATAATTTAAATATTTCTATACTTGCCCTCAAAAAACATGTTGTGTGTGCGCCCAATACAATAACAGATTTTTTTCATGACTCAAAGGTCCTTGATCTTCCACTGATCTTGGGACGGCATTTTCCTTATACCGAATTCAACACTATTTACCGATTCCGTTTTTTTTTGCCGGTTCGGCAACACTGCAGATGTGCAGATCACTTTAAAAGCAATTGATATCCCAGACGTGTTATGATAATAGAAATAACAAGAAAATATAACAATGTTTATAGATATATTTTCGAAAATAGGTATTTTTGATTCTGACTTATAATATCTAGACGATGAATAATAGGTGGATGCGGATACTTTTACAAATATCGATGTTTTAGGACTCAGAAATGCAGAATATGCTGTTTGGTTTACATGTGGTGTAGATTTCTAGCTCATAAATTGGCAAAATTGTTTTTGATGTAACAAAAGATTATGAACCAGTTGGAATACATTTTATCCCCTTTTTTGCAAAATAACAAAAATCGGTACATTTCTACAGGTACGTATTCTGTACGTGATATACAGACAAAACTAGATTGCCATGCATGAACAGCCGTCAAAAACAGTGAAAACATAGTACTAAATATAATAGCTAAAGAAAATCGATCTATTATTTTCCTCATTTTCATTGATCCATTTAAATAACTGACCGTCTTTTGTGAAATGATAGAAATTGGAAATTATATGAAAGTTAACCTAATTTTAAAGCTCCAACACATAATATTACCTCTATAATGTTCCCTTGTTTATAAAGCAACTGCTTTTTCGCGATTTTATTAAATATTTAAACAGAAATTAGCGATATTAGGACAGCTTTGACCGATTTCGATAATTTGAAATTCTATGAAAGGTGTCCTAATTCTAAAGCACAAAGACATAATATTACATCTATAATGTACCCTTATTTATAAGGCAACCTTTTTCCCACGACTTTATTCAAAATTTCAATAGAAATCACTGATATTCATAGAGCTTTGACAGCTTCCGTCAAATTGCATTTCGATAATGTCTTTTCCTATTGGTCCAACTGACAGTCAAATATTAATGTTGGTGAAATTGGTCCTTAGCCTACTCTGGCTCTAAATTATAGGCTTAAGAGGAAATCTAATAAATGAAATTATTAGCGGTTTTCCTAAGGTCAGCTATCAAATAAAGCCATTATACACCTACTCTGAGACTAATGTGTCGGAGGGTATCTTATAAAGTTCCCCTAGAGCTTAACACGGAACAAAATCATCTTCAACTTTGCGTACTTTCGTGCGGCAATAAAAATAAATCTTGCCGAAGTAGTGCGCTTGCTGTAGGCCATTATAAGAAAAACGGATTAGGGAGTGGAAGTCGTGTTATCGTACAACAGTGCGGTGCGAGAAGTGGCTTTCCTTGTTAGTAGTTGCAAAGTACTTTGAAACAAATCAACACGCCGGGTGTAACAGAATAACAAATCGAGGTAAGGTTTTTTTGAAACAGGTCAAGGTCACTCTGTACTAACGCTAAACGATGAGCCTCAATGGCGACCTTGGCGTTGAACTGAGCCTCATTTCTAAAATTATTTTAGTGGAAATTTGTTTTTGATTTTGATACCGGCAATCGAAAGATCCGAAAATTCTAAATATCTAAGTTAAGGTCGCCTCTGAAGGTCAACTGTATGAGGTTACGGAAAATCGCTAGAAGTTTAGCAGGATGATTCATGAAAAAGTCATGGGCAAACACCTGCATTAACAGAAATTGCTGTATTGTCCTTCGACTTGACCTTGACTCTAAATTTTAAGGTCATAGTAGTACATGAGAATAAATTAAAAATTAATTTTTTTACACTAAGAATTTTATAATGGGCTGATTTTAAATGACACAGGCCTTAGGCCCGTATCGTTAGTCTTCCCTACAATTGTAGGGCGCGTTTATGGCCTCCTTGATTGTCATAATCCTTTCTCTCCTTCAAAAATTTCTAGATTACACTTGTCCCGTTTCGGCGTCAGCGCTCTCCTATTGTGAAGATATGTTTTCTTTTTAAATTGTAGGAAATTTCAGGCTGATAAAACATGATATAACTCAAAAGCAAGCACAATTTGATGCAAATAGATGTTTGTGATATAACCTCAAAATAGAGCGCTGACACGGAGAAGTAGAAAACTATGACAATCAAGGAGGCCATAAAGGCGCCCTACAATTATTGTAGGGACGACTGATGATACGGGCCTTACTCCTAGACTATTACGCCAATCGCTGAATACATGTAGCGTCACCTGCTGAGTGTTTGTTGAACATTCGCTCCCAGCTAAAGTTATCTATCGGTGTAACTCGTGCTGCCAGCTATAGTCTCTAAGTTAAAATAGCAGTTGCGCCATCTACGAATGTTCAATCGAATCAGGCCACACTAACAGGCTGTGCTGCCATCTAGGTTGTAAAGTCCTGAGTACTTGCAGTGCCATCTCTGCACTGTCTACTTAAGTTATTATACATCAAAATAGTGTAGAAATCTTACCGTAGATTCAATCAGCAGATTTTTGTGTTGAACAGTTTATTGCCTGGTTTTGATTTGTTTACATAGTTTTTCCGTTTTTTTCAGTATTGTGTGGATTAGTGGAGCGTGTATAAACATTCGAAGAGACGTTTGATTTTCAAAGTTTTATTTAGGTTGTTAATTGTTCCTGTTATTTTGCAGTCTGTTAAATCTGTTGTTAAATGTTACAAAATTTGGCCCGAGTAAATATAACATGGCCAGGCAAGACAACTATTGAAATATACTCTACTAGAATCTATAAGATCATCCGTAGCGAAAATTTTCTCGAAATCGTTGCACACC
The DNA here is from genome assembly GCA_963669975.1 of Acanthoscelides obtectus. Classification (NCBI taxonomy): domain Eukaryota; kingdom Metazoa; phylum Arthropoda; class Insecta; order Coleoptera; family Chrysomelidae; genus Acanthoscelides; species Acanthoscelides obtectus. The sequence goes on along the minus strand of CAVLJG010000008.1, from coordinate 3,371,519 downwards.
GCTTGAAAAATGCAAATCAAGATTGGAAAACTGCCGCTTTGACGTACTAAATGACTCCCCATTACCTCGGGATAGGCATACGATCTTGCCACCTACATTGCAGCATTGCCAGCTCATCGGACAATTTTGCTACTTCTGCTGTTTTGCTACAATGTTATAAAACAAGAAGCTTTGGATAAAATATTGAAGGATACCAATGGAAATATATAAAATTTGAGACGTAGCAATGTTTACCAAAAAACTAAAAAAAAGCTGTTATTTACATTTTGCATCGCCTGGCGTCTATGCGGCGGAACGTTAATGTCTCTAAACACTTTTATAAATGCCCAGTTTGATAGGATAAAATACTTTTTGAATACCGGACTTCTTCCAACAATTGTAAAAAACAATGTTTTATTATACAAATGTATTTATTAACTATTTGATCTAATATTACATGATCATTAATAGGAGGAATAGATGAATATGGTTTTTTAGTGACTGCATTCGCACTTGGGTGAGGAAAACCCCTAGAAAACCTCAACCGTCACTGCTAAGATTAATTGTATCAGGTGAAGAAAAATTAAGTCGTTCCACAATCCTGGCTTCATTTGTACAATCGAAAATCGCCAGCATGCCACAGTTATTAACCTAAAAAAAAGTAGCATACGATAATATAACCTAAAACGGTCTAATAGTTCGATATAAATGGTCTGAATGAAGCGAATCACATAATGTGACTGCGCTATGGAGACCTGACGCGCGGAATGGGAGCTGGAAAGGGGCGTGGCTGTACTACCCGGCCGTACTGTATCGCCGCAGCGAGGTACAGCACTTTAGTCTCTCGGCAACCGTCGGCGCAGCGGAATGTCCACGCGTTCACAGCTCGGTGCAGAGCTCTATTCGGTTAAGCTATTTTTTAATAGTGGTTTTCTCACTATAGGGTTCTCGATTGTCTTTCAGTGGTGTTTTAGTGTCTCTAAAGTGGTCTACTTCCAACTCTTCTGAGGGAAACAGGAGATACATGTGCACCAAACTAGGTGAGCCTTGCATACTCATCTACTTGTGTGTTAGGCTTGACATCCTATGTTTTTTAAATAAATTGTGCACATTGCATGCACTTAGAGATTAGTCATATACTGAGGTATTTTTGAAAAACTAAAATTTTACCAAATAGTTTTTATTTTTGTCTGACTTTATTTGACGAAATGTTAAAAAACTAATGGCACATGATGGTGTTTTTAAATGTGCCCCAAGTGCACCCCATTTAAGAAAGTACGACCCTGTATCTAATAGCATCTTTTTCTACGACTTCAACGATATATCACGTCACATTTGCTTTTTTTAAGTTATAAAACAAACGTGTTTTCTCTATTTTTTCAAACAAATGCTTGACGTAAGATTGTGTGATTACTGAGTTTAACCTAGTCTGATCCTTATCTTGGCCACCCTGTAATACATTATTATTAAAAGAGATTTACAAAAACCTGCACCAATCTAACGTTCTTGTAAGTATTCTTATGTACTTACATTCATTTCTGAAAAATCTCAAAACTATTAGCAAGGCCTCGAACAAAAGGTCCAAGGAATTGGTGATAGCAGAGGTAGCAAAATCGTCCGATGAGCTGGCAACGCCGCAATCCAGGTGGCAAGAATGACAAGGCTATCTGTCTATCCCGGGGTACCGATAGAGTTATTTAGAACGTCAAAGCGGCAATTTCATTTGCATTTTTTTGTGTTGTGCAACAGTTTCGGCTAAAATTTCGCTACTAATAGTCTTCTAGAGTCTTGTAGAATACATTTCAACAGTTGTCTTGCGTGGCCATGTTATCTTTACTCGGACCGCTTGGTTGAAAACTGTTGGGCTTTTATTTATAAATATACATCGATTTGCATTGTTCATTTGGAGAACATTGATACCACAGCTTGACGAATTTGTTCAATGTAGGTAGTTATTATTGACTCAACATTATTGAAATATCCTTCGGCATTTGATTCATCTGTCTAAAATTTCTTGAACGTCAAATAAGAAACATCTAGGGATGGCAACAATACATCGATGTTTTCGTGGGGCATCGATGGTTTTATGACGATATATCGATATCGAAAGGATCATAAACATCGGTATACCCCGAGTATATCCTTAACTGTGCGATCATCTGTAAGCGAGGACTGGTAGCTTCTAAATTGAAAGCCCAGAAAGCTGTTTAGTAGTATCTCAATATTATCATTACAGACGTGAAATGGACTTGTAGTCTTTTTTTATTCTGTACTTCCCCAAGGGATATAATAAAATAAACCGAAAACAGCGCATTTAATGATTTCAGGTTCTTTTGATTATTTTATTGCATGTAGCTGTAGTGTCGCTGTTTTATTGTTAATTAGTCGAAATGCTACGAAAAAGTGATATGTGAAAGTACTTTAAAAAACACTCTTCAACTTGTGCACAGTGTAAAGTATTTAATGATCATCAATGTTTCCTATAATCATACTTTTTTACTGAAATATATTGCAGTCGGTATCCTTTTATCCTATCGTGAAGTTGCTGTCGCGTTTTTTATTCTTGCTTGGTTTGGAAATCGAGAAAAAAACGCAGTGCGAATTCCACCAACGGATAAAATGACTATTCCGCTAAAACCGATGAATTAATTCGTTGCTGAATTGAAAGCAGAAAACGTCAAAAAAAGATTTGTTTCGATACATCGATGTATTTGTTCCGATGTATCGAGCTCCATCGATATTACGATGGCGATGTTTGTCGATGTCCAAACATCGATGTTTTCTAACAAATTTCCATCCCTACTAACATCACAATTGACTTGTGATCGACAGCAGACTAGAAATCTAAAGCAGTACATTCAAGTACCTTACTGATGACATGCGATTATGAAAATCAAGGAGGCCATAAAGGCGTCCTACAATTATAGGAACGACTGACAATACCGGCCTAAACCTCGATATACGGACATGCGGGATGGAATGAAAGGCCAGAAATCGTTCTATTCATTTACTTTACGAATAAAATAATTTGTTACAATACAAATCGTTCATACTGTAGGACCTAATTTTACAAATATCCTTAGCGATTTAAACCTTACCTAATGACTAGAATACTGAGAAATTAAGTCTTTATCACCTACACACGTTTACGGGGAGTGTGGCAAGCATTCAAATACAATCATTTCTCAATCACATCCTTTTAAATTAAGATTGTACAATTAATTTTTGTTGATTCCAGAAGGCCTATAACACAGGCCGAGCAGAGCGAGCGACCAGAAACCAAGAGAATACTTTCCCGAGCATTGCTGAAATACCTCATCTTTATTTTCCGAAGATATCTCAACTAAAAAGTGCAAAAAACCAAGTGAGCAGCTGATTAGACATTTTTGTATTAATCTGTAATGTAATTAATTGTTTGTATGCAAATGAATTTATGAATAAAAGAGTTGTTAGGAGGTAGAAATGAATCTATAACGCACAAAAACAAAAACAAAACACTGCTGTCTACTTGGCCTTGACGGATCCGTCAGAATTATCTGTCAGATTTCAATATGGGAATTTTGAAAAATTACTAGAAAATCGGCTGATATTTGTCACGCTTTAACGTCTACCAAAAAAATACAGCTCTGGCTACCTGACGTTGACGGATCCGTCAGAATTATGTGTCCCGTGCTGATATGGGGAATTTTGAAATATTACTAGATAACTAGCTATCATTGTTGCGTGATGGATAGTTGTGAAATAAGGTGTACTGGAATGGATACTCGTGAATAGATTTTTGTCTATATTTGAGGTTATATATCATGGCGAATTAGTATAAAAAACCATAGACATCGATTCAGAAAATACTTTGGGGGGTGGTTCCAAATTGGCAACTTTTTTGGGTGTTTCTGGAAGGTGGCTCAGGATTTATGACCAGGAAGATGTCCGTCTGGGGTATCGGCGATCGAAAATTGAAAAACACGTTAAATTTTTTCAACTCGGATACGTCGGGGGAGGGGGGCATTGAAAAAAAATCTCCATGCTACATAACCTCAATTATAGGCAAAACTCTATTTTTTTCACGACTATCTCGAAAATTAGATCCAATCGAGAGATTTGGACCACGGATTCAGATCAAAAACCTTCGGCAACATATACTCTGGTAATTGGGTACAAAATTGTCGACCCGTGTAATCAGGAAACACGGAAAACAACTTTTTTTGGGAGTTTTACGGTCGTGACCTTGAGATATTTGGATAACGAACACACATGTGATACACACGAGCGTCCTTTAATGCCACAAGAGTGAATGGATGATAGTAGTCGTAATATTTGACAGTTAGAGGGAATATTTGCCACTTCAGTACGGATTTGTGCGTTTTAAGATCATTCCTCTCGTGACGGAACAACGAGCTTTCGTGACAGGAATAAAAACGGAAAAGAATGCTCGTGTATGGGCTGCAATTGACGCTATAGATCGACGTTAAGGCGACTCTAAAGCTGCGTTCGCACGGGGCAGAAAGTTGACATCGTGGCAGCGATGTCTTGAATTGGGAGCGAAGGTTGTTCACACGATCACGATTCAGTTTATTCAAAGAGCCGACCGCGGAGGAGTTGCTGCTTGATAGTGAAACGGCTGTTGTCTAGAGTCACGAAGACAGTTAAAAAAAATAAAAGGTTTTGTAGGGAAAGGAGGTGGATTCTTGCATTTAAAATATTTGAGAAAACAGAAGACGCTAAACTAACAAGTGAGCATCCTGAAGATTTAAAAAACCTAACAAATGTCTGCAGGTCAGTTTGATTTCTTACAGGTACGCGTTTCACCACAAAGTTGTCCTCCATACAAACGAAACTCCGAGAGAACGCAGCTTAAAGGCGCGAAAAAATAAGAAATCAAATAGAAACTGCAAATTTTAAGAGAAGCATTTTAAAGCTTCGAATGTCTAGTTTTTGGATCTTTTTTATGAAACATTTTTGAAGCTGCAGGTTCCACTCAATCTTTGGACATACTGTGAAGAGAAAAAGTCCTACTTTCTTGGAAATTGCCTTTTATTTTCTTTTTTCTAATTTAAAAAATGCATTGCAGCTTTTGAAACTATCTTTAGATTTTCTGTACGATTATTGTTTCCGGAATATTGATGATCAAAGCCGAAAGTGTCGTTTTTCGTTGAAAATTCAATAACTCAGCAAAAACTTGACTAACCGGGGTTTTGAAAAAAGCAAATTGAACTTGAATAAACAGGTTTTTTAGTTCATGCAATGGTTTAGCGAAAAATATTTTCCAAGCCCAAAATAAAAATATAAAAACATGCAATTCTTTCTTCACATTTTTCCTAGAAGTGCGTGGAACCTGCAGCTTCAAACATGTCACTTTTCCTAGAAGTGCAGCTTCAAACATTTTTTGACTAAAATATCCGAGATCTGGACATTTAAACCTTCAAAATGCTTCTTTAAGAATCTCCATACGATCATTTTCTACTGAGATACAGCAGTTGAAAGAATCCCTAAAAATTAACAATTTTGATTTGCGTAGAAGGAACTTTAGGAGGTATGTTTAGCTTTTCCGAATAAAAATAGGGCCTTCTAAAACCTCCAAAATAATTATATAAAGGTACTGTATACAACTAAAACGACAACGGACACACTGGATAACGTTAAAGGATAAAGTGCAAATGGCGATCATAGGACAAAAACCGGGTTAATCCCAGGTGGGTATAATGAATATACAGGGTGTAAACGGTTCCATAGTATGTTGCTTACTCTCTTTTCACCGAAGATAATCTAGTTGAAAAAATAGAATTTTCAACTTTACCATCATTTTTAGGTACTTGTCAATTTTAGTTTTGAACGAAAAGCAATAAGAGAGTTAACAACATGAAATTACTACCCTAGGCGTATAATCTATGTATGATAGTGCAGTAAAATTAGCCGAACGATTAGTTAAAAAATACAATTCAAGTATTTTTAAGCCGTGTCCTTATGAAATTCTCAGAAACTAGTCTCGTTATTTCCATGAAAATCTGCTGCCAGTTCATTTTTCCAGGTAAATTCTATATTTTTTTCCCAGGATGGAGTGTTTGCATTCAATCTTTGACTTGAGGTAATTTTACCGCACTATGACGCGAATACTGTTACATTGGTCGATATTAAGTACAATTACAAATATTCATGTATATGTAAAAACACTGAGGTATAAAATATTACAAATAGGTACAAAATGTTTTCAGTGTAAATTTCTATAAATCGAGTATTCTCAATAACTATAAAGCAGGATTAAAATTTATAAAATATTTTTCAAACGCTTTCGCTTTAAAGTTAACGATAAAAGAAACTTTGTAGACAAAGACAACCAGTCTGAGGTGCAACAAAAAAAAAAGGTTGAAAATTGACGACTAAAATTATAGATTTTTGAATAAATCTATCAAAATAAAATGAAATTTCGTCCGCAACTTTCGGACACAAAAATTTGCGGTTATCAAAGTTGAAAAAAGGAAGAGTCTTGTTTAAACTTTATAAAATTCAGTCAGAAATGTAGGCACGACTTATTTTTAGATTATTCTAAATCATTTTCATCTGATAATTTCATGGTGTGTATAGAGATGACTAAAAAACAATGTTTTCATTTTTTATCATGAGTATTTTATTGTGCATTTTTTATTCAATTGGAGCTTGTTAACAAATATAAGTACAGCTCTGAAATTGTGTGTGAATATTCCTCTTGTATGGAAGAATGAAACGAGTTACTATTTTTGTTCGTATCACTTTTCCTTTTCGAAAAATCATTGCTTTTTTTGAAAAGTTGCTGCGAGACGAAGCTTCAAGAAAATCAAAGATTTTTCGAAAATTACAAGTGATAAGAACAAAAGTAATCACTCGTTTCATTCTTCCATAAAGGAGGAATATTCACACACAGTTTCAGAGCTGTAGTTATATTTGTTAACAAGTTCCGGTTGAAGAAAGAATGCACAAAAAATGCATTTTTTACCAAAAAAAATGAAAACATTGTTTTTTAGTCATCTCTATACACACCATGAAATTATCAGATGAAAAGGATTTAGAATACTGCTGCAAATAGGAAGTTGAAAAAAAATCTCAAAAAAGGGACGTGCCACATTAATAAAAAAATATCCCACATCATTTTTTGAAGAGAGCGAATTTTCGTTCATATTACTTACATCTAACAGTTCTGTGCCAGAAGAAAGAAAGTGCTAAATTTTAGTAATGCAACATTTAAATAGTGAATTATAAATAGTATTTTTGATTCAGTTGAAAACTACATATATTTTGTACACAATCAAGCGATTTTTTATAAATTATTTTTCTTCCAATCAAAATAACTAAAGAAGTTTCTTAAACATTTAGTTTAATGTATTAACAATTTAAAAAATCTAAAGCATAAAATCTCATCAAGGCAAGCTCCAAAATTTCTTACCGAAATCATTTCGAAATTTTTAGTCATTAACGCCGTTTTGAAATGATAGATATAGCAAGAAAGTATCTAAATTAATTATTTGAAAATATCTGCAAATGAGGGAAAAGTAACGACTATATAAAAAAGTCATGTAACTCAAAAGCATTTTTCAAGTAATTTTTCTTTTCTTGGTATAATCAAAATTTCATTAAATTTTTTCCCTTGATAATATTAGGTTGTAAAAAAAATCTAAAAAGCAAGTGAATTTTACAAATAATAAAATCCTCCCAAAGATGTTACCGCGTATTTTTTTGCAAATAAATTTCCGATCACTTCTTTTCATATGTACAAATAATACGAATTCCTTCTTAAGTGAAACATGTTAAACTATGAATAAAAAAATTAGGTACTGAATTGTGCAAATTTACAACTAAAAATCGTCCGTAAAAAGCTACAAAATCACAATGAGCTTCAGTATGCCTTAATACTTCATCGCAAGAAACAATACTTAATGAAAATTATATGTACAAATAAAATTCCGATCAAACCCAACAAAAAAAGTATATATTCACAGGAAACTGAGAGATGATTTGTAAGCTATTGGAGTTTCTTTTAAACCCATGCTTGTAAACCACTTATAACCGCCAGGATCGTATGTAATTTTGTTGGTAAAGAGAATCTCCAGTGTTTGGTTCTGCTACCATCTCATAGATGGCGTTAGGAACATGACCCCCTTTTTGTCGCCTCTCCAAAGCTTAATTTAATTGGGTATCTTCAGGCATCTATGAGACATGTTAGTAAAGAGCAATACGTGTCCATCTTGCAGCAATATTGTTAAAGAAACTCCAACATTAAAAAAATCACCCCGAATACCTCGAATCTTACGACCTAATGGAATCATATCAATTACTGGCTGAGTCCGCCTTGAGAGTTTTACACCGTTCTTTCTCCTGATTGTTGTCCGGAGGTTCGCACTCAAAACTGGCCAATGCCAACGCGTTTTCGTTGAGGATTGGCCCGTGCTGGAGGAGAGAGATGATTTTTGGGTCTTTCTCGAACGGACAAGTCACTTGCTTCCACGCCATGAACTCCGTCACTTGCTTGGCGAGTTGCCAGAACTTTTCGAAGTTGATGTGACCGTTTGGCAGTCTGGAAGCAGGGAAATAAGTTAATTTTTTGATACTATAGGAATGGAATACCTTCCCATTCGTTTGTAGCACAAACGCCAAATGTTGTGTACCGAACTTTTGTTCAAAATATGAACGCTGTAAAAACATCAAACAATCTCGAAAAACATGTTGTAGAGCAAAGAACTAAGGTTTGAAAATGATAATTTAATTGCGGTCTGGAACTTCACCTTGGCCTTGACCTTCGAGATCATTTTCAAGATATTTTTTCCATATTTCATGAACACCCTCAAATGACCTTGAGAGTCATTGTCAAGGTCATAGACTGATACATTCTTGAACGTTTTCTCCTCTCTTGACATTTCCGACGTCAAGAATAGAGGTTTCCATCTAAGAATCTTCCTTGACTTTCAAATAGCCATGCATATCATGCTTCGGGTTATGGTCAAGGTTACATTCAAGGTCACCGTTAGACAAAAACTTCAAACCTTACAAGTATGTTGAAAATTTTTTACTAAAAAACATATTTTTTCAGATATTGATTGAGCATCCGCATATAACCTTGAACGCCATCATCAAGGTCATAAGCAGGGGCATACTTGAACGTGTTGTTTTTTCTTTTTACATTTCCGTTGAGAAATTTAGAGGTTTTCATCTAAGAAAACTTCATTGACCTTCAAATAGACCTGAAGGTCGTGGACAAGATCACGGTCAAGATTAGATTACATTTCTATACCTTAAAGCTTTGTTCAAAAAATGTATTTTTTGGAACCATATTTTTTGAGATATTTTATACAATCCATATTTTTTGGACATCCGAAATGAGTCTTGTAAATCATGGTCAAGATCATGGACTGGTTCACACTTTAAAGTTTTTTCCGCTCTTCACATTTCCGGCGTCAAAAATAAGGGTTTCCATCGTAGAAAACGTCCTTGACCTTCAAATAGTCATGAAGGTAATGGTCAAGGTCAAGTTCAAGGTCAACATTAGATTACACTTTTTATAACTTACAGGTCTGTTCAAAAAAATGTATTTTTTGAAACCATATTTTTCGACATATTTTGTAATTACCATATTTTTTGAGCACCCGCAAATAACTTTGGTCAAGGTCATAAGCATACTTGAATTGTTTTTTTTTACCTTTTACATTTCCGTTGTGAAATTCAGAGGTTCTCATCCAAGAAAACTTCCTTGACATTCAAATAGACCTGAAGGTCATGGTAGAGGTCACGTTCAAGGTCAACATTAGATGAAACTTTTCAAACCTTACAGGTTTGCACAGAAAAATCTTTTTCTTTGAAACACATTTTTCGAAATACTATATTTCGTCATTTCCATATTTTTTAAACATCCTAAAATAACCTTGGAAGTCATGATGAAGGTCATGAGCAGGAGCATACTTGAAAGTTTTTATCGCTTTTTACATTTCTGTCGTCAAATTTACAGGTTTCCATCTAAGAAAACTTTCTTGACCGTCAAATGACTCTGAAGGTCTTGATCAAGGTCACGTTCAAGGCCACTTTTCAAATCTCACAGCTTTAATCAAATTTTTTTAGACACATTTTTCGGGATATTTTGGCCTTTCCATATTTATTGAGCACCCGCAAATGACCTTGAAAGTCATGGTCAAGGTCACGCGCAGGGGCATACATGAAGATTTTTTTCGCTTTTCCATTTCAGTTGTGGAATTTAGAGGTTTGTATTTTAGAAAATTTCCTTGAGCTTCAAATAGCCCTGAAGTTCAAGGTCACGTTCAAGGTCAACATTAGATGACACTTTTCAAATCTTATAGGTTTGCACAGAAAAATCTTTTTCTTTGAAACACATTTTTTGAGATACTACATTTTGTCATTTCCATATTTTTTAAACATCCTAAAATAATCTTGGACGTCATGATCAAGGTCATGAGCAGGAGCATACTTGAAAGTTTTTATCGCTTTTTACATTTCTGTCGTCAAATTTACAGCTTCCATCTAAGAAAACTTTCTTGACCGTCAAATGACTCTGAAGGTCCTGATCAAGGTCACTTTTCAAATCTCACAAGTTTGATCAAATGTGTTTAGACACATTTTTCGGGATATTTTATCCTTTCCATATTTTTTGAGCACCCGCAAATGACCTTGGAAGTCATAGTCAAGGTCATGCGCAGGGGCATACTTAAAGGTTTTTTCGCTTTTTACATTTCAGTTGTGAAATATAGAGGTTTGTATTTGAAAAAACCTCCTTGAGCTTCAAATAGCCCTGAAGGTCATGGTCAAGGTCACGTTCAAGGTCACCATTAGTCATTGGGAGAATTTCATTTTATCCGCGTCTGATGCAGTTTGTGGACTCGTAACTTGTAATATTGAGATTCAGATTATGATAATCAGAATAATTACCTATTTGAACATCCCTGATTCAAGAAATACAGATCTTTGACCAGCAAGCTGAAGAAAGGTATGACTATCCTTTGCCTTTGATCCGTAGCTCCGGCACTCCTCCACATAGCTGCCTTCAAAGTGCTTCTATAGCTGCTGAAATTGCTGCTCGGATCCATTTGATGTTCCAGAATGGCGAATTTTCCCGAATGGATTTTACTCCACTAAAAAAAATAATATTATATTATATCGCCAAATAAAACCACCTACATGGATGAATACACGGTTTTAAGTTTTCAGTGTTGACTAAGAAAAATTCCTTTTTTTTGATTCATTATGGAAACAATAAAATCCCAAATATCGTATATTCGGCATGTACTATTTGTGCTTCGTGGTGGCCGAAACGTCAATAAAAAGTAATCCATACGTATGTCGTTTCTTTTGGCTAATCATGGAGTCGCATCAGCATGAAAAACACTGTATAAAGTATTACATTAAAGTGTCGCAGGTATAATAGATCGCTAAGCTCAACAGCTTTTAGTAAAATTAATCCTATCCTATCATTAATCAATGTAAGCCTAAGAAATAAAATACTATTGCTTTAATTCAATTAAGTATTCGTAATTAAACGTATATTAACCAAATATCGACTGCGAATGGTTAGTTACTTTTTATTACCGTTATCGGCAACATAGCAAGTTGTAACTAAAGCTCTAAAGACAGCAGAGGATCGCAGTAAGTAGATATTATGAGCAGCTATAAAACATAGGTTAACCCTACAACAAAGAATTTGTGAAAATTTTTTTGCGATTCGTATGCTTTATCTGTAAATATTCCAAAGACACTTACCGTCTTCTTCAACCGCGCAATAGGCGACATGTTTAATCCTGCTATGATAGCCATTAAGCTGTTGAAGTTGCCGATATTGAAGCATTCCCTTCCGACTTCTATCCAATATTCTACAACTCGTACCCTCATTTTCTTCTTTTGATACTGAAAAAAAATACATTTAATTTTTTAATTTCAGCACTCACTTTTAATTCTACTTCAGTCTCTTGTACTTAAAATTTAAAAAGGCCGAGATGACACAACAAAATATCACGAAAATCATTTTCGCTGGGACACCCTGTATATTGTAAGTATTATTCAAAAGCTCACCTTACACACTTGCGTAGCTACAAAATAACTTAGCCTGTTGAACCATTGAACATACTGTTCTAAATTGTGCGTTTTCTTCATGTCTTTAAAGGAGGTTTCTAGTTGCGGGTTTTCCTTGGCAAATGCTTGTACAAATTCTTCAGGTCCTGCAAAAGAACGAACAAATAGTGTCACTATTGATGATGACCCAGAACACTTTTATAAATTCCTAGTATACCATAGTCATAATCACCCTCACGCAATTTTAAACAGGTTATGGGCAGATTTAAATTTGACGGGGGCTTCCACCAATAAGCGATCAGCATATCGAAATCTGTCAAAGCTCTCCTAATATCACTAATTTCTGTTTAAATATTGAATAAAATCGCAAAAAGCGGTCGCTTTATAAACAAAGGAACATCATAGAGGTAATATTAAGTGTTTGAGCTTTAAAATTAGGTTAACTTTCATAGAATTTCAAATTTTTAACATTTTGCAAAAGACGGGCTCTTATTTAAATGAATCAATGAAAATGCGAGAAATAATAGGTCGATTTTCTAGCTATTATATTTAATAAGATTTTTTTTACTATTTGTCGACTGTCCATGGATGGCAATCTAGTTTTGTCTCTATATGACGTACAGGGTGTTGTACATAATACATATGTACCTGTAGAAATGTACCGCTTTTTTTTATTTTGCAAAAAGGGATATAAAATGCATTCCAACTGGTTCATCATCTTTTGTTACATCAAAAACAATCTCATTGACACACAAAATGTAAACAAACAGCACATTCTGCATTTCTGGGTCCTAAAACATCGATATTTGTAAATGTACCGCATCCACCTATTATTCATCGTCTATTTATTAAACTTAATTACACCGCACAACCCCATACTGGCAACATCTCAACTAATTTTGTCTATCGAATTGACATAAACAATGACATAACCTCACTTCACTCACCGATAAATGACAGTCTCTCCAATTCAACGTGCGTCAGCTGCTGGGCCAATACAGACGCGTCGGGGCACAACTCCGAAATGTCAGTCAGATTCTCGTCGGCAGGTGGCGCTGCCGAGCCTTGAGCGTCTAGGGACTTCTCGTACGCTTCCAGTGCTGTCAATCGAGGGTGCAAGTTGTGCAGGAGTAGCGAGACGTTCGCTCTTAGGCTTGAGTTGACCGCGCAACATTGCTGGGTGATCTTGCGGACGTGATCCATCATGCGTTCGTCCCTGTCGAAAATTGTTGGATATATCAATGTTTGACATCTATCGAGCGAAAGAATAATCGTTGATTTCGAGGAAACTGAAGAACCGGAATCTTTCGTTGTTTTCGGGACAAAGTATATATTAATAATAAACATAAAGGACCCCGCACAAAACATATAAAAAGTGGTTCCCACTCGATTTGCCTAAAAATTCAGTATGATATATTTTTCGACTCTCTGAACAAAAGTTATCATGGGGACGAAAGCAATCCTATGATTAGTTTTTGAGAAATAGAGAATAAGTTTGTCCGAATTTGAAAAATGGTGAACGTGACAATTGTAATTCTCGAATCAAATACTCGAAGAAGAAGGAAGTTTTTTTAATGAAATATTTCATTAAAAAAGCTTGTAGGAAGCTGTTGGGAGGTATCATGTTTATCTTGACCCTAGCTGCATTAAAATTTGCATATTTGGCATGATGTTGTGGAAAACTTTCAGGATTTTTCGGATCTTGCCACCCTGTGAAAATCTGCTACACACCCTCTGGCAGGTAAACTTTCACAAAAAGTTGTCTTTTGCCCTAATAAAAATTTCTGCGGACGCCCATGCTTGACCATGCTCCTTAGAAAAAATTGCCTAATACTCTACATTGGAAGACAGAAATAAATAAATAAAAGTCATTGTCTAATTGATTCTCAATTTCATAGAATCATAAACTTAAATGTGATTAATTTGATTTGTACCTGAGAAAAAGCTGCTGAGGCAGCCGAAACACGCAAAGCATTCAGCATATGTGATTTCAGTTATTGGATAGTGAAAAGTAGAATTATAGGTTGCGCAACTCAAAAGTAAAAAAAATTTCACACTTTCCCTTTCATCGTTAAAATGTGCATGACCTTGGTTTGACCTTTTAGAGGTCACAATCAAAGAAGGAAACAACCACAAGCCTTCTGTGCTTTTGAGAGGTGAACTGTCCTAATACGTTATCAGAATTTTCCAAAAACGCGTGCCAGGTTTAGTCCACAATCAACATCTACACCCTTACCCTTAAATTATTTATATATTAACCGTATATTCCATTAAAACAAGGTGTTTTAATAAAATATACAGTAAACGATTCTACCGGTTTTTGGTCTACGAACTACAATTAACACATTCACCATCTTTTCAAATTGGCAAAACTTCATTACTATATTTCTCGCAAACTAATTATTAGATTGTTTTAATCCTACTAGAACTTTTGTTCGGGAACTCCAGAAATATATCATACTGAATTTTTATTCAAATTAACTAAGACCAATTTTCCATATGTTTTGTGCGAGGTCCTTTGTATTACGGTAATAAAAATGAGATATACGCGCCTTTTACCATTACAATAAACTTCCGAATTATTAAAACAAGATGAATCCAAGAACTTGTCGTACTCCATCTGGAAAATATCACGTTACATTTTTAGCAGAGTGAGTAAAGATAAAAGATTTATAGTAAGACAGGGTTGTGTAGAAGACGAGGATAACAAAGAGTATTTGGGAACATCCAGATGTAACAAATGAGTCGTAAAAGTGAAATTACGACCGCATTCGTAACCCAACTCGGGTAAATATAAAATATTTTTGGAGTCAGTGCATGATCTTCTACCTACAGCTGGATTGGATTGTTTTCGTCGTGTATATTTTATGAAGGCGCAAGCAGGCTAGTGAAAGGAGGCAGTAGGGATAAAGCAGTCTTTACACCTGAAATGAATCGAGTCCAACTCGTTTTCAGTTGACGATTTGGATCAAATGACTAAAATATGTGTATATGCTCCTATAGCTGCCTAATAACGCCTCACATATATAAAATACGGGCTCTGAGAACGCCCAAACTGAGAACCATCCGGTTTTCACGTGTTCTTATTGATTAGGTGTTGTGGAACACGATACATAGGGTCTGACAAAGTGAGGTCCGTATACTGAACTCACTTTGTCGCGATTTTACATGGGGGGTCCTCACGTTGTATGGTATATATATATATATATATATATATATATATATATATATATATATATATGCAATCATCAAGTGGCTTCACGATGTAATGCTTTCATGTTTTTAAAAATTTTTTTTTAACTTGTTCTTGTCATATTTTATTTAATTTTGACCATTGTACCATCTATCCAGCTTTCACCATGTTACTGGGCGTTTCCCTCATCCTATACGTAAATGACAATTAGCAACATCCTCACATACTACTCTCCTGATGATGATGGCAAAGTCCATTGAAAGCTAGAGATAATTAAAAAAGTATAAAGAGTCCTCTTAGCTTAAATTTTGTCGAAGTACCCAACAAAAGGCGAAAACTTTAATTTTTCACCTATATATATATATATATATATATATATATATATCGAGTCCAACTCGTTTTCAGCTTCTGCTGGTGGCTCACGATTTGGATCAAATGACTAAAATATGTTTATATGTTCCTATACCTGCCTAATAACGCCCCGCATATGAAATAGCGGCTCTGAGAACGCCCAAGTACGATATACAAATTTTAACGTGCTGGGTACAAACTGAGGACCATCCATTTTTCACGTTTTCTTACTGATTAGGTGTTGGGAACACGATACATAGGGTCTGACAAAGTGAGGTCCGTATACGGAACTCACTTTGTCGCGGTCCTCACTTTGTATGTAAATTTTACATGGGGGGTCCTCACATTGTATGGTGGGCGAATATATATATATATATATATATAATCTCAAGCTTTCGGCATGCTATGGTACCATCCTCAGGAGCTGAAACACAAATATGAAGCTAGCAACCAATACAGAAAAGATTTAAATTTTCTAAGCATATTTCTCAGTTAATAATTAATTGCATTTCATGCTCAACTGGTCGTTGGCACTCTCAATGACTACTGCTCGTATATATATATATATATATCTGAGTCAAAGCCAAATATTCGGACCCCTAGCAAAACACTTGCGTTCCACCACCTTGTATACAACTTCATAAGAAAACAGAAACGCGATCGGGAAGTAGTAGTAAAAGGAATAAAATCAAACAATCCCGGCCACTACTGACCTAAAATCGTACGGGAAGGTTTCCGTCCACTCCGCGAGCAATTGCACCAGATGCCCGGCGAACCTCGCCTGGCTACCGGAATTCAAACTGGCTGCCTGTGCATTCCCTGAAAAACAACAAAATAACAAAACGTTTCGACGACGCCGGCATTATAAAAGGAGCTTACAACTACATAATAAAACTGGAACAGCGCGACGGAAGTTGGTTTGTTCACCGTTGAACTACATATATATCTTTACGAAGCTAGGAGCGTAGGTTCTGCAATTTTGGAGTTTCTAAAGGAGAAAGAACACACGCTGTGCCATTTTTATTTCCCACGCCAGCTGATGGCGAGGAAGTATGTATTGTAATAGCGAACAATTTCGAAATTGAAATATTGTTTTCCGGACTTTACGTAACTTTTGATAAAGCGGCACTACGTTTCCTAGCGTCATATCTTAAAAATAAACAGCAACAGGGTTGGAAACAAAAATTTCAAATTTACGGAATGTTCATTCAGTGGTAGCACAAGGTTCAGCCCTAGGGCCCCTCTTGTTCTTAATATACAGGGTGATTCACAAGTCGTGACCAAAATGAATCACCATACACAGGATCGCATTTCAAGGGGGTCTTCTATGTAGCATTTTTTCCTCATTAAAAAGATACGGGGTGTTGAAGCTTAAAAATAATTCGCATTCAGAAGTCTTTGCTTAAAATTGATGTGCACCACTGGCGGAGATAGTGGCATTATTTTTGCAAATAAAAATAGTACGTCGCTGTTCTCAGATTCAAAGAAGGCAGCTAAGTTGATCAACCACTCCCGGTGTAACTTGAAACTGTCGAAACTTCGAGAGGAGGGGGAAATTCCATCTGTTACCGCTCGCGAAAAAATTTCTATAGAATAATCGATTCATGTGCATAGGTTTCAAGATACTATTCAAAAATAACCTATTTTACGATATTGTTATTTTTCGACTCACCTAGGCCTTGTTGCGTCTCGCAGAGATTCCTGACTTTGGCAAGCAGATCGTGCGGTTTGATGAACAGTCTTGACGATAAAAGGAAGGCAAATAAGTACGCCCTGTCCGGATAGTAGACATCCGTAGGAACCATGTGCTGGATCAGGGCGTCCAGAGAACCCGAAATTAGGTTCCCGTCTTTGTATACAAGGGCCTGGAAGAAAATCCTTTATTATTGTTTATCGCCCGAGCCTATACTGACACTTATACAGTGTGTTATACTGTTACGAAAGAAGTTGATTTCTCAAAAAAAATGTAATAAAAGCTTGCTGCGTTTTTTACAATGGCAGGCTTCAGTGAGCAACGTGCAGCTGTGAAATTTTGGCAGTTAGGAGAGGTTTTTCCACCACGATAATGCACCTGCGCACACAGCTATGTATGTTTGACACTTTCTGCCTAAAATGGCATGGTTCCGCTGCCTCACGCACCTTGTTCGCCTGCTTGCGACTTTTTTTATTTCCACGGATGAAACGGGACATGAAAGGACGCCGCTTTGATGACATTGAAGACGTCAAGAAAACAACAAGCGAGGAGCTGTCAGACTTCAAAAAATGTTTCGATCAGTGGAAGTACCGGTGGGAAAAGTGTATTAGTTGTAGTGGACAGTATTTTAAATTTGTGATAAAGTTGAAAATAAATAACATTTAAAAAATTATTCCGTTTTTTTTTTGGGTACCCCCTCGTATATGTTTATTATGTTTTTTTTTTGCTGAGCTACTAGTAACAGTACCTGTGTTTTGATTTTTTTTGATCTTAAGCAACAAACACAAGGACTTTAACTTCTGGATTCTATTTCACATTTGCCGTTATACATTGTCCAGTAAAAAATAAATGTAGAAATAGGAATTTTTTTATACTTTTTGTTGTAATATCAAATTCTCGTCACAGAAAATTCGCCGTCTATGATCTCATTTCAAAGGTACTTTTAGCCTTTCCAACCTTTTTAAACTTAAAATTCACAACTGTTAAAAACTAATTTAACCACCTTTGACGTTTCATAAAAAACGTTACCCAGCAATTTTTTTGCATATCCCGATGAGAGGTCGTTTTACATATAATTCCAATGCAAAGAGCTATTACAATTTTATCTGAGACACGGTCCATTTTTGGCGATTAGTATTATTTTTTCTATTCTCTATATTTTAAAAGTGTCCCTTTCTGTTTAGGTATATCGTGATTGAACCCTTACTGGAGGCAAGACAAAATACTCCAATCCAGCTTATAACATGCATTTAAAATCTGACAATGCCGCAATGCCAGGCGCAAATTACGACGGAACGCAGTGTAAATAAACATGGAGTTTGTTATTTTTGGCTCGTAGGTATTATTTCATTATTTGATAATGTACTCGTAAAATGCAAAAAATTAAAAAAACCGGACTTACCTCTAACTGTCACAGCGCTTCGCCTGACGTGTAAATCAATCAACACGACGACGTACACGAACAAAAACAAAACAACTACTAACCACTGTTACCGTTTGCGATCGATTGTCGGTTCGATAGGAGTGATGATGACCGACGCGCTGTTGTCATGTGTGTTTTAAATACCTAATTTAATGAAACTTACTTACAGACTGCAAATTTTGGCTTAACTTAGAAAACGTTTTAGATTAGATTATAAAAATTAGTAAGATTGTGCTGATTGTGGTCGATATGAAGCACTTAAAATTGTAAACTATAAAGCCATTTAGACAAAAATATATTGACTTTTGGACCATGGGTCATATGAACTTTTTGACTTGTTTTGCCTCCCCTATTACCCATTCCAATAATGACTACATATCGTTTACACCCTGTACGTTTCACGATTCCCTTTTATCAAATATCAATAGAAGGACAAAATGAAAAAATAAACTTACGTTATCCTGTGTGAACTCGGTACCCGCGGAGCCCTCTTGGTTCGCCTCGCCGTTGTAAATAACTGAATAACTTTTGGATTGCGGCGTTTGCGGCAAGCTCTGAAAGCAGGAAAGAAAAAAAACGAAATCGTTAATTATTTGGTAGCGTGCTTATCAGACCGTCATGCCGTAACAAACGGCGACAGAGGCGAATTTCTAGTTATTTTGTTGCAAAATACGATTTATTATTTCGATAGGTATATTACATTGGCTACAGGGTGATGTTTTTGGTATAAATACAGGGTGATTCACAAGTCGTTACCAAGAGTGAAACATCGCATTTTAAGGGGGGTTTTCTGTATAGAATAGATGATACCTTTAATCAAATTCAAGTCACAACAAATATTGCGGAAATACGTATTTATTTATTAAAAAGATGCCGCAGAATGACGGTCTTTTTGAACATTCATTGAAATAAAGCTTTCATTATCTAATTTGTTTTTTTATATTTATGAAAATAATGCACTCTAGGAAAAAACACAAGAGTAATCATTTGTAGCAAATTGAAGCTAACATTTGAAAAATTGCGCGTTTCGAAAAAAACAGTGGCGTACTATGTTTATTTGGAAAGATAATGCCACTAATCTCCTGTATCTCCGCCACTGGTAGACGTAAATTTTAAGTCAAGATGGTTGAATGTAGACAACACTTAGGTAAATCCACATACCAAATTTCAATTCATTCCAGTTGACGGTTTTGAAGATATTAAAAAAATCGTTTTTTTATTTCTAAACTTCAACACCCCGTATCTTTTTAATGAAGCCCTCGAGAAAGAAATGTTACACATAAAATGCGGTTCTGTATATGATGCTTCATGTTTGGTCACGAGTTGTGAATCACCCTGTATATCACAACCTACAAAGAGAAGGTAACTGTAATCTCCATATTACACCAAGAAATACAGGGTGGGCCATTAAGTTGAGCCGATTTAAAAACATCATAGAAAAAGGACTACAAAGCGTGGAGGAGATAATTTATATTTTTAATAAAATAGACACATGGGATTTTTATTTTACTATCCTACTACCCATGTTAGCAATGCGGTTTTGAAATTCGTACGACTTTCTGATCCACCCTGTATACTTTATACCTACAAAAAATTTTCAATCGCAAACAAGTATATCTACGCTGTACATGATTATAAACAAATACCTGTGAAAATTGAAAACAAAGAATATATCGTTTGGTAATTACAGTATATTCAGATAAGAGATAGACCGGATGTAAACAAAAGGTTCGGGTGATTTTCACGCTAACGCCGCCGTCTCGACGTAAAACAGGAGCCCTCATTGGTCAATTCGCAATTAAATGCCTATGCCGAGCGGCAGAGCAGTCGTATCAAGGCAGAGTCACATTCAGGTTCAGACGTGTTACGTATGTCGTGTGCATCATTGCAATTTGATATTTCTTTGGACGTTTTCGTTTGTTATCTTATTAAGTTGTTGAGTTTGTCGTTGTTATTGTTATACCTTGTTATAATTATAGGCTAATTTAAACGCCATTTTGAGATTATATTCGACTGTATTTCACCACACATCAGACGGCATCCGAAGCTGGAAATCGAAGCGAAAATTTTGAAACCCTTATGTATATTTACATCATTATATATTTCTTACCCCACCCCACATGATCCTATATGCATCACCAATCGTATACACATCGAATTGTGCTAATTTACTGCAAAGTTACGCAAAGCAGCATCTACTATCTAAAATATGTACTGCGTGACTCTTAATACGTCGCTGCCGAATGTTACAGCGTTCGATGATCACGTGGTCTTGTTTATGTCCGGTCTATCTCTTATCTGAATATACTGTAGATGAAGATTTCATCCATTCTTTAAACGACTTCCATTACGAACATAGTTTTCTCTTTCTGTTGAAAATGACAAAATAAGCAAATAATCTTGGCAGATCGTCAAGAAAGGCGATTTTATCATCTTTGGATGATATTTTTTTTTTATGTTAAACACCACAAAAGCTCTAACTTTCGTCTATTATTGCAGATGTGTTGTTGTACGTTAAAAAATGAGTATCGAAATCGACAATTTTTCAAATTTTTTTGTAATAACAAATAGCAGATTGGCCGTGTTAGATCCCATCTCGAACCTTTTTAATCTTTAATAAAAATAATACACAATACGATGACGCACTTACCCTCCGATTTGAACAGTCTTTTGGCGTCAGATCGGAAGCCACCGTTCCGAATATCGTAGGCTAAAAATAAAACAACACAGTTAATATTCGCAAGACTCTGTTTAATTTTTGGCGAAAATAATCAAACAGTGAGTGCTGCTCAAAATATATCACATTTATTTATGATCGCAACCAAAACAAATAATACTGCAACGCATAATGGAATATATCTATATTTAATATTAAGCTAACAAATTTGTTTTATACAAAGTTATAATGTAGAAATGATCAAATAATAAGCAAAAATAAAAGAAGGGACAGAGTATAAAGTCTGGCAAATGATAGTATCTTCTCAAGAAAGACACCTTGTTCTAAATTGCATTACCAAGAATTCTAATTTCAAATAGATATATGAAAATCTAAAATAAAATTCTTGGTTCCATATAAAACATTTAGGGTAGGGGTACAATGGAACTGGCAGAATTTGCAGTACGTTGTATATTTGGGAATATGGGGATTCGACAAAGAGCAGGAATATATTATAACATTGATTAACGTCTTCTGCTTGAAGATGGATAACCATGTACAAAAAAATATCCGATATGAAATCAGATATTCGTCATCTATGAGAATTTGTCATAGCTATGTTTTCCTTCAAATATATGTTCAGATATCATAAATTATATTCTTTCGCTTGAGAATAGAATGACATAAGCCACATCCAACTACAGTCATTATTCTCGCACATTACATTATTTTATTATAAATTTCATTGATTTTCTATACGCTCTTATCCGAGATTTCTCATATAGATCGTGTTATTGCGGCAGTAACATACATACAGGGTGGCGCATCGAAAACGAAACGCTCCAATAGCTATTTTCAACAACAAAATGATAAACAAACCAAGGGCGTAGTGAAGAAAAGCATTTACTTATTAAGTAAATTCTGTTGGTCAAATTTCTTCTGAAAGTAGTACAAACTAATCTGATGTACCTATTAAAGTCTACTTTAAACTTTAAATCAATCAATGTTCAAAACTACTGAACTGAAGCTCATGTATTTACGTCATTATAAAGGGAATTGAAAGACCTTTAAAATAAGGTATCACTCGACCCCCCTTTCCATTTAAGATTTTGGGGGTGGTGTCACCCCGCTTAGGGGGCTGCAGGTGCTAACGTGATTTTTTGCCAAACTTGTGTCCTCCTCGAAAACAAAACCGACGGATCTGATCGTTTTAAAAAAAAAACTGAGCTGCCAGTAAATGCGTCTGTTTCGTTTTCGATGCGCCACCCTGTATAAATGTTACGTATAGTAATTAGTGGAAGAGAAATGTGTAAAAATCCAAGAACAACATATTACGATTTGATTCTTCGTAAAACAACTTTCACATATTTGATAAAATAGAAAAACTGTTCGAAACATTATCTTAAATAGCAACAATATCGATATTTATTAGTGTTTTTACTTGCTCGCACAGTTCAGCGTATGGTGTCTTTTAAGGTACGGTATTGGTGCCATCACGCTTTGTTTAACATCTGGCAAAGAAATAAAAATATCTGAACTGCTAATATGGGTTCTGAGTGATTAATAGTAAATGGGACCACCGTAGTTTCCATTCGTCATTCGCTAAAGAAACAAAAACGGTCACTGCTAAAATATTAAATCAACTAGCACCACGACTTACTCTCAAACCTCAAAGTACGGTGTCCCACAAGGAACGCTCTTGAGGTTACCGGAATCTGTATTCATCGCAACTTTTAACTAAACAAATGTTTTATTTTCTCTCTCGGCGTATACTTACTAAAAACTTATTCTTAAACCCATTAGGAAACCCGTTATCTCCAGAATAGGCAGTGCATTTCTTGAACTCCTCCGTCAAGTAGTCTGTCTCATCGAGCGAACTCAGCGAGTCAGCTGAACTCTGCGTGTAGTCTACCTTAGTGGTCGACTGTGAGTTGCTCAAATGCCCCGAGTCTCTGCTCAGGCAATGTTTCGGTTTATACGGCGCCGGGGGATCTTCCGATTCGTAGCTAGAGGCACTGGAACAACTCCCGAACTTCCGTTCGCTGCCTGTCTCGTAGCCGTTGTTATCGTAATACTTCACGTTCGAGTACTCGCCGTTGAGCAGGTCTGCGCTGGGAAGGACCTTGACATCGGAAAGATAACGTTATACGAGCCCCTTCCCACTTCAGTTAGCCCAACTATTGAAATAGTTCTTTTCTTATCAAACACAAATAATAAGAATGTAGCAGGGTGTTATAGGTTTAAAATATTAACAAAAAAAAACAATCAAAAATTGCAACTTTGTTAGACTTATCGCGGTACAGTGTGAGAAATATTGTTAGAAGATATAACGTAACTGGTTCAGTTAATATTAAGCCACGATATGTGAAAAAAAGTAATATAACAAATGCCGACCGAAGAGCATTAAGAAGAATAATCGTGAAAAACAGGCGTGCCAATTATTTACAATTAAGTGCTCTGTGGAGTGATGCTGAGAATTTCGAGGTCCACAACTGATAGAGAGGCCCACAAACTGGGGTTTAGCACTTGCAAGGTAAGTTTTCTTATAAAAAAATGTGTGAAGTAAAAACCCTAAAGTTGCACAACTTGTTTATAGGCCAAAGAAAAGCCACTATTAACTCCACTGAAAAAGAAAAATCCGCTTAGATGGGCTAAAGAACATAGACAATGGATACCTCAACAATGGTGTGCAATACAATGGAGTGATGAGGCCCGATTCGAAGTTTGTGTTAGTGACAGTCGCAGTAGAGTTATTCGCAAAAAAATGAAGCATTCCATGTTGACTGTCTGAAGAGAAAAGTGAAATTCCCAGCATCCATTATGGTCTGGGGCAGTATGTCATCAAAAGGAGTAGGAAAACTTTATTTTATTGATGGAAATGTGGATACAAACAAATATTTGGCAATTTTAGAAGAATCTCTTTTATGAGTGATGGAAGAATGTTTGACATCCGGCCAGGATTTTGTGTTTCAGCAAGATGGTGCAGCGTTAAAAAAGGCTATAAAATGGATGGAAGAAAATAATGTACCCCTTTTGAAATGGGTTTCTAGCAGTCCAGATCTGTCACCTATTGAAACCTTGTGGATCGAGATGAAAAAGGTTCTACGACAACATCCTGCTCGTACAATCACCGAACTGAGACAAAAGCTTCAAGAAATATGGGATTGTTTTACACCAAATTTTTGTCAAAACTTGGTTAACACTATGCCCCAAAGAATTTCAGCCGTAATAAAAAATAAAGGTGATGTTACCCAATGGTAATCTTTCAATTGTGCTTTGTTAACTTCGCGCATTTATTCGCACATCCTTTATTTGTTCAGATGTTCTATTTAGTTATAGGTCTAAGTGATTTCAAATATATATTTTTTACGACTAGAGTGTATCTAAAATGTTTTTGAGAAAATAAATTGTCTTAGAAGTAAATAGTTTCGTCACGTTTAGTTTATAGAGGCATATTTTGGTATAAATCTTGAAGTGGGCCAACTGACGTAGGAAGGGGCTCGTAGCTTAGATCCGTGTTAAGCTCGACTTACACCGATCTGACCGCCCAATGAAAAAAATTATCAGACTTCCTTGAGGCGGCGCTCTACGTCTAAAAAAAATGCGTAGAAAAAATTGCGACTGCGTAGAAAAATAGCTTAAAGATCAACGTTTCCGATGATAAATTTGTTTTTTCAAATAAAAAGTTCCTTGTGCTGAAAAAAAATGTGGAAACTTTATTTTTGATACGAAAGCCCCATCAAAGCATATCGCTTTTCCAACGTTCCTTTTCCCTATAATGCTGATAGTCTCTATACAAAGCTCTACCTTATAATTTTTATTTTCTTTGTCCAACGACAGCTATACTTTTTTGCTCCAAGAAAAAACGTACTTTCCTCAAATCAAAGTTAAATTTATCACTAAATAATAGTATCCTAATATTTTCCCATTCTGCAAAAAATTTAGGTTTGTACTTGGATGAAGATTTCAGATTTCAGGAGCATGTTGGCTATGTGTGTAAGTCTAGTTATTTTAGACTCAGGCTTCTATATGCAAGTAAAACTGTTTTAAATAGAAAAATTAAGAAACTGTTATGCGAGTCAGTAAAATCGCTTACTGCAACATAGTTTATTATCCCTGACTGGATGAAATCACAAAATACAGACTGCAAAAATTCAAAACTCATGTAGTCGTTACATAAACAATTTAAGAAGGTACGATCATGTTTCTCACTCAATATCTTCAATGAATTGGTTGAAAATTTCTGATCTTTTCAAATACAACTTTGTTACATTTGTCGTAAAAATATTAAAAACTTCTGTTCCCGTTTATCTTATGCAAAAGCTTGTTCGTAGGAATTTAATTCACAATTTGAATACGCGCAACATTAATCTTCTGACAATGCCACAACATAGGACAGCCATTTTTCAACGGTCTTTTACGTATAATGCGGTGAAATTGATCAACTCTTTCGAACAATATTTCATCAGCAACTTTTCTAAAAAAAAAATATAAAAACTACTCATTGAGCTCTTAGGTTATTGTCCTCTCTTTGAATCGTACGTATTGTGTTTTTTGTTCTAATCGTACGCATTATGTCATATTTATTAATTCTTCTTTTACTATTATTCTTCTTTTTCCTTTTCTTTTTCAGTTTTTTTTTTATTTTATTTTGAAGGGAGTAATAAGCATTGACATTTATGGTTAAGTATAAATGGCCATTGGCCAGACTTCGCCATTTGTAAGGATACATAATTATGTTACAATAAAGTCCATTGAATTGAATTGAATTGAAAAACTTTTTTTTGTTATTAATACATATTATGTGAGTTAGTTTACGTGCTCTTTAGCTGTGTGTGTGTAGCGATTAAGTAACAGTTAAATTGGTTCGAATACTGATCTGAAACTGCAACAGAATAAATTTACTATTTTATATCTCCTTTAACATCTTTGTTTTGTATTCATATAGTTAAGTGTAAGAATAGCTTTAGCTAAACTTCCCCATAATGAATCCCACTTATGCAGCTTTATCAGTAAAGACGATATTATTATTATTTCCTAATATACATATTTTAAGTCACAAAAAATATATCCCATCTCGGCTGTTAGATCGGTGAAAGCGGAGTTTAATACGGATCCTGTACAATTCGTGTTTCAGACGAACAGCTAACCCGCCGTGTACAGGGTGGCCAATATATAACTGACTGATTTAAATTACGCGTATTTTATTTCATTCTAGGAATATTCAAGGTACAAACCAATCAGTTACGTATGGGCCACCCTGTATATAATAACTATTCCTTCTGTACCTTGATAGGTTCGAAAACTTCTGTAAGCGCGCTCGAGTACACGTTCTGCTCCTTAACTTCCCTACTTCTCTCGTCCACCACTCGTCCCTGTCTGGACACTGTAACTTCCTCTTTTGTCACCGTAGTCGATTTTATGCTCAAGGACGTGTCTAGTTTCACTGGAGCCTTCAGGATGCCCGTTTTGATCAGCAGGGTGTTCAGCAGATCGCACGGGGGTACCTTACGGAGCAATGCGAACATGAGGGGTTGTTTTTAAGGGGACGGTTAGGTGACCGATACATACGATTAGGTCATAATCCGAAGATTTATTTCTTACAAAAAGTGCAATATAATTTTATTCTTATTGATATCGTTAGAATTCTGACGAAAAATTTAAACTGGCATCTTTATAGAAGCGGGGCATTAGCATTTTGTTCAAATATCCCGTAAAGTATCAATTCTATGTAAAAAAACAATACTGGGTGCGTCATCTATTACTTTTTTTTAACTATAAGTTTATGTGTTACAATGTGAGTCAAAAGTATGTGGTATGTATAAATGAACTGTCAAAGGTATGCCATTTATAGTCATGGATTCGTTTATAACACAACAACGCATTTTGGTTATCCAAACTCATTACGAAAACGGTCGAAATATAAAAAATACTTTTCGCAAACTTCGTACTAGTTTTGAAGCCGACAGATCATCAACAGCGACGTGTTTTTGTTAATTGGATGCTGGAAAGAGAAGACGGATTTTCGGCCAAAGTGCCCTTTTCTGATGAGGCTCATTTTCACCTCAATGGGTACGTAAATAAGCAAAATTGCAGATTCTGGGGGGGCAGAAAATCCACACCAATATCATGAACAACCTCTCCATCCTGAAAAAGTGACTGTTTGGTGCGGATTATGGGCTGGTGGCATCGTTGGACCATTCTTCTTTGAAGATGCCGAAGAAACGGCCATTACCGTCAACGCGGCATGTTAACAGACTTGTTGTGGTCACAATTGGATCGTATTAGTGGCGACGATCTTTGGTTTCATCAAGACGGAGCAACGGCTCACACATCGCGCCAAACATCCGCCTTTTTGCACACGAAATTTCAAAACCGCATAATTTCACGAAATTCAGATGTCAGCTGCCTCCCGAGATCGTGCGATTTAACACCTCTATTTTCTTTGGGGATTTTGTATGCGAATGATCCCCGAACAATTCAAGACCTAAAGCGCAATATTCGGACTGAAATTGCGGCCATAGACCCGATTATTCTGGGGAAGATTTTGATGTTGGGATGTTGGCCTGAAAACGAAGCCGCGGTGGTCACATGACTGATGTTATTTTTCATGCATAAATGGGATAAACCAACCTTCATTTATCAATAAAAAAAAATCGATTTCACCTCGTAAAAAGCGTGTTGATTTTTCAAATAGAAAAAAAGTAATATATGACGCACCCTGTAGAAGCAATTTTGTAAAAGAATTAAATTCTCTACCATTTAGTTCTATAGAATTCTTCCATATATTCAACAGATCACGGGAAATTCGTGTAATTATATTTTCTTATTTTCGCTTATAATGGGTAAACTAACAATTTAAGCATATAAAGAACGAAATCTTTTTTAATTAAGAATAAAATTTGTTACAAAAAAGGTTCATACGTTTGTTCTATAGCTTGGTGGTTCTTGAAGATGTAAAAGTTGAAAATTCAAAATTGTCGCCAGCCATACGTACGTTGACTCTTTTAAGAACCATCACGCTGTGAAAACACATAAGATACATTTTTTTTTATTACCTACAAATTCGGTAGTAGTTTTTATATAAAATATTCGACATAGCTTTATCTTTGAGTTATTCGTAAATTGTTGACTATACGAAACAGTTTCATAGAAACAACATGATAACGAATTTAATTCCGCAAACACCGTTTCTACACGAATTATTTTTTTAGGTAAGAATGACAGTACAGACTGGTAGACTACACGCTTAGTTTGTTTAGCCATTATAAGCGAAAACGTTACATGTAGCTCTCTACTCTAATTTCTCATGAACTGTTGACCACACGGCAGAATCCTATAGAACCAGATTGTACAGAATTTAATTTCCTATAAATAATGTTCTATTACTTTTTACGATTAGCACTTAGCGAGATATTTTATTATCAAAATGGCGGCAAATACTTCACTCCTATGATGCTTGCGTTCTTGCTATAGAACGACATTCTTTTAAGTTTTGCATATGGAAATAAAACAACACGGTAGGAAGTTTTAAATGACTTTGTTTTTCGAAGTATTCTCCAATTAACCCCCGCTGCTTTCACAATAAACAAAAAGCTTCCTCTCACCGACATCTAATCCCCCCCCCCTTCCTGCGGGCGCCTATGGATATTGGATTACAATAAGGCACTTGTATCTGTCACATCTGAAAACAACGGAACTGGTATTTTATCTGTAATATAGCTCATTTTAAGCTATCTCTAGAATCTGTGCCTTTTTCAATTTTCCAAACTCACACGATACGAGGGCTACTTTAAAAGTAAGATCCGATTGCGCATCGTGACCGCGCATCCTGACTCGCGACGTCAGTTCAACCTCAGACACTCTCGGCTAATCTTTCTCTATACCGGCGTTACGTCTCACGTCTCTTCAAGTGTTGATTGCTACTCAATAAACACGCCAATTGTGGAATCAGTTCGGTAATTCAGTGTTTCAACGCAAAACATTTCGACCTGTTATAAATGTTGAAAGATACTGTGAAATACTATTGATGATGTGTATTTAAAACCGTCGGCGAGGCCTGCCCTCTTTCTGCTTCATGACAACGCTTGGCTGCAAGGATACAGACGCAACAGGAAGAGATTTGTTGGAAAAGATGTAATGCTTGCTTTTTGTTGTATCAAAGATCGTTAAAAACAAATTCTTCTCAGTGGCTGCAAGTTAAGAACAAAAAATTTTAGTGCTAATATAAACAAGAAACAACTTTTATAAAATTTTGTTATTCTAGTTCTGCAACTGTTTTCAATAAAACTGTTTTATAACTGGGTTTATAAGCGTTGTTAGAACGTTTATAGCGACATTGTTGTTTTATAAAAGTAGTTCTGTAAACGTTGTTAGGACTCTTTAACATAAATAATTGTTAGTTGTGTGCTTAAAAATGGCCCTCGTACTAAAAACGAAATCTCGTATTTTTCAAGCTTGTAACATCTATCGAAAAAAGCACACCTATTCTGTAGTTGGAATTTCTGATGAACGTACGCCGTCTTGGCATTTTTTCCACCGCTAATATGGCGAGGCAAGGCATCGTATAAAGCTGAACATATAAGGAAAAACACGTAACTCGTATTGAAACCGTATTCCCAATTGGCGTTTTAAAGTGGCGCATAATACGCTGGCTAGTCAGTGCTTGAATCGGCCGAGATGGCTGCATTAGAGACTGTTGGAAGCAGTTAAGTATCGTCAGTTCCGTTGCTTTCTGGCTATTGCCTTGTGCTTGGATCGTTTGCGGGTAAAATACGTGCTAAATGGGTTTTTCTCTGCATACAACTATGTAGACGGTGGTTTTTTGCTTACGATCATGAATGTTAGCAAGTATACGAGCGGAACACTTTAGTCATCATGTCTGTAGGCTGCCTCTTAACATAAGTCACGGGGGAACCTGATAGCATTATAATTAAACAATTTCTTGGACAAATTACCATGCTATTCTCTCTAATTATTGATCTCTATTTCAAACAGTGATTCACTACTTGTCTTGACCTTCCAGCTACTTGAACCTGACTTGAAATTAAGTCAGCGATAACAAAACATATTAAACAAAATATATTTTTCGTAGTATATCAATGAATAGTTCCAGATTAGCGGTCGTGATAATTTGCGTTAAAATACAAAACACGGTTCATCGGTTATACAAATAAAAAGGCCTTTAGTAGAACAAAAATATAATTTGGCATCAAGTATCAAGTAGTGTGGAAATGCTTGACCTCAAGTAGAACAATAAAAAAATCAAGTCAAATCAAGCTTTAGGGTTTCAAGTAACTTTATTTTCAAGCCCAGTACGATGGTGGTCTGGAAAGGCAAGCATTTTGAGACGACAGAGGGGATCCAAGCAGCATGCACCGCGGCTCTCAAGGCTATTCCGGAGAATGCCTTCCGTGACGCCTTCAATGCTTGGAAAGCGCTGCATCGACGCAGAAGGAGCCTATTTTGAAAGTTTTTAAAGAATTGTAACGATTGGCTCAATAAATTTTTTTAAATCGACTCAGTCCTATTACTTTCCGGACAAACCCTGTATGACATTTTAGACTTCAATGTCTCTATAACCGCTACTTTAAATTTTAAACACTACAGGACTCAGCCTGTATCATGAAGTGGTCTCCACAATTATTAACGCTTATTTAATGACACGTAGACCTCACCTACTATACAGCCAGAATCGTCGGCCATCTGGCGGTCACATGGTGACTGGGTAATTAAATCGCAACTACTCGTATGCGCTCTCCGCAGTGATGGATTCTGGTGATAGATGGCGCTCATTTAGCAGAATTGTTGGTTCTTAAGGTAGTTTAATTTCACAAAGAAAAGCCCATTTCACCCTGCCCACAAACGTCCGATGCTCCATCCCACAAATACCTGTCCGGTGATCAGAGCCTGCTTGATGGCAATGCCGTCTCTCCCCTCCAAGGTCACCGGTATCCCGTTGATGTACAGAGTCTCCTCCTCCTTGATCGACGACTTTTTCTCGCAATCGACGACCTTCGCCCCGGGCCCCAGGATGGCCTCTACGGTCTCCTGGATCTCCGGGTCGTCCATGCTACAGTTGAGGAAGGAAATTTCAATGAGGCGCAAGTCGGGCGCGTATCGTGGCCGGAAAGCGGAAAGCAAGTCACCTGGTACCGCTACAAGTTGGTTCGATTTGTTCTGATAATTTTTATAACGTCTATAGTCTACTAAAGGCTCACAAGTACACAGAAATGAATTAATATATAGAACAAAACAAAAATTATTAAAAAAAATATTTACTAGATACTAAAAACTAAAAAAAAAAAACATTTCGATTGGAAATACGACATTTTATACTCTAGCCTTTAATAATAATGAGTTTATTCCCAACGGGCCCAATATCAGGAAATATCAATATATATATATATATATATATATATATATATATATATATATATATATCTTGAAACGTGGTCATTGTAGCGCTGAGACCAGTAAAGTGAAAAATTAAAGGTTCCGCCTTTTGTTGCGTACTTTGTCAAAATTTAAGCAAGGAGGACTCGTTATACTTTTTTATTCTCTCTAGCTTTCAATGGTCTTTGCCATCATCATCAGGAGCTGCAATTACATTGATAACAGTAGCAACAATTACACGGACACTGCTAACCTTCGGCCATCTGTCAAAAGGTTCATCTTACTCACGATTCTATGCCCTGCATTTGGCTTCACGATGTAATGCTTAACTTTCGTTTTAAATATTTTTAATCTGTTATTAACTTGTTCTTGTCATACAGCTGTGTGTAGTTTGTATACATTTGACCATTGAACCATGTATCCAGCTTTCACCATGTTACTGGGTGTTTCCCTCATCCTTAACGTAAACAACAATTAGCAACATCCTCACATACTACTGTAAGTTAATTTAAATTCATTTTACACAATTGTTGCTACTGTTATCAATGTAATTGCAGCTCCTGATGATGACGGCAAACACCATTGAAAGCTAGAGAGAATAAAAGTATAAAGAGTCCTCCTTGCTTAAATTTTGTCGAAGTACCCAACAAAAGGCGGAAGCTTTAATTTTTCACCTATATATATGTATATATATATATATATATAAGTTATAACTTGAAATCTCAAGCTTTCGAAGAATTTTTTCTTCATCGTCTGGAGCGGGAAACAATTATTAAAATAGTTTAATTATTTACTTACTAAGTCGGCGAGATTGTTTCTGAATTTTTTTTTAAACAACAGTGAAGGGAACACAGTCGACGAATAAAAAACAACTACCCAAAGAAATTAAAGGATATATTCTCCTAACAGTTAAGGCAATTAACTATGAACTATATATATACAGGGTGACTTCGAAGTTGAGTCATTTATTTTAACAGTGTGTAGATCTGATCAAAAGAAATGTTTTTTTCCTTTACCATTTTTCTGGTAAAATTAAAGTAACAAAGTTATAGCCCTTTGGAAGTTTGAGTACCGCCCTGTCTCAATAATATCATGTGTTCGTGTTTGGCAACAACGGTTCATCGCATCGGAAACAAAAAAGCGAAAGAATTTGGAACGATGTTTTTTTCGATTACAATTCAGTTCAGTTATACATACAGTCAGTTTCAGTCGCGTGTGAATAGTGTCTGTTGCGTGGCTCAAACGAAATAAAAATGGCACATGTTTATGCGGATCGGTTTCCCAATCGAGTGCAACCAACCCCTCGTGCCTTTGTTAATGTAGTACAACGGGCTCGTGAATCAGGTGACTTAAGACTTCACAGGGGACCTCACGATCAAATACAGGTCCGCACTGAAATACTTGTCGGGAGGATACTTTATAAAACAAGGTAAAATTTTTTTTTTATTTTTTTTTTATTTTTACACACATATTTTGGTTTATCTTCCTTCTATATGTACAATCATTATCTGAAAATTAATGACTCAACTTCAAAGTCACCCTGTATATATATATACGTAGTCATGCCATAAGTTCTGTCCCTCGTTTTCAAACAAGTGTAGACCTGTTAATACTTGTCCGATTGTTTACATTGTGGTGTCAGTTGATTAAGCGCTTTTCGGGTAATTACATATACCTCAGTTTGTATTGATCTCTCGAAGCATAACGATGGAGTGGGGCAAGGCAGAGAACCGTATTGCAGTGATAGCTTTACATAAGTGTAATCACAGTGCTAGTCAGATTTCTGAACTCTTACGCGGCCTTCAAATATCGCGTAAATTTGTGTCTAGGACCATTCAGCGGTACAATGAGACGTCCTCTGTTGATGACAGGCCAAGAAGCGGAAGACCTCGTCAAGTAAGGACTCCAGCAGCCATCAAAGCCGTAAAAGCCAGGATTCAAAGGAATCCACTCCGGAAGCAGAAGATCCTATCCAGGGAAATGAAGATTCCTGTCCGGACGATGTCGCGCATCATTAAACAAGACCTAGGGCTAGGGGCTTACCGGAGACGTACGGGCCAGCGACTTACGGCCACCTTGCGACACATCAGGGCGACAAGATCCAAGAAGCTCTTGGAGAGGTACGCAGCTGGGGGATTCCGAAAGATTTTGTTCACGGATGAGAAAATCTTCACCATAGAAGAAAAATTCAACCGACAAAATGACAAAGTGTATGCAAGGAGTTCACAGGATAGCTTCGGAGATCATTCCGAGAGTTGAGAGAGGCCACCACCCTGCGTCAGTCATGGTTTGGTGGGGGGTGTCCTACGAAGGGGTCACTCAGCTCCATTTCTGTAAATAGGGCGTGAAAACAAAAGCGGCAAACTATCAGAGCGACATACTGGATCCTATCGTCAAGCCTTTAAGTGGTACATTGTTTGCCAACCAACACTGGGTCTACCAGCAGGATTCCGCCCCCGCTCACAAGGCTAAGAGTACGCAGCGCTGGCTGGAAAGCAATGTGCCAGAGTTCATTGCTGCGGAAGATTGGCCCTCAGGGAGTCCGGACCTCAATCCTTTAGACTACAAGTTGTGGGACCTGCTAGAGCAGTTGGCCTGCTCCAAAGCCCACCGTAATATCGAGTCCCTGAAAGCGGATTTGATCCGATCAGCGGCAGCTATTCCTTTGGAAGCTGTGCGTGCAGTGATAGATGAGTGGCCCGCGAGATTGAAGCAGTGTGTGAAGGCCAAGGGGGGACATTTTGAATAAAACTGTTTGATTATGAATTCTAAAAATGTTGTCGAATAAATAATATCTTTCATATAAATATATCTTATCTTGTTTCATTTTTATCATGAGATTATCATGGGACAGAACTTATGGCACGACTACGTATATATATATATATAAAGGCCAAGCTAATAAAAGCGTGTTAAAACATGCTTATTATTGCCTGACATACACTTATGTGTAGCAACTACAAGTCGAAACATAGTTGAGGCATTTTAAGCATGCAACTTTTTTTAATGAACTAGTCCACGGTCAGAAAAAGTGGCGAGTATTTATATGTTGCAAGTGCGTCGTTCGCTTTAATAGCGAACTAAAAACATCATTATCGCCACTGCTGCAAATGACTCAATAATATTTACGTAATAATCATTAACTAAAGCCGCGTGCTCGTGTTATTGCAGGAATCGCGCTCGAGTATGATGATTGTGTTTTTGATGTTAGCGCCACATGTTATGATTCGTCTCGTTAATCTAAACACATTAATTCGTTCTGGCTTCCGCTAGCCATTCAGTAGGCACTAGAGGCAGAGTTCGAGAACGTGTCCTTAAAGCTGGGTCGGGTATAATAATAAGCAAGTTTTCTTAGCACCCAAAAACTCTAAATAAGCAAATCCGAACTGCCTCGCTCCCAGGCAATATCGCTTTGATGTTAGTTTACTCTGGGCATCTTCAAGATCCTATTGATACTCCGCGAGTGCATCCGAGTATTTAGAACGTCGTCCTCGATATTTCCATCAGAGCTGAGTAAGTTTATTTATACAGCGTGTCCAAGATGAGGATCCTATGTATAGGGGTCTCAATACATGGGAGATACAACTTAAGTTGAGAAACTTCAGGGCTTACCGAGGTATATGGGAAAAGCTAATATTTGGCCAAATCGTTTTTATTTTTTCAATTTATTTCAAGAAATATCAAAAAAGTAATGAAACTGCTATGGTGTTTTCAATTTTGTGTCTGCGTTTGACAGGTATTTACGTCAAGTCAAGCATTTGTTTGCAATGCCTACTTGAACAATTAAAAAAAAAACAGGAAAAGCGCAAGAAAATAAATGTAACATCGTTGACTTCCTATAAAAAAATATACAGGGTTTTTTTATAAAAAATAAATTTGATGATGGTTATTTTCAAACGTAGCTGTTCCTAAAAAGGAAAGTCCTAACTTTCAAGTCAAAGCACTTTTGTAGCTCCATCGATTTAGTATAGAGATAATCTAATCGTTTTTTTTTTCTTTCAGTATGCATCTGTGTTTACTAACGATACTACAAACCGTGGTATCTCCCATGACGTCGGTAAAAATCACGAACACCAGTATTTCGTTGAGCGGATGCCTTCTCGAAATCGGCCAAAGATATTTTAAAGAGCAAAATTCGGTAATGTTCTCTTTGCCGAAAAATCTAACCGTTGGCGCTGAGAACGTGTACGAAATTGTGATACAAGAATTGATGACGATGGACAAATGGAGTTTCGTCATCAAAAATACGGGGAAAGATTACAACGACGTTTTCCAAAACTTGGCTTTCGAACGGATTTCGAATTTTATATTTTTTGTGAGAGACGTGGAAAGAGACGTGGTTTCCAGAGAATATTCGCTGAACTCCCAAGGTTACTACGTGATAGTTTTGATTACTGCTGCAGATGCATGGAAAAATATAAACACTATAGTCAAGTTGATGTGGGAGCAACATCTGACCAACGGCGTTATTTTGTTGCCTAGTCAGAATTCTTCGCAGGTATTTATATTTTCTTCGAAGTATCTCGAATATTATTCCTTGTTAAAAAATGTGAAAAAAGCGTCTATAAACACTGCATGTCACTGGACAAACTTGGTTTATTAATTTTTGCTAAAAAAAATCACAAGTGCCTTGGAAAACAAAATTTCATCTCTGCATGATTTTTTTTTGTGAATTATTAAGCAAAAATTAATAAACCATTTTTGTACAGTGACATGCAATAAAACGGTTTTTATTTTTTTCCTCGAGAAAGAAGTGAGATACGGAAAAATACAAGAGATGAAAAAGTTGCAAATATTAAAGTTACAAAAAGGCCAGGGGCGTACATTTTTTTGCCAATAATAATCGCTAACGTGTTCCCCGGGACGCCACTGGGCCCAATAATTTTAGCCTATTTAGGGCTAAATTATCCTCTTAATACAACAAATAATATTGCCAAATTTCAACAGAATCGAATAGATATTTGCCAGGGCACCTGGAAGAAGGTTTCTATTTCCTTTACAAAACAAAAATTAAATCCCTGTTCTCTGCTTAGCCACAGAAAATATTGACCTTTTTTTCTCACTAGATCATATTTGTAAAGACGTTTTTCAAATTTCAATTATGCAAAAAGTAAGTACCGTTCCTCATTAACAGCAACATATTTGTGACTTCCTACGGGAAACATCGCCTAACGTAAGAAAATATACTAAGTGACATATAAATCCGAACACCCAGTTTAAATGGTTTTATTTTAATAAAATTTTGTATAAGTACTTAATGAAGCATAATAAGTAAATGATAAAAATTTCAAAATGATTGCACTGCTTTAAAGCCCTTTGACCTTTAATAATGTGTGGATGCACCCTGATGTGCTACGTATTCTCCAACGCGCCTAGGCATGCTTCTGATCAGGTGGTCAATGTCCTCCTGTGGTATCTCATTCCAGGCAACCACCAACTCCTCTAGAAGTGCTTCTAGAGTCTGAGGAGGACGTTGCAAATTGAGCAATCTCCTACCCATCATATCCCACACGTGCTCAATTGGGGATAAGTCGTGAGATCTTGGTGGCCATGGTAACAATGTGACATCATTATGTTGAAAGAAGTCTATTGTGACTCTTGCAACATGTGATCGGGCATTATCTTGTTGGAAAGTTGGATCTGCCAGGGTGTCAAGATAGGGTAAAAGATGGGGTTCTAGAACTTCGTGGATATAACGCTGCGCATTCATGTTACCTCTGATGAAGATTAAAGGTGACCTGGAACCATAAGCTATAGCACCCCAAACCATAACTCCAACAGTGTGATGAACATGTCTTTCAACAAAAAACTGTGGACTCCTCCTTTCACCACGTCGCCTTCTAACCCTGGCACGACCATCGTGCATGCCTAAACAAAATCGAGACTCGTCACTAAAGACAATACTGATCCCAGAGTGACCGTTGTCTGCACCACTCAAGGCGATTACGTCGGTGTTCTCGAGTAAAGGGAGGACCCAGTGTAGCCGGTATGAAAACAAGCCAAACTTCTCATTCGTCGGTAAACACTTCGCATGCCAATAGGTCTTCCGTGTTCTGCAAACCATTCATTTGCAATGGACCTGGTAGTGGAGAAACGGTCCCTTAAGGCCAATAATCTTAGGCGGTGATCTTCACGGTCTGTTGTTCTACGGCGGCGTCCAGTGCCCCTTGCTCTTTGCGTACGGCCTTCTCGAAGCCATGCCTGACAACACCTAACCACAGTGTCTACACTACAACTGCAATTGCCCGAAAAGAAAGTCCAGCTTCCCGAAGTCCCACTATACGGCCCCTATCAAACTCACTAAGTTGACGAAATCGTACAGGTCTCCGTACTCTAGGCATCGTAACCGATCGTAAAGGATGTCAAGAACCAAAATGCGCCAACGTTGATTCTTTACTGCGGCTGAAATATTCATTTTTAGAGCGTTAGTGAATTAAAAAAAAGCAGTATAAAAACCGGAATGTCCAACTGATAAGGCTGAAAATTTTTTCACTTGTTATTTACAGTAAGATAAATACATTCACCAACTTTTATTAAAATAAAACCATTTAAACTGGGTGTTCGGATTTATATGTCACTTAGTATATGTCAACAGAAATAATGTGAGAATTCTCTTTAGACTCCGATTTGAGTTACTTTTATTTAATTTTGTTAATAATGATTAAATAATTGAACTTTTCATCGCATAAATGCTAAGAGTAATTAAAATAAAAATCGTCAGTTGAGTGGCGTTGTTTAAAGTCGAAAGCTTCACATAATATAAAAGAGGGACAACATTTGTGCAACAACGTGTCTCGCTGATCTCCATGAGAGAATGATCACTGGGGTTTAGATACTTGATTGAAACAGAACAATTTCTAGATTCTTACAGATACTAATATCGACGAGCATTCAAACTGCTTCCAATGAGTCAATGACTGCATTTTATTCCAGACATTTGACATCTACACTTGGTACCCGTTCACCTCCGAGTACTGCGCGGAACCGCCAAAAAGAATCGAAATGCTAGACACTTGCTCATACGGTATTTTCACCAAAAATAAAACTATCCTAGATAACCATCTTCCAACCAGTCTGAACAACTGCACTATAAAAGCCGGATATACTAACGTGCCACCTTACGTCATAAACATGAAGAATAGATCTCTGCACTATAAAGACTATCCGCACGCCAAATACGGAATCGAAGTGAATTTGCTGAATTTACTGGCGAAGAAGTTCCAGTTTAGCGTTTCGTACTTTAAAGCGTACGATAGTGGAGAGATATATATGAACGGTACGGCTGCAGGTAAGTATAAACAAAAAATGCTAGTCCCCCTGTATAACAAAAAAATGGATCAAGTCAACCAAACAAGTTGGTACTAGATAGACCCCACGCTAGGTTTTTCCTTTACAATTAACTGCCACCTCACTGTCTGAGCAGGTGGCGATCGACTGATTTGCAGTCCAATTCCTTATAAAATCTTTCGCGCAAACTTGTATTGCCGCTACTGCAGCCTGATTCCCTATAACTCGAGATCGCGAACGCTGGCGATGCAATTAGATGCATACAGAACATGACGCATGAAGGATGCCGTAGTTCTTCAAGTTTAAACGGCAAATATGCGTGGAAATCGATGATGTGTCAAATGAGTTGTAATAATAATAGGGTTTGTATGTTCTGGAACAGCCTCGGGTGCCAGCATTGACAGCGTACGATCATGAAATTTCAATAACCTTGAAACCGCGTGACCTTGAAACGTGAATAACCTCCAAACGCGAGTAACGTTGAAACGCGAATGACCTTGATGTAAATGGTCTTGACTTTCAAGTCTGGCGACCGCAAAATTTCCTGGGTTGGAAGCCTAAAAATATACTGCCGTCAAAAAATGAGATATACCTTCCCCCACCCTCTACAAACCCCTTACAATGATTTTTCCAACAACTCACTAGAGCCTCTAGAAAGTCAAAAAGAAACAAGTCTTTTATTTTTTTTAAGTACAGGTATATATTTGAATACTTATTATTTCAGGTAACTTGTTATCTCTGAAGCGGGGCAACATAGATGTGGCTCTAGGTTGCTATGTGGTGACCGCTCCTAGATCTTTTTATTTCGATGCTACCGACTCTTTCTACCAAGACGATTTGGTGTGGTGCTTGCCCAGATATCCGATCGTCACCAACAATTTGGACAACCTTTCTGTAGATGGGACGAGTCTTTTAGCTATATTCGGGATGACGGTACTCCTAACTTGCATAACCTGGATATTCGGAATCCAGGCTAGCCGGAAATATGGGATATTCAAAGCCATTTTTCAGGTAGGTGTGAAATTTTCGTACCAATAATTTCATTGTTATACTTAGTCCCAACTTTCAAGGCAGAGCAATGTTGTTATTTTATTGTGTTTGGTTCTGCTGATGTGTCACAATTTTAATTGGATTCCTGCCCCTGAAGATGCCCACCCAAAACAGGCATTAAGGATATCAGAAAGTGATTGCAGAATCAATGCAATACAACGTTTTCAAAAACCACAGTCTACAATAAATCGCCATTTGATATAAAGAACTGCAATCTGACAGTTTATAATATATAATTATTATATATAATAGTTGAGCTTGCTAAGTTTCTTCAATTCTTCAATTTCAGGTGTACTGTTCTTTGATCGGTGTACCCTTCATGTACCAAATACGACATCCTTCTCTACGTTTCGTACTCATCAACTCTGTCGTCTTTGGTTTCTACGTCAGCATCATCCTCCAAACCTTCCTGATCTTCAAACTCGCGAACTTCGCATATGAAGAAAAATACCAGACATTGGAAGATGTGTACAGGTACAACCTCACCACCTATTTCCAACCGAACATCATCAGATACTTCGAAGGAGTGGACTACGAGATGGTCAAAGACAAATGGATAGAATGTCAAGATTACAAAAACTGTCTGAAGAATGTTACTATCAGGAGAAACGCTGCGATATGCGGCACTCATACTATTATAAAGCATATTGCTGGTAAAACAGTATCCAAAGACCATGAACCTTTGCTTCACTGTATGGACAAGATCACTTCATTGCCTATGAACATGCTCTTCAAGAGGGGATTTTCAATAACAGAACCTATCAATCTGCTTATTACAAGAATACACTCAGTTGGATTGTTGAGCAAGTGGGTCAAAGAGGCAAAATTGGGCGTGAAACCGAGAGTGATGCCTAATATTACGTTAAGGATCGAGAACGATCCCATATTGAGATATCATCAGTTGCTACCTGTCTTCAAATGCTTTGTTATGAGTTTGGTGGTTAGTGTTCTTATATTCCTCGGTGAACTTATCTTGCACAAAATGACAACTCAT
Source organism: Acanthoscelides obtectus (assembly GCA_963669975.1). Lineage (NCBI taxonomy): Eukaryota > Metazoa > Arthropoda > Insecta > Coleoptera > Chrysomelidae > Acanthoscelides > Acanthoscelides obtectus. Next base: position 3,330,462 of record CAVLJG010000008.1, on the reverse strand, counting down.
CAAGAATTTTATATCGAATAATAATTCCGGACTGTTGAGGAAGTGGGTTGAAGAAGAAAAGTTACGATAAAGATTGAGAACGATCCAATATTGAGATATCATCAGTCACTACCTATCTTCAAATCCTTTGTGATGATTTTGGTGGTTAGTGTTCTTATATTCATTGGTGAACTTATCTTGCACAAAATGACAACTCACCAAAAACGATCCTATATTGAGATATCATCAGTTGCTACCTATCTTCAAATGCTGTGTTATGAGTTTGGTGGTTAGTGTTCTTATATTCATTGGTGAACTTATCTTGCACAAAATGACAGCTCATCAAGAATTTTATATCGAATAATAATTCCGGACTGTTGAGGAAGTGGGTTGAAGAAAAAAAGTTACGTTAAAGAGTGAGAACGATCCAATATTGAGATATCATCAGTCGCTACCTATCTTCAAATGCTTTGTGATGATTTTGGTGGTTAGTGTTCTTATATTCATTGGTGAACTTATCTTGCACAAAATGACAACTCACCAAAAACGATCCTACATTGAGATATCATCAGTTGCTACCTATCTTCAAATGCTGTGTTATGAGTTTGGTGATTAGTGTTCTTATATTCATTGGTGAACTTATCTTGCACAAAATGACAGCTCATCAAGAATTTTATATCGAATAATAATTCCGGACTGTTGAGGAAGTGGGTTGAAGTAAAAAAGTTACGTTAAAGACTGAGAACGATCCAATATTGAGATATCATCAGTCGCTACCTATCTTCAAATGCTTTGTGATGATTTTGGTGGTTAGTGTTCTTATATTCATTGGTGAACTTATCTTGCACAAAATGACAACTCACCAAAAACGATCCTATATTGAGATATCATCAGTTGCTACCTATCTTCAAATGCTGTGTTATGAGTTTGGTGATTAGTGTTCTTATATTCATTGGTGAACTTATCTTGCACAAAATGACAGCTCATCAAGAATTTTATATCGAATAATAATTCCGGACTGTTGAGGAAGTGGGTTGAAGTAAAAAAGTTACGTTAAAGACTGAGAACGATCCAATATTGAGATATCATCAGTCGCTACCTATCTTCAAATGCTTTGTGATGATTTTGGTGGTTAGTGTTCTTATATTCATTGGTGAACTTATCTTGCACAAAATGACAACTCACCAAAAACGATCCTATATTGAGATATCATCAGTTGCTACCTATCTTCAAATGCTGTGTTATGAGTTTGGTGGTTAGTGTTCTTATATTCATTGGTGAACTTATCTTGCACAAAATGACAGCTCATCAAGAATTTTATATCGAATAATAATTCCGGACTGTTGAGGAAGTGGGTTGAAGTAAAAAAGTTACGTTAAAGACTGAGAACGATCCAATATTGAGATATCATCAGTCGCTACCTATCTTCAAATGCTTTGTGATGATTTTGGTGGTTAGTGTTCTTATATTCATTGGTGAACTTATCTTGCACAAAATGACAACTCACCAAAAACGATCCTATATTGAGATATCATCAGTTGCTACCTATCTTCAAATGCTGTGTTATGAGTTTGGTGGTTAGTGTTCTTATATTCATTGGTGAACTTATCTTGCACAAAATGACAGCTCATCAAGAATTTTATATCGAATAATAATTCCGGACTGTTGAGGAAGTGGGTTGAAGAAAAAAAGTTACGTTAAAGAGTGAGAACGATCCAATATTGAGATATCATCAGTCGCTACCTATCTTCAAATGCTTTGTGATGATTTTGGTGGTTAGTGTTCTTATATTCATTGGTGAACTTATCTTGCACAAAATGACAACTCACCAAAAACGATCCTACATTGAGATATCATCAGTTGCTACCTATCTTCAAATGCTTTGTGATGATTTTGGTGGTTAGTGTTCTTATATTCATTGGTGAACTTATCTTGCACACAATGACAGCTCATCAAGAATTTTATATCGAATAATAATTCCGGACTGTTGAGGAAATGGGTTGAAGAAGAAAAGTTACGTTAAAGATTGAGAACGATCCAATATTGAGATATCATCAGTCGCTACCTATCTTCAAATGCTTTCTGATGATTTTGGTGGTTAGTGTTCTTATATTCATTGGTGAACTTATCTTGCACAAAATGACAACTCACCAAAAACGATCCAATATTGAGATATCATCAGTTGCTACCTATCTTCAAATGCTTTGTTATGAGTTTGGTGGTTAGTGTTCTTATATTCATTGGTGAAATTATCTTGCACAACATGACAACTCACCAAAAACGATCCAATATTGAGATATCATCAGTTGCTACCTATCTTCAAATGCTGTGTTATGAGTTTGGTGGTTAGTGTTCTTATATTCATTGGTGAACTTATCTTGCACAACATGACAACTCACCAAAAACGATCCTATATTGAGATATCATCAGTTGTTACCTATCTTCAAATGCTTTGTTATGAGTATGGTGGTTAGTGTTCTTATATTTATTGGTGAACTTATCTTGCACACAATGACAGCTCATCAAGAATTTTATATCGAATAATAATTCCGGACTGTTGAGGAAGTGGGTTGAAGAAGAAAAGTTACGTTAAAGACTGAGAACGATCCAATATTGAGATATCCATCAGTCGCTACCTATCTTCAAATGCTTTGTGATGAGTTTGGTGGTCAGTGTTCTTATATTCATTGGTGAACTTATCTTGCATAAAATGACAACTCACCAAAACGATCCAATATTGAGATATCATCAGTTGCTACCTATCTTCAAATGCTTTGTTATGAGTTTGGTGGTTAGTGTTCTTATATTCCTCGGTGAACTTATCTTGCACAAAATGACAACTCATCAAGAATTTTATATCGAATAATAATTCCGGACTGTTGAGGAAGTGGGTTGAAGAAGAAAAGTTAAGTTAAAGAGTGAGAACGATCGAATATTGAGATATCATCAGTCGCTACCTATCTTCAAATGCTTTGTGATGATTTTGGTGGTTAGTGTTCTTATATTCATTGGTGAACTTATCTTGCACAAAATGACAACTCACCAAAAACGATCCTATATTGAGATATCATCAGTTGCTACCTATCTTCAAATGCTGTGTTATGAGTTTGGTGGTTAGTGTTCTTATATTCATTGGTGAACTTATCTTGCACAAAATGACAGCTCATCAAGAATTTTATATCGAATAATAATTCCGGACTGTTGAGGAGGTGGCTTGAAGAAGAAAAGTTACGTTAAAGAGTGAGAACGATCCAATATTGAGATATCATCAGTCGCTACCTATCTTCAAATGCTTTGTGATGATTTTGGTGGTTAGTGTTCTTATATTCATTGGTGAACTTATCTTGCACAAAATGACAACTCACCAAAAACGATCCTATATTGAGATATCATCAGTTGCTACCTATCTTCAAATGCTTTGTGATGATTTTGGTGGTTAGTGTTCTTATATTCATTGGTGAACTTATCTTGCACAAAATGACAACTCACCAAAAACGATCCTATATTGAGATATCATCAGTTGCTACCTATCTTCAAATGCTGTGTTATGAGTTTGGTGATTAGTGTTCTTATATTCATTGGTGAACTTATCTTGCACAAAATGACAACTCACCAAAAACGATCCAATATTGAGATATCATCAGTTGCTACCTATCTTCAAATGCTGTGTTATGAGTTTGGTGATTAGTGTTCTTATATTCATTGGTGAACTTATCTTGCACAAAATGACAGCTCATCAAGAATTTTATATCGAATAATAATTCCGGACTGTTGAGGAAGTGGCTTGAAGAAGAAAAGTTACGATACAGATTGAGAACGATCCAATATCGAGATATCATCACTTGCTCCCTATCTTCAAATGCTTTGTGATGATTTTGGTGGTTAGTGTTCTTATATTCATTGGTGAACTTATCTTGCACAAAATGACAACTCACCAAAAACGATCCAATATTGAGATATCATCAGTTGCTACCTATCTTCAAATGCTGTGTTATGAGTTTGGTGGTTAGTGTTCTTATATTCATTGGTGAACTTATCTTGCACAAAATGACAGCTCATCAAGAATTTTATAACGAATAATAATTCCGGACTGTTGAGGAAGTGGGTTGAACAACTGAGAACGATCCAATATTGAGATATCATCAGTCGCTACCTATCTTCAAATGCTTTGTGATGATTTTGGTGGTTGGACTTTTTATTTTCATTGGTAAACTTATCATCAAGAATGTTATATCGAACAATTTTGTTTTCTTGCAAGTTAAGTAAGGTTGGGCGTGAAACTTGGGGTCATGTCTCTGATATTACGTCGACGATTGAGAATGATGCAATATCGAGGTATATCAGTTGCTACTCCTCTTTTAATTGATTTGTTGGGTTAGTATTTTTATTCCGATTGGTAAGCTTGCGTTTCACAATGTAAATGACTATCAACTATTTAATTATATCCAGTAGAAGTTCTGATTGCACTGTACTTTCTACACGATATTATACCAACATACTTAAATGACATATAAAGTGCAACACCCAGAATAATTTATTGAATTTAAATCAAAACTTGTAAACATATTTGCTATCATGTATACACTGATAAAATGTTTGAGATACAATGACTGCCCAGCGCTATACCCACGAAGTTTTACAACCACATATGCTCCCTTTTTGGAAGCATTGCAGGATCCACTTTTTCAGCAGCATCTCATGTGTTAGTTTAGATATTTTATCACCTGATCCAGTCACTGCCGCGACGACTTAACGAATGAGTAGCGAACAAGCTTCAACACATTATTAACATAAAGGTAGGATATCTCAGATATTTTGCAAAATTTCGAGTTAAAATTTTCTGTCATTTGAACACAATGTCATAACACAAAATTTTGCTCACTGCTTGAATAAAGTCTATGAGAATATTTCGAGATTATTTAATACCAAACCTACATATCTATATAACAGAAGAAGTTTTACATACTGAGAAGCGCGAAGGCAGATCCTAAATACCAAAGTCGGTCGGTATATAGTAGCTTCTTAACAAAATCCGTAAGCAAGTCTGCTAAGCCGGGACGTAATTATACGCTGCCTTCCTTATGTTTTCTTTGCTCGAAGTTTGTGGCTCTCATACTCTGAATCACAAACAAAAACAGTAAGAGACAGAAACGTGAGTAAACACATCTTTCTAGCTACTATGAGCTAAATGGAGAATCAACAGAGCCTTCTCCATGTTTATTTTCCGTAAAGATCTGCGTACTTTCTGCAAGAATCGCAACTTCCAGCAAAGTATAACGAATACGAAAAGTAGGATCACGCCGTGATTATAAGAGTTTTTTCTGTGACGGGAAAAAAGTTTGACAGTTAAAAAAAAAATACTAGATTTTAGCTAAAATCTAGTACTTTTTTCCCTTGTATAATAATAGTTATTTATTACTGATTTAAAAATCATGAACTTAGTGGTTGTTTAGGAGTTATTTTTAAAAATCTAAGGTAAAAAATGTCTGATTCCTAGTTTTCTTTGACTACATCGGAATTAGTAGAACTAACCAAAGTAGCGTCACAAAAATTAATGCCACCTAAATCGCGGATTTCGACTGTTGTACCGAATAGTTTATGTAACGTGTTATTCATGCAATTAACATTTAATAATTGTTCTTTTGATCACTTTATTGTATAATAAAATATTCTAAAATTAAATATCTACCTTTGCTTATGTATTTACACAATATCTGTGGAAAAATTACTCATTTTTTTTCCCGGGGGAAAAAATAATTTCATAAAAAATGACATTCTGTTACCTGTCAACAGAGATAAAATGTCAAACTTTTTTCCCGTCACACATTTTTCTAACGTCCGCGTTTAACTAAGCAGAGAAATAATCAGAAAAATGAGCATTTAAAGAAAAGAAGAGCGAAACTAAGCAGCCAAAAAATAATTACTAAAAATCAGAGAGACTGTTCACCTATGAAAAAAAAAATTCTATAAAATGTTGTTGGCATAGCATGAAACGATTTCGCAAGTGATTTTACTGTTTGTCGTGTGCCCTCAGTCCGTATTTCCGATGCTAATCGCCAGAAAGCTAATTGGGGCGAAGCTGGAATTAATAGCTGCTATGTTCGCAGTTTCCAAATTGTGTTATCCGCAAAGGTATATAAAATTTTAATATAGCATAAAGTACTGATGGCTAGAGAGGAATTAGCAGCACAGTAAATACAGATTTTATCCTGCACAAAGTTCAGTGTTCTAATCTTGTGACACAAAAATCGTCTATAAACGAATATACAGGGTGTTTATTTGAAAATTTCCCACCATGGATTCATCGAAAACCTCTGATTAAAAAAACCTTTCACCATCGGCCAACAGGGTCATTCAATTAAAAATTTTAACGAGTAGTAGCTTGTTTGAAAGGTCCTTCGAAGTCCTTTATTTCGAAGTTTGATTTTTAAAATTTGTTGATTCGTATTCAAGAAAATTAAAATTCTTTATTTATCTTAATTTGTTAAAATAGATAACAAAAACACACGAAAATATCACTTTTTATTTCAATAAGTGTTGCCGGTTAGCGTTTGCCAAATCTACAATTCGTTTATAATTTAAAACCGAAACAGCAATTCGGAGGATCAGACGTGACAACAGCCAAATCACAACCCGAATATTCCGCATCCGTTTCAACAACACATATATCCTGGGCGAACTGTATTTATTGTTATACCTGTTTAGTTATTTGTTGCTAAGGGAAATAAATAATTTAATTTGCTACCAGTTACCTTTGTGACAATCTTGGGATAGTCTTAATTTATTGATTAAGAGTTTACAGGTACTTCCAAAATGGTTTACGTTTACACACTAGCCGAAAGAGTGGAAATGATTCTAATTTATAACATCCAGGGAAGATACCTCCGCATGAGTATCTTTTAGACCTTGTTACTAACTTTACTCAAACTGGATCTGCTCGTTCATCACAGTAAAAAAAAAACGCGAAGATGGATTCAGGACTAGTTTTGCATTACGCACATTTTCACTGACGAATAACAATGCATCGAAGAAGAATCCGGAGACACTCTATTTTTCATGCAATTTCACAGTCTGGCGGCTATAATAATAATATATTCGTTTAATCCGGTTTTCGTATGGTTGCCTGTGCAGGCCACAATGGGTTAAGAGCGTGAAGTCAACCGGGATTTTGGCATGATTTCAATCTACCACATAGTGATATGCAATTTGTTCCGCACAGAAATATTCTATTCCAAAACTGCCACATCGTAGGCGTAGAGGCCGCTGGCATTTGTTCGACGTTTTCTAAATTCAAGAAGCATGAACACACAACCATGGCATGTCAAAATATGTATACAGCATAGATCAGTTTTTGATTTGTCTTTTTTCCTCGCTCTATTTGCTAATTCATAAAGACAAAATCAATTATCCTAGGAGGTCTGTAAATTAAGTGATGAGACTGGCAACGTAGCGTTCGGTCTGGCAACCCTGGAGGCGCCGGAAACATATGATCCGCCTTCCGTACCAGTTTGAACACGCTCGAGTCATTTGGTTCTCCATAGTGATTTTTTTTATTCTTATTGTGTTATAAAAACGAACGTCGTCGATTTGGAGCGAAATGACAGCTGTGGGGGAACGAGCATTCAACGTCTGCCGCCGTTTTCAGTCTGCCGTCTAGGTGTTTTAATTCTGGATGTAATTCGTCGCCTGCCGGCCTCGTCTGGTCTGTCCAACCAATCGTTAATACTCTCATGTGTAATTTACACTGTCCCATCCACTTTATAGATGGAAAACGTGTTCAATTCGAATCCGATTGCAGGCCCAGTGCGCCAGACGTCTGCTGTTTTTCTTCACAATCGACATCTTGTCGACATTTTTTTTTTGTACTTAGAACTGTTCGGAGAGGTTGATCTCTACGCTCCACCCTTGACCCTCTTGCGAAAAACCTAGATTTATGTTTTTGTGTTTATGTTTTATTTTTATACTTAATACCTTCTAACGTGCTCTTGTTTAACTGTCTCTTTCTCTCTCCTCCTCACTTTCTGTGTCTCTCTCTCTTCCTCTCTTTCTGTGGATCTCTCTTACTGTGTGTGTCTATTTCTGAGTCTCCCCTTTCTGTGTCTCTCTGTGTCAATTTGTTTCTGAGTCTCTTTCTGTGTCTATGTCTTTCTGTGTCTCTCTCTTTCTCTGTCTTTCTCTTTCTGTGTCTCTCTCGTTCTGTGTATTTCTCTTTTTGTGTCTCTTTCTTACTGTGTCTCTCTTTTTCTGTGTCTCTCTCTCTTTCAGTGTCTTTCCCTTTTTGTGTCTCTTTCTTTCTGTGTCTCTCTTTTTCTGTGTATCTCTCTCTTTCTGTCTCTCTCTCTTTTGGTGTCTTTCTCTTTCTGTGTCTCTCTTTCTGTATCTACCTGCGGTTACAAAACATACACTCCATAATATTGGTTGCGTTAAGGCATCGAAGACATAAAGTAGATTTTTTAAAACGTCCTAGGATCTGGTAGTTTTAATTAACGTGGCAACCATGTGCGTCACTGTCATTATTTGACTTGTGACGTAACTGCTTCGATTTAGTGGATAAACTACATGTTATTTAATATCGAAATTTGGCGATAGTTGTCAACGTCATTACGCTTCAATATGTCAGAAAAAATCCACTCTCATTACATTTATTAAAACGGATCTGAATCTGAATTCCATTTTAGTCTCTCGCATTAGATATGCGCTATATCTTTGTAGGCATAGACGCACCTTATTATAAATTGATTCTCCTTCACGGTCAGCTATGCAACACTGCGTCGGCCAAGGTATTCCGAATAAAACAACAACAGAAATAATTAAGATAGGGATAATGGTGGTGCATGCCAGTACCACCTATCGCGCTCGCGATATCTATAAAAACCTCACAATGGAGAGGAAATAATGGACGGTGCGGTATTTGTGCGAATCATTGCTCGTATAAGCACAGGCTACTTCTTAGTCCAAGATTCTATTGAAATGTCGCAAGCATATATCAACTATCAAAGTTCCGAAGTCTTCAAAATGTATCAACCAAACTAGTTGCAGATTACAGAGAATGATGAATGCAATTCAGCAAATTGGTAATTGCCGACAAATTTACAATCAAAAATAAACTCCAACATTACATATTAATTTGTCAAAAATATTCTGGCACCGACATAACACACCACATCTTCGCCAACTAGATCTTAACACTTATCGCTATGAGAAATTGTTTTAGAAACCAGCTCCGAAAAAACATTTTTTGTTCTGGAAAACTATGCGAGATGGCATATTTTCATACGAGATAAAAATGAAGTAAATACGAGTAAAAGGGTCTTTTAAATAAAATAATCCGCGCATATTGGGACACTCTGTATAATAACCCTGAATTCCTTAAACATTCTGTAGTCGATACGAGGTCTGTAAATCAAGTGATGAGACTGGCAACGTAGAGTTCGATTTAGCAACACTGGAGGACATCAGACTTGGAGAGAAGACGGAGGAATATGTAATCCGCCGTCAGTACAAGTTTGAACTCGCCCAAGTCATTTGGTCTGTTCTATTCTCTCGGACATAAGATCCCGGACTATAATATGAACGTCGTACAAATCATTGCCTCTATAAGCACTTGCTGTATTGTGTCTGAGTGGTCTCACTTTACAACAAAGTTGCACTGTGGGATCAAATGGCATGTCGATAAGACCGCGCACCTAGCCATACCGCATAACTTGATACGACAATTTTGTACGTGCTGATGCGATGAAAGTCTCCAGCAAATGGTGCTGGAGACCTCGGCGTATGCGGATTCTCTATCTGGGAGAAAATAAAGATAAGTGTAGATGATGGTGTCGCTTTGGTTTCTTTGTCGCGGCAACAGTAACACGGTCAAACTAAGAAAAGAAAAACTAAATTCACTGTACTCTGTCGCATCTCTCTAAACACAGAGAGAGACACAGAAACAGGGAGACACTGAAAGAGAGAGACACAGAAAGAAAGAGGCACAAAAAGAGAAAGACACAGAACGAGAGAGAGACACAGAAAGAGAGAGACACAGAAAGAATGATACACAAAAAGTGAAGGACACTGAAAGAGAGAGACACAGAAAAAGACAGACACAGAAAGGAAGAGACACAAAAAGAGAAAGACACAGAAAGAGTGATACACAGAAAAAGAGAGACACAGAAAGAAAAATACACAAAAAGTGAAGGACACTGAAAGAGAGAGACACAGAAAAAGACAGACACAGAAAGGAAGAGACACAAAAAGAGAAAGACACAGAACGAGAGAGAGACACAGAAAGAGGGAGACACAGAAAGAATGATACACAGAAAAAGACAGACACAGAAAGAGATAGATACAGAAAGAGAAAGACAAATAAAGAGAGAGAGACACAGAAAGAGAGAGACACAGAAAGAAAGAGAGACAGAAAGAGACCCAGAAACAAACTGACACAGGGAGACGCAGAAAGAAAGAGACACAGAAAGGGGAGACTCAGAAATGGATACACACAGTAAGAGAGATCCACAGAAAGAGAGAGAAAGAGACAGTTAAACAAGAGCACGTTAGAAGGTATTAAGTATAAAAATAAAACATAAACACAAAAACACAAATGTAGGTTTTTCGCAAGAGGTGGAGCGTAGAGATCAACCTTCATATATCCGAACAGTTCTAAGTACAAAAAAAAAATGTCGACAAGATGTCGATTGCGATGAAAAACAGCAGACGTCTGGCGTACTGGGCCTGCAATCGGATTCGAATTGAACACGTTTTCCATCTAAAAAGTGGATGGGACAGTGTAAATTACACATGAGAGCATTAACGATTGGTTGGACAGACCAGACGAGGCCGGCAGGCGACGAATTACATCCAGAATTAAAACACCTAGACGGCAGACTGAAAACGGCGGCAGACGTTGAATGCTCGTTCCCACACAGCTGTCATTTCTGTCTGGGATGCGATGGAAACAGGCCAAATGCAATCCGATGCGACAAGTTTCATTATTTTTGCGGTTTTTGCTGTCATGGTAAAGGCATTTTAGGCCTAGTCGACTGGTAGCAATAAATAATAATAACAGAATAAATTATTAAATATATACAATATTGTTTCCTCGTTGTTTATGATAAGGGAAGGTAAAGCCAGACAAAGTGTTAAAGGAAACAGATTACAACTAGTTTTGAGAATGATCTGTGAATTTGTATAGCGAATGAAAGGTTTTTCGCATATCTGGGTATTTAGTTGTTATATTTTATAAAATTCTATAAAATGATTATTCTAGTTTCTTATAAGATGCGATAGTTTCATTTTTGCTTTAACAGCATATGAGAAAATTAATTTTTCTCAGTTCTCGACATCCTGAAACTCGTAACTGTTTTTAAAGCAACGTTCACCTCTTTAAAATAACTAATCTCCTTAACATGCGTTTTCTCATTCAATTAAAGCAAAACACGATCCGACATATACACAAAGACAGAAGAACAAAACGTTGAGAATAATTTCGCTACTCACTTGTAGCTAAACGACGCGATCACGTGATATAGTGCATTGTTGTTCTGCTTGGTTGTTGTAATTCAATTTCGGCTTGATAGGAGTCGCACATTATGCATCGTATCGCATGTAATTGGTAGACAATTGCAGTTGCTGTACCGTGTTTCCCTTGTTTATCCACAAGCAGATGTCTCTTTGGTACTACTAAGAGAATAACAAAGAATATACAAAATGGCCAAACATGATCAGTATAGGATAACAGGAATCATAATAAATGTCTGTATTAATACACATCGGTGAGGCGAAATTTATAACTGTGTGCGAGAAACTAACAAAGATAAACTCAATGCACAAACAGAAAGTAATAAGAAGAATAAGAAAAGTGGAAGTACAAGCCTACAAAGCAAAGTAATGTGAAACAAAAAAAACTGAGTTACTATCTCATCAGCTGTTTTAAGTCTCCTAAAAGGTATTATAGTTTTACTGGATCAGTAGAATTATATAATGCTTGTTGTTATTATCTTGCTCTTAAGTACCGTAAACAAAAGGCTTCACACATGATAGATGAAAGATTGGATTGAGAGAAAATAACAATATAATGCAAACATTATGAGACCGACTAGAACGGGAAGATTAGGGATGTTATAAATGCCCGTTGCTGATTTTCTCAAATTTCAAATTTTATAGCTTCCTGACGAGCAGTCTCACAAATTGGGATAAGATTCATATAACTCTATTATGACTCCAGACGAATTTACACTAGAATTTTTCCATTTCAAGCCTCTCTTTTCACTTCACAATACTATTTCTCGTAAAAAATCTCATTGTGGATCTGAACGTTTATGCGATGTCCAGACCAATTTTACCTGGACTAACATACCGTACAAGATAATTTAGGAAACGCAAACCTCGGATACACTACCGCTAAAAGCCCCATTTAGTGTATCAAACGACCAAAGTTTCGGATTTGATACTAAACCAAAGCTTACGATGACGTCATCACAGGGCTCTAACCGTAATACATGCTGTTATTCTAGAAACTTCAGGAAAAGTTTGTTTTGGCCCAATTATAGACGAAAACAGCGATAACGTAGCGAATCTAAGAGCTGTCGCACACACACTTTCCGTACAATTTATATGGTATCCGAAGATTTTTTTATACTACGTAGACATACGGTAGAGAGTCAGTATGAAAGGGGACCGAGAATTCGTATTTTCAGGATTTCGCAGCGACGAAAAAGAAAATCCCATATTTTGTGACACCCAAAGACGGTATTCGATACGTACATACAGGGTGGCCCATGTTATTTTCGCCATCTAAATATTTCGAAAAGTACGCATCCTAGAAAAAAGTTTTTAAACAGTTTTGTGTTATATAAGGGGCAAAAGATGTTGACTTTGACCGCGACCTTCAAAATCGAGCAAATTTTTCAAAAGGAACTCCCCACTTTATCCACCAAAGTTGAACAGAGTGCAGGTATGGCCTTGACTATGAATATCACCATGACTTTCAAGGCAATTTCAATGTCAAATCAAGACATTGAAAACAATTTGCTCTGGCAAAAATGTTCGACATCACAGCTTTGTGAGGGTCACCCAAAGGCAATCATGACAATGACCTTGACCATCACCTTCAAGGTCACATCAAAATTTGGCACGTTAATTTTTTTCTCTTTGCAATTTTGGCATGAAAATTAAGAGATTCTCTTACAAATAACATATCCAATCATGGGATAAAGATGGGGGATTTCTTTGATAAAATATCATGGTCAAGGTCACCTTTGAGAGACCCCCACGAGACCCATAACGCTGTCTTTGATTTTTGCTGGAGTAAAATGCTTTCAATGTGTTTACTTGAACTTGAAATGGCCTTGAAGGGCCAAGGTCATATTCGAAAATAGAATTTTTTCTTCTGTCCAATTCCGGAGTAAAAGAGGGGCTTCGCTAGAAGACATTCGCGTGATCTTGAAACGACCTTGAAGATCGTAGTGAAGGTCATAGTCAAGGTCATCCTTATTTTGCCCTTGCCGTATTATATGTAAAATTTCCTTCTGTTTCCAATTTTGATGTAAGAAAGGGCGAATTCCATTTGAAGATATTCTCATAACCTTGAAGGTCGAGGGCAAGATCATTTTGCTCTCTCGAAACCATATAGCTTTTGTTTGAAAATTGTTTCAAGAATGTGTAGTTTTCGAAATATTTAGGTCACCCTGCATGTTGTAAGCATAAGCGATAGGTGGCGCCTCGGTAGGATTCCTTTCAATTGAATTGAGTATCTTCTAGTTTCTAGTGCTGGTATAGTCGTACAGTGGGCCAATACCTTTCGGGATGAAAACAGGAACGCTGCGAATGGAGGAATTCCAAATTGCTTTGAAGTGCGATCGGTAATTATAGTGAACAGTTCGATGTCATCTTTTTTCAATTGGTAAATTGATCGGATTATCATATTACACGAGTCACTAACAATGCAAAATTACGTAAGGCATCAGCGAGCGTACGTTATTGCACAAAGGAACTTCCTATTTGAATGCAGATAAATTGTTTTGCCTTTGAAGTCTTGGAAAATACTCTATTCTCTCATGAGGAGGATAAATGGATCGTTTCTGTTAGAACAAAGAACATTTTTTTTTTGGACTAGTGATTCATTTTTAAATTATTAAATAATATACTTGATTCTCTGGAATTGTTGGGAAGAACAAATTTTTCTGTTAACACCCGAAATTGGACACATAACAAAAATGTGTCCTATAACAGAATCAGCACAATATTTTTTTTATTTCCTGTTTTTATCACAAGGCTGAGCAGGTGTATTTTCGACTTAGAGTTTTAAATTTAGTGGAATTGCTTTTTATTCATTGTGTTGAAATTTTAAAATTCCTTAAAATATACTATTTGAGAATTTGAGATATTTTTCGATAGATTTCGCATTGAAACCGGTAATCTACCGAAAAATCGGTAGACCTGACAACACTGAGCCTGACCACTCAATGCTGGTACTGGTCAGCGTAGCATGGCGAACGTTGCCAGATGTCCAATACTTTCGGTAGGACTGGGAAGAAATTTCTGGATTGCAACGTTAACAAATAGGTGGTAACTACGGACTCACCGCAAGGGCCTGTTTGGCTCATTTGATCTATTTACTTGTACTATATTTAAACCTGTACAGGTTCACCTATCACAAATTGCTAGCACGATAAGCTTGCAGCGCTACTTTTCATTTCACAGACTACACACAACTTTTCTATCCACCGAAATATACTACGTATGAACAACATAATAACGGTTTCAGATACATCATATCGCCAACAACGAAATTCCAAACTGTCGACGGCTCTCAAACCTAGGAAAGTTTCATGATTGTGGTATCTTGCTGCTGAGGTACAGCAACGATTTTACATTGTCCGATTTGCGGCTGACCTATATACTGTGATGCATTGTTCTCTTTCCATTGTTACCGGCCGCTTTTGGATGATACCACAGAATATACAGAAGCTGTTTCTGATCGAAGAATAATATTCAGGTTACTGTGTTGGTTGGTTCCTATTCGATAAGCATTAACGGGACTCCTACAATCACGAGCACCATCTGCTGAGATAACGGTTGGTGAAAAGGAAACGAGGGTGGGCTGGGCCTAGACGGTCGTCGGTGCTACTTTAAAAAAGGAAAGGGTGACTGCGTGTGCATACCAAGGTGAATTTTTATATACTAAGTGATATATAAATCCGAACACCCAGTTTAAATGGTTTTATTTTAATAAAAGTTGGTGAATGTATTTATCTTACTGTAAATAACAAGTGAAAAAATGTTCAGCCTTATCAGTTGGACATTCCGGTTTTTATACTGCTTTTTTTTAATTCACTAACGCTCTAAAAATGAATATTTCAGCCGCAGTAAAGAATCAACGTTGGCGGCTTTTGGTTCTTGACATCCTTTACGATCGGTTACGATGCGTAGAGTACGGAGACCTGTACCATTTCGTCAACTTAGTGAGTTTGATAGGGGCCGTATAGTGGGACTTCGGGAAGCTGGACTCTCTTTTCGGGCAATTGCAGTTAGAGTGCAAAGAAGTGTAGACACTGTGGTTAGGTGTTGTCAGGCATGGCTTCGAGAAGGCCGTACGCAAAGAGCAAGGGGCACTGGACGCCGCCGTAGAACAACAGACCGTGAAGATCGCCGCCTAAGATTATTGGCCTTAAGGGACCGATTCTCCACTACCAGGTCCATTGCAAATGAATGGTTTGCAGAACACGGAAGACCTATTGGCATGCGAAGTGTTTACCGACGAATGAGAAGTTTTGGCTTGTTTTCATACCGGCCACACTGGGTCCTCCCTTTAACTCGAGAACATCGACGTAATCGCCTTGAGTGGTGTAGACAACGGTCACTCTGGGATCAGGAATGGAACAGTATTATCTTTAGTGACGAGTCTCGATTTTGTTTAGGCATGCACGATGGTCGTGCCAGGGTTAGAAGGCGACGTGGTGAAAGGAGGAATCCACAGTTTTTTGTTGAAAGACATGTTCATCACACTGTTGGAGTTATGGTTTGGGGTGCTATAGCTTATGGTTCCAGGTCACCTTTAATCTTCATCAGAGGTAACATGAACGCGCAGCGTTATATCCACGGAGTTCTAGAACCCCATCTTTTACCCTATCTTGACACCCTGGCAGATCCAACTTTCCAACAAGATAATGCCCGACCACATGTTGCAAGAGTCACAATAGACTTCTTTCAACATAATGATGTCACATTGTTACCATGGCCACCAAGATCTCCCGACTTATCCCAAATTGAGCACGTGTGGGATATGATGGGTAGGATATTGCTCAATTTGCAACGTCCTCCTCAGACTCTAGAAGCACTTCGAGAGGAGTTGGTGGTTGCCTGGAATGAGATACCACAGGAGGACATTGACCACCTGATCAGAAGCATGCCTAGGCGCGTTGGAGAATGCGTAGCACATCAGGGTGCATCCACACATTATTAAAGGTCAAAGGGCTTTAAAGCAGTGCAATCATTTTGAAATTTTTATCATTTACTTATTATGCTTCATTAAGTACTTATACAAAATTTTATTAAAATAAAACCATTTAAACTGGGTGTTCGGATTTATATGTCAATTAGTATAATAACAATAACAAAATACGATTTGTAGAGGTTTGCGCGCTTCGAAATTGACGCTTTATTTTTTGATATTTTTGGATGAAATTTTCACAGAGTGCTGAAAACAACACCCACATGGTGCTATAGAGCCACTTTTTCATTTTTTTCACTAGGTTCTTTTTAAAAAAATCGCGAAGTTGAACAGAAAAAGTACGCACTTCAACACATCATAAAACTTGTCCAAAAACAAAACTTCAAAAAGTGCTCCTATAGCACCCTGGGCAATTATCTTCTCAACATACTGTATGAATTTCATTCAAAATTATTGAAAAACGAAGGGTCAGTTTTGAAGCAGCTGAACCCGTGTAAATAGCTTGAAACTCACTGCGTCGGAGCCGCCTTAATGAAGATCCCGAATCCAATTAAAAAAGTAGCGAATACAAAATTCCAGGAATAACTGTGAGAAGGGTTGATATTTTTTTTTTGAAGGTTGATGTCACGTTGAAGTATAAGCAATTGTCCTTAAAAGCGAAAGTAATTTTGTTTCTATTACTTCTAAAAAAATTACCGCGATCTTCCTTGTCAACATAACTGCAAGTTTGAAAAGTGGGCGTTGAAATATACCATGTTGGAATAAATTCCAATATGTAATGTCTAGATTTTACTGAGTACCGGCTAGATATATCATAGTGGAAGCTCTGAAGAAGGTTGTCTATAGAAGCATTATGGACAAGAATCTGCAACTCCTCAGTCATCTCAGTATATCTCTCTGATCGTGATCGAATTCTGTTCTTCCTTGTCCCATCAAACCAGATGATCCACAGGGATCTACTACACGTTTCTTTATCATAATCAAAATTATAATTATCAACATATGACGTAGTTTTTCATATCTCATATTGGGGATTGCGGGCCTCACGAGCTTACCCACGAAGCAGATTAAGATAAGAAATAAATACCTTTCAAATCCAACATTCTTGTCGGGATTTAGTCACTATCTTAAAAACGTATACATTGATACGAAAACAAAATGTGATGCTTTGTCCTAGTTCTAACTATAAATACACAAAATAACTTCTCGGAAGATACCTATAAAACTGTAAGAATGTCTTTGGGGAATAACTGGAACTACTGGTGTAATATTCATTTGAAATGCAGACCACATTAAATGAATTTATGGTAGTTGAGAGGATTTATGAATACTTAAACTCTCCATATATTTTCCGGAATGAACCAAAAGTTGTGTAAATTTTAACGAATCTGTCTTTGAGCCGATGTAGGGTAGCCGAAGGTTTATCAACGAAGAAATATTATGATTTTTAGTGCTAACAAATTCGATTGAACACTGGATAATAAACCACTATTACTAGCTGTCAGCTGTCATGGTCCGTCATTTGTTACGATTGGCAACGTTGGGTCGGTCGTCTATCACTTATGTCACTCACTTATGTCCTGAGTCACGTATTCTTGTGAAAAAAATGGCGACTATGGAGAAAAATAGCTTGAAGATCAACGTTTCCAATGGCGAATTCGTTTTTTCGAATAAAAAATTCCTTGAGCCTGAAAAAAATGTGCGAACCCTATTTTTGAAACGACACCCCATGATCAAAAATCGAAACTATACTTGCGCGCTATACCTCTCTCTATTGTCTACAACAGATGGTGGTAATCGTTCCGTGCGATCCTCTTGACAGAGAAACAAACAGCGCAAGGCACTGGGCGTTAAGTTAAAAGCTTACATAATGAGAACATCCACACCGCACGCCGGAGCGTATCTAAATCGAAATTTACACCTAATCGATCACCTGGTGCATTAGACACAACAATCTCCCTGTTCCGGGTTTCGAAGACCGAAACAGCGTTGCCAGATCGGGTACTAAACGAGTTTTTACACCACCACTCATACTATCCTGAGGGTTGATTGTTGAATGTTGAATGAATGAAATCCAGAGTTCATTTCACCTACTAATTGAGATTTCCAAGTAAATTGAAGACATAGACAATTATAATATACAGGGTGTTTCAGTTTATTGTTGCATAACTTTAAGATCCGGTAGAACTTTTAAAATTAATGCATAAAGTCTATATAAACATGGGTCGAAAAATGCGTGGCTTCCGAAATACAGGGTGTTTAAATTTACTTTCTAAAATGTTTTTTTTTTAAATATTTCGAACAATATTTGATGTATAACAGTGAAAATTGGTATACAAGGGTTTTTTGGTACGACAAAACGAACCACGGGCATAGTTTTACTGTAGCCGCTAGAGGGCGCTCTCTACTGTACCTGTAGTGTATTAAAATGACCGAAAGTGCAATTTTTTGCTTTTTGAATAAAAAAACTGATTCTTCGCACTTTTCAACAGAAAAAAGCTCTCTTGTGAATTTTCGTTATAGTTAGCCGTTTTTGAGATATTTCGATGTTTAAGGTTATAATTTATATTAATTATATATTAATAATAATTTTTTTTATTCAAAAAGCATAAAATTGCACTAAGAAAAATTTTTCGGTCATTTTAATACACTACAGGTACAGTAGAGAGCGCCCTCTAGCGGCTACAGTAAAACTATGCCCATGGTCCGTTTTGTCGTACCAAAAAACCCTTGTATACCAATTTTCACTGTTATGTATACATCAAATATTGTTCGTAATATTTTAAAAAAACTATTTTAGAAAGTAAATTTAAACACCCTGTATTTCGGAAGCCACACATTATTCGACATATGTTTATATAGACTTTATGCATTAATTTTAAAAGTTCTATCGAATCTTAAAGTTATGCAACAATAAACTGAAATACCCTGTATATGTTAAAGCACAAACAGTACAAACTATCATAAACCTAAATACCGAATCATCGCGCCTACATAAAAATGTACCAGTTATTACTAATAACACCGGAAACTTTAACTTGGGAGCCTGTTCAGTAGAGCCTGGGATAACTTTCGAGGCCGATCCGTCTCCAACTACTTGCTCAAATAGATCAGGAACTCAATTCATACTCCCTTGGAGCGCTTAGCTTGATGCCCATTCACTCTCTTACGCACGAGCTGTTACGTCAAGATAGTAAATTCAATAGTCCAGTACAAATAGGTAGTTTTGAAATAATACAAAACAAACTCCCTATTCCAGGTTTCACACATCCAAACAGTGATGCCAGATCAGCTGTTAAATCAGTTTTCTCATTCGCCTCTTCGAAAGCATCGACTATAAATTGTACATTTACTGTACGTTATCACTAATTATCACGTCGTCGGTGACAACTACTGCTTTGCTACCCACTGAAAGAGTCCATTACATAACTAGTTTGAGAACTATCTCATTACTGGGCCACATCAAGGGCCTTCCCAAACAAGGTAATATGGTTTTTTTACTATTAACATTATATACCACAAAATATTCAGTTTTACATCACGATCATAACGTTCCTAACACATTTTAAATTACTTTAAAAAATCTAGTTACCTGGTGTCAAACTGACAGACTCAAATATGGTTCCCGCAAATAATGCATACGTTTAGTGAACAGCGCGCGGTAATTCCCCTTCTCGCTTTAGAACCGAGTAGGGGAATTACCGCGCGGTGTTCACTTGTCTAAATTTCCTCTATCAGTGTATTAGTGGTGATTTCTAGGGTTGGTAGTAAAGAAAATATACTGAGTGACACCTTGTACCTGTAGATGTGTTTAAACTGAAATGCGTTACAGATATCACGTTCAAAATATATCTACTACAGATTTTCTTTCAGGACATTTCTATTAGAGGATCTCCTAAATTAGAAGTTGGCCGTGCTCGGTCTTGCGTTTACGTTAGGTCTATCAAAAATAACAAAAACTTGTGAAACGCCCTGAATTCCGGCAGCACTGCCTAGCTGTCCCTTAGGCATATTTTAATTAAGAAATTCCCTAGCTAGTCCATTGCATTTTTCCGAGCTAGAGCCTCCCGAAATTAATGCATCGGCCCAACATGGCCATAAATTTTATACGATGATTCATTTGTCTTCAGGATGTGGGCGCCGTACGCACACGCACATTTCGAAAAACCCATACACGGAATACAATAGATGAGCAATAATCGGGGTTGGCCATGCCCGACTGCCTTTTGTTCTGCGGTAGGTGACGTCATTGTAATCAGTATCGATGTCGGTCAGATGGTCGTCGCATGTGTTGATTATTGAAGTGCGGCGTTTTGGTTAGTTTTTCGATTACCAAGCCTCTAACGATTTTTTATGATTCTGGAGGAAAACCATGTCGCTCATTTGCGTCTGATTGTCTCTACAATGATACTTCGCCTGTTTATAACCTAGCAAGTAATGCAATGTCTTTATTCCATGATTAACAGTACAACGTAAGATTAAAAGAAGTTGCGTATGATGGAGTCTACCCAATGCCCAATCTACGCAACCAATGTCATTAATTATTTAGTTTATTATATTGTCCCAAAAATCAATGAAAATCGTAAAACAATATGTGTATTCGTAGATTTGGCTACGGCTTTTGATACGACGTCAGTAATGGAATGCTTCCAACAGTACTGGAACGTGTGGGTCTCAGGGGACCTACACATTCACTGATAAAGACCTACTTGTCTCACAGAGCCCAATCTACAGGGTGGCGCATCGAAAACGAAACACGAGTTTTTTTTTTGGAAAAAACGCTCAGACACGTCGATTTCGTTTTCGAGGGGGACACAAGTTTGGCAAAAAATCACGTTAACACGTGCAGCCCCCTAAGCAAGGGTGGCACCACCCCCAGAATCTTAAATGGAAAGGGGGGTCGAGTGATACCTTATTTTAAAGGTCTTTCAATTCCCTTTATAATGATATAAAATTAATGGCAAGTAAATGTTGAAAATGGCCACCATGACTCTCCATGCAATAATAAAGATTTTGGTCAAAAGGCACTCATTCACACACATCTTATAAAGCAAATTAACATTAATTTTTCAGGTAGATCCACACCCTTAAATGTTCGCATATTATTAAGGAACACCGTGTATATCAACTACTCAAAAAAAATTAAGGGAAATTAAGGAAATACCATTACATTATCTGTGCGATCACTGCTTACCGAGATATCAGTGATTGGATGATGAAAGGATCATTTTTCATCGGCGCCAAATGGTAAAAGGCACAAATTTTGCAACAAAAATCCTCAAGCTGTCTGTTAGAATTGTCATTGTAAAAACCGTTGCCCCTAACATTTTTCTGCTAAAAAAACCTGTAAACTAGAAACTCAAAGCTTCAAAATAGACCGAAATACACCCTGCCAAAAATCACCGAAAAATTTGGACGGAATTTTTTTAATAGTTTTCTGCTAGCCCTTAGCACAAACATGAACCATTGATCGTTGATTGATAACCGACACCAATTGAGCCCCGCTATCCCGCCTCGATGCTCATTTTCCGATACAGCTGAAGTACAACGCACCCAAAACACCGGCTGTTATCGCCCGATCAAAGTTCAACGTCCTTTTTCGTGCAAGCGCTGCCGAGCATCGCGAAAGAAATCAAAACAGCCATGAGCGGCCAATGGCGGTCGTGTGCAAGACACCTTGCGCTCACTTTCATCGTCTTGGTCCGCAGGGCACAAATCGGCCGCGTACGGTGGCCGATTCGGGCACATCTGCGCGCTTTTTACGTTCTGACAGCTGCAAATCACATCTGGCGCTGCAAGGAGTGTGTGCTGACGCCCGCGGGCTCCGCCTTTTCCTACGTATGTGTCGAGCAACAAGGGAATATATAGAGAAACTGATCGGCTGGAACGACAGCTATACAACTAGTTCGCATAAAGAAACATTACGAAGTAAAGAGGAAAACATAATGCGACAATTTAAAAAAATGGCTTTACTTCCTATGGGGCCGTTCAAGTATTACGTGAGCACTATGGGGGGGGCGGAGGGGTCTTTGCTTTGCTTATTTTGGATGACATGGGGGCTGGGGAGTCTAGATGATGATTACGTCATCGGTAGTTTTTGTCTTTGCTTAAAAAACGAAACGCATTTAATATTATCCTGACATTGTTGCCCATATCGAATTGTTCACGTACTGCCCTTGTAGTAAAAATGAAATGGTACAGGGTGGTACTTCGATGGATTTGTGGTTTACACGTTTATCGTTATATTTCTAATATTATCATCTCGTTCGTATCCTACAATAGTCTGATTTTTGGTGGTTTTATGGAAAAAACTTGAAAATTCTTTGGTGTTCAAAAACTTAACCTGTAATTTAGGGCTAAACAGGGGGTAATTGTTCAAACCTCAGCTCTAAAATAACATGATGAAAATAATAAAAAAAAATTCAACCTTATTTTACGCAAATAAAAAATTGAAAACTGAAATTCCTGGCACGACCCTACCCTCATTCAGTAACCCCCTTTACACGTTTCTACCAAATGTTTGACCAAATGGAATTTCCCCCGGGTTTTAGTTCAATTTTGGTCTGGATTATTAGCTTTCTGCTTGTGTATAAAAACATTTCTTCAAAACCTTTCTATCTGACTCATTTTGCATCTAACCACACCTCCTGATGGTAGGTTGGATTCTGTTCCTAACTTCTATGCTGCGATGAACTTCTTTGAAACTCACACACCGCCTTAGGTATGCAATGGAACTTGAAAACAACGAAAAATAAAAATAAAAATTAAACTCTCCAAGTGTCAATTAAGCAGACGAAAAGACATACCACGTTCAGTCTCAATTATTCTTTTGAAGTCGTTCCGCATATTTTCAGACACACAAGGAGAAGCATAAATATTTCGGCGGATTTTTAAATAGCCTCATCAATCCATTTAGTTCAAACATATTTTTCATGCAGATAAATGATAGGTGTTGCTGTCATTTACTGAGCGTATGAGTGAATTAATTAATTAATATTTCAAAGGTTAGAAATAGTTTATTAGAAAATATCTAGAAACGTAGCAATAATCATGACGTAAGGGACAAGTAGCGAAAGATTATTAAAAAAAGATTATTCGCAAACGCTCATTTTGTCGATTGCAAACGGAGAAATTCTAAAGTCTTCTTTGAACCATTAACACAAAAGGTCTAAGAATACATAATTAGAAATAATGGCAATGGGGCCAGTTCGTCTCTGATGAACCGAATGAGTTCTCAAAGAGTCATAAAAAATATAATTAAGTAATGTTGTTCAGGAATGATTTTATAAAAACCAGGAGGCCTGTAAATCAACTTTTAAGAAACAAGTTTTTATTTTATTTTACATAACATGTCAATTTTAACTCAAAGTTAGTACCATGACAGGGACAAAAAGGCTTTGTAGGTTCTGCAGGCAAAAACGAAAAAAATTAAATTGTATAAATTTCGTTTCGGATTCCTGTTCGTTTTATGAAAAATTTTATCGGGTACAAGTTTGAGGCTGGGGTCGATTGATAAGAATATTCTCAATGCTCGCGCGAGCGCAACGAAAGTAGATCGAACCTGTCGCGAGCTGGCCGCTGCCAACTATTAATTTGACTGACTTGATCCACTTATATCCATTACATATTCGTAGTAAAAGTTTTCTCTATAGGGACCAAATTATGTCGAACGTAATGTGTGATTAAAGCGCTGCTTGGGAAATGGGAGTTGACGTTCTTTTTTTTATGTGAATTCTTGTATCGGACGGTTTGCCCAGTTATTTTGAGAAACCAAGTAAATGCAAAATTTATCACTTCATTTGTCCAAAAATGAAATGTTACTCCGCTATATCCCACTGCCTCACTTCTATGTAATTGGCCATTTCCCGCGACCGGAAATAATCAAAAGCCATCTCCGTATGTTCATATAAATGTCACATTTATCATCTAGACAAAAGCACAATTTCCATCACCACCACCGTCATCCATGTACCTTTCAGCCGTAGACCCCTATCGGTCATACGCACACGTTTCAACCCTTTGTGTACAGATATCGCCCTTAATAATTGTTAGATACATTTCGTAATTAAACTCTTATTATGATCGCCCTGCATGATATTCAGGGTCAGCTTAATATAGGATGTGGGGTTAGAAATTATTAAGGAAATTTAGTCACTAAATTTGAGATACAGAAAATGTAACAACGGAATCATGTCATTGATGGTGTCTGAAAAGTGTCCCTTAACGGGAAACGCAAAGAAATTTGCTGGGTAATTTTTTTGTAATCATCAAAATTGGAAAATAACGTTAAATAGTTATGCTTTATTTTTACGAGAGGCCTGAAAAACGTTGTAGGGGATGAAGAGACCTTGAAAATGAGACCAAATAAGACCAATTTGCTGGTACGGATAATTTCTTACAAAAAAAACGTACAAAATATGTATACTTAAAATTGTGAATTAGACCATAAGATCCATTTAGCGTAAAAGTCACTAACACTGGCGGATACAGCCGCAATATTTTCTTCAGTCCTCACTCTACGTCTGCGTGTTGGTGGTTTAATGTTCAATAATGTAAACTGGGTTCGAAATTTAGTCACAAGCTTCCGAATAGCTCCCTCAGTAGGCCGACCAAATTGCCCATAAATTGGAAGCAGTGCTCGATGCACTCTCTTAACCGAGCATGAATTTTGATAGTAAAATTCAATAATTTGCAAGCGTTGTTCGTTCGTAAGTCGATTCATGATTAATTTATAGACCAAACTGAACAAGTTTGACAATGACATAAGACACGATTCACGCGTCATCTGTCAAAAACAGTGTTGCCAAAAAGATACTAGCAAAAAAATCACCCATTACTTCGAATACTATGGTAACGCTTGCTGCATTTCGTCATAGTGGGTAGCATCAACGAGTTTATCAACCTATCGTCTGGTACTCGTAACTTAGGTACCTAATAGTGATGTAACTAATTATATCCCCTTACAGCCGCCATTACAATCTCTCGTTCGAACAACAAGACAGACATTCATCACATCCAACCGAGCAAGTCTTAATGAAATTTCCTCATCCTGGTCGAATTTACTTCCGGTTGCTTAACTACGCCAACAGTATACAGATTAAAAGAGTAGAATCACTCGCGAAAACACCTTTTATATGTACACCTCCTAAAAGATGCAGAAAACCTTCTCAATCTCGAACTTTCTATCACTATTAAAAATAAATTTCGGGTTTAGGGCCTTTATTCCTCAATTTCTCGTAAATTTACGCTTCGAAAATTACGATTCATATAAAGGGTGGATATGCGATCAATCGCCAAAATATTTATACAGGGTGACTTTGAAGTTGAGTCATTAATGATTGTAGAAGGAAGATAAACCAAAATATGTGTGTAAAAATAAAAAAAATGTTACCTTGTTTTATAAAGTATCCTCCCGACAAGTATTTCACTGCGGACCTGTATTTGATCGTGCGGTCTTGGAGCACCGGCATGCCCTCCCCTGTGAGGTCTTAAGTCACCTGATTCACGAGCCCTCTGTACTACATTAACAAAGGCACGAGGGGTTGGTTGCACTCGATTGGGAAACCGATCCGCATAAATTCGTGATGCCGCGGCAGCATTTTGTAAACAACAACTTCGAACCCTGTATATGTATCTAGCGCGGTAAGTGAGTGTTTATTAGGGCTTGTAAAACTCCACACGCTATCGTGCCAAGGAACATTACAGATAGGTAACGTTTTGATTTTAATGCAGTAATTAAAAAAGGAAGGAACAAACTTGTTTCGCCTCCAAGAGACCCTACTCTCTCTGGCTCTGTATACTTTGCTGCTGGAATAGACGACTGGATGTCGCTTTCGAGCGACTGAACTTTTCTTTTCGTGTGCTAATGGCGGGGTATCGAATGACGTCTCGTTGGGGTTGCAGCCATTGTCTTCCTGCCCTTAAGGTTGCCTCTTAATTGCAATTGCGGGCGAGTCCCGTTTCGCCTAATGTTTATGTTGGCATTTCGTTGCAGTTTGTTTCTGCCGGAACGCTGTTTTTAACCGAATTTAATGTCACTAGTCGTGGACAATAAGAATGGACTCAGTTCGCGATAAAAAACCAAACCAAAGGAGGTGATAGACGGTTATTTCCTTTCTTAAAAAAACATACATATTCTTATCGGATCGTGCACAGGTTTTGACTTATCGCCTTTTTTAAAATTCTGTAGAAAATCGCTACTTTTAAGACTGTACTACATATTTGTTTCTGAAGTTATCTTTTGTTATTTCTTCTGATTACTTAAAAGGTATTTTGCAAGGCGATAATATTCAGAATTTTTTCATAACTATGGACATTTCACCTGCCAACTATTTTTTTCTGCAGGCCTTTTTGAGTCAAGAAAGAGTTTTTAATTGAAGCATTTTATACATCCAAACAGCTTAGCGACTTGAATGTAGCATTTGCCAAATTCAATGTCGATATAAAATCGCCCGATATACTGCGACCTAGAATATTTAATAACGATATTAGGGAATGCTCAATATTATTCAGTTTAAAACAAATTTAAAAGAATTCCTTGTATCTAAATGTTATTATGCTTCTCAGGATTTGTTTGTTTATAAATGTCACCTTGTTTGTTTTGTAACTGGAATATATTTTCACTCAGCTTTTTTTCAATAACACATCTTTCAAGAGCTTATCCTGTCAAGCTGATTGAGAAATAGCAAAATACAACTACAAAAATAGTACAGTCTGAAAAATAGCGATTTTGTACAAATTCTTAAAAATGGCGTTACCCCAAAAACAGTGCAAAATTGGGTAAGGTCATGTATAGTTTTTCTGATTGAAAATGATCACCCATGTCACCACCCTTTAGTCTGGTCCACCTTGTATACCAAATTCTCATACGATAATGCGTTTTCCTACTATAAATCCAGACAACAAATATTTTGAGTAGAGAAAATGATGAAAACAAGTTCATTATTGCCATATTTAAGGAAAAAAGTACAAATTTATAAGACTAACAATTTAATCCAAAAAATCGTCATTTTTGACAACACTTATTACTAGTAAATGAAGGTTTAATTTTCGTGTGACAAATTCTCGTTCCCTCCTCGTACACATACCCTTTAAGTGTCTGCATATCGTCTCCACGCCTTACAAATGAAATTACGTCCAAGGAGACGAAACACAGCCGGGTCGGGCACATTTCAATACGCTTTAGAAAAGTATTTTGCATTCGTTTTCGTCTCAGACGGTGAAGCCAGTGGCTTGCCATGACTATACGCAGAAAAAGATCAAGAAGATTGAGTATATACCACACAAACAGACTTTGAATATGCATCGTAAACATATGGATCGAATTTATTAGGAAACAATGGTAAACAGTAAACAGTGCTAGGACCAAAATGGGTCCTTGGGGAACCGCCGCGTATATATATATCAACTTGTACAGTTTATTATTTCTGCCTTGACATAAGACTATAAAGTAGAATGAGTATCAGTAGAAAACTTAAAAAATCAACTCTCGAGTATGCACCATGTCAGCTTTCATACGTTCTGGTATATTTTTTATTCGCCGACCATGGAAACCGTTACAGAATTATATAATTGAATTTTCGTATGCCTTGGTATAATCCACGACCTCGATAACCATCCACCTGCAGCACCGTCTGCGTTGCTGAATTCGGGTCGGACCCTCCGCAGGTAAAAGGTATCACGTGTTCCTGGGTAGCTGGTGTTGTTGGAGTCACATACCTAAATATTATGGGAAATATATACTAGATATCCTGTCTGAGGCGAGTGATACGATACGAAGAGTTGAGTGATTAAAAATATCTGAATAATAAAACGTCTTCCACTGATGCCAAAGATGCAACATTTTTCAACCACTAAATTTTTTTCTGACAAAATAAGAAACAACCAAATAACAACACGAATGAGCGAACCGACTCCCTTTGGATTCTGCAACCTTACAGAAGCACCATTTCACACCAAAATCGATTTAAAGATGGATATAACAAAATGGACGTTTTCAGGAAGATACAGCTTGATCTTTGGTAATCTCAGCCCCCTAAAAAACCACCATTGCCAGCGCTAATGTATTGAGACGTGCTAGAATGGAAGAATGCCTCGTCTGGAGGACGCGAAATTGAATCTCCTCGACCTAGCCTGATTCTGGATTCGATTTAGCGCTTGCCTTGGTATCAAATAAAAGTCTGTTGGGGAAGTAAATAAGATTTTATTCGCCAATTATGCATTGTTTTGATTCGATTTTTCTGGAGAACGACCGAATTAATGGTATTACCTCTTATAGTTATATACCTACAGGGTGTTGGAGCATAAAATATGTTAAAAATTCCACTACACCATCATCCTTAATTGCGAATTTGAATCTGTCTGTCTTTCACTTCTTGTTCATTTGTAGTAGCTGTGTGTGGTGTCTAAAAAGATACTTGAGCCATGTGCTCTCTGATGTGATGTAACATTTGCTTAGGAGATATATTAACGAACTATTTCAAACGAACAATTCTTACGACTGAACTAGTTCAACATTGTTCACGAACGACTGTTATTAGAGGATCCCTATGAACCAAACGAACTAGTCGTGAATGAAAGAACGAGATAGGAGACCGGACCCCAACCTAGGCAACCGAGTAAGCATCACGTTGTATAGCTGGCTGCCTGGATACGATCGTGGTTTAGTTCAACGAAGTTATTAAAAAAGATAATTACAAATGCTGTTGGTCGCAAAGGCTGGAAGAAATAAACATTTGCTAAATTCTATACAACATGTCACCCGTTGAAGCTAATGAAGAAATTAAATGAAATATCTATATCTACAAATTTCTAGTCAAAAAATATTATTGTTTGCTCTTTATTGGCCTATTGCTTCTTGCCTTGCCCTGCCTCCAAAAAAAGCCGCTATAAGATACATAAGATACAAGTCCCAGAAGCCGATAAATGAATGAATGCATTGCGTAGTTGTGCCATTCCTCAATAGGTGGCGTTCACAGCGGAAACGCGCGGAGTGCACTAGCGACTAGCTAGTAGACAAGTGGCAATCAGATAGCTATAATTCAAAGTGACCAATGGGTTTAGAAGGCATTTTTCTATAAATACCGTTTAGAAAATTCTCCAGAAACTGTATCCAATCCAATACTAGGCAGTCTGATAAGTACCTGAAAATTCTAAGAGATGGAATTAGTATTCACTAATGCGAACCATTTTTGTCGAGCCTGATCCTTCAAATGACACCTGTCAAAACTTCAGCCATTCATGTTTACACATTTACAAGTTACAGCACTGAGAAGCGACTAACCTCAGAGTTTTTTTTAATATGGAAAAATCCGAGTTTCGAGTTTTGATCAAACACTACTACCTACGCAAGAAAACGATATCCGAGACCAAGGCCAAGCTGGATAAGTATTACCCGGACTCTGCACCGTCGATTGGAACGATTCATAAGTGGTTTACGGAGTTTCGTTGTGGCCGTACAAGCACAGTTGATGCTGAACGATCTGGGCGCCCAAAAGAGGTCACTACACCAGAAAACGTCGAAAAAATCCATGATATGATGTTGAATGATCCCAAAGTGAAATTGAGAGAGGTAGCTAATGCTGTAGGCATGTCATTGGAATGCGTAGGCAATATCGTCCATTCAGTTTTGGGCATGAAGAAGCTCTGCGCGCGATGGGTGCCGCGTTTGCTCACAGTGGACCAAAAACGAATTCGTGTGACGACTTCCCAGCAGAATTTGGCATTATTTTCGCGTAAGCCGACCGAGTTTTTGCGACGATTTGTAACCATGGATGAAACCTGGATCCATTACTATACTCCTGAGTCAACGCAACAGGCAAAACAGTGGGTTCCACCGGGCCGAAGTGCTCCGAAGCGTCCAAAAACGCAACAATGGGCCGGAAAGGTTATGGCCTCCGTATTTTGGGATGCTCATGGCATAATATTCGTGGACTATCTTGGAAAAGGTAAAACCATAACCGGAGCATATTATTCATCATTATTGGACCGATTGAAAATCGAAATCGCCGAAAAACGACCGCATTTGAAGAAGAAAAAACCGCTTTATCATCACGACAATGCGCCTGTTCATTCATGCTTAGTTGCACAAGCAAAATTGCACGAAATCGGCTTCGAATTGGTTCCTCATCCACCGTATTCACCAGACCTGGCCCCCAGCGACTATTACTTATTCCCTAACCTGAAGAGATGGCTCATCGGTAAGCGTTTTTACTCAAATGAGGAGCTCATAGCTGAAACTGAAGCGTATTTTGGAGACCTTCCGATCGAGTACTTTTCGGACGGTATCAAAAAGTTAGAAAATCGTTGGATTCGCTGTATCGACCTAAAAGGAGAGTATGTTGAAAAATAAACCCGACTTTGGCCAAAAAAACGTCTCCGTGTTTCATTTTTCAGGGACTTATCAGACTGCCTAGTAACTCGCAGTAAAGTGCAACAACATCTACCAGACGTGGCTCGCAATCCAAACAGCGATTCAAGCACCCTACAGCACACTTTTCTTACGCGTCCATCTCCTGATCAAACAGTCTTTCCACCCTAAGATAGCACCTCTCCCCTCGTCGTAACAACCCCCCGCTAAGCGTGAGTCATCCCAATACGGTTGCATCCTTTGTAGAGGAAGTTCAGCAACCCTCCATAGCCGAGTCTAACGAGGTCGTAATGGGCGTTTTGATGAATGGCAACGATTTGAGGCGGGACGAAGAATATTTGACATTTTACAGATACGGCGTCACGGAGACGTATGCGGAATGAAAGTACCTCATTTTGTCGACGGATATGAGCTAATATTTTTTTATACCGAAGCTTTGTACCTCTGGCAGATTGATTCACAACCCAGCGACAAAGGAGCGGTCGAATCGACCAGTTCTGAGGGATCTGAGGAACAAAAAACAATTTGTTTAGTTGCCCCTTGCCCATGAGGCTCGTGATAGTCAAAGTTCAAAAAAGAAAAGTTAAAAATGAAAAAACTGGCTGTGAAGTTCGGTTGCACATTGCACGCAAAGCCACAAGTAAGTAAAATGTGACAATATTGACAGTTGACAGCAAGCACTAGTTCAAAGCTAGCAAACGAAAAGAACAGTGTAATACTAGTTTTACCAAAAGAAAATGCTAGTCCAAGTTTTTGGTAAATATTGCAAATTTTTGAACGATGTCTTTCCTCTTGATTCGCCAAGTAGTCTTTCAGCACTCACACCCAAGCGTATTTCATATGTTTTGCTTCATCATTCCACTGATTTGTGTGTTTCCCACATCATTTGGAGCAAAGTTAGACAAACTATAGCATCTGTTAGAGATCTACAATGATTTTCAGAGGTTCTACCTTCTCTTATTTATCACTATCATCATATTCTAATTCTCTAATACGATCCACATTGATGGCCCCCAAAACGGATCCCTGTGGAACTTCCATGTTTATGAATATTGAATATCTGGAATCTTCATCATCTCTATGCATTCAAGAATTCTATCTAGTAATTCATACCGAGTGGAAAAATATTCTAATTATCTAATACGATCCACATGGATGGCCCCCAAAACGGATCACTGTGGAACTTCCATGTTTATCAATATTGAATATCTAGAATCTTCATCATCTTTATGCATTCAAGAATTCTATCTAGTAATTCATACCGAGTGGAAAAATATTCTAATTATCTAATACAATCCACATTGATGGCCCCCAAAACGGATCACTGTGGAACTTCCATGTTTATCAATATTGAATATCTAGAATCTTCATCATCTTTATGCATTCAAGAATTCTATCTAGTAATTCATACCGAGTGGAAAAATATTCTAATTATCTAATACAATCCACATTGGTGGCACCCAAAACGGATCACTGTGGAACTTCCATGTTTATCAATATTGAATATCTAGAATCTTCATCATCTTTATACATTCAAGAATTCTATCTAGTAATTCATACCGAGTGGAAAAATATTCTAATTATCTAATACGACCCACATGGATGGCCCCCAAAACGGATCCCTGTGGAACTTTCATGTTTATGAATATTGTATATCTGGAATCTTCATCATCTCTATGCATTCAAGAATTCTATCTAGTAATTCATACCGAGTGGAAAAATATTCTGATAATCTAATACGATCCACATTGATGGCCCCCAAAACGGATCCCTGTGGAACTTTCATGTTTATGAATATTGTATATCTGGAATCTTCATCATCTCTATACATTCAAGAATTCTATCTAGTAATTCATTCCGAGTGGAAAAATATTCTAATTATCTAAGACGATCCACATTGATGGCCCCCAAAACGGAATCCTGTGGAACTTCCATGTTTATGAATATTGAATATCTGGAATCTTCATCATCTCTATGCATTCAAGAATTCTATCTAGTAATTTATACCGAGTGGAAAAATATTCTAATTACCTAATACGATCCACATTGATGGCCCCCAAAACGGATCCCTGTGGAACTTTCATGTTTATGAATATTGAATATCTGGAATCTTCATCATCTCTATGCATTCAAGAATTCTATCTAGTAATTCATACCGAGTGGAAAAATATTCTAATTATCTAATACGATCCACATTGATGGCCCCCAAAACGGATCCTTGTGGAACTTTCATGTTTATGAATATTGTATATCTGGAACCTTCGTCATCTTTATGCATTCAAGAATTCTATCTAGTAATTCAAACCGAGTGGAAAAATATTCTAATTATCTAAGACGATCCACATTGATGGCCCCCAAAACGGAACCCTGTGGAACTTCCATGTTTATGAATATTGAATATCTGGAATCTTCACCATCTCTATGCATTCAAGAATTCTATCTAGTAATTCATACCGAGTGGAAAAATATTCTAATTATCTAATACGATCCACATTGATGGCCCCCAAAACGGATCCCTGTGGAACTTTCATGTTCATGAATATTGTATATCTGGAATCTTCATCATCTTTATGCATTCAAGAATTCTATCTAGTAATTCATACCGAGTGGAAAAAAAGGCTTGGAAGAAGGCGGACTTAATCAATTTAACGAAATGAATTACTATAAAGAAATTAACCCAGTAACCCGAATTTCTCTTTTTATATGCACGTTAGCTGCACTGAATGCTTAACAGCTTTAACATTCTGAACCTTGAATCGTTTTGCTTAAACAGAATACCGAAAGCGAAAATATTAATTTAATCATGTGTGTTCAAGCGGTTTCACTTTTAACGATCGCAGCTTAGACAGAATCAAAACAGTGTTTTTTTAACATAAGTTGTTTACCATAAAATTGACAAGAAATAGACTTGACAATTAATGCAGACATAGGAGCATGTATCGGATAAAGACACACACACTAAAAAATATACAGGGTGGCGCATCGAAAACGAACGAGACGCAATTACTGGCAGCTCAGTTTTTTTGGAAAAACGCTCAGACCCGTCGATTTTGTTTTCGAGGGAGACATAAGTTTGGCAAAAAAGCACTTTGACACGTGCAGCCCCCTGGGGGTGACACCAACCCTAAAATCTTAAAGGGAAAGGGGGGTCGAGTGATACCTTATTCTAATTTATGTAATAAAGCGTTACAAGTTATTTTAGCAACAAAGTTTGGTCAAATCAATCGCAAACTATGTACTAAATTTCTATTTGAAATAAGTACGAGATACTTCCTTATCTTTCTTCAAGAAATAACTTTTTTGCCACAATAGCTATTTTCAATAACAAAATGATAAACAAACCATGGGCGTAGTGAAGAAAAGCATTCACTTATTAAGTAAATTCTTTTAGTCAAATTTCTTCTGAAAGTAGTACAACCTAATCTGATGTACCTATTAAAGTCTACTTTAAGCTTCAAATCAATAAATCTTCAAAACTACTGAACTGATGCTCATGTATTTTACGTCATTATAAAGGGAATTGAAAGACCTTTAAAATAAGGTATCACTCGACCCCCCTTTCCATTTAAGATTTTGGG
This sequence comes from Acanthoscelides obtectus, assembly GCA_963669975.1. Taxonomy (NCBI): domain Eukaryota; kingdom Metazoa; phylum Arthropoda; class Insecta; order Coleoptera; family Chrysomelidae; genus Acanthoscelides; species Acanthoscelides obtectus. The sequence continues at coordinate 3,296,102 of CAVLJG010000008.1, read as the reverse complement.
GGTGGTGTCATCCCCGCTTAGGGGGTGCACGTGCTAACGTCATTTTTTGCCAAACAAAATCGACGGGTCTGACGGGTTTTTCAAAAAAAACTGAGCTTCCAGTAAATGCGTCTGTTTCGTTTTCGATGTATAAGTCATGACAGGCAAGATGAAATCTTCGATTCGTTGTGAAAAAATAACCAGAATTGCTGAAGGCTCAACAGATAGTAGAGGAATTTTGCACCTAATCCTAAGACGGACTTTATTCAAGAATGCTTTGGGAAAGTCACAAGACATTCCTTTCAACTCGATAGTTTTCAGTAAAATATTACATCCGAAACTTTATGACTATGTTTATGTGTGTCACCGACTACATTTCCGGAATTGCTTCCTAGAAACTGGAACAAACATCGAAGAAATCCATAATCCTAAACAATATCTCAGATCGTAAATCAAATTATTGGAATTGATTTTCCTGGCCAAATCCGATAACGTCCAAAGCAGTTGAAAACAGTATCCAGAGTACGAAAAGTAAAGTCACTAGATTATCGACAAACATCAAAAAAGGGAAACCTCTGCTGCAAGCAAACTTATTGCTTATTGAGAAAATCCGCAGTCAGGATTTATAATCAGATCTTAAAAACTGTGTGGCACTGTGGTTGTCGACTATGGGGCTGTTTCAAGAATTCGAACATACAAATTATTCAAACAGTCCAAAATAAGGTTCTCAGGAAGATAGTCAATGTCCCTTGATATGCCCTTAATAGAGCGATTTTAATATACCTCAATATTATGGTCAAGCACAAAAAAGGCTGCATCAACACTCCAATACAGATGCCGTTCGAGTTTGTGTTTGGTTTTAAAACAAATCCTGTACGCGAATTCTTAGGCTGTCCTGATTTATTGAACATACAGGGTTTGTTCGAAAAGTAATAGGACTGAGACGATTTAAAAAAAAATATTGAGCCAATCGTTACAATTCTTTAAAAACTTTCTAAATAGGCTCCTTCTGCGTCGATGCAGCGCTGCCAGCGCGATTTCCAAGCATTGAAGGCGTCACGGAAGGCATTCTCCGGAATAGCCTTGAGAGCCGCGGTGCATGCTGCTTGGATCCCCTCTGTCGTCTCCAAATGCTTGCCGCTTGCCTTTCATCGGCCTTTTCAGGCGAGGAAACAAAAAAAGTCCGGGGGGGGGCACATCTGGGCTGTAGGGCGGCTGCGGAAGCGTTGGGATGCCGGCCTTGGTCAGGTAGCTGTTCACAACAAAGGCGGTGTGAGCCGAAGCGTTGTCGTGGTGCAACTTTCAGTCGGCTGCGATATCTTGTAGGACCCGACTGACCCTTCGTTTGAGTCTCCTGAGCACTTCCACGTGAAACTTGGCGTTGACGGTTTGCCCAGGAGGAACAAATTCATGGTGGACGATGCCTTTGATGTCAAAAAAGACAATGAGCACCGTTTTCACTTTGGATTTGCTCATTCTTCCCTTTTTTGGGCGAGGAGACGCCGTCGTGTGCCACTCGGAAGATTGCCTCTTTGTCTCGGGATCATACTCAAAGATCCACGACTAGTCACCTGTGATTACGTTATTCAAAAATTGGGGGTCACTTTCACACATGTTCAAATTTTCTTGGCGCACTTCCACTCGCCGCAATTTCTGGTCGTCAGTGAGCACTTTTGGGACCATCTTCGCGCACACCTTGCGCATGTCCTATTACTTTCCGGACAAACCCTGTATTATGGGCTGACTGAGTCTAGATTTTCTTATGACATTTGTTTGTGGGGTAGCTCATCTCACGCAAACGAAGTATTTGCTTCTCAAGAAAGATCATACAGTACCACCAGAGACTATTGACTAGAAATACTCACTTACGTATTGTCGTATATACTACCAGATAGATAAATCCAGAAACAAACGTGAAGATCGATCAGTGCTTTTATAGTGTTGAAGAGCTTTTCTCTTATATGCGTTTTTAATGTTTCAAGTGTAGAAAATTTTATTTATCACCTGTTTGTATCACTGTTGTTTCACTGTTATTTTTTCTCTAGTTTTGAGTTTTGCTGATAATACCTGTATGTATTGTAGCCTCAACAGGAAAACAAAAGAATTTGAATTTGAAGACATCAAAATTTTTCTTATTTTACGCCGGGGTGCCAGAAAATGGCTCAGTGAACCTACTATCAATATTCCGTATACTTCGAAAAATACTTCGCTTTCCTGAAATGTCACTAGATAAAAATAGTTTCGTGTGGCACGTTCGACATAGTCCGCATTTAGGCAATAAAAAATGTCGATTGCTAAACGGATTGTGGGCAGTAGCATAGCACGCCAACCTAAAAATAGATCTCGATAGAAACACATGGTTCAGAGTAGTCCATCAGGCATGTAGGAAGGAAAAACAATTGAATCAATCTAGATGACAGATAGCGGAAGCGAGTGCGCTGTTTTAAGGTGATGGGGCTAATGGAATATATGTTGGTAAATATCAGGACACGAACAGCTGTTTTGTGCTTGGTCTCAACGAACGAAAGCTTAGCAATATACGCTATCTAGAGTATACGGTCTGTCGACATAAGACAGCACAAAGTGCCATCTATTACCGCAATTGACCACAGCGACAGTGAATATCAAGCTGTGTATTGTGCTGAAACATGTTCTTCTCCGCTCATTTGTTCTTGTTATTTTATGGATACATCATCACCTTCCGCGGTGTTCCTTCTATTTCTTGTTCAAGTTCCATTATTTGATTCATCAATTGCTCAATTTGGTCAACATGTCGGCTGATTTCTTGTTTCAATCCCATGTTATACTTTGGAGAGATCCTGATTATCATCACACTTGTCACATTTTAAGCTTACATAACTATACGAGAGATGTCTTTTAAGTTTTGCATATGGAAATAAAACAACACGGTAGGTAGCTTTAAATGACTTTATTGTTTTTCGAAGTATTCTCCACGAAGATTAATACACATCTGCATGTGCTCGATCATCGTGCATGCCTAAACAAAGTCGAGACTCGTCACTAAAGACAATACTGTTCCATTCCTCATCCCAGAGTGACCGTTGTCTGCACCACTCAAGGCGATTACGTCGGTGTTCTCGAGTTAAAGGGAGGACCCAGTGTGACCGGTATGAAAACAAGCCAAAGCTTCGCATGCCAATAGGTCTTCCGTGTTCTGCAAACCATTCATTTTCAATGGACCTGGTAGTGGAGAAACGGTCCCTTAAGGCCAATAATCTTAGGCGGCGATCTTCACGGTCTGTTGTTCTACGGCGGCGTCCAGTGCCCCTTGCTCTTTGCGTACGGCCTTCTCGAAGTCATGCCTGACAACACCTAACCACAGTGTCTACACTTCTTTGCACTCTAACTGCAATTGCCCGAAAAGAAAGTCCAGCTTCCCGAAGTCCCACTATACGGCCCCTATCAAACTCACTAAGTTGACGAAATCGTACAGGTCTCCGTACTCTAGGCATCGTAACCGATCGTAAAGGATGTCAAGAACCAAAATCCGCCAACGATGATTCTTTACTGCGGCTGAAATATTCATTTTTAGAGCGTTAGTGAATTAAAAAAAAGCAGTATAAAAACCGGAATGTCCAACTGATAAGGCTGAAAATTTGTTCACTTGTTATTTACAGTAAGATAAATACATTCACCAACTTTTATTAAAATAAAACCATTTAAACTGGGTGTTCGGATTTATATGTCACTTAGTATATTTGCAAAACTTAAGACATCCCTCGTAGCAACCAACTTTTTAACCCTCAAAAAAATTGCAAAAATGAGTATCTAAAACATCAGAAAACCAAACATGGTTTTTTTTTTCGTATTTTGCCTCTAGCTTCGCTGCCACTGGACAGATTTTGGCATAGTCACTTTGTGAAAATTTCATCAAAATCCGTACAATATCTTATTTTATATATTATTTATATACGTCAAGAGCTCGCTTCTGCTATAGTGATGGAACCGGTAAATTGCTATGGTTCTAGTAGAAAAAAACTATCTGTTTGAATTTCTGAATAATTCTCGACAATAATACGTGTATGACTACAAATATAATATTGCATATCTCTAAAAATACGTAGAACTATCCATCTTTCCAAACTCCAGCACTATGTTACCATTCCTCAGACTTCGCAGCCATTACTTCCGATATAACATCACTTAAAACAATTGCCTATTGTCTGTGCCCTTATTCAAGGGACTACTTGTCAAGCCCTATAAGGATAAGGACTAAGAAGGGAAGAAGGAAAAAAGTAACGGCAATTCCGCTTGGCTTTAGCATGGAGATCCCCGGGGAGTGTTTGCAAGCGTATGTCTAGAGGCAGTATCCTTAAAATGAAGCATTCGGTGGTATTGCTAATGGAAACTTGGGAAAAGGGGATGAAATTATCAAATTAGTCTAGATTCTGGAGTGCTTCAAGATGCTCAACCCCGATTTTTCATTTTCATTTCATTTGTCAAATTCCATTCAACATTAGAAAAATGTATGGTATTCATCAGCCATTCCAAAAAAATAAAAGCATACAAATATATACAAAATATAAAATAATGTCAGAGCCAGCATGTTATAATTCTATATCACCATATCCGTTGCTATAAATTCAAGTCAAACTAGATATTCTCATGCGGATCCGACATTTATCATAGATTCAAGGTTCAAGTACAGGCAGCATCAGAACTCGATGCCTAATAAATACCATTGTGATCTTGCTAACAAAGGACGCATTATGATGATTTGCATCGACAGTTTCTCGTTATCCTGAATCACTGATAGAGCTGTACGAGTTCGGATTTCATCTGGAATGCCGACAGCACCACATACAGGGTGTTTCGGTGATCCAGAAGAATCTGAAGATATGTATATCGAAATACAAGTCTCGCAGGTCGAAAATGCACGAATAATTCGAACTCATTATTTAGATATTCATCAATTTCTCGTCTAAAATGTGGTGGAAGCCTCAAAGTGTAGGAACCCACTATTAAAAGACTGATTACAAATGATCGAACCAAAGACTCGTACTGCAAACCATACAATAACACAAAAGGTTTGTCATTAGATCAACGATAATAGTAGTACACAAAAAAAGTTTAAAAAAGGTTGTGTAATAACATTCTTATTTTTAAATTTTTAATCTCTTACTATTTCTTTTATTATGCAAGCAATTAAAGTAAATGACTCAGCTTTGAATACACCATGTATGTCCATAACCAAACTCTTTTCTTGTATACTTTTCGAGTTCTTGAACACGTTTTGAACGTTTTAGATATATATTTATATCTTCCAGTTATAAGCCTGATAGGAATTTCGTTCTTCGTTGCAATGATATCTGTTTTCACTCATAAATATTGATTGTATCATCGTGTGTCATGTTCATGTTACGCCATATTCAATTTGATCATATTTTTTATCATAAATTAACGATGATTGCATGCTATTTAACCATTTACATGCAAAGTTTTCGCAATGAAGATGGCCTTGAAGAGAAATCTTGAACTTGCACCGTGTTATCATCAACTTGGTTGGGAACAGTCAAGTGTGAAAACCATGCGGTTTATCATCATCTGGTTAATGTTATTGGCAAGGTTTCATTTAATATTAAACAGCAAATAAGTGTGAAATCTACAGACACATTCCAGAAAATATTATTTATAAAACGTAACAGCCCATATTTATACATTCTGATACTATAAACAAACATATTATTTCCCTAAAATTATTATAGCTTTTATTTAAAAACAAAACTTAAAATACCTTTATAGGGAAATAAGCATCGAAGGAACTTAAATTAAAAGCAAAAAGGTTTGACATTGTTTGAGGAGTACCATCATAAATTCACCTTATACCTCGTAGAATACAATCACCCTGTGCATACTGCATTGAATAAGTTCGTTATAGATAGTTTCTGAGGCTCGAGACTCGTCGTGACTTTTTCGTACTCGCATCAAAGCATAAGATTACCTTATACGTGGGTGTAAAGCATCTCATTTTTCAATCAAGCAAATATGGCCAGATTATGTCAAGGCTTTGCGTTATTGCACATCATGTTTCTATTTGTGTACTATAAATACTCTCGGTTATAAATAGTACTAAAATAACATTGACAGTGATAAAGAGGCGATTCCTTTTAAGGACAAAGTGACAGGTTACAATGATCTATTTGGTTGCGATTAGAAATAAATCTTAAACGGCGCGTAGAGTAACACGAATGTTATCATAATAATGAATCGATATTGTAAGACCACGTGATCGGCCAGCTACCCACTACTTTTGGATTTATTTTAGACACGAATTGGTCATGAAGAACCTTAATTCGTCTCTGCTTAATGAACAAATTTCTGACAGAATCAGATAGTTGACTGATTTGCTATTAGGACGTATTACATACCGAAAAATACGAGAATAGTTCAAGTTTGGAGGTACTCATCATATGACATATAAATCCGAACACCCAGTTTGAATGGTTTTATTTTAATAAAAGTTGGTGAATGTATTTATCTTACTGTAAATAACAAGTGAAAAATTTTTCAGCCTTATCAGTTGGACATTCCGGTTATTATACTGCTTTTTTTTAATTCACTAACGCTCTAAAAATGAATATTTCAGCCGCAGTAAAGAATCAACGTTGGCGGATTTTGGTTCTTGACATCCTTTACGATCGGTTACGATGCCCAGAGTACGGAGACCTGTACGATTTCGCCAACTTAGTGAGTTTGATAGGGGCCGTATAGTGGGACTTCGGGAAGCTGGACTTTCTTTTCGGGCAATTGCAGTTAGAGTGCAAAGAAGTGTAGACACTGTGGTTAGGTGTTGTCAGGCATGGCTTCGAGATGGCCGTACGCAAAGAGCAAGGGGCACAGGACGCCGCCGTAGAACAACAGACCGTGAAGATCGCCGCCTAAGATTATTGGCCTTAAGGGACCGTTTCTCCACTACGAGGTCCATTGCAAATGAATGGTTTGCAGAACACGGAAGACCTATTGGCACGCGAAGTGTTTACCGACGAATGAGAAGTTTTGGCTTGTTTTCATACCGGCCACACTGGGTCCTCCCTTTAACTCGAGAACACCGGCGTAATCGCCTTGAGTGGTGCAGACAACGGTCACTCTGGGATCAGGAATGGAACAGTATTGTCTTTAGTGACGAGTCTCGATTTTGTTTAGGCATGCACGATGGTCGTGCCAGGGTGAGAAGGCGACGTGGTGAAAGGAGGAATCCACAGTTTTTTGTTGAAAGACATGTTCATCACACTGTTGGAGTTATGGTTTGGGGTGCTATAGCTTATGGTTCCAGGTCACCTTTAATCTTCATCAGAGGTAACATGAACGCGCAGCGTTATATCCACGAAGTTCTAGAACCCCATCTTTTACCCTATCTTGACACCCTGGCAGATCCAACTTTCCAACAAGATAATGCCCGACCACATGTTGCAAGAGTCACAATAGACTTCTTTCAACATAATGATGTCACATTGTTACCATGGCCACCAAGATCTCCCGACTTATCCCCAATTGAGCACGTGTGGGATATGATGGGTATGAGATTGCTCAATTTGCAACGTCCTCCTCAGACTCTAGAAGCACTTCGAGAGGAGTTGGTGGTTGCCTGGAATGAGATACCACAGGAGGACATTGACCACCTGATCAGAAGCATGCCTAGGCGCGTTGGAGAATGCGTAGCACATCAGGGTGCATCCACACATTATTAAAGGTCAAAGGGCTTTAAAGCAGTGCAATCATTTTGAAATTTTTATCATTTACTTATTATGCTTCATTAAGTACTTATACAAAATTTTATTAAAATAAAACCATTTAAATTGGGTGTGTACTTTAGAGCACTTCCTACCTTACCGCCAACGTAGTTCCAGGATATCTCGCTTCATTGTTAATCGATTTTGATGCAGTTTTCCACTCGACCATCAGATGAAAATTATTAATTTCGGAACATAACCTGTTTTTTGATAGAGTTATTTTTTGCCAAAAATAAATTATATCTTATAAGCCGGAACAGTTTTTGTGGAGTCTAGTAGTTTCCGAAATAGAAAACTATTTCTTATGTTCAATTTCCAAATGTGAAGTTTCTACGTTTAAAAACAACTGAGAAAATCGGGAAACACGAAATGCATTTTCGTATCAAGTGAAACAGCGCCGCCTAACGGCTACCAGCCTAACGCTCTGCAACGGTGTATGGTCTCATTAAAAAGCGTTTGATCCAGTAGCGTACCCGTCAATGTCAACGCGGGTTGTCCCCAGGGGTCAGTTTTGGTCCCGACAATATTTATTTCTGATACATGTTTATTTGCACTGGAGTAGGGTTTTTCCAATTTGGAAGGTGGCCAATCAAACTATGATATTTTATTACTGTAATTGAATTAACCAGTTGACCGTGTCTATGAACTCAATCAATTCACTAATAATTATGGATTTTTGTTTAGCATTTCTGTATGGTGGCAGGTAATTCGGTTTTTCCCGCATGCGGTATTGTTATTAGATTACTTGAATCGCAAAACCCAGTTTACCAATTAAATTTATCGGTTATTTCAAACAATAAATGAGTTTACGGTCAGTAATCGAATCGATATTAACATCACCGGTCGCTTTTACCGACACCAGACGACAACATAAAACGCGGACAGGCAAACTAACGGAAATGAGTGACATGGTCATGCAACATTAAAAAAAACATAATCTCATTTAAGAATTTTTCCAGGATTACAATACTTCTTCGCCAATCGCGAGCCAGATCACATGGATATACACGCCTGAAACAGCTCCTAATAACTAAAAGTCGTTTTTACCTAGCCGATCCACCGATTCGCTAGAGAAATAAAGTAAGACCGAAACGTTCTAAACGGCCTGTCTGAAGTCTGAACATATTTCTTTCGTCGTTCCCAACAAATTTTAGTGTTCGTCGGCGCAAGACATCTTCCAAAGACCGAACCGAAGCGATACTCCGATTAAATTTGTTATTTTGTTCCTTTTCGAGCGGTCTCGGTGTTAGGGACGGATTTATTTATTTGGTAATTAAGAAATGTGGTGCATCAGACACGTTTTAGGAATGCTACAGGGTTATTTAGGTAGACGAATGAAAACAGAGAGAAATCAGATAAGAGGCGGGCATTTTTCTCAATACAGATCCGGAAGAACGTTTTCTCTAATCGTACACTCCGCAATTTTTTTTATTACGTAATATGTAATTATATAGAATCAATATGTACATAACCCTTAATAAGACAGCACAAAACGCCATCTATTACCGGAATCGGTCACTACGAGAACATATAGCAACTATCGATTGGAATTTTAAAGATCACAGTTCGTGTTTGATAATCCAGTAACCGCTATGACCGCTAGCGGCCGCCGATTCCGGCGGTATTATAGTAGAGATACGATCAACTCACGTTTGAGCAACAAAGCATACTGCTTATGTTTGCCCGATCACAGAGATTTAACCTTGGACAGCTGTTCCACGCTTTTTGGTGGCTCATGTAAGACGATGATAAACATGACAAAAACAACAAGCGTTAGCAGTACTATCGTGTATATTTTCACTTTTATTACGACGATAGAACATAAGCAACTTCAATGTCAGGATAATTTCAAAGCCACTTGGTAACGTAACGACAGGGGGAGTTGTCCTTCCTTGGCGAGAGGCGGTGGTCGGGGCCATGTCTATTTTTGGGAATATTCTACCGACTCATGACATGCACATCTCCACTGCATATTTCTCAATTATATTAGAAGATATTGAAACACATTGCATGGGGGAACGATTGCATGGAAGTCACACCCATGTCTATAACCCTGGGAACGGTAGCTTCCTACAGCAAGGAAGTCACGCCCGTGTCCATCAAAAGGAGAACTTCCTACCACAAGGAAGTCACGCCCATGACCATAATCAGGGAAACGGTAGCTTCCTACCGCATGAAAGTCACGCCTTATATGGAAATACCTCGCACGAGGGAACGGTCGCTGCATACCGCAAGGATCCACGCCCGTGTTCATGATCAGGGGAACTGTAGCTTCCTACCGCAAGGAAGTCACGCCCCTGTCCATGCTCAGGGAAACTGTAGCTTCCTACCACAAGAAAGTCGCGCCTGATATGGAACTACCTCGCACGGGGGAACGGTAGCTGCCTACCGCAAGAAAGTCACGTCCGTTCCTATGATCAGGGAAACTGTAGCTACCTACCGCAAGGGAGTCACGCCCGTGTCCATGATCAGGGGAACTGTAGCTTCCTACCGCAAGAAAGTCACGCCCGTTCCCATGGTCAGGGGAACTGTAGCTGCCTACCGCAAGGAAGTCACGCCCGTGTCATGATCAGGGGAACTGTAGTTCCTACCGCATAGAAGTCACGACTCTGTCCATCCTCAGGGAAACTGTAGCTTTCTACCACAAGAAAGTCGCGACTGATATGGAAATACCTCGCACGGGAAAACTGTAGCTACCTACCGCAAGGAAGTCACGCCCGTGTCCATGGTCAGGGGAACTGTAGCTACCTACCGCAACGAAGTCACGACCGTGTTCATGATTAGGGGAACTGTAGCTTCTTACCGCAAAAAGTCAGGCCCATGTCCATTCTCAGGGAAACTGTAGCTTCCTACCACAAGAAAGTTGCACGGGGGAACGGTAGCTGTCTACCGCAAGAAAGTCACGCCCGTTTCCATGGTCAGGGGAACTATAACTGTGTACCTACCGCAAGGAAGTCACGCCCGTGTCATGATCAGGAGAGCTGTAGTTCCTACCGCAAAGAAGTCACGACTCTGTCCATGCTCAGGGAAAATGTAGCTTCCTACCACAAGAAAGTCGCGCCTGATATGGAAAAACCTCGCACGGGGAAACTGTAGCTACCTACCGCAAGGAAGTCACGCCCGTGTCCATGGTCAGGGTTACTGTAGCTACCTACCGCAAGGAAGTCACGCCCGTGTCCATGATCAGGGGAACTGTAGTTCCTACCGCAAAGAAGTCACGACTCTGTCCATGCTCAGGGAAACTGTAGCTTCCTACCACAACAAAGTTGCACGGGGGAACGGTAGCTTTCTATCGCAAGAAAAACACGCCCGGTCAGATGGTCAGGGGAACTACAACTGTGTACCTACCGCAAGGAAGTCACGCCCGTGTCCATGATCAGGGGAACTGTAGCTTCCTACAGCAAGAAAATCACGCTCGTGTTCATAATCAGGGGAACTGTAGCTTCCTACCCCCAGGAAGTCACGGCTGTGTCCATGGTCAAGGGAGCTGCAGCTTCCTACCGCAAGGAAGTCACACCTCTGCCCATGATCAGGGTAACTGTAGCTACCTACCACGTAAAGTAGCACCTGATATGGAAATACCACGCACGGGGAACGGTCGCTTCCTACCGGGTAGGAGTTATGCTCGATATTATTACGAAAAGCAGTTCAAAAACCAGGATATCACGTTGCCGTGTCAATACCCAAAAGCAGGCCGATTCTTATAATAGATGGTGTTTTGAGCTGTCTTATTTCGATATTTCAACATTATAATTAAATCTAGTCCATCTCGATACATCTCGAAGACGAATGTTCGATCATCAAGAGTATTACTTAACAGCGTGAAAGTCAACATTTTCCGTCCAATGATTTCTCACCAAGCTCCCCATTCATAAAAGCAGATGCGTTTCAAATCCAGTTCCGCTTCTAGGAAAGAATGTCTTACAGATAAACAGTGTTTATTTATCAAATACCCGTCAATAAATAAACAGAATGAGATCGTTAATGAAATTGTAAAGTGTCGAACGGGATCGATAACACCGATTGAACTTGACTTTGGGGCTTTCATCTAGGACGATCGGGTTATTGTCATCGATCTTGTTGTTTTGTCTCTATTCTTAGAGTGTGAATCGGCTTTTTTATCATCTTATCAAGGCTGGGACCACATGCTGCTTCTTTTTGTTTGCAGTTTGTGGTAAAACTGGATGTTCTAGTTTTATTTCCGATTTCAATTGCAGAATGCTGCGATTGGCTTATCTACAAAGTTCCCTTCCTCTCTTTTATTTTTTGAACAGCTAAAGTTTAAGGCCGTTAAAGTATTAGGTACGCCGATTTTTCACTATTAGTAACCCCCTTTGCCCTTGTCAGCAAAACTAAGCAGATCCATATGTGGGGAATCCCAGAAAGAAACTGCTTTGATTTTCTAGGGTAATCGAGTTCTTGTAAAGAGCTTTAAAATGAGATATCACATGACCTCCCATTCCATCTGAAAAATAATTTCCAACCGCCATTTTTAAATTATCAACTTTTCTTTTTAAACTGAAATATTATCTCAGTAACTTGACCCGCTCAAAAACTAATGTGGATGGGACCTTTTTGAAAAGCACTGTATGAGAAATCGTAAGATGTAATTTTGTGGTATCTATTGTTCAAGGATTCAGCTCAAATGGCAAGCGTCAGGTATTCGATTTAGAAACTCCAGTTTACTATTTACTATTGTATCACACACCTCATTATTCACAGCAGATTAGCCATCTGCAACTAAGCAGAGCCAAACAGCTGTGTTCTTTCAGAATATTGCAAAGTTAATTCTTGTTCACAGAAGGCAGTTCTCCTGAAAGTTTCAAGCAAGATTCTGATTCTCTCTTGTTAGCTAAACTCCTTAAACTGTTGATGAAAAACCTACAATTAATTTAATATTGAGACGGGAACTATAAATCATTTTGTTACCAAGACAGCATGCTAGTGATTTAATCGTTTTAGCAATTGAATATATTAGATTAGATTAAGGCAATCGTACTGTCTATTGTTTACTATCATTAATATAACTTACTGCTATCATGCAATAAAGTTGAATATAAATAGAATAATGTATTATTTTTATATGTTAGACAAATCGATCAATCAGATTTTTACAAAGAATATCTACGATCTACTAACGAATTGGAAATGTATCTGGATAAGTAAAATCTTTTCTTCTAACACAACTAACTTTAACTTGACTAGATAGATTATTTATGTACACCACTATTTATGCCTGAATTATTATGTATATACTCGTTAGTTCCAGAAAGTTCCGGTGAGCCACATAGCGGCAGTCCAGCATCTTCGAGGTCACTTCGCGTCGATCTCCAAGGAGAGTCCCTTTCGTGGTTCCCAACAGATGTCGCTGGTAGTACTATTTATTCTTGTTACAGTATAGTGACAGATCTAAATGTAGATGTACCAGCTGTGCTATCATTTAGACGAAGACAAATAAGAAAAAAACGTTATTACCTTAGAATAACGGGTGTAAAACCACGGCACATTTCGTTTGTGTACAATATCCGAAACGGAGTGATAACACTGAGCTTTAATAAACTGCAAAGTTTGCTTTACCCGGCTTTTCTAAAGCTTTAAACGTACTGCTACCGACTGGTATATTTTTTCAAGAGGATACAATGGAAGTAAATACAATGTTTATGATGTTTGGTATGGTACAACACGAAAGCAAATACGTTAACTGTGTTTACGCGCACACAAATTGTTATTTGTGTTTATGTTTACTTTGTGGTTTCGGTGTAAACTGTCGGAAGCCGCGGCCATTTTCACAGGCACATGTAGGAGATACTTTTTGAAACGTTTACTTACTATTTGGGTTCTTTTGGAGCAAATAAAAATGAGGTGAACTTTGACAGCATACTAACCGTTCAGAATAAAGTTGAAGAAATGATTTCTCTGTACTGTTTTTAATTAACACAGGTTTAAGTATTTAGATTATTTTTATTTAACCACAAAGTACCTGGGATAGGGTTGTTCTTTTTCAGGGCTGCCTACACTTTACTACAAACATGGCGGCAAATTCAAATCTTCTTTATCTTGTATAACTCCAGAGACATGTTTCAGGATGACCTGAATAAAAAATACTGGTATACGCGTGGCTTCCGTTTCCTCTTTCAGGTGGTTCGTCGTACTATTTAAATATTCATCAACTGAAATGAATCCGGAAAACGCACTAACACGCGGATATACGATGAACTACGAGCGCGTTTCCACTCCAACACAGACCTGAACATATGAAAATCCAGCCGGCTCAAGAGCTTTTCACTGTTTGTTGGCCTGCGACGAGTGGATAACCCAGGAGCTGCACTCGTGAACTTTATTTGTGAACAAAAAAAAATTGCGAAATAAAACTAACCTCACGCGTTTACCCAAGTTTAAAGTCATCAGAAACCTCCAACTCACTATATTTTTAAGTTTAGTCACCTTCGAAATTTTCTTTTTAGAAATTACCAAAACACGAAAACGTGATTTTGGAACGATTTTGATTGTTTTTGTTTTGTTCATAACTTTGCCGATACTAAACGAAGTAGCATTATTTATGACCCCACACATACCCAAGTTGCGTCAAAATCGGTTTCTGAAGTTAGGTTAGTACAAAAAGTCAACAGAGACACAGTCCCACGGACATCAGTTATGTACACTTTCTGAAACTTAAAAAAAAACTCAAATTCCAAAAACGGTAATTTATCTATTTTTTGTGGATGAAAAATTACAGACAGCAGTTTGAAGCATTGCAAATCATCACTGAATGTCTGTCTTGTCGATAATTTTGGTTTCACGGCCTCATAGCCTTTCAAAAGTCGTGTAATAACCAATTATTAGAAATTAAACGTAAACGATTTGAAAAGGCAGTAACTGCATCAAACTAGCGGACTATGGAACTTGTGGTTCAGCCTATCTGCGGATAAAAACAGCGCTGGTCAATTGAAGCAGATCAAATCGGGTACGGTTAACATAGGTATAGGCGTACCACAAGGATCTATATCGGGTCCAGTGCTGTTTTCCCTTTATATAAATGACCTGCAGCAATGTTTCCCCGGAGCACACTTCTTGTTGTATGCGGACGATGTCTCCAGCATGATATCTAACAAAGACGAGCTGGATTCAATAAATAACTAAAACAAGGTCTGTTTTCTGTGATCACAGAGGATCAGTTGGTGATGTGGTTTCGCATGCTATATGTTTTGTGCTTCTGGAGTTCATCGGTGAACGTTTCGAAGCTGTTTTTAAGGAAAAAACGGCTAGTCAGGTGTAAAATGGGAGCAAGCAGCACTCATAGTTGCTTTTTCTTCACAAAATGGCTATCTATACTTTTTTTTAACAAAGGGGGTTTCATTTTGAATAATCGCATACTCGTACATCAAGTGGGCACTCGCGGACATCCGATATCTTTTGTGCGTTAGGACCAAAAGGTCAATTATTCAAATATTTATTGTTTCATGTTATTTGTTTGTTTTTCATTCATTTTGTACATATTCATTCATTATATTTTTAATGAAACCGATACATGCTCCTGCATGTCTGGAGGAAAATAAATTTATTATTGTATTATTATTTCCTCCACAGAACCATCATCAGCTCTTGGAGCATATGAAAATCCAACCGGCTCGAGAGCTCTTCACTATTTGTTAGCCTGTAACGAGAGGAGAGATGTGCGATTTCCTCATTTTGTCGGTGTTTTTTCCTTTTTTTTATTAGGGTGTGGCGCATTTCGGGACTTTCAGGATAATTAAAAAGTGTCTATCAGTTGTCGGCTCTATCGTGGATTAGCGAAACATAGGAAAATGAAAGAGTTTACATACAAGATAAACAGCAAACTGTATCCTGTTAATCCTATTAATATCTGAAATATTTATTGGATCTGTTGAAATTTGGCAATATTATTTGTTCTATTAAGACGCTAATTTAGCCCTAAATGAATTAAAATTATTATGTCCAGTGGCATTCCAAGGGGCACCTTAGCGAATATTATTGGCAAAAAAATATAATATATTCGCCGCTGCCTTTTTTGTAACTAATATTCATTATTTGTTTAAGCATCTTAAAATACAACTTCTTTACCTCTTGTATTTTTTTCGTATTGCAATCGTTTCCGAGAAAAAAATAAAAAAGGTTTTATTGCAAGTCACTGGACAAAATTGGTTTACTAATTTTTGCAAAAAAATCACCAGTGCATTGGAAAACAAAAAATTATTTCTGCATGGAGGTTTGACATTTCCGTATCAGTTCAAATTTCAACAGAATCAAGTAAATATTTTTTAAGATATCAATTTTTTTTAAATTTATCACCCTGAATCTTGAAAAGTCTGCATTTCCGGACCCATGTTTATACAAGCTTTTTTTCATTTTTTTTAACAAGGAATCAAACTCCAAAATATCTCTGTCTATTTTTCAAGCACCCTTGTAATTTTCGCATCAATTTGTACTTAGTGGTCTATGAAATTGTATATACATGTACGCCAATGGCTGAATATGATTTAATATGCATAATAAATATCTGCTCGGTACTAATAGACCAGATATTAACATGCAAATAAGACAATGACTCATCATTTCCTCTTCCATCAGCCTTCTTAATTTTGGCTATTTACATATATTATACAATAATCGCTATGTAATAAGTGAGATCCATACATAAAACAATATTCTCTGAAAGTTTTCTACCTTGATGATATTTTTCTTAACTTCAACTCCATTCAAGGAAGCCATGATCCATGATCTCCTCTGAGCAAATGGAGATTGATTACTAATAGGCCTTCTATTGTGTAATTATTTACAGATACAATTAACATCAATAAGTACGCTTACTTTTTTCATTCACATTTTGTCATCTACACTTTTTAGCGCCTCTTAGACGCAACACGTTAATCGCCACTAATTTATTGTTTTTTAGCACAAAAATAAAACTCACAGTCTGTAAATTTGATATAAAAAATATTTAAAACAAATAGCAAGAGGTCTGTACGAGAAACGAATTCCCAAACGTCTCTTGAGCCTGCACTACAAAAATCCAATATATCCATCATCACAAGTGTCGGTTTTTATAATACTGAACACATGTCGACTGAAGACCGTTTTCAAGCACACGTGGTATTTTTTACACTCCCGGCTTTTACTAGCTAATGAATTTAACGCGTAGCAGAAATAAAATTGTTGTTTGACATAATGTTTAATCTGTGGTAATTATAATAACTAATTACTAGCAGCTTTTTAAAACCCGCGTTTTTTTTGACATATGTTTAACAAAGTCACTGGATTTGTTTTATATTCAGGCAAGAAGGGGGGGGGGGTCCGTGCCCCCCCTAAAAATCATCCGGTTCTTTGGGGGCAGGTACACTTTCACAGAAAGTTATCTCTTGCCGATGATCGGCAGAATTATTACGTAAAAAACTATATAATGTAAAAATTGGTAGAATGTCCACTTGTGGTGACATTTTATAAGAAAACCTACATAATATCACAAAAAAGTCGATATAATGCAACATAATACGGATGCCGCTCATCGTTAGAAAAATTCCTGGGGACTCCCTTGAAAAAGTTTAAATGATAAATTATTGATCTTGCCTAACATTAGCAGAACGGGGGATTGCGAATTGCCCAAAATGTCAGTCTTTGAATTATAATTGCTGCATTTCGTCATGTTGGGTAAGGTCATATTACAATTAATACAGATACTTAAGATTGTACTAGGGAGATAATATTGTCACAAATATGATTACATTGCGAGGGATCGTATTTTGTTAATTAATCAAGTAATGATATTATCTCTGTTTCGTCTGATCGCCATGATTATCAGCAATGATTTGTTATCTTGATGGAACATATTGGTTCTACGTTGAGACCTCAGTCTGATAATTTAAGGACACAAACACTAATCTAATCATGATGACATGGTCATGTACTCGTTTAGAAGTGAATAGTAACAAGCTCATTTGTATATCCAGAACAGGAAATAGTTCAGCACGGTGCTTCAGAAAACAATATAATGGTGACCCGTCTTTGTAATTATAAGACATACATTAATTATTCGCAGACAATACTGTTCCATTCCTGATCCCAGAGTGACCGTTGTTTGCACCACTCAAGGCGATTACGTCGGTGTTCTCGAGTTAAAGGGAGGACCCAGTGTGGCCGGTATGAAAACAAGCCAAAACTTCTCATTCGTTGATAAACACTTCGCATGCCAATAGGTCTTCTGTGTTCTGCAAACCATTCATTTGCAATGGACCTGGTAGTGGAGAAACACGGTCCCTTAAGGCCAATAATCTTAGGCGGCGATCTTCACGGTCTGTTGTTCTACGGCGGCGTCCAGTGCCCCTTGCTCTTTGCGTACGGCCTCCTCGAAGCCATGCCTGACAACACCTAACCACAGTGTCTACACTTCTTTGCACTCTAACTGCAAGTGCCCGAAAAGAAAGTCCAGCTTCCCGAAGTCCCACTATACGGCCCCTATCAAACTCACTAAGTTGACGAAATCGTACAGGTCTCCGTACTCTAGGCATCGTAATCGATCGTAAAGGATGTCAAGAACCAAAATCCGCCAACGTTGATTCTTTACTGCGGCTGAAATATTCATTTTTAGAGCGTTAGTGAATTAAAAAAAAGCAGTATAAAAACCGGAATGTCCAACTGATAAGGCTGAAAATTTTTTCACTTGTTATTTACAGTAAGATAAATACATTCACCAACTTTTATTAAAATAAAACCATTTAAACTGGGTGTTCGGATTTATATGTCACTTAGTATATTAACGAAAGGAAAATATTTGTACCTTACTCCTTGGCTAGAACACACCAAACCAAATCCGCTGTATGTTCCATGCATTAATTTAAATATGTCAGTTTGACACCAGGTAACTAGATAATTTAAGGTATCTTGACCTTGATATAAAATCGTATATTATAAATGTCTAGTTCTCCTGATTCTACAAAAATTGTCTCGAATGCAATCAATTTCTTGGGATTTCTCACTCAATTCCGTAAAAAGAAGGGTGCCTATAGGGATCGCTTTCCCTTGCAACCATAGTAACGCGGTATCGAGTACAAAAATCCCCCTGGCAATCTGTAAATGCATCCCTTCAAACCGAAATATTCAGCCCTTGATGAGGCTATTTCTATTCTTTAGTCATATGCTTCAAGAGTCGTTAGCATTTATGGGAGTGAGGGGGCAGAATATCTATTGATTTTTAGGTTTAATGATTAAGGTCTTTACTCAGGATTTCAAATCAGCTTAGAATCCTACAACTATATAGGTAGATAGCCCCGATTAGATTATCCATGCGCGATGTTGATCACAAGAGGGCTGTCCGTTGGCTCTTCTCTTACGGACGGTCTCGGGCCCCTTTCGCACCGACTGACCGTCTTCAATCTGACTCTCTTTTACCGATACGTCAACGAACTTTGCTCCGCAGAGTTCTCCTCCATGATGAACGTGTCAAACGTAGTACATCCAGAGTTGATTGCGCGCTTTGTCCGTAGGGTGTCGACATTGTGGAACAATCCGTCTGATGAGACTTTTCTCAGTTGTACTACGCTTAGCAAAGGTGTTTTTAGCCTCTTAGACAGTCGAGGCGCCCCGGTATTCGGGCTTCTGCAGCCGCTTCGGTACGATAACAGGAACGTGCTTCATAACGATGTCATTTTTAAAAACATTCTCGGTGACATTTCGATTTCTTTGCGATAACAAAGACGTCCATAACGGTAAAAACTATATATGAATGACGTTTACCGTAACAATCATTACCGTGGAACTCGTTAAATCCAAAAATCAATTAACGAAAACAATAGAAAAGATAAATAATAAATGCTTAGTAATTTAGGAACGAAATTATGTAGGAGAAAATAAAAACATAACGGATATTATTTTCAGAAAAGTACGTTTCCAATGAAAGACACCTAAGATCTTTTTTATAATGATACAGCCGCGTAGAGAGAAACCTAAATGCCGGGGCACTGTGGCTGGAATGAGGACGGCAGTATCGTGCAAATCAGCTGTTAGGAGCTGTCCGTTAAAGAAATTCAATCGATCAGAATCGAGTATGCACAATATAGTTGAAGAGGCAGCTAATGCTGCGAGGTATAGTCGACCTGATTTCGATAGAATTGTAGGAAATTATCCGGTAGACAAAAACTTGCCGATGAGTAAAAACCGAGGAGGTGGCTGCCGTCTTGCTTATGCCCCATTCGGTTTTGAAAATTGAAGATCTAAAATGCTGCTAGTTAAAATGGTTAGCATCAAATACTGCTATATAAACACTTGCAAAGGCTTTTCATTCTCGAACACCCAGTTTAAATGGTTTTATTTTAATAAAAGTTGGTGAACGTATTTATCTTACTGTAAGTAACAAGTGAAAAAATTTTCAGCCTGATCAGTTGGACATTCCGGTTTTTATACTGCTTTTTTTTAATTCACTAACGCTCTAAAAATGAATATTTCAGCCGCAGTAAAGAATCAACGTTGGCGGATTTTGGTTCTTGACATCCTTTACGATCTGTTACGATGCCTAGAGTACGGAGACCTGTACGATTTCGTCAACTTAGTGAGTTTGATAGGGGCCGTATAGTGGGACTTCGGGAAGCTGGACTTTCTTTTCGGGCAATTGCAGTTAGAGTGCATGAGAAGTTTTGGCTTGTTTTCATACCGGCCACACTGGGTCCTCGCTTTAACTCGAGAACACCGACGTAATCGCCTTGAGTGGTGCAGACAACGGTCACTCTGGGATCAGGAATGGAACAGTATTGTCTTAAGTGACGAGTCTCGATTTTGTTTAGGCATGCACGATGGTCGTGCCAGGGTTAGAAGGCGACGTGGTGAAAGGAGGAATCCGCAGTTTTTTGTTGAAAGGCATGTTCATCACACTGTTGGAGTTATGGTTTGGGGTGCTATAGCTTATGGTTCCAGGTCACCTTTAATCTTCATCAGAGGTAACATGAACGCGCAGCGTTATATCCACGAAGTTCTAGAACCCCATCTTTTACGCTATCTTGACACCCTGGCAGATCCAACTTTCCAACAAGATAATGCCCGACCACATGTTGCAAGAGTCACAATAGACTTCTTTCAACATAATGATGTCACATTGTTACCATGGCCACCAAGATCTCCCGACTTATCCGCAATTGAGTACGTGTGGGATATGATGGGCAGGAGATTGCTCAATTTGCAACGTCCTCCTCAGACTCTAGAAGCACTTCGAGAGGAGCTGGTGGTTGCCTGGAATGAGATACCACAGGAGGACATTGACCACCTGATCAGAAGCATGCCTAGGCGCGTTGGAGAATGCGTAGCACATCAGGGTGCATCCACACATTATTAAAGGTCAAAGGGCTTTAAATCAGTGCAATCATTTTGAAATTTTTATCATTTACTTATTATGCTTCATTAAGTACTTATACAAAATTTTATTAAAATAAAACCATTTAAACTGGCTGTTCGGATTTATATGTCACTTAGTATATGCTATTTAGAAGTATGAAAGATTTTTCGGTACATTTTGGCATCTAAACGGTAGCTGATCTTATCTGAGGACGCTTTTTGTTCATCAAGGCACAGTACTGTATTTTGGAAGCCTTAAACTGTAAAAAAATGTTTCGGGCCAAGCAGCGAGACGAAATCGATACTAGCCTTCCTCTCTCCAGCTCAGCGGAGATCGGTTTGTCACTATGAATTCCTGCATGTAGAGTGCTGTCATCAGCGAAGCTGTGGATCGAATTGATCCGATCACTGGGGAACCCCCACGTTGACTGAATGCCTGCATGTACAGTGATTCATTCAAACGAGTTGCGCAACTTGTGCCTGCGATTTGTTGCGTTCGAAACCTACCTTAACGTGTCCACAAACGATGAAAAACACGATCTATTTGAGAGTGCCTACCTCTGTGCTATGTGGTTTCCTGTATCCCATTCAAGTTCACTGACCCATGTTAGACAGATCACGAGTACGGGAAATGAATTTCGCAAATGCGATTTACGTATGTGGATCATGCTCGCCTATACGTACACGCCAGCCTAATGGAAAATTAAAATGGTGTCTGTGTCCCGCGAAAGCGTCAACACCTGCCAGACAGACAGAGAGACGCGGGTGTTGCGTATGGAATCCAACTGGCTGGACAGCCGTGGCGTGGGTACAAACGCAACTGGACCCAGCTTTCTATTTTTTTTTACTTCTGTTGCGGCACCACGGCTTTGCGAACGGATTGGAGATTATGCTGCAAAGCGATTTTTATTGCTTTTTTGCGCCGGGAAGGCTAAAATTAAATAATATCACATTTTTTATATTCAGCTATATATGGCGTTCCCATAGTTGTAACTTGCCTTTACTCAACGTTTAATTTATTTAGTAAATTCAAGATAATTTTAACACGCTTTCATTAGCTTAACCTGTATGTACGTAATGGAATCTTTCAACCCTATTTTCATCAATTAACTTGAAAATTTGCACAGGGCTCAAGGACAATACAATAATCCTGGGCAAAAAACAAAATTAAAATAAAAAAAAGGAATTTTAAAAAATTTGAAAACATGGAAAATTCGAAAATTTGGGAAATAATTTGCCGATTTGAAAATTTAGAAAAAAGTTTTTGAAAAAAAATGGAAACTTCGAAATTTGAAAAGATTTTGAAGTAAAGTTAGATTTATTGTCAAATATAAAATATACTAATAATCGAGCTCCATTATAAGTACTTTTATTGTCGTTTTGAGACTGGGAATTCAGAAAATAAATTATAGTTTAAAAAACCAAAAAAAAAACACGCTTTAAGAACAAATCGAACTAAAGACTAGAAAATACATTTAAGTGTAGTTTCGTGTTACTGCCAAAGAAGGTCCAACAATCAAGTATTTAAAATAAGATCAATATAAAAAATAAGATATATTAACGAAAAATTATTTATAGTAAAAAAGCATGTAGAGAAATACCCACACTTAATTCTAATTTTATAAATAGCGACTAAAAAATAATTCTAATATTTAATATCAACCACCCCATGCTTGGTTACTGTAATTAATTTTTTTTAATATATTGCATTTTTTATTGATCTCATTTTAAATTAAATAGTCATACTTGATTGTCGGTCTTTGAAAATTATTTTATACTTTTTAGTTCGATTATTGACGCTTATTATTTAGTTTTTTAACCTATAGTTTATTCTAGAGAAGTATCCACCAAAGCTTGAAGATAAACGAGATATTAGATTAAAAAAAAACACTAATATCGAACGCGGTCCTTTCTTCAGAAATGGTTAAGTGAAAAGGTTATCGGTTTGTCGGTAAACCGAGTAGTTTGTAAATTGTATTCGAGAAAAACATGAAAATTGCACGTTCCTATAATAATGCCGAATTTATCCACATGATGTCTATTTACAATAAGGGTCTTCAAGGTACTGCTGATGGTTCGCGAGTGGATTTGGACCGTTTTCCTGGGCGTTTCCATCCTGCACTGCATTGGTTTGTTTATGCTTTACAAATAACTATAGATCAGACAAAAAACTGTATGGACGAACTTTATGGGTAACTGAAACGGTTTTTTATATAAAACGTTAATTTTAGAAAAATCACTTTTTCACGTATATTAAAAAAACTATGAAATGCTGGTCTAAGTGATCAATACATAGAAGAGTTATAGATGGTAAAAAAGACCTTTAAAATGAGACCTGATTTGTCCAACCTGCTGTGGTGATAATTATATATTTTCTAAAAATGTTGAGCGTTATTGATAAATATTTTTTCTGGATATTTAATCACCACAAAGCATTTAAGTTTTGGCTATGATTTAATATTTTTTGTCGCGCACTTTAAGTTAAAAAATTAATTCGAAAATTGGCGATGCTTGAATAAAACATTAATCGTTACAGAAAATTGAACATAAATGGTCTCGTTTTGAAAATATTTTTAAACAACACAACTTCCTATGAATCACTTTAACCGATACTTTGTAGTCTTGAATACATGAGAAACGTTTTTTACTATGACGGAAGCTACGGGGCGATTTTTTTTTATCTCTAGATCAGTGGTCGGTAACCCGTCGATCGCGAGCTACGGGTAGGTCGAAAAGGCAATTCTGGTGGCTCTCAACATATTTTAAAAATCATTTTTTAGATTTTGTAAATTCTCATAATAAACACAAGCAGCGGCGACACTGCGGTGAGCGATCTGTTCGAGAACGATCTCGATTACTTGAATAAATACGCAAGGCGCTCAGTTTAGAATTGAACAGTTGACTAGCTAAATCACTGTGTATTCCAAAATCATCAAAGTAGCTCAACACACTGAAACGGGCCACTGTTCTAGATAAAGCATTTTTTTATTTACCTACAAAGATATATTTCTGTTTTACACAATTAACGATGAGAACTTCGTTTTTTTATTTTTCGCTACTATTTCACGCACATTATCTTTGTTATCTCACGTGTAGGATTTTTCAAAAAGGAAAGATCGTGCATCAACTGGTCTTGTTCCTCCCGAATGCTTCTGTCAATATAAAATACAATCTCGAATTAAACTGATACCGAAAGACTCAACTTCTCGCTAATTTTCCTTCAGCTACCGTTTCTACAATTTACATTCTTCATAAATTACATGCTATTTATAAACCTCATGCCTGATGTAATTCGCAGAATGTGCGTAGATACACATCGCGTATACATTATATCTATTTATTTATGAAATATTCATGCCAGAAAGATTCTTCTAACCCAGATTTCAAGCTTTGCGGAATACGAGATGATATTACCCAGTCGCACATAGAAAATGGAAATATGATACTGTGGAAACTTATATAACCGACGATTGAACTTTTACTTTTACTGCAGATGGTTTAATATTTGAAAAAGTATCGATATCAGAATATCTATTTTCCAAAATTGCAGAATGTCCTTATTAGTAACATCCATTAAAATTTCCGAATCTCAATATAATAATTAGTATTTTCTAATATTTGAATGATCCAATTCTTTCACGTCTCTTCCTGTTATCTTACGAATATATATATATATATATATATATATATATATATATATATATATTATTCATAGATAATTGCCTTAACTGTTAGGAAAAAATATCCTTGAATTTCTTTGGGTAGAAGGCAACGTATTGCAAAAGTATACTCTTATACGTTGAACTCGAGCTTTCGAAGATCTATGTCTTCATCGTCTGGAGCTGGAAACAATTATTGACAATAGCAACAATTGACAATATATATAGCTCTGCCTTCTGTTATAAGCATAGTTAAATACAATTACAAAACACCGAAAACAGAGATATATTCACCGTTGCTTCATTTATATAATCCATTCACTTCATTTACGTATTTTCGTGAGTAGTTAACGTTTATCACGAACTGTATGTGATTTCGCTTATCTTTTGAAAAATTACCGTACATAAATCGTACTGATATAATCTTGTCATGCTAAAGTAGTGATAAAAACAAGTGGACGAGAGCTTTGTATTAAGAAGTAAGTTCACGAAAACTGTAATATTTCTCAGTGTCAAAGATAAAACATATATGACCATCCAAAAGATCAACAATGCAAATAAATATCTGCTTCAAAATACTGTTTTTAATATCCTTAAGAAGAAACCACAAAAAATGATTTGCTTTGGGGAGTACGTTGACTGTTATATCGACCTTCATACTTCTGTTGTCTTTAGTCTCGCGGCCATTTACAAATTACAAATTATTTCCGGATTAGAAACGTCAATGAACCGCACATCATGTTTATATTCACGTGTTAAACATATGTTAAGCCAAAAATCGCCTGTAATTATATCTATGACATACGTACGTCACTACCATCCCAATGCTAAAAATATTTCAACATTCGTAAGCTTTTTATCTTTCAAAGGAAATAGATAAGGTCTAGAACAAGCGCCATATGAATGAAATAAAATGATATATACAGTTATAATAATAGTTTATCTCTTCGCTTCAGTCGTTTCGTGATAATGGTTTGTTTAACAGATAAATTGATGTGACATTATCACTAGAACCATTAAACTAACACTTTTAGGCCAAAAGGTTTATACACTGTAATATACAGCGTGTCCCAACAAAATTGGAAAGTACTTTTACGAGCAAACTAGAAGAGATATCAAAACTTTGTTTTCGTGGCAACCTTGAAATGTTACTAGTTCGTATTTTGAAAGTTATTTTAATATATACAGGGTGTTCAATAACTTAGTGTCATAGCAAACGTACCCTATATTTTATTGCGTTTTTAGATAAATTTTTATTCGCAAGTGCGTACTTTATATTCCTCATCTGTCAAAAACTTTTCACTTAGACCTAGGATCTGAGCGATCTCATTTACAACTCGGTGTAAACCTCGGCAAATATCGTTCCGGTTTTATAACGGGAAATTCAGCACTCTAGGAAATTCATACACCCTTCTGAAAGAGTTATGATGGCATTAAAATGGCGAGCATACGGAATTGGTTTTGAATACAAATTTGAAATTCTGATTTTGGCGAAGCGCGAGGAACTCTCCCGAGCGGGATGAATGTTACATGAACCATAGAAACAGGATAAACAACAACAAAAAAATGACGGCACGCTAAGAAATCCTACTCAAATATGTAACAGAAAAGCTGGATCATCAATAGGAAAACATCAATTTCTGCGTCTTGGAAGCCGTAAAGACAGGGCCGCATCGCACACATTTTTCAGAAAGTCTAGAGAGTATTATACAGGGTGACCCAATATCCCTACTCTACATTTGCTTATACTGAGACGAAGCTGATTCTTGACGTACCAGCTTTGTCGTTCGATCTCAGCTTGAATAAATATAAAAAGTCATTCAGGAGATAGATGAATAAAATTTCAAGTCAAAGATTCAGATCATTAACGAATTATATGGACAACAATTGTAATAAAATTCAACACTGGTTAAGAAGTATGTGATGTGTACCCATTATAAAAAATATACTGTTTCCTTTCAAACAGTTACGATGTTAATAGCGCTACGTAAGTGTTATTGTCGCCGAGGTACTCGAGCTTTTGAATCAAAATACTGTGATTAACCTGATGAAAAGCCTTGGAGAAATCGTCATGTCATGTTCTCTGTTGTCGAATCTGTTGTACAAATATTCGCTAAACGTCATTAAATTTGTTAAGGCTGACCGCTGCCTCAAGAATGACGGAAATATAATTTTTTGTGGACAGGTATATACGATGTCCAAGATATTATAGATATAGGTCCGATGCAGTGACTTCGGAAACTGGACAACTACGTCTAAAAACATGTTTCGCAATTACAATACTTCCTCGCTAGTACATGCGGAAAGTACAATCTGAAAGTACGGTCCTGCATCTCCGCTTGGCAATTCAAAACGTGACTGCTTATTCGGTCCTTCATATAGGCAGCCTTCCAATAGTAGAGCGAGTAAGCGTGGCCACAAACGTGATTTCTATCGAAAAACAAGCGTATGCCGGCTCGGTTAAAACAGGTTAGCGCATTTTGAATAAAACGCAGGGGGAACGTGACAATAGCGCATAAAACGAGGATTAGTGTCACAACCGTTAGGTTACGTTGGTGGTCTTTCTTTTTTTCCTAAAAAAGAAGCAATGTTGCGTGAGATTGGTAGATTAGATTTATAGCTAGGGACGAGACTAAAGAATCAAGCTTAGCGACAATACGCGACGGTAACCTATTTTTTTTTTTGAGCTTTCGACAAACTATGTTGTCATCTTCAGGAGCTAAAACACAAATATGAAACTAGAGAGGATTTAAATTTTCAGAAGACTTACTCGTCGGTGAGGTTGCAGCCAAATGGTGTTTTAAACCGAAACCATGGACGAGAACACTTGATGCAAATGTAAAATCAAAAGACCGGACACGTTGGGTTTGTTGCTAACGACGGAAACCATATTTAGGTATTGCCACTATATATCAATAAACCCGAAATAATTGAAAATTGTAAAACATACCCCAAGTTATTAAAAACTAGTACTACATTTTAGGGAAACAGCAAAATCCCTTCTAACCTAGTACGTCTGTTGCACGTGGTGACAGTGAGTAAAACGGAAATGTGCCTAAAGTTTGCCAATCCCCAATTAACAATTTAATTGTATTTTTGCCCATAGTCATTGCCATTGCCAACGACCAGATGGGTAAAAAATACAATCAACTGTTAATTGGGAAATTGGCAAAAAATTTTTAGGCTTTCGAAAACTCTTTTAACGGTAATCTCGAGCTTTCGGCGTCTCTTTGGAGCCATCTTCAGGAGCTGAAAATACAAATATGAAGCTAGCAACCAATACGGGAAGGGTTTAAATTATCATACAACTTACTCGTCGCTGAGGTTGCAGAAAAATGGTGTTTCAAAACGGAAGCGTGGATGAGAGCACTTGTTACAAATATAAAACCAAAAGGACGGACACATTGGGTTTATTGATAACGACGGAAGCCATCGTTAGGTGTTAACACTATAGGTCGAGGAAGGTGGAGTGGGAAAGGACACGGCGGTGCACGCAGGCTCACCTGCCCTATTACGTGCTCGGCGTTCTGTACGTGCTGGATCCGTACAGGAGGCCTACGTTGCAGACTTCCAGAAAACGTATTTTTCACACGGGCTAAAAAAGTAGGACCATCGCTGGGTTCAAGTGTATCGAATTAAAAGGAAACTACGTTGAGAAATAAATAGGCTGAGTACTTATCGGACTGACCTCGCATATTGTCACTGAGCTATATCCTGAGGGAAATGGAATAGAAAAAAACGTTAAAAGTGTAGACATTAAGCGAGAGAGCCAACGGTCTGTCGAGCGTTTAAGCCCTCGAGCATTTCCAGAGTACTCACTCGGTGTACACTTAAAAATTCATATGGCGGAATAAAAACAGAATGGAGCCAAAGAACGGACATGTCTGTACGTGTTTTAAATTAAAACATGGATCTCGTTACCCAGGCAATGGCTAGTTGTATGCCACGTTTTTAAACTTTCAATTTTTACATAGCTCAAAAGCCTTTATGCTATACACATATATACATAACGTAAGTTACAGCAAATGGAAGGATATTGATATGATAACATCTATTTGCAGTTTGAAAAACCAAACAAAAACATAGAATTCTGTATGATCTGTGAAACGGTGGCTCTTGAATAAGTCACAGGTCACCCAGCGTAGCTACCAATTCCAACCTTTTGACTAATATCGCCTCTTTTGAAAATACGATGTAATCTTTGGAATTTTCGTCAGCGCACGCAATGCCATTGCTGATGTTGCTTCTGGTGCTCCACAAGGATCAGAACTTGGTCCATCTTTGTACTTAATCTATACTTTCGACTTGCATACGATTTTAGCACACTGTTTTTTTTAACCTGGTGAACATAAGTAACTGAATGAAGCTTAATCCTACCAAGAGTTTTGCAGTGTTATTCTGTCCCAAAACCAACTATGAACGTTTTTTTGACCACCGCTTAGGGGGCTGCACGTGCTAACGTGATTTTTTGCCAAACTTGTGTCCCCCTCGAAAACAAAATCGACGGGTCTGCGCGTTTTTCAAAAAAAAAAACTGAGCTGCCAGTAAGTGCGTTTCGTTTTCGATGCGCCAACCTGTATCTTATTACTATATAGTATGTGATATCGTATGCTGTTGTAGTTTCATGTTATAATTGTACTTGAGATGAAAATTTATGGGTTTCCTTAGAAACGAAGTATGTTTAGTCTATTTATACCAGTTTTCCCGCTGTTCGTTTAAAAACCGCATATATGCTACGTACACAATTATTCAGTCGAAAATAAATATTCACTATTTCGCAATTGGTTTTTGCTTCTCAAAATTTTGTGAAATAGCAGATATGCCCGGCTTATTTGTACTGTACGAGGAAGGCTTGAAGCTTGATATCTTTATCTTGTTACTATATAGCATTTTATATCATGTGCTGTTATGGCAGAAAACATTGTTCCAGAATGCGTAAATGTTATAATTGTACTGGAGATATGAAAATTTACGAATTTCCTTAGAAATGAAGTGTGTGAAGTCTATTTATATCAGTTTTATTGATGTACGAAAAAAAACGATAATGCTATGTAAACAGTTATTCTCGTAATGAATTTAGATCGTATAAACAATCGAACGAAACAACTGTGATCCAATTTTTCGCGGATGTTTCTATTTTTTTATTGGTATGTTCGTGAGGTAAACCTATGGTAGATGTAGGCCGTGCTTAAAAGCTTGGGAAGCTTTAAGAATGGCTAGTGTATTGGCAACAATTTTAGATATTTTTTAACAAATTTCAATATTGCCTAATTGATGTACTTTGCTAAATCCCGTGGCTTAATTAAAGGCTTGATCACAAAATGTAGGAAAAAAAACTACATTATTGTACTGATTTTTCTTCTGAACTATATGTTACAGCAAACTTATTTTTTTCCGTTTCCTATCAAATTGATCAAGTACAGGGTTTGTCCGGAAAGTAATAGGACTGAGTCGATTTAAAAAAAATCAATGATTACGTTATTCAAAAATTGGGGGTCACTTTCACACATGTTCAAATTTTCTTGGCACACTTCCACTCGCCGCAATTTCTGGTCGTCAGTGAGCACTTTTGGGACCATCTTCGCGCACACCTTGCGCATGTTCAAATGCTGTGTCACAATGTCATGAACCACAGATTTTGGTAAATTAAACATCTGGGCAACTAAACGAATACTTAGTCGACGGTCCGAGTTCAAAACTTTGCGCACACGAGTCACATTATCGGTGTTTGCCGAAGGTCTTCATCAGAGACCTCTTCCCGGCCCTCCAAAAAGGCCTGGTGCCACCGAAACACACCACTTCTTGCTAAAGCAACACCTGGGTAAGCCTGCTTGATCATACCAAACGTCTCTGTCGCAGATTTACCGAGTTTAACACAGAATTTCTCTGCTCTAACGAACGCTGCATTTTCGGATTGCACCACTCACAGAAACACGTCGCGCGGAAATGCCTGTCCTGGCTCTCCAAGTGCTCGGAGACAACTGACCAGCCGCTCATTCGTTAGCTAGGAACGCCCTCTATATGTGAGTCAATTTTAAGAGTAAGTTCCTGCTATAATATATCAGAGATGGCCGATATCGTAATTTTGAATATTTCTAATATCGGATATAGTTATTTTTTGATATCAGTGATTTAAAATAAAACCCTGAGTTATATCAGTCGTTCTTGCTGATATTCCAGGAATACTGCCGACGATGCTACTAATTTCCTAGAAGACCTAGAGTTTACTTTATTGTTCTCAACACATTTTACAGTCAGTCAGATTTAAGCCTTTGTACTGTTAACATCATAATAACATTGTAATAATTTTGTAAAAGTACATTTTTGAGCTTTGTATTTTCGAAACTAAACTTTTTAAAAAGCGATCGATCTTATAACTCGTGACAATATTACTAATTTTTTCACGGAAATTTATAACCGTTATAATCCCTGATTTAGAAATGTCAGTTTTCTGTGTTGTGACATTGTCGCAAAGCTTGACAGGTAATTACGTCAACGGGTGTTGTTTATTTGTTGTCTATTTCCGTTCTTTTTGCCTCAATATTTGCATTGTTATTTTATAAAAACAGTTTTTCCAAAATGCTAAAATGCCGAAACCTCTCAGTCGACAAGCAAAAGAATTCGTCACTTCTTTGACGGAATATTTTGAGACCGAACGAGATCATCCATTATTGCCTTTACAGTCCGTAAGAGAGGTGTTTGGTAGTAAATAGAATTTATACTACTTCCAGTGTTTACAGAACGTAGTAGTTTTAATTAACGTGGCAACTATGTGCATCGCTGTCACTGTTTGACGTTGTTGCGTAACTGCTTTGATTCAGTGAATAAACTTTTTATTTGTTCTTATCATTTTTAGTCCATCATTCATGCACGGTTCTCCAGCTGGATAGCTTTTGCAGAACCCGTCTGCTTCGTTTGAAAAAAAACTGGTTACATGTTTACGCTCCAGAAGTAGTTTCAATGAGAAACGACCTATCTACTTGTGATGGAACGAAGTTTCTTGGCAACTCATGCATCTCGTAGACATTCCTAGATATTCCTGAATTTCTGGAAAGTAGCGTTACTGATTACATTCCATTTGTCATTCTAAACAAACTTTTAAGCAAATATTTTGTAAGAACGGTGATGGATAGTCTTAACTGTTAAATAGCTGTATCTTTATTGCAGTCGAAACTTTGTAAATTATTTGAAAGTTCTGAACCTTTCAGCGCCTGTATTGCTTGCCATAGGTGTAGCATTTTCTCATTTGCTCTCATATAGCGTTTTTTTCGGGATGATGCAAAATAGTAAGGGATTTTACTGGCATCTCGGCTACTACGTTATAAATCAAGGAGACAAACAGAGATAAACAGCTTCTCTTAGATTCTTTTAGCTATGTCATTATTTATATGTTGAGAAGTTTTTTTTTACTGACAAGTCTGAAATAAAATGGTGTTGATTCTGGTTTCACATTTGTCACAATGATATCTGCGAAAAGCCAAAACTGCACTCGATTGATCAGAACTAGCTCCAGTGCTGTCTGTTTCAACATGGACAAACTTGAATAGCTGCCTAAATCACACAAGTTGGCGTCTAACGTTTCCCCTTCAGTGTCCGATTTCGCTTTGACGCCCTGCCGCTTGGACATGGTGACGCCACGCCAGACAGCGATTCTCTTTCTCCCTCATCTCGTCTGAGCTTATTGTATTTCAGAGTTTCTGTTTTGCGTATTGTGAAGCATCGCTGCAGCTAGGGAGATTGTCTGGAAGGGCCAGTCTCTACATATACAGGGTGTACACGTTATGGTAGTCATTATTGTAATGGGTAATAAATAGGGGCGGTCAAAACAAGTCAAAACGTTCATATAACCCATGGTCCAGAAGTCAATATCTATATAATATATAATCTAAAACGTTTTTAAATTGGGTAATTAACAAATAAAAGGCATTAAGTTTTTCTATGTCAAGCCAAAATTTGTAGTCAGTAAGTAAATTAAATTAAATATTTAAAACACACATGACAACAGCGCGTCGGTCTTTCATCACTCTTATCGAACCGACAATCGATCGCAAACGGTAACAGTGGTTAGCTATCGCTAGGCATACATAAATTACTTTATCTTTTTGTCCAGCAGAGCATCGGGCGTGTTGTTTTGTTTTTGTTCGCGTACGTCGTCGTGTTTATTTACAATGTTCTCGAATCAAGAGTTCGCCGACATGTTTTAATTTACGGTGAAGCTCGTCAGAATTCAAATCTTGCATGGAGAGTCATGGTGGCCATTTTCAACATTTACTTGCCTAACGGGTCAGTTCATTCTTCATTTTTAAATTACTTTGCTGTATTGATCTCCACTTATGATGATGTATTAGTTTTATTTAAGCTTTAAATCAATAAATATTCAAAACTACTGAATTGAAGTACACTAGTTTTATATCATTATAAAGGGAATTGAAAGACCTTTGAAATAAGGTATCACTCGACCCCCCTTTCCATTTAAGATTTTAGGGTTGGTGTCACCCCCGCCCAGGGGGCTGCACCTGTTAACGTGATTTTTTGTCAAACTTGTGTCCCCCTCAAAAACAAAATCGACGGGTCTGAGCGTTTTTCCAAAAAAAAAACTGAGCTGCCAGTAAATGCGTCTGTTTCATTTTCGATGCGCCACCCTGTATACAGCTATGTAGATATCAAGCTTCTGTTACAATAAGCCAGGCATATCCGAAAATTCACAATTTACATACAAGTTTGAAAAGCAAACATCAATTGCGAAATAGTTATATTATTTATTTTGACTGACTGAAAATATAATCTGCGATAACAGGTTGACAAACATACCGTACATCGGCATATTCGATAAATAAAATTTTTAGCGAATCAAATCACGTATTTACACTAGCAGTTTGATTACAAATTTCATACGAACAGGTTGTTGCGCATAAATATAGCAATAAACATGGCAATTTTCGAGGAAACTGTTATGCGTTTATGAGTCGTTATCAGTTACACAACTGTTGTTTGAAATGCGTAATTACCATGCTTTATTTTTCTTACTATTTTTGATATCCTGAGAGCAAATAAATAGTGGTACCGATGTGTAAACATTGTGGATTGAGATGAAAAAATTCCATTGGTATATTGGTAAGAGGGGGTGTGATTGGTCAACCGAAAAAATGATTCTGATCGAAAAATACGCAAATAATTCGAATTAGTAGAATTATCAATAATAAACGCGGACTTAATTTACTATAAAATTCAGCCACTGGTATGGTTCTTTGAACGACTGGTCCTGAGCCAGCACAGCTCTGATATACTTTTGGGGACTGCTATTCCGATATTTACACAAGAATGTATATATTTTATAGCCAACATGTGAAACGGACCGCCAGCTTTTACTTTCTGATGCATTTCTATTTACATCCATGTCGGTCGCATCATATCGCTAGCGAAGTTTTTCCTCTTGTCATTTTCTAAACACTCCGCAGACAGTCTGGAATTTAAATCTCCGACGAATGGACCGTGTGACAGAGAATAAACATATCTTAGTGGGCATCAGAGATATTATTTTCTTCAATTGATATGCGATACTGGGTGTTTTTCCTATAAACCTCTTGCAGATAGCCATTAAGCACCTACTTGATGACAGGCTCTACCAAAAGATATTGCTCGTTTCCAAACATTCATTCATTTACTTGCTGTTCATCAGAACCATTATGACACCTTAGATTGATTGATATTCCCACAAAACCATTCTGGTTTTTTGATATCCATACATCCATAAAGTTGAATATTTCGTTGTTCAGGAACTGAACAAACATCCACACTATATTCACAGCGATTAAGAAATTCCCAAATATATGCCTTAAACCTACCAGCAAACCTAAAACCTGCAAAAAACTACAAATTTGCCATATTTTTATTTTTTTACGAGTACACATTCTAGGTTATATTTATGTTAGATATTATTTGATTATTGCATTTCAAGGAGTGACACATGTGTGGGATCTGTCAACTCTTGGTACCAGTCACAAAACATATACTCTGAAGGTTTAATTCCATGCTATTCAATGACAACACGGTGACTTGTGTGGTTGTCAGCGGCCATTTTGTGAGGGTGCGACAGGGTTGCCAGATTGTGCATTATTATCCCGTTTCACCCTCCTGGTCCCAGTGGAGTAAGTCCCGCCAACTGTTGAAGTATACTCTACTATGCTTTATAAGACTATTCGTGACATTTTTCCCAAAATCACTGCACAACACTTGAAAAAATGCAAATGAAAATTTAAAATTATTACCATGACGCCGCAAAATAGCTCCGTCGGTACCTTGGGTTATACATCTTGACAGTAGGGATGTTCGATACGATCCCATATTTAGAAGTATCGATACATTTCACGAGTATCGTCATCTTTCGATCCGGACTGTGTCAGAAAGAGTGACTGCCATTTGGCTGCGACATTACCCTGCCAAATCAGACATATCTTTCATCATTTTCAAAGGAATTGTACAAAATCTTCAAATTTGTGAAGTTAGCAAGTGTCACTTCATACGTTGTTACCAGTCATGCCCATATCATCAGTTGCTGCCGTGATATTCGTCCCGACCACTGCATCCCCACGGCTAGTCGACCTGTATGTTAAATTTGTATTTATAGGGCAGCGGGATATGTTATAAATCATATGTCACAGTGTTTGTGCACTGATTGCAACGGTTAGATGATACCAAAGATATTTTCATAAATAGGAGATCTCTCCCATTCCGGATCGAACAATCCACCAAAGATGCTTATAATCATGATACCTAGTAAATTTACATGAAAAATCCTCTGTATGTAGGTATATAAGAGCTTTCTTATATTTGTTCATCAATTTGATGATACAACACATCTGCTAAAAATGATCATAATCAGGATAGTAAACTATGACGAAGGTCCATTGTATGTAAGAATTTTCAGATACTTCATTTGCAATTTGACAACAGACCATGACGGTGTTCATATTTTTCAAATATTCTTCAAGAAGTGTTATCAGTCTAGCTCCAACTATCATAAGTACTATGTTTGTATTCCTACTTTACATTCAAAAGCCGCAAATGTAAAAGATTCATGTCGCACCCTTCGACGTGATCGTCGTTAGACGCGGCAACCCTGCGAGTGACAGATAGATAACCCCACCAGTGAATAAACATTAATAGATTTTTGGACTTAAAAGACATTATTTGTGAGACATTTTTCATAATTTTTTGTCTATGTCCATAGTAATTACATTATGCGTCACGGAGATGTAGGGAGTGACACGTCTTATACATATTATCTGTGTTTTAGGATGGAGAGGACAATGTTTTTATTGCTTTGAAGAAATTCATTAACCCGTAAATTAATAAATGATTACTATTAAGATGTAAAGGAAGATGAGGAATTGGCTGGAATGTATTTTATATTCTATTTTCTTGCAAAATACAGACAAATCCACACTATTCAACAGGTATGTAATGATAACAGTATATTGAACTTAAATTCGAGATTGCCATGCATTAACAAACGTCCAAATCTGCTGCCAAATTTAACAGCTAGAAAATCGTCCTATAATCGTTTGTTAAATGTGAATTTATAACACAAATCAAAATACATGAAAGTTGACCTGTTTTCTCTGTACAAAAGCATCATCTTGGAATCAAGAAGTGGTCTTGTTTATAATACAGTCGAATTTTCACGATTTTATTCAATCTTTTAATAGAAATCACTGATATTCTGAGACCTTTGACAGCTTCTGTCAAATTGCATTTCGATAAGGTATTTCCCCATTGGTCCATAATATTAATGTTGGTGCAATCGGCACGTAATCTGTAGTAAATCAAGGAATTGTCGACCACCTAAAGCTACTGACGAATGTTGTAATAGTACGTTGTAAGTTCCCTTACATTAACCCGAGAAGTCCAACGTTCCCTAACGGGTGGATTCTTGTATTGTTGAGACAACCAAACAAATCCAAAACATCCTGAAATATTGCGCAACAAAAAAACATTATTATATAGTATAATATTACACTTTTTGCATCCATAAATCTTGCTTATTTTAGTATTTCTAAATCCTCTAATTTGCTCTTTATGTCACTCCCAGTTGCTTAAAAGCATTTAATTAACGTCTTTTTTTTTCACCTTTAGTAACACGCGATAAAATACCCGAGGCTAAATTCTGGCAGTGCGTGCAGACACAAAATGTAGCAGGTAATTTGAAAATTGCCAATCCGCAGGACGATTGTTTGAAAGGTTTTTGAAACGTTAACGAGATTTCACTCTCTATATATTTGTGAGGGTAACAACTACCTTAACATGAGGGACATCATCTGTGTGGCGTCAAGTCGGTTGACTCTGCAGCTCCCACTCAACGCCGTCATCGGTTCATAAAGAATCAGGTTCAGAACAAGTTAGACCCTCTGAGAAAAACGTTAGTTACGTACATGTATCTCAGAGAACCTAAACGGATCAAGTCAGTCAAATAGGACCATAGAATTAGTCCCTGGACATTCTTTTCCCTACCCTACGTTACCACACGATGCGTCCGACGCGGCAGTAATGATAGGACACTTGTCGAGATCGGCACGCCCGCCGGTGAACCCAGAGAGCAGAAACAGAAATGTCTATGTGATTCTCCTGCATGTTTTTCTTATTCCGGTGAAAGGTTTACCTATGTCACCGATGAATACAGTCCTGAACCAGCAAATATTGATTACAAAAACTGAACCCTGTCCACAGATTTCCGTACAGTATAATTTTATAGATACCAAACGGGTTCGGTACAATACTTAACATCCAGCAGGTTATAATATTCATGTTTTACAGCGCTGTATTCATGTTCTCTTCCGCGACTATTTCCAGCTAAATCTCCATAAAACGCAGAGCCATGACAAATTGTTTAACGTTTATGGCGGCCAGTGGTAGACGCAAAAAGATCAAAATCTACTATTTTTTCTCTCCGTCAGGCACTTCAAATACAGGGCGAGTTTTTAGTGTGTGACTGGTTCGACAATAATTCCATTATTTGAAAATGGTTATTGGCAAAAATTATAGATGACATAAACAGGCTTCCAACGCAACTTTTTTCTATAGAATATCCTATATAGTTTAGTATATTTTGAAATGTCTCTTTAAATCAGGACATTTTGTGCGAAAAAAATAATCTACCTCGACAGCTTGCAAGTCACCCAGAAATGGAGACAGCACTGGTTTTGGCGGCCCAAGCCATGAATTCAAGTGAGAAAAGTGGGATTTTCTAAAAAGTACTGTGAAAATCGTGAAAAATAGCGAATTTATACATAAAAAATTAGTTAATTTTCTGAGAAATTGAATATTATAATTCCAAATTTAAATGGATAATTAAATAAAAATGTGTGAAAAAAAACGAGAATAACTCATTATAAGACTACTGTTTTATTGACGTAAGTTCAGCTTGTGGAGAACCCTGTTTATGAACAACTTTGTCCTAGTTAATTTTTATAAAAAAATTCACTTCATTTACGTTCATAAAGTATAGAGCGAAAACAGTAAGAAAAGTGGATGTTTTCAATGGAAAGTGAGTAAAAGTGAGATGGATCGAAAAAAGTGAGAAAAAGCGCAAAAAGTGAGTCGTCAGCATCCTTGAGACAGACTAGCAAACTTTTCGTCAAAGTGAGCTCCATAGCCGATCATTTCTCATTTGATCTTTTTTTCTCAAAAACTATATTATATGTAGGATATTATTTTGAATCATTCTTTAAGCTTTATTTTGGTTTAAAATTTTTGGGGTATTAAAAGAAATTACACTTCATAATAAATGAACTCCACATTGTCGCTTCTGAGAAGTAAGATGCAGGAAGGCATTGACCAAAGTTCATCAGAGATGGACAATGATTTAGTGAAAGTGCGAAATATTCTGCTTTAACGGGGTTCCTACAATCACGAGCACCATCTGCTGAAGTAACGGGGGGGTGAAAAGGAAACGAGGATAGGCTGGCCCTTGACGATCGTCGGCTCTACTTTAAAAGAGGAAAGGATAACTGCGGGTGCATACCAAGGTAAATTTTTATAATTAGCGATCTAGAATGTAAATCGTTTCTTATTTTGGTACTCAGCAAGTGATCATTTAGTATTTTTCTCCCCTTGTTACTGTTCGTCGATATTGTGTTGCTGAATTGTTGTTGGTGTGATATGAATAATATGAACGTGTTTCACTGATATCAAAGATGTAACATTTAGTATCACCTTCCACCAACCCCCACTTTTTAAGCAGTACAATTTTTTTCTGTCAATGATAAGGAACCTCTGTAACGCCAAAAACGGAGTTTCAGCAATTGTTTGTTTTTCGTTTTTGCCTATAGCACCGTTGCCTCTCGACTAAAACCACAAAGCTTTAGCATACTAGTAACCCCGTGTGGAAATTTCATAAAAATCCGAGCGGTTCTATTTCCAAGTTGATGAGTGATACAGTTTTTCATATGACTTAAAAAAACATAACATCTCATTTTAGAAATTTTTCGCGATTACAATACTTCCTCGCCAATGACGTGGGAAGTAAAACGGCTTTAAAATCGAGGAGTATCAGCGATCGCGATTATGAGTACCTATTTGCAGAACGACTTATCTACGCGATATTATATGAAATAGGGCCACCAAATTATCTGAATACGTCCTTTCTTAGTCCGTACATTGCGCCGCAACGCTTGGGTTGGCAGCACGAAACAGTACACAAAATTCGTCCAAAATACGATTTGTAGAGGTTTGCGCACTTCGAAATTTTCACAGAGTGCTGAAAACAAAACCCCACAGCCACTTTTTATTTTATTCACTAAGTTCTTTTTAAAAAATCGCGAAGTTAAGAACATAAAGAGTGCGCACTTCAACCCATCATAAAACTTGTGCAAAAACAAAATTTCGAAAAGTGCTCCTATAGCACCCTGGACAATTATCTTCTCAACATACTGTATGAATTTCATTCAAAAATATTGAAAAATGGAGTGTCAGTTTTGAAGCAGCTGAACCCTTGTAAATGGCTTGAAACTCACTGCGTCGGAGCCGCCTTAACTGCAACATACAGTGCTGATAGAGTTCGCTTTCCCTTTCAGATTTTCATGTGTACAATAAAGAGAGAGAGAGAGAGAGAAGCAAATTAGAAAGTGTGCACCATATAATCGTCGTTACAACGACAGTGTGAAAGGAGTTACAACCACGCTGCACGCCCTTCCCCTCTGTAATTGCCAGGCAACGTGACGACGCTCATACAGGGTGCGGCAGAGAGGACGGACGTTTTTGGGATGGGTAGTACTCTCCGCCTCCGTCTACGAGAGAGGTGGGGAGGGTGCCGTTTGACTCCTAGCATTATTTTACCAGTTGTCGTTATAAAGCACCGCGTTTTCGCCTATGATTGTGTCGTCTGAAATAATGAGTCAGTCATCGTCGTACAGCGTGAGTTTCGTCGCCACTTCAACATTCATCGGAATAGAGCTGTTCCCTCTCGAAACACCATCCTTCGTTGGGTTGAATCACTTCGCAGGCGTGGTGAACTGATCAACAGAAGACCAAGAGGAGCGCCGCGAACAGTTCGAACTCCTGAAAATGTTGAACGCGTTCGACAGGTCTTTCTTCGCATTCCGACTCGATCTGCCCGGAAACATGCTGCTGCACGTCGCCTTAGTGATCGTTCGGTAAGGCGAATTTTGCATATGGATCTCCGCTTTCACTCCTACAAATTGGCCATTGTGCAACAGTTACAGCCCGGAGATTATGCACAACGAATGAACTTCGCACGTGAGATGGAAGCGCTTTCTTCGGAGACGGTAATGGTCGTGATGTTACCGTGAACTCAGAGCGCTACGTCGACATGATCACAAACTTTTTTCTCCCTGAATTACGACGGCGACGTGTTCCAATCCGACGTGTGTGGTTCCAGCAGGATGGGGCGACCGCCCACACAGCCCGAGCATCCATGGACGTTATTCGCCCTGTCTTCCCTGGTCGCCTTATTTCCAGGTTTGGCGATGTTCATCGGCCTCCTCGGTCCCCAGATTTATCCATATGCGATTTTTTCTTATGGGGACACCTCAAGGCTAGAGTATACGCGAACAAGCCCCGAACTCTGGACGAACTGAAGGGAGAAATTCGCGTGGAAGTCGCCCAAGTTGAGAGAGCGATGTTGGAGAACGCCTCCAGCACTGCATCAACGATTTCGGCCACCACATGCCTGATGCGATTTTCCACACTTGACTGTCTCGAATGCTATTTCCTTGTGAACCTGATTCCATCAATAAATTTGTTTTCGAGTAAAAATTAACTATTTTATGATTTTTTTCTGCCGCACCCTGTATAACGGACTCTTTCTAAAAAGTTTCTCTCTCTCGTACATATGGGGATCCGAAAGGGAAAACGACTTTGGGCAGCGCTGTTACGCCACTGGTGCATCTTCTGAGAAATGAGATGCAGCCGAGGCACTAAAGAAAGATAGTCGGAATTTTTATGCGCGGGAAGATGCAGCAAGCAGCTTTAATGAAATAAATAATCACGATGGGCTCTTGAACGTACATAAATTTATAACGGTTTACGAGTACTTCAGAGAGAAACAGAGTATGAGGTTGAATACCCGGCTGGCAATCGTTGATTGCCCAAGCCAGACGCATATCCATCAGACTCGTCGAATAGATGCATTGGAATGGCGTTGATTTGTAGTAGGCTGTGCAATCTATTCACTGTGGTGATGTAATTGTATACCCGATACTACTAAGCCTGCGCCAAAAGACCAATGAGAACGCGTCTTTGAAATAATGGATCTATTTAATGTGGTCGATTTCGTGTAAAATGACTTTTAAACTAGACAAAATATAAGGTTTGTGTAAGTTGGGTCCCTAATTCCCATATTGCAGCAAGAAATATGCCATAAATCACTTGGTTTAACGCGCTTAAGTTCTGCAGGGCTGCAGAACTGCCAAAACTGTTGTCTTAACAGAAAAAAACAGTAGTAATTTGCTCATTATTTATTTTCCATGTTATCACACAAATAAAAACAATACCGGCAACGCTGCCCCCGCAAGACACAGCGTCGAGTCTGTTTTGTATTGAAAAAGCATTATAATCGACCGATTGTGTACTTGTCATTTTCGTCGCGACCGCAGCGTAACATTATTCGTGGGCCACTTGAAAAGGGTCTGTGCACTACTTCGCCACAAGCCGCACGCGCTTGCTTTTGTCTCTCTCTACAAAATCAAATGCGCGATTTAAGCATAAGCAGGTGCTGCACGTTATACAGATCCGCACAGATCTAATGCGAAGTACGATATCTGATCGGTCGGTCGGTGCTCGGTATAAAATTTTGCGGGGCCACGATGAAACCGAGAGCTCCCAAAACCCGGGAATATTTCGTGGACTGATTAATTTTTCTGCTCAGCTTGATACAACCTTAAGCGAACACATAAAAAATACTACAATATTTAAAGGAACTTCGAAAGAAATACAAAACGATCTACTGGATTGTATTCTTGAAGTTTGTCATGTTTGTATTTGGCGATAATAGCAGATGAAACAACGGACATTTCGACGAAAACCCAACTGGTAACAATTTTCACGTTAAAATCGAT
Organism: Acanthoscelides obtectus; assembly: GCA_963669975.1. Lineage (NCBI taxonomy): Eukaryota > Metazoa > Arthropoda > Insecta > Coleoptera > Chrysomelidae > Acanthoscelides > Acanthoscelides obtectus. The sequence continues at coordinate 3,253,805 of CAVLJG010000008.1, read as the reverse complement.
AAACGAGACTAGACAGAGATAAGATCTATTAACTGATACTTAAATTAATCTGGTATCTGCCACTTCCCAGCAAAAGTTACCTGACACTTCACATTCGGGTCTGGTTTACTGGGCCCATAACCTCAAAAGTACGTTTCTTAACAACGACAAAAGCGTTAAGTGTATAGATTTTTCTAGTGCATATCGTCTAAAGCAAAATTCGAATATCTAACTCCGAAGATAGTTGAATGCTAATATTGTTGAGAGTTCATCGACTCCCGAACCTATGTGTATATACATCAATGTAGACATACATACATTCCGATTGTGTTTACTCACCTACATAGCGTGACTTCAACCGAAGCCGTACGATATTTATGTTGTAGCAATTTTTCTTCTGCCGGTAAATGAACAGATAATGTACTGAACGCCAATAAAAAGCTCGCCGGTTCACGTTGAGAATTTCGCAACTATACAGGGTGTTTCAGTTTATTGTTGCATAACTTTAAGATTCGATAGAACTTTTAAAATTAATGCATAAAGTCTATATAAACATGGGTCGAAAAATGCGTGGCTTCTGAAATATAGGATGTTTAAATTTACTTTTTAAAATAGTTTTTTTTTAATATTTCGAACAATATTTGATGTATAACAGTGAAAATGGGTATACAAGGGTTTTTTGGTACGACAAAACGAACCATGGGCATAGTTTTACTGTAGCCGGTAGAGGGCGCTCTCTATTGTACCTTTAGTGTATTAAAATGACCGAAATTTTTTTCTTAGTCCAATTTTTTGCTTTTTGAATAAAAAAACTGATTCTTCGCACTTTTCTGCATAAAAAAGCTCTCCTGTGAGTTTTCGTTATAGTTAGCCGTTTTTGAGATATTTCGATTTTTAAGGTTAGATGCCTTTTTAATTATTTATGGGAAAATAATATTTTTTTTATATTTTCGATTTGGGCATTACAAGTAATTAAGATGATCGTTTGGATTGTGTTTTTAAACACAGCAATAATTCCTAACTCCAAATAAACACAAAAAAACAGAATATTAATTTGTTTAATTTTCCAATATTATTTTTAACAAATTAAATTAATTATTTACAACTAAAATGCTATTGGATAGTTAGGACAAACATACAAAATCTAAAGTAGTTGCTCGAAATGTAAACCCAATTGTTCAATACACAATTCACATCTACGAATGATCGAACGTGGTATAGCATTATTCAAATAAGGCCTTATTTCATCACATGCATTCCTGATTCTGTCTATTAGCATATCTTTTGTGGTTACGGGAGTCTGGTACACTTTTTCTTTTAGAAATCCCCACACAAAGAAATCTAATGGATTTAGGTCAGGGGATCGTGGTGGCCAGGCGACTGGTCCTCCATGGCCGATCCATCTGTCTGGATAATTTTCGTCCAGCCAGTTTCTAACTATTCTCGAATAATGAGCTGGACAACCATCAAGCTGGAACCAGGCCAATCTTCTTAAATCTAACATAACATCATCCCACATATGCACACGTTCACACTAAATTCATGCTGAAATTTCTTTCCCGAACTGCATGCGGATTTTCATGAGACCAAATATGTTGATTATGAAAATTTACCACTCCACGTCTAGTGAAGCATGACTCATCGGTCCGTAAAACGTTACTTAAAAACTGCCTATTATTATCAGTTCTATCAAGAATCCACTGGCAAAATGTGATTCTTCGTTCTCCGTCTCCTGGCTGTAGTCCTTGCACATGTTGCAAATGGTAAGGACGTCTATGGTCATTTCTAAGAACACGGTGAACATTTGCTGAAATTCTCAAGGCACCAGAAACTCTCCTAACACTTGTGGTCGGATCTCTATCAAACTCACGCAGAATCATACGGGTAAATCTGCGCTGACGAACATTTATGTTTTGATCCCTTTGGAGATTTCCAAAACCATTTCCAATTATTTGGCGATGCACTCTTACAAATACTGAGCGAGTTGGATGTGGTCTGTTTGGAAATCTTCGTGCGTATTCTCTGTCTGCTTCTGCGACGTTTCCATTTACAAAGCCCTACACAAAATGAACATCCGCTAACTCTTGATTGCAGAATAAAAATGGCATTTTTATAAAACTTACAACTTCAACAAAACTAACTGTCAACTAATTGACGTTTAACCTTATTCTGCTTTCAATTTCAAAAATATTTGCAGGCTCAGCCTACTTCTAAAAATTATCGAGATACTGACTTTACCTTAAAAATCGAAATATCTCAAAAACGGCTAACTATAACGAAAATTCACAAGAGAGCTTTTTTATGTTGAAAAGTGCGAAGAATAATTTTTTTATTCAAAAAGCAAAAAATTGCACTAAGAAAAAATTTTCGGTCATTTTAATATACTACAGGTACAGTAGAGAGCGCCCTCTAGCGGCTACAGTAAAACTATGCCCATGGTTCGTTTTGTCGTACCAAAAAACCCTTGTCTACCAATGTTCACTGTTATACATCAAATATTGATCGAAATATTTAAAAAAAACTATTTTAAAAAGTAAATTTAAACACCCTGTATTTCGGAAGCCACGCATTTTTCGACCCATGTTTATATAGACTTTATGCATTAATTTTAAAAGTTCTATCGAATCTTAAAGTTATGCAACAATAAACTGAAACACCCTGTATAACTTGATCTACAGTATACAAGTTTAATATACACAGTTGAATATCGTCTTTGCTTTACTGCTTCCGTCTGTCCGAACAACAGATGTTTCATGCTTATTCCCGATCATCAACAAGGCGTAGGCTTCGTCTCCAGGTACGACAATTGCAAAGTGCAAATTAACCTATTATCTGTGGTTTAAAGCAAAACGCCATCTATTAACAAAATTGCTCACTGCGATAGTGAACAGCAGCTATCTATTGGAACTGTATATGTATCTCTCTTTGCGCCGATTGCTGAAACCATACTACCTGTTGCTAATCAAACCGTGATGTTCCAGGTACTCCAGAACTTACTTACACAGTATGTCTGTTTCTGATACGTATATAATGTTCGTGCCGACATACTCACTCTGATTCATTAGAGAAAATCAGCGTCAAGGAACTTCACGTTAGCATGAGGAGATGGTACGTTTCTCTCCAAATAAAACATAACACCCAGCTTATTTGTGAACGACAATGATGCCCTGAATCTCCATTTACAAAGTATCAGTGCTTCCATATACGTATCATACGAGTATACGCGTTATTTTTTAAATGACAAATCCGTATCTGAATATGCCCAGACTGGCGGCGTGAATCCATCCAAACCTCAGCCCGAAGGCGCCGAATGTTTATCAAATATATCAAATGTAATTTAAAACCTTGTAGGCGCTCGATGTGACACATTTCATGATTGTTGTGCTGGTACAAAGTCTCTGTTTCCGAGTCAAGGAACTTTTTTATTGTTACGATTGTAAAATGTGGCGCGCATAAAAAACAATGATCTCAGTGAAACCGTTGCAGATTTCGAACACGTAAAGTATACTTTTTATTTGTTTGCATCTTTGAACGCGATTTTTTCTCTGCTCAATCACGTTTCATGTGCCTACCCTTCTCCAAGTCAAATCCTAATACTTATAACAAGTACTGAAAGTAACTTAATAAGCATTGTGATATTGAAATTGCTACAAGTTCTAATAATAAAGTCATATGTGCGATACGCATTTCATAATTTCACTGTTTTTGAAGCAGTAAATTAAGTATAAGTTTTGAAGTATTGCTAAATGGAACAAGCAATTGTTTGGTATTTCAAGAGTTTGTTTCAATTCCCTGCGTAGAGAAAGATTGTTCCTTTGCTCTTAGATGTAGACAGCACCCCTTCCCATTGAATACTAGGTTCACCCTTGATGGAGTATCTCTAAATTAACTTCCGCTATCTAATGTACACATTTAGGCAAAAGACATTCCACGCTTATTACGATTTATATTTAAAAATTAAGTCATGACGGTAGCGGTTTCTAAACGTCAAAGAAAAAGCTGAGGATCCTTTATTCTCGTTGACATCAATTTTTCAAGGTACAATTGGAGGTAGATCGCCCATTTGCACACCTTTTAACGGCGCTTCTTGAACAGTCATTCAGGAAATTAAAGTTTTAGTCGACTTTCAGATAGCCCAGGCATTTTAGGCCAAAAAATAGCAAAATCGTCCGATGTTAAAATATCTCCACAACCCGGCAAACTCCAGCACTGGGTGTGAAATAATTTCACCGACGAAGGGTGTGGCCGCTGATTTTACGAGATGGAGAGCATAGTACCATTTTCTACCATAGAATTATTAGACCAAGAGAAGTGTTTTGCTATAAAAATAAAATTTAGTATTTTTAAGAACTGTTATGAAATCTTTATCGTGGTCAAATTTACTTTATCAAGATAGAGTTAATTGTTAGTCGACCATAAAAAGAAACTGTAACAAACTCCACCCTATTAACACTATTATAAATATGTAAAGGTTGGGCCATTTAAAATTTAAAACTTAAATCGGCCATAAAAATATTTTTTTTTTAAATTTCTCGTCCTTTTGAAAAAGGCTTTTGAATTTAAATAACGAAATATATTCTTGAAGTTGCATGGACAAGTTGTTTTACATTATTGTATACTGAGTTCCCGAGGACGTCAGCGGTATTTGGTTTTCAGTGTGTATAAACGACGAAAATGACTGGACTATTCCGAGTTCCATTTATGACATTTTCGGAGGATTTCCAGTATCGAACAATCGTCACTTTTCATCGCGAATCGAACGGAAGCTCCGATAGCAATTTATCAGAGTGCACAATAAATGATCAAAGGAAATTGCTGGGATCTCAAATTTCCGTGCAGATGCCGACTCTCCATTTTCTATTTGTGATGCAATTATGAATCGACGCATTTCGACTCCTCTTCATCTACAGTTTAACGTTCTCTTTTTGCCACCAAAAGTTCCAACTTACGCCGTTTTCCAAAGCTTACAGAGGTGAAACAACAGTTTAAAGCTGCCACACACTGTCTAACGGACCCACCAGCTAAAAGCAGCGCGTATGGACACACTCAAAATCTTCCTGACACAAGCCTACTATGTTAAAGTAATGGACCTGAGATCAAATATGTAGACATCAACAGAACTACTTGGAATGCAATACAATTTCATCATGAATGATGAGTCTTGTACGAAAGAAAAAATCGTTGTTTGCATCGATGATCTGATTTTAGGTCTAAATGTGGAACATTTTTTTTCTTGGAATTAATGGCTCGAAAACTGTCCGAAAACAGTGGTATAATGCTTATATCAAAAGAAAAGGTTCCTGAGGGAATGATCTAGAAATATACAGGGTGCTCCATTTGAAATATATGAAAAAAGGTACATTTTAAGTTTTGAGACATTCTATATAAAAAGAAAGATATTTTAGCATGTCTGTCAGATTAGCTTAAAGCCGATGATAGCAAAATCTTTGTGAACTAAAATGTATCTAAATATCTTCAAAAATGGCGAAGCTGTCAGCCGTCAAATTTGGACATTTCACTAAATATCCAAACAATTGCCTCTCGAATTGATATGATACATGATATCAAACTTCTTGTTTATAGAAGCTCCAAATATGCAATAAAATATAGGGTAAACTACATGTTTGCTATGGTATGAAGTTACGGACACCCTGTATATATTAAAATAATTTTAAAATATGCACTAGTAACATATCAAGGTTGCCAACAAAACAGATTTTTGATATCTTCTTTTTATAAAACTACTTTCCAGTTTAGTTGGGGCACCCGGTATGTACGATGGAGAGTAGATGGGCAATAGACCATTTTCAGTTTGAAGACGATTGATATTTTTGTAATCAGATCTTTGTTTGATTATCCGCGCTTAAAATATCTTAAAAGCTAATTCTCATATAAGTAGCATAACGGGATGAATTCAAATAAAATTCAAGACAATTGTAGCAATTAAGCGTCTAAACGTCAACAATTTGCAATTTAGGTGTGAAAATGTCTGAATAAACATACAATGAAGCGTTTCTAAGCAACAGTAACAAATTGTTTCGTAATTGTTGGAGAAAATAATCCATATAACATTGTATAATTGCTAAAAAAACAATTTGTAATTCGTCTTATTATCCGGCGTTAGATAATAGCAAATTGTTAGTTGTTCGGCTCCAATCTGAGTGAAAGTATCCAATAAAATTTATACGAGATGTAATGAATAGAGAAAGCATATCCTTGTTTACAAATCAAGACGATCTAGCTTAGCCGACAGCCGCTTTGCTGTTCCCATATTACAGGACACTTTGAGTTAAAGCTTCAAGTTAGATGTATGACAAACAAATTAGACAGATCAAATAAACCAAAAGGTCCATACAATTAGTCGATGATTTCCGCCCATATTTAAAATTTCTTCGCAGATCTCCAGAAAGTATCGACCGTCTGGCAACGTTGCTGAACCAGCTTAGCGCCTGCGGTGAGGTCCAGTGTTGCCAAACCTACCGATTTTTCAGCAGTTATACCGAAATCGGAACTTATTTTCCGGGATACCAAAAACGTCCTGATTTTTTAAAACAATTCAGATGTTTCGAGACATTTTATCGAAAAAAAGAAACTTTATTCGATAGCACTGTTCCGAGATTAATAAGACATGAATAATATAATATTGGACCCTATAACTTTTATAAACGACTTTTTCTCCTGGAATTTATAGCCGGTACCCAGCTCGTTCGAGTCAAATAAAGAAGCAGGAACCTTAAACGTCGCGTTCCTAATAGAAACAACTGAACAACAACCTGATGATTGACGTCACCGGGCGCATTCAACTCTTGATCATCTGCAAAAGGAAAGCGATCGGCGATTGTCCGTTCCCAGGGCCTACTTCGACGATGTCAGGATGTTTTCGCGTTTCGGCCGCGCCATCATAATTGCATGCACGAAACATCAAGGAATCAGAATGTTCACCTTTGCCGTTTCAAATTAATATGCGGGCGATGCGATCTTGAAATGGCGCCAAATGCGCCGCTTAAAAGGCCGCTGCTGCGGTTCAACCGGCAAGGATGCCGAACATGTCTGAGGTCGGGAATTTATTCCATATTCAAATTTGTCATCGATCCCTTCAAAAGCGAAAATGTATTTATTGTTATTCGTTTCATGTTGTTTGCATCTGGCATATTTCAAAGGAAAATCAGGTGAGGAGAGGGCCGTTAGGCCCTTTACGGGGCGTCGACGGGGAGGACGGCCTAGTAGGCCCTCGGCAACGAGCAACCAGGCGGTACGCATATTTGACCCGACGGTAAAAATCCTGATACTTTTATTAATCACGCATTTTAACGATTTATAACAATTACAGAAGATTCTTATATCGCGAATGCTATACAGGGTGGACCAATAGTGCGTGAAGGGAGCACCTGCTTATATAGACCCTGAGGCAAGCCGGGGATCAGAGATGGATCAAATTGTTCTTTTAAGCGATTCGATTCCGATCTCGGAACCGATTCCTACGATTCCGATTTCATCAATGAGAAAGTTTCCAATTTTTTTAAATACGCTTAAAATAAAAGTGTAGGTAAAATCAACTACAGCATTGTAAAAATTTGTTAAAATACATCCGGATCTTAGACGCTGGTACAACAACGAGCCCGGATAAGGAATCGGGATCGCTGGAGTCAGAATCGCAACCATAGGAATCGGATTCGAAACCTCGACAATCGGATTCGAAACCACGAAAATCTACATTGAAACCACAGTAATCGGAATTCATAACGCAGGAATTGGAATCGAAACCACAGGAATCGGAATCCAAATCACTGGAATCAGAATCGAAACCACAGGAATCGGAGTCGAAACCATTGGAATCGACATTAAAACTACAGGAATCGGAATCGATAACGCATGAATTGGAATCGAAAGCACAGGAAACAGAATCGAAACGACAGGAATCAGAATCGAAACCTACGGAATCGACATTAAAACCACAGGAATCGGAATCGATAACGCATGAATTGGAATCGAAATCACAGGAAACAGAATCGAAACGACAGGAATCAGAATCGAAATCATTGGAATCGGAATCGAAACCACAGGAATCGAAGTCGGAACCATTGAAATCGACATTAAACCCACAGGATTCGGAATCGATAACTCAGGAATTGGCATCGAAACCTTCGGAATCGACATTAAAACCACAGGAATCGGAATCGATAACGCATGAATTGGAATCGAAAGCACAGGAAACAGAATCGAAACGACAGGAATCAGAATCGAAATCATTGGAATCGGAATCGAAACCACAGGAATCGAAGTCGGAACCATTGAAATCGACATTAAACCCACAGGAATCGAAATCGAAACGACAGGAATCAGAATCGAAATCATTGGAATCGGAATCGAAACCACAGGAATCGAAGTCGGAACCATTGAAATCGACATTAAACCCACATGAATCGGAATTGATAACTCAGGAATTGGAATCGAAAGCACAGGAAACAGAATCGAAACGACAATAGTCAGAATCGAAAGCACAGGAATCAGAATCGAAACCACAGGAATCAGAATTGAAATCACTGGAATCAGAATCGATACCACAGAAATCGGAGTCGAAACCATTGGAATCGACCTTAAAACCACAGGAATCGGAGTCGATAACGCAGGAATTGGAATCGAAAGCACAGAAAACGGAATCGAAACGACAGGAATCAGAATCGATATCATTGGAATCAGAATCGAAACCACAGGAATCGGAGTCGAAACCATTGGAATCGACATTGAAACCACAGGAATCGGAATCGATAACGCAGGATTTGGAATCGAAAGCACAGGAAACAGAATCGAAACGACAGGAATCAGAATCGAAATAATTGGAATCGGGATCGAAACCACAGCAATCGGAGTCGAAACCATTGGAATCGACATTAAAACCACAGGAATGGGAATCGATAACGCAGGAATTGGAATCGAAAGCACAGGAAACAGAATCGAAACGACAGGAATCAGAATCGAAATCATTGGAATCGGAATCAAGACCACATGAATCTGATTCCAAACCATGGGAATCAGAATCGGAACTACAGGAATCAGAATCGAAACTACAGGAATCGAAATCGAAACCACAGGAGTAGGAATCGAAATCATTGGAATCATTGGGAATACGAAAGTCATTATACAATTCAGCTCAGTCGAAGCGCAGCAAAGATAGAAGCAAAGCATATAGTATACTTCGGCATTTCATCCTTATTCGAAATCATCAGTACAATAAAGGTCATGGCACGAAGAACGAAAGCTGATCATTATTAGAATATGGTACCATAACTTTATCATTCTATTTCCTGTACGCTAATTTTTTAACGAACTGTTTGTAAGGCACGCTGTGGACTGTGGATCGTTATTCGCCTAGAGTTGCCGAGGATCCGTATTGCGGTAGTGGTGATATTCGATACTGGGCTGAACCTATCGTTCCTTTCAAACATTTCGCTCAAATTCAACCGAATTTTAAATGCTGGTATATAGAAACTCTCGAGCCTGACTTCGGGAATCGGAATCGAAACCACCGGAATCGAAATCGAAATCATTGGAATCGGAATCGAAACTACAGAATCGGAATCGAAACTTCAGGAATCGGAACCGAAACTACAGAAATCGGAATTGAAATCATTGGGATCGTAATCGATACAACAGGATACACAGGAATCGGAATCGAAACCACAGGAATTGGAGTCGAAATCATTGGAATCGGAATCGAAACTACATGAATTGGAATCGAAACTAAAGGAATCGGAACCAAAACTACAGAAATCGGAATCGAAACCACTGGAATCGTAATCGATACAACAGGATACACAGGAATCGGAATCTAAAGCACCGGAATCGACATTGAAACTACAGAAATCGGAATCGAAATCATTGGAATCGTAATCGATACAACAGGAATCGAAATCCGAAGCACATTAATTGGAATCGAAACCACATGAATCGGAATCGAAACCCCAGGAATTGGAGTCGAAATCATTGGAATCGGAATCGAAACTACAGGAATTGGAATCGAAACTACAGGAATTGGAACCGAAATCATTGGAATCGTAATCGATACAACAGGAATCGAAATCCGAACCACATTAATTGGAATCAAAACCACAGGAATCGGAATCTAAACTACAGGAATCGGAATCGAAACCATATGAATTGGAATCGAAACCACAGGAATCAGAATCGAACCCACTGGAATTAGAATTAAAATCACTGGAATCGGAACCTTAGGAATCGAAATCACTGGAATCGGAATCGAAACCATCGGAATAGATTCATTCAGTTGTAGAAAGGATAGATACCGCCGACCTTCTCCATCTTAAGAGGCTGAATTTAACTAAAACTAATAGTATACTACGGCATTTCATCCTTGTTCTAAATCATCAGTACGACAAATGTCATGGAACAAGGCACGAAAGCTGAGGTTATTTTCAGAATATGCTATGAGGCCATAGTTCTGACAGTACTCCTTAGTCTATTCATTACTCTTGGTGTTATTTTCCTTAAGTTTCAGCAAGACATCCTTTTAAAAAGTTCGCTTTTGGCCGGGTCCCGGGCCATCAACACAAGACAGTGTTCAGTGCAGGTCGACAGCATGCTTTTTTGGTACGTTGAACCCTCTCTGTAGAAACGCGGAAAAATTCGACCGTGTAGCAACTCCGCGCTTCGCTGGCCGAACAGAGAGACGGGAAGAGAGATTGGAATCAATGCTGCTGCAAGCTGCAACAGAGGTACTGGTAGTACCCGATCATATGGAATTATTGCGTCATTCGAAATTTACTGCATGTATGATCGTGTAAAAAATCTCCTTATGGTATGAAAAGAGATCCAAATGAACATCCAGCGATCTACTAAAAAAAAATGGAATCAAGTAGATTGACTTAGCTTCCAAATTCTAGATACAGGAACGGCCAAGCTTTATATCATGTGCCCTTAATACCAGTGCTAACTTTAAACAAAATCGACTGAAAGTTTATCAAATAACGTACTTAAATAGCACCCTGTATTTACCTGCTTATTCAAGTACACATTTTTTATCTAAATACAAAACCAACAGTACATTCATAGAGACTGCAAAGCAAACAGAATTTTCGCAACAAACTATAAAGCGACCAGTGAGTGAGTCATAGTTTGCAACTAACACAAATTCAGTGCGATTATCTATAGGTGTACCGAGCGTAACAACATGAGATAAGCACACGGTTTATCGGATATAATGAACACTTTAGGGTCATTTTCGATTTAGATGACGAAAGTCGATTCGATATAATGGTCGCTTTGCATAGAGCATAGGCATACGGCGTAGGCGTTACCTACATCTTGGATTTCTCTATCTCTCTCAAGAGAGAACAAAACGAATACTGTTGCTTTATGAGTCATACGTGAAAACTAGGACTGAAAATGATACAGACGAGTTTATACGTTCTGCAGGAGGATTAAAATGGCTAAAAGAGTAGGCTTTGTCCCATTGTTGAGAAAAGAAGAGAGACGCTGAGTTCGAGTCTAGGAACAGATATTATGTATAACGAAGACCGCATCAGGCAAAAGTTGAGCACAAAGTGGCTACAGAAAAGATGTCTTCTACCCCTGAATAGTTTATTTTGTTTTCATATTATTTATATTTGACATGATCAGATAATATTCCGATTTTGACAGCTTCTATAGGTACCAGAGGAAAAGGTGTGGCCAGAGAGGTGACATCTAAGCTATTAAAAACAGTAAGTCTGCAGTTTTATCGCGGATCGTAGACGTTTCTTTCATTGTTTAGAATATTTTATATTTTACAGAAATTACTAAAAGTACAAAGTAGAAAAAAAAGAGTAAAAATGGCATCAAGGACTCTGGTACAATCTGTATCTAGCAATACAAAGAGGAATCGCATATTGGTTCATTTCCAAATACAAATCGAGATCTTTTAAGAATACTATTTTCACATATATACTAAGTGACATATAAATCCGAACACCCAGTTTAGATGGTTTTATTTTAATAAAAGTTTGTGAATGTATTTATCTTACTGTAAATAACACGTGAAAAAAATTTCAGCCTTATCAGTTGGACATTCCGGTTTTTATACTACTTTTTTTTAATTCACTAACGCTCTAAAAATGAATATTTCAGCCACAGTAAACGTTGGCGAATTTTGGTTCTTGACATCCTTTACGATCGGTTACGATGCCTAGAGTACGGAGACCTGTACGATTTCGTCAACTTAGTGAGTTTGATAGGGGCCGTATAGTGGGACTTCGGGAAGCTGGACTTTCTTTTCGGGCAATTGCAGTTAGAATGCAAAGAAGTGTAGACACTGTGGTTAGGTGTTGTCAGGCATGGCTTCGAGAAGGCCGTACGCAAAGAGCAAGGGGCACTGGACGCCGCCGTAGAACAACAGACCGTGAAGATCGCCGCCTAAGATTATTGGCCTTAAGGGACCGTTTCTCCACTACCAGGTCCATTGTAAATGAATGGTTTGCAGAACACGGAAGACCTATTGGCATGCGAAGTGTTTACCGACGAATGAGCAGTTTTGGCTTGTTTTCATACCGGCCACACTGGGTCCTCCCTTTAACTCGAGAATACCGACGTAATCGCCTTGAGTGGTGCAGACAACGGTCACTCTGGGATAAGGAATGGAACAGTATTGTCTTTAGTAACGAGTCTAGATTTTGTTTAGGCATGCACGATGGTCGTGCCAGGGTTAGAAGGCGACGTGGTGAAAGGAGGAATCCACAGTTTTTTGTTGAAAGACATGTTCATCACACTGTTGGAGTTATGGTTTGGGGTGCTATAGCTTATGGTTCCAGGTCACCTTTAATCTTCATCAGAGGTAACATGAACGCGCAGCGTTATATCCACGAAGTTCTAGAACCCCATCTTTTACCCTATCTTGACACCCTGGAAGATCCAACTTTCCAATAATATAATGCCCGACCACATGTTGCAAGAGTCACAATAGACTTCTTTCAACATAATGATGTCACATTGTTACCATGGCCACCAAGATCTCCCGACTTATCCCCAATTGAGCACGTGTGGGATATGATGGGTAGGAGATTGCTCAATTTGCAACGTCCTCCTGAGACTCTAGAAGCATTTCGAGAGGAGTTGGTGATTGCCTGGAATGAGATACCACAGGAGGACATTGACCACCTGATCAGAAGCATGCCTAGGCGCGTTGGAGAATGCGTAGCACATCAGGGTGCATCCACACATTATTAAAGGGCTTTAAAGCAGTGCAATCATTTTGAAATGTTTATCATTTACTTATATTATGCTTCATTAAGTACTTATACAAAATTTTATTAAAATAAAACCGTTTAAACTGGGTGTTCGGATTCATATGTCACTTAGTATATTTACAGGTTTCATTCACAAAATCTTACGCAATAAAACTACTACACACAGAAACCGTGTCGTTCACTAACGAGCTTATAAATGAAAACAAATCAGTGGGACGTCTGTCATTTGTCATTACCAATTAAATACAGTTTTACAAACGACAATAAATTGTTTCTCAAACAATCAACTAAGCATCTCTTATTTTCAACCTTGCCAGTGAGGTGAAGTCTCGAAGACTTGTGTAGGTAATCCGTAAGATATGTCATTTGTCATTAAACAATCAACTACTTCTCAAACAATTGACGGAGCATCTTTGATCTGCAACCTTGCCAGCGACATCCGACATACTTAATTGCACATCAACATTCTCCAAGGATAACGTTAAAATACTCTTTTATCTTAGTGGGCATTGGATACATGCTAACAAACAAACGCCGATCGGCTGACACATGCCTAACTAGAGTCCGGATAGAAAAAATCGTGTTGAAGTTTCAATGCTCAGTGGCCAATCCCGGTAATCAGTACGACGTTTGTTGTTGTCAGGTGTCATCACCAATCATTTTGACAATAACCGAAGCATCTCTCATTTTCAGCCTTGCAGGCCACATGTACGATAAAACTCTCTTTCATCTTAGTATGCGTTGGAACAAGCGAATACCGATCGACCGATACATGGCTAACTAGGATCTGGAACGCGAATCGAAAAAGTCGTATTGAATTTTAATGGCGTACGTAGGTAGCACCTCTCTACCGAGAATCACACGGATTGGGAATATTGAGAAACGGCTTTAAGATTATGATCGAGGATAAATCGTATATTTAAAGAGGATGTGGGTATAATCGGGATTATGAAGGATTATCTCCATGACAAAATACTGCCCTCATTTTGACACGTACTAAATTGAATTATGAATAACTGATCAAAATGTTTGTAGCATTGAATGGTTATTCGGACTCGGAAAATGTTGAATCGGATAAATTTCCTCTGAAATAGAAGGAAACAAGTGCCCGGGAAATTGCATATACAGCAAGCATTTGTCATGTACGTATGTAGAGATAATAATATTCCGCATGCTTGTCATTTTGTACTGCTAAACTGTAGACAAGTTACAATGTAACATGTAGAAAATTTGTGAAGCTTAAAGAAATTGCTTTACGGGCTTTAGCCAATTTCTCAGTTCACCCGCGTACTGCGTGGATGCCACTTGTTTCAGTTTTAACCGACACAGCGAAATACATCGCAAATATTTTTCGTCCTACACAGGTATATCATTTTGTTTACGAAACGTCGGCGATTGTATTTGCGGAAAAACCGAAGAGGAATGTGTTGTTAATATTTATGAAAACGCCTTACAACTATTAAATATGTGTTAGACGCTACAGAAATCGCGAGATCACAAGTGCCGCGGTACTGAGAGGGAATAACAAATACAAGTATCGTAAAGCAGATTTTCTATCTTGAAACTCACCATTTGTACGCAACGATATGTATCCGACATTTCTCTAGAAATACAGGGTATTCGACAAATAGACGGAGATATTTTAGAGGGTTAAAATTTAAGAAAAAAGTTTACTTTTCGGGGTTTTAATTGGAATATGATATGAACAAAACAAATTGAAAAATCATTCTCACTGAAAATTTTGAGCAAAAAAGAGACAGAAAACGTCATCCCTAGCCATCCAAAGTAGAGAGGTGCGCGCTCGATGAGTTGCCCGATACGCGTATATCGGAAATACATATTTATAATTCAACCTTTAAGAACAAATACGTGAAAATCTTTGATTTATAAAATATGGTTTTTAAGTGCGTGGAATTATATGGGTTGGAACTAACACAAAGAAAAAATTACATACAGTCTCCCCCATCCATCTACAACCCCCAACATAAACTTTTCAACTCCTGCAAAAAAATTTCTGAAAATGATCAAGAGTCTCTGAAACGTAAAAAAATTTTTTCGTATTTTCAGCCCTACCTCCGCCGCCACTGGGCCGATTTTCAAAATCTATATAGGTAACATTGTGTGAAAGTTTCATCAAAATCCGAGAAGCACTATCCAAGTGACATGATTTTTAAAAACTGAAGACATTTTCCCACCACCGGTGATGAACCTGTTTCACGCACCCTGATTGATATTAATCTATTTGGAATACAAACTGAACCTCCTTAACTAACTTTATGCTATTTTAGCCTCTATTAAAACAAATTTCTTACAAATGAATCGCGAAAAAGTGACTAACGAATCTTTATTTGTAATACTTTTCTACTTGTGGCTACTTTGACTGGCCTATATTGGTTACGCAACATTCTTTTGTTTATTTATATGGCCATTTGACATTGTATTGTTCTCTGAAATTTATGAATGTACCAGTTCATCATTTTACGTTAAAGTCTAGGCCAAGGTTTTGGGGTTTACCTCGGGAGAGAAGCCTCGTGGTCTATAAAATACGTTATTTATTAATCTCGAGTCATGGCAAAAGTAAACAATTATCTGTAATACTCGAATTGTATGTTGCGCAATAAACAACTAATGAATCTATTGAGAACAGAATTTATAATAATGATTACAGTTAATGGAAATCCGAGTGTGTACAAATACCTGACGACAACGTCTTTTGGAGCCAGCGTTGCCAGTTCTGGAACTACTGCCATAGGTTGCGAGATTTCCTTGTCCATCGAAATTCTGAGTATACGAACTCTTAAAAATAAGTCCGGTGGAGGCTAATATTTCCTTGGAAGGTTATAGTCATTTTTGATAATAATGAATCCGAGTCTCTTTTTACCCTGCCAAATACTGCCTATTTTTATACAGGGTGGCGCATCGAAAACGAAACACGCATTTACTAGCAGCTCAGTTTTTTTTTTTTGGAAAAACGCTCAGACCCGTCGGTTTTGTTTTCGAGGGGGACACAATTTCCATTTACGGTTTTGGGGGTGGTGTCACCCCGCTTAGGGGTCTGCACGTGTTAACGTGATTTTTTGCCAAACTTGTGCACCCCTCGAAAACAAAATCGGCAGGTCTGAGCGTTTTTCCAAAAAAAAAACTGAGCTGCCAGTAAATGCGTCTGTTTCGTTTTCGATGCGCCACCCTGTATATATTCTAGCCGTGATTCCGTGAAAGAAGTAGGTGGTAAGTACTTATAGGTGTTATTTGTAAGCACAAGCCGTCGTAAATCTTTCCTTAATAAAAACGAATTAGCACTTTGCCCGGTAAGACGATAAGACTCACGGACAAAAAAGTAGTTTGTCTACCTAGGGCCAGCACCTTACCGGTTGCTTGGAATGACCGAAGACCGAAGGTACCCTGCCGGGGACGGTAAAGATTATTTTAACCATTTTAACGTCAGTAGCGACTGAACAGGTTGGGAGAGGAGATACTAGACGTCTTCAAGGTAAAGAAGGTGAACGTTGGCTGTTTGAAAATTTGGACTCGAGAAGATGCTTACGTTGAAAGATGCATGGACAGTGGTGGATCCTGGGGGCCCAGACTCTACGATTAAGAAAATTTCGACATTCGTATGAGATTTGATAAATACGTAAGTCATCTATCGAAAAGCACCTTCACCAAACTGAGGCAACTGCTAATAGATTCATTTTGAATGTTTAGATCCGTAAAAAGATAGTTGAAAGTTTGATAATGTTTATGCTTTAATTTTATATGATGTCTTGACTCGATCGATCGGTGTAGAATCCAAAGATTGCAAAACAAGTGGTGTAGGTTTGTGAATGGTCTTCGCAAATATAGAACATGTTTCCTCTAAGATCAACGAGTTGAAATGGCTGAAAATAGATCAATAGATAGTAAGTACTAAAGAGCCTATTTATCTCCATAGTAAATTGGTAACTAGACATTAATCTTAGAAATCTGATGCATAATAATAACCTTACAATGCATTTGCACTACGCCACATTGTTCCAAAAATTTCAAGATTAGAGTTGTTTACAGTCACGATTACAGCAACAGAGAGAGATGCAACTTGCGCAGAACCTGAAATTTATTTTCTGCGCAGCCTACACACGAGAGAGATGCCGAATGCGCAATAGTAGAAAATCATTTCCTGCGCAGCTCACTTGTCCGTCGATATTATTGGCTTCTCCCTCACTCCATGAGTCTAACGTCTAACCTCCTATCTCTAGTGCTAGAGCCAATTGGGACATGCGGATTCGGATTCGGGGAATCAAGGATACTCTGATTTTTGGGTAAGAGATTCGGCTCACTTTTCTCGGCCTGTGTAATTATTGAGGTTTCCATTTTCACGTACCGAAGAAAGACTGGTGATATGGTGCAGCTGTAATGGTAACGAAAATAGTTCCATCGACCTTGACGTAATTTCAGACTGGAATTATTAAAAATTCAAACTGTTTTCCAGTATTCAAGGGTACTTGACGCCGTGAATATTTTAGAATACGTTCGACATTCATGACACGAAAACGTGAAGGGTTAGAATATCGGAAACATGAGAATTGGGGCAAGAACAGGGCAATAATTACATATGTGCTTTGCATCTCTAGAAGGTTCTGTAAATAATATTTACTATTTATTAAACGGCATTATTGACAATCAAATAGCGTTGTTTTAAAATATATTAAGCCCAAAAAACTTCAGGACCTCAAAAATGTTGAAACGTACTTATGGATGAACTTGGCTTTTCTAGTTTCTTTTACTTACTTTAAAAATGCGACCACAAAATATCCAAATGCTATTTCACGAGCAAATATTTAGTGATGCGATTGACATTATCACAGAAAGTGTATAGAGGTCCGACAAAACGTGTACGCAGCCAATTCATTACAGATACGAAAATTATTAGAGGTACGACAGACTAGTGTTCTTTTTGGCATTAACGTGATAGGTTTGAGTGCTTAACTGTACCGTAAATACGGTGAAAGAATGTGCATTTGAGGTTATGTGGAGTTGTGGATTTTACAGTTTTATCTAAATATCAGAGTATTCATCAAACTATTTCATTGAAATCAATTATGAGGCCATTGGTATGTTTATTTTATATTTTACGTTTAAAATGATTTCCACTGAATGCTGACTACTTTCATTAAAACATGAAATAAAAATCTGCAAATGTCGCAATCAACCGAGCTTTCTTCATATGCCATAAAGCATGATTCAACACTTTTTTTATTATTTCTCGCAGTAATAAAAAATCGATAAAACACGGTTCCCCCTGCTCTCTTCCGCTTTGGTACCAGACTATACATATAGAAAATATCAACAATCTCATGTTTCTAGAGACGTTTTCTTAACTGACAGGATTCTGAACAATTTAGTAACAAATCAAGGAATGTTGACTGGTTACCAGATAATAGACATTTTTTTTTTAAACAAATTTTTATTCAATAGTCAATTTTTATAGTAAATAAAGTTTTCTAATCTGTGTTTAGAACACTGGCCTCGAGAACAACAATATTTCAAGTGGGAATTTTAGCTACAATAAATTGAAGTGACTTCTGAGTGTTTTTATATAGTTTCTAAGTAAATGCACATTCTTTACACTATTTGGTAGATCATTAAATGTTTTTACTGCATCAGTGACAGGGTTATTTAGTAGAAATCTGGTACATATTATTATGTGGTCTTGTTTCATACTCATGTGTGATCAGAATTTTTCTATTACACTTTTGTTATGTGAAAATAATTTCACATTCTTCTAATTCTAGGTCAATAGTATTCAATTCAGTATACCTACCGATTATCCGTGTCTTAGTCGAACAAAATTCTTAATATCCTATTTTGCAAAACCTTGTGCTTTATGAAATACACATTCCCCAAATAGGAAACATATCTAAAGTGTGCCAAATGCATTATGAAAGCTTATTTTACTTTTTACTGCATACCACCTAAAAACACTTCGTTGATTTAACTTCTCGCACAAACACTATTTGCATAACACCTTGAAGACTCTATTCACTTCAACACCTGCTTTAATACATAAAGCTAATAATTACACAATCTCAATGATTACAGATACCCAAGGCAAGATGCATTTGCATATCGATGCAGCTTCACCTTCTGTCAGAAGCAAAATATTTTCATACCTACTTGCCGAAGCATAGAACCAAGACTCGCTATTTATCAAAAAAAAAATCACACCTCGTTAACCCATTCACATTCAAGTTTCCGGCTTTTGAACCAAGGTGACTTGCTTTACGCTTCCACGATCTCAGGTAAGGTATATAGAAAAGCAGTACGAACTCGTCTTACCTGCACAAAAGCTGTGCCGCAGCTTCTCAAGGTCGCACAGAATAAACAAAACACAAACAAAACAAAAACGAATCACAACAGCATCTCACACTGATCGAAGACCGTTAAAAGCCGACGAAAACACAAACGGTAACCATGGAAACGAGCGGATTCGGGGGTTTCTGACGAGCAACTCGATCGTCCTGTGAGATTCTCGGAGGGAAAAACGATGAACAATACGATTTGTTCTCATATGTTGTTTACAAACACACGGAACGTTCGGAGCGCCGACGTGCAATCTTACGTACGCGGTCGGTCGCACTGAACGGAATGAGTCATTTTTGTGGAAGGGGTCTAGCCGCCATCGGTGCGACGTTGCCACGTTGGCTCGGAATGCTGCAGATGTAGGAAATTGGGTGTTGGATCGATGAACGTAGATGAAAATGGGGCAATTCCATAAATATTGCCATATAAAAAATCATAAGATACCCAACTAGCAAAGTAGTGTAGCTTTTGGTAAAAGAACCGTTCAGCCATAAAAGCTCTCTATTGTTGTTGCCTGAACACCAAAATGCTGGCTTAATATTGTGTAGAATGTAAATTTGCTTTCTGCAATATATTTGCTCTAAAATGAGGTGTTTAAAATATTCTTATAGCATAGTTATACAACACCTTATAGGACAAATTTTTGAACTGTTGCATAAACGTTTATACAACTATTGTAACGTTTATAAAACAAACCCGAGCCTTGTTGTTTTGCTGTGCAAATTTACTACTTTAGCCAACAAATTGCTCCTAACGGAAGCACTTATACAACTGATGTTTAGTAACTGTTGAAGGCTGTACATATGCAACAATATTACAACTTTTGTAGTACAGAATTGCTGTGCTCGGCATACATTTGTTGTTAAATATGCTGGTATGCAATTTCACCATAACCTAACTTTCTGCTGTCATCTTTTTGTTAAAATGCCATAGCCAATGTTTTAAGACAAACAACG
This sequence comes from Acanthoscelides obtectus, assembly GCA_963669975.1. Taxonomy (NCBI): domain Eukaryota; kingdom Metazoa; phylum Arthropoda; class Insecta; order Coleoptera; family Chrysomelidae; genus Acanthoscelides; species Acanthoscelides obtectus. Next base: position 3,233,293 of record CAVLJG010000008.1, on the reverse strand, counting down.
CATGCATATGGGTTCAAAAGGTTTTATCAACTGTTCAAACAGAAGATATAGATCTGGTACAAATTCTGGGTAAATAATTCGAATCTGTCGGTATTTCATTTCAGACATTTGGCAAATTGTTGTATAACACCTGCAGGCAACACCAAAATATTCTAATAAAGTAAAGACAACATGATTATACACAACCACCCGCCACATTGGGCAAACATGTATTTCTCTATTTAATATTAAATAATTATGTTTCAGTTCGAAATTATAGATATAAAGTGATAAACATTAGTGTAATTGTGTCTAAATATAGGATATGTGGAAGATTTAACGCAGATAAAGTCAGTTTTCCATCTTAAAAATCTAGACATACTTTTGATCATTATTAAAATATGAATCAAATACGAAGCCCGTAGAAATTGCGTAACTACTTTGCACGATAATCACAATAAAATTTGCTGCGCAAGTAATTCAATAGCCCTATATCACAGTGTAGAAGTTTATCATATACCTGTGTATGAAATTCACAATGGCCGATATGTAAGTAAACAAGATGACTGTAATGTGTTAGTCATATATTCTTCACTTCGTCTATACAATACATAAGAAATAGTAGTGCAATAAAGTAGAATCACGTAACATAATAGTTGTATAGTTGACAAAAACTGAATCTTGCACTGACGCAAATATCCTATAGCGGCTGCAAGAGGCTTACACTTTTGTTGTATAACTGTTACCTGCACCCCTTATACAACCTCTTAAATGACTGAAGTGTGCTATTAGGTGTGCCCATTCCGCTTGTATAGCTGTTCTAAGAGGGTTTTGCCAATGTTCTTACAGTATACAATGCTGTGTAAAGAATACTGTATAATCATTCTTGCAACTCTAATAGGAGTGATAATTGTTAGTTGCCCAACTAACAATTATTATTATATAACACTCAAATTTCGGATCGGTGACCCGTCCAGAGAATAAGTCGGGAGGGAACCTTTTAGAAAAGCACTGTATTTCAAATAATGTAATAGTGTATAAAAATATAACTCAAAAGTGGTGAATAAAATACTATCAAAAATTGAGAGATGCGTAGAACGCCCCCCTTAATGTCCTAGATGTAGGTTAATGAATCCTGGTGGTTCGATACCCGTCCACATTCCATAAACGTAAACGTGGCAACGTCGCAATATCCAGCTTCCCGCATTCTCAACGTGCTAACCGGACAGGCTTCCCCCACAAAAGCTGAGGCTTATGGCAGATCGTCGTAAGGTCGATTTTCGCGGCAATACGGAACAGAACCGGCTATGTCTGAACGTTCCGGTGGACGTCAAACGATTTCGGCATATACAGAGTGTTGTAAATACACATCTTATTACAATACAATTACAAAAAGGTCTTGAAACGGGCTACAAATTGGGATGAGTAGTTTCTGTGTTATGGTGTCAAACCATGAAATATTTGAGTATATTTTTGATAATAAAGAATCCAAGTATGCGATTCCATAATTTTTGGTGTCTGTGCATGCAGGACATATTATTTCAAAACTCAAGAATCATCCTATCTAACGTTGCTGGAAGAAAGTAATATAAAAATGTGATATATTTCAAGCAGCACAATTCACGGAAAAATAGTAACATGTTCTGTGTTTTCTGACTTACCCGTGATTTTGGAGTATGTTTAAGTCCAATGGCAGGTTGACTTCTACTGCTCTGAAATGAAACACAAATATTACAGGTTGATTAAAAAAACAATGACATTATTGCTAGAGCTAAAAGTGCATAGAAAAATAACAAAAGTCAGGAGATCTGGCTCTCTTCTACCATTATTTCAACGAACTTTGCTCAACAGAGTCCTCCATGACAACGCCGCGCGATGAGCCTGTCAGACAGACGTGCCAGAGCTTGCCGGTACGACCGCTCCTTTGACAACAGTCTGCCTGAGGAGGTTTCCTAGTTTTAACCTTGGGTAGTTCAAACATCTGGAAAATCTTTAACGTCCTCGGCAGTCGCGGTGCCCCTGTATTTGGGCTGCTTCGTTATGGAAAAAAAATAAAAAAGTAGGTACCAAGATAAGAGATATTTCTACCCCATTGGAGGTCCTGATTAAGGTTTTTATAATGTTACCGAAATTTATTCCAATTTATTTAAAAAGAAATGGAACGTCGACAAAAGTTTCTCAAAAATATTGATGCGAAATTAAATGCCTTAGGAAAAAAGCAATGGTTCTTTCAAAAACTGGTGTTGGTTAAAGCCACCAAAGGTATTCTATATAGGGTTATAATAGAATAAAGCAGCAATCTCAAGGATGAGAAGAAAACACAAAAAAATAATTTCATACTACAAAAAAATTCTTAGGAAGCTCCCCTATAAAGATACGGGTCCCTATTAATTATTAAAAAATTAAATTTCTCTTAAGTAACTTCTGAGCGAGACTGTGCAAATTAAAGAAATTTTGCCAGTGCAGTAATTTGTTGGTGGCTCACCATGATGTAAACCAGTCAAAAATCGGGAACGTTGAGGATTTCCGTCAATGTCATCACCGACACATTCTAACAATAATTCAAAAAAGTAAATCAAATAGAACATGTGCGCCGTGTCTTTCAGAAGGTATTTTCCTCTTAATCAGTAATAAGCTAGCATTATTTAATAATGGGTGATTTTTTGCTAGTATCTTTTTGGCAACACTGTTTTTGACAGATGACGCGTGAATCGTGTCTTGTGTCATTGTCAAACTTGTTCAGTTTGGTCTATAATTTAACCATGAATCACTGCTTCCTATGGGCAATTTGGTCGGCCTACTGAGGGAGCTATTCGGAAGCTTGTGACCAAATTTCGAACCCAGTTTACATTATTGGACATTAAACCACCAACACGCAGACGTAGAGTGAGGACTGAAGAAAATATTGCGGCTGTATCCGCCAGTGTTAGTGATGACCGTAAAATGTCGATTCGCCGCCGTTCGCAGCAATTGGGCCTCTGTTACTTCACTACGTGGGAAATTTTGCGACAGGATTTGGATGTAAAACCTTATAAGATACAGCTGGTGCAAGAATTGAAGCCACACGACCTCCCACAACATTTCCATTTTGGTGAATGGGCGCTGGCAAAGTTGGAGGAAGATCCACATGTTTATCGAAAAATTGTGTTCAGCGATGAAGCTCATTTCTGGTTGAATGGGTACGTTAACAAGCAAAATTGCCGCATCTGGAGTGAAGACCAGCCAGAAGCATTGCAAGAGCTACCAATGCATCCTGAAAAAATCACTGTTTGGTGTGGATTCTGGGCCGGTGGCATCATCGGGCCGTACTTCTTCAAAGACGACAATGGCCGGAACGTAACTGTGAATGGCGAGCGCTACCGTGCGATGATAACAAACTTTTTTTTGCCCAAAATGGAAGAGCTGGACTTGGCTGACATGTGGTTTCAACAAGACGGTGCCACATGCCACACCGCACACGAAACAATGACCCCATTGAGAGGCGAGTTCGGTGAACAGTTTATTTCACGTTTGGGGCCCGTCAATTGGCCGCCTAGATCGTGTGATTTAACGCCGTTGGACTATTTCTTGTGGGGCCATGTTAAGGCTAATGTCTACAGGGATAAACCAGCAACGATTGACGCACTGGAAGCCAATATTGAAGCATTTATCGTGAGATACCGGCCGATATGTTGGAGAGAGTGTGCCAAAATTGGACCTTGCGCATGGGCCATCTAAAGCGGAGCCACGGCCAACATTTACATGAAATAATCTTTAAACATTAAATTATATCGACCGTTCTATCGACTCAAATAAAGATTTAATCGTTTTTTCAATTTTTTTGTTTTTTTTTTTGAAAATCAAATCCTATACCTCTTAAAAAATCACCCTATATAACGCCCCAGCGAAAATCTCTCGCTCTTTAAGAAGTTTTGGGACTCACACATTCCCACGATATTTTCTGTCGGTGCTGTTTTTTTTTTTGCTTTTCAAATAACTTCAGGAGCACATTCGTATGGCTGTATTGACCCTCCTGAAAAAAAAATTCGCAAACGCCCGTGGTAACTGATAGGACAGTTATCAAATACGTGAAGACACCCAGATCAAAGAGACCGACGCTGGCTTTCGTATCTGTAATATGTGACTATGTTAAGAATATTTTTGGAAACCCTGATACTTTCGCAGAAAAAATAGGACTCTTTTTTAACATCGATGAGAAAAACGGCCTTGTTTCAGTATAGTGTCACTAAGATTCTTAATTAGCGACCCCTAGAGCCACAGAATATATATTTTCAGGTCACTTAATCAAACATTATTTTTCAGATGTTTAGACACTTTTATTCACCTCCCCCTAGCAAATATGGTTCCTCTAATAACGTAGAAAAACGACTTTAATATCGAAATTAATTTCAGGTATTCTTGCATTAAATTTGAAAAACCAATGAACAGTAAATGTCGGTAAAAACAATTGTTCTGATTAGTAGTCTACGAGAGAAACCCCAAAAGTAATGTGTATTTTTCTAAAATACAAAAAGCATTCTTATAAAGCTTAAACAAAAAATATTTTGCATAATCGCCATTCTACACGACGTATTTGTAAGCTGTGACAGTCTTTGTAAGCCCATGCCTTACCAGCTCGCCGCCAAATCCTCGAAGAAGCATTGAACATCATCATTCGCCTCGTCGTCAAACCAAATCGCATGTCAAATGATATTCTTTCAATTTAGGCAACAAGTGGCAGTCACAGGGTGCCAGGTCCGGCCTGTAGGGTGGCTCAATCTGATCTTCGATCCAAATTGTTGCAGAAGATCGATCGTTTGAGAGGTGACACGCGGTATGGACGTGTGTTGGTGAAAATAAGCTTCAATGTTTGTGCAGCGAACTGACAAACATGGGCATATAAAAATTGCTACAGCTAATACAAAAATGCATCGACCAGAATAGCAAAACGTTTAACGATAACGAATAAATGCTTTTTACACTAGTATGCCCTCGTATATAAAGAAAGATAGTATGCTTGATCGGATGCCGTACCTCATTCCACTTCCTATTCTGCGGCAACCTCAACTCAATACTCTGTATCTCCTGGATCTGCTTGACAGTCTGCTGCAAATCGGCGTGCAACTTCTGATGGATCTGTCTTTGAACGATCATCTTCTGCTCTGTATCCCCGCTGCTCTCACCGTCCACGACACAACTTTGCCCCTTCTTTACGGCTTTCTCCTTTTCCAGTCTTTGAGCTAGGAGCTCCTCGAGTTTTTTCGTTGACTGTTGAAATTGACCTTGAGCTAGGATCGGTTTCTTCATTGGTCTCGGTTGATCTTCAGTCTTTTGGTTTACGGACAGCTTCGACATTTGCTGTCTGAACTCTTCCTCGTGCAGTAGTTTTTGCTCTTTCTGAGGTAAGAACTGCTCTAAAGCTTGAGCGTTCGCTTTAAGCTGTTGATGTTTGAACGTGTGCCTCACCTCAGGTTGGGAAGCTTTCCTCTGGTGGCTGTAGAGTTTGCTGTCGAAGAAATCCGGTTGAGAGGCTTTGCGTCGGTGATTTGGAGGTTTCTCGGGCTCGGGGGAAGGCGGTTTGTTTAAATCTAACTGTACAAAGTCTTTGAAGCCACCCGAATCCGAGGAATTCGAATCCAGCGAGTCTATTTTCGTTATGCTCTTCCCGGCGAACGCTTTGTTGTTTACGTTGATCATCCCGCAACATTCTGTGGTCGCGTTCGACAGGATGCTACAACAGACGGTGCTCGGGGATTGAGGTGTTTTTTGAAGCACAACTTCTTTCTTGTACGCCTCAAACTTAGAACTAAATTTATCACATTTCTCACTGACGTACGTCGAAGACTGCTGATCGTACTTGACGTTGGTATCAACGCCAGCAGGCGGGTCTACACTTTGAGACTGCTTTGGAGGTTCCGCGACTTTTTTCTCGGTCTGTGGTACAGGCCTTTGAGGCAACTGTCTCCTGGGTAGCTGGGGGTAGCCATCTCCGCGACTCTGAAGCCTGACCGGCGGCACGAATCTCGGTTTGGATGCGATCACAGGCTTAGGGGCGATCTTAGGCCGGGACTCCTGCATCTTGCTCGTGTTTACGTCGCCATGTTTGGTTCGTAGGCATCGGAATGGCGCGTGCACGGCCTACTTTGACACGCACTCACGGACACACGTACGTTCGCGCTGGCAGACACCACGTTTTGGCATCAGGAGGGGGTCGGGGGTAAGGACGGGGGACAAAGGGGTGCGCTCCCTGTTTGGCGGCGTCGGCGCGACGCAGTCGGTTCGATACGGGGTGGATGGTAGCGCAAACAGGTTGAATTGATGCTGCTTGGGTCGGTCGCGGACGCCGCCGGGATGGATATTGGGCGAGCCAGAAACGCCAAACAGGAGACGGTAAGTTCATCGCACGGTGAGCTCTTACGCTCCTTTCACTTTACACGATTTCGCTCGTACGGAAAAAAATCGCCCGATTTTTAATCGTTGCACGACTGAAACCGTCTGGTGTGAAAGCGTGCATTTGGTCACGTAGACCACTGAGCTAGAGGGCGATACGGTAGCCGTACGGTTCTAGTGGCACTGGACGGCTGCAACGCGTTTAGAAAACGTGCCCGTGTTGTAATCGTGCAATGTGAAAGGTCTCGTGCTCTTCAACAGTCGATCAAGAAAAATTGCCCGGGCGATTTCGCTCGTACGGGAAAAAATCGCCCGATTTTTAATCGTTGCACGACTGAAACCGTCTAGTGCGAAAGCGTGCATTTGGTCACGTAGACCACTGAGCTAGAGGGCGATACGGTAGCCGTACGGTTCTAGTGGCACTGGACGGCTGCAACGCGTTTAGAAAACGTGCCCTTGTTGTAATCGTGCAATGTGAAAGGTCTCGTGCTCTTCAACAGTCGATCGAGAAAAATTGCCCGGGAGATTTCGCTCGTACGGGAAAAAATCGCCCGATTTTTAATCGTTGCACGACTGAAACCGTCTAGTGCGAAAGCGTGCATTTGGTCACGTAGACCACTGAGCTAGAGGGCGATACGGTAGCCGTACGGTTCTAGTTTCACTGGACGGCTGCAACGTATTTAGAAAACGTGCCGTGTTGTAATCGTGCAATGTGAAAGGCCTCGTGCTCTTCAACAGTCGATCAGGAAAAATTGCCCGTCCGATTTTTTCCCGTACGGGCGAAATCGTGTAATGTGAAAGGAGCGTTAGGTGCAAAGCCATGTGTAGCGGTAGAAGAGAGCTAGATCGCTGACAGCCCGCCGATGCGAAAGGGCCCCAAAGCTTCTATTAGAGAAGAGACATCGATCCACCGAACGGTCCTCCTCTCGAGAGCATCGAACATAAATAATGTAGTCGGGTTCCAGCACCCCAAACGTATGATCAATACTCGAGGCTAGGTCTTATCTATAGACTGAGGAGGTCATGCGGAGAAAAGTACTTCTTAGCCCTAAACAAATAGCATAGCTTTTTCCCAGCAGCAGAAGATATTGACGGAATACGTTCAGGCCAGATCAAGACCTCAGTGACCTGGACTCCGATCAGCCGAAATGAACGTAAAAGTAAGCTTTCTGCCAAACCCAACACATCGAACGATAATAGGAGTATACAAAAGGCAAGGTAGCCTGTTTGTTTAGGAAATTGTCCGAGACTGGCCAGGCCTGATCATCAGAAGCTGAATAGCCAAGGACCGGGAAACAAGTGCGAATGCTCACTTAACGCCGGATCTTATCAAAAGAATTACTTTTTTGCAAGCCTTTTTTGCTAGAAAAAACGGCATTTGCCCGGTTTACTTCTATCTCTTTTACAAACGTTACGGGTTCGTACGCACCCGGTGGCACAAGTTTTTTATACCGCAAACATTGTCAGAGCTGAATCGCAAGGTTTTCGTACCTCAAAATTTGTATACTAAAAACCTAGATACCAAAGTATCGCAAACGGTGTCATTATAAGAAAGTTATAGTCACGAGTGACATTGCATCCTTTGCATTTATCGCTTCGAAGTTGTTTAGAAAGGAAGAGCAGGTAAAAAGAGTTTCGAGACCCTTTTGGTGCGTCGACGGGGGAAGACAGCTTAGTATGGACTCGGCAACCAGCATCCAGGCGGTACGCATGTCTGACCCTCCCACGGGATGAATAAAATTCCTGATAATTTCATGAATTCACGCATTTTAACGGTTTATAACATATGCTATAATTATAAACAATCATCACAACTGATTTCAAGTAAAACTAACATATTGTTTTTGATACGTTTAATATCCAGAAGATTTTTAATTACATAAAAGAAATTTCAAGTTTTTTTTTTTTTGTTATCATTGGTAGGAATAAATGTTTAGGGCCTCAAGTTCCGGGTGAATCATACATTCGACATTATTTTATTGGTAGGAAAGATTAATTCAGTACCTTAAACCCAGTGACACTTCCTGATTTTTTGACGGAAAATGATAATGGAAATTTTGCCCTACAAATTCGTATATTATTCTCAAGTTTCCTTTTTGAATATTTTTTATTGCTATTTCACAAGAATGAAGCTAATGCCTGTCGTATGACCCTTACAAAATGGCAGACAACGCTGAGCTTAATCCACAAAGCTGCACTGCACTCCATTCAGTCTAACACCGCTCGATTTCAAAGGAACAATGACGGCGAAAACGCGTATGTTCGTTAGCCCCTATTCGAGAATTACCACCGGGGGTTGAGATTCGGGGGTGCGAGCACAAAAGATTGAATCGACGTTAATCAGAACGCGGCGTTGTGTGTTTCTTTAAAGGGTTGCTATGATTGCAGCGAAAAATGGATAGGGCTTATGAGGGTCTAGCTGGAAGGATTTTTGTTGATTCATCGTTCTCATTCGGGGTATCTCGCGGTTATTTTTTATACTTATAACAGACGTTAAAAATATCGGAGATTTAAGAAACCTAAGCATGAAAACAAAGTATGGAATTTTTTGAAAATTAATTCATGTCGGTTAACAAAATGACTTTGAAATGGAAAAGTTCATGTTCTGGAGGGGATTTCGATATGAACCGTTCTGGCGTTTTGGAGTAAAACAGACTCATTATTTTAGAACCGTTTCCGAATACTGGTTTCCCCATTTTGAAAATTTATAACAGATGCGTCATCAATGACCTGAAAAACCACGGATATTTTTTCTTATTAAAAACGGTTGGTATGATCGAAATCAAACATGAATTAATTTCCTGAAAGAACCGCAGGTAGCACTACATGGATGTAGATGGAACTGTCAGCTCTTCCAGTTTTTAAGAAGACATCTGTAAATTAGCAATATACATATTGACGTTTATGGCTACTCCGACTCTGGCAAACTAAATGAGTTAATAGTAACAGTAACAGCGTAAATCAAAACCGACTAATTTGGTGATTTTTCACTCGTTTGTAAATTCTAATCTTCGATGAAATTGAATAACTCTAACAATGTGATTAAACGAATCATCCTCTATGCGAAGCAATAAATTCCAAACTAAATCACTGCCGCCACCTAGCGATTATTAAACGAACTCACCTTTCCCGATGCCCTAGTGTTGGCAGAAATCAATGCGCCGAGAGCGTTGTCTTGGTATTCCTTCTCTAGATGCTCGTACTGCAGCTGAATCCGCCTGAAACGAATAAAAAAAGCTTACACGGCCAGTCGATAGATGGCGAGGCCATTGCCTTTCACGGACTTAAAAGAAAATAGTATAGGTGCTAGTGCCTGGAATTCATCGTGAAACAATTCATCAAAAGAAATACGTTATACGTCATACGGAAAAAACTCTAAGTCTCTACTAGGCTCTACAAGACTATCCGTAGCGAATTTTTTCCCGAAATCGTTGCACAACACTGATAATTGGAAAATTGAAGCCTTGACGTCGAAATGGCTCCCCATGCTAGACATGTGTTGTCACCTGGATTGCGGTGTTGCCGGCTCATCGGACGTTTTTGCTACTACTACTACTGCCACTGGATGAAAAAAATCAAGCTATGAATAGTTGTTTAAAATATATCAATATGATACGATTTCAAAATATTTTACTCGGAAATTTATTTTTACGCCTTTTATAACTGTTAGAGGTCGTGAATTTATGAAAAAAGACATACTTCGATTACACCTCGTGATATAACTCAATTGGTTTTGAAATATGGAGAATTCGGGAAATGCTGTGCTTCTTGCCCACCTGTCTTATTTAGATCTTTTAAGGGTGTAAAAGTGTGTTACATAATTGTTTTTTTTTTTTTTTTATATCGAAACAGCCGCGCAGGCAGAAGCCTAAATGCCGGAACACCGCGGCTGCTATGATGATCCCAAAGAAATTTTGTTAATACGATTTTTGAACTGCCTAAGGTTAGTAGAACTGGGTAAAGCTTCCTCCCGTAGTTTGTTCCACAATCTAGACACCCTCGGGACAAAGGAGCGGTCGTATCGGCCAGTTCTGGATGTACGAAGTTTGACACGGTTAGGATGGGACGCCGAAGTCAGGCGGGTCTGTCTGGCAGGCACATCGCGCGGCGGCATCATGGAAGAGAGCTCTGAGGAGCAAAGCCCGTTGGTGTAGCGATAGAAAAGAGCTAGATCGCCGACGGCCCGCCGGTGCGAAAGAGTCCCGAGACTGTCTGTTAGAGAAGAGTCATCGATCAGTCGGACCGCCCTCCTCTGGACAGCATCGAGCATGGATAATGTAGTCGGGGCGGCAGCACCCCAAATGTGTGAGCAATACTCGAGGCTAGGCCTTATCTGGGCCTTGTATAGAGTGAGAAGGTCATGCGGAGAAAAGTACTTCTTAGCCCTAAACAAATAGCCTAGCTTTTTCCCAGCAGCTGCAGCTATTGAAGAGATGTGTTCGTGCCAGATCAGGTCCTCGGTGATCTGGACTCCGACCAGCCGAAATGAATGGCTCTTTGGTAGAACTCGACCGTCCATCGAAACTGTATGAGCGCTAGGACGCTTTTTGTTCGTCAAAGTACAGTACTGTGTTTTGGAAGCATTGAACTGTACAAGATTGTTGCGTCCCCAAGCAGTGATAGCCTCCAGGTCTCTTGTCAGAGAAGAAGTCGTCGCTAGTCTTCTTTTTTCCAGCTCAGCGGCAGAGATCGGCTTGTCACTCTGAATTCCTGCATTTAGAGTGCTGTCATCAGCGAAGCTGTGGATTGGGTTGATCGTGCAGGAAAGGAGGTCGTTGATATGTAAGAGAAACAGTGTTGGAGCCAAGACCGATCCCTGGGGAACACCCGCGTTGACGTTGTGGGATGAAGAGGAGAATCCGTCAATTACGACGGATATCTTGCGGCCAGAGATAAAGTCAGCCACCCATCTGCAAAGCTTTTCTGGGAGGCCGTAGGATGGAAGTTTGCTCAAGAGGGCAGCGTGCCACAGCTGATCGAACGCTTTCGTGATGTCAAGAGCAACGACATGAGCCTCACCATGAGACTGGATGAGTTTACTCCACAGTTGCGTGACGTAAGCTAGGAGGTCCCCTGTGGATCGTTGGTGCCGGAAACCGTACTGCCTGTCGCTAATCAAGCTGTGACGTTCGAGGTAGTCCAGAAGCTCGCGATTTATGCACCTCTCCATCACTTTACTGATAACAGAAAGCAGAGCTATAGGCCTGTAGTTGTAAGGGTCGGTTTTAGATCCTTTTTTGGGATGGGCTGTACATGAGCAAATTTCCAGTTTTCTGGGAAGGTGCCGGATTCATAAGATATCTGGAAGAGACGCGAAAGAACTGGAGCAAGTTCAGCTGCACATCTCTTCAGTACAATGGCAGGAATCAAGTCCGGACCAGAAGCTTTGTTGATGTCGAGCGACAAGAGCACTCGTCTTACGGTCTTATGCCTGAATGTTACCTCCCGCATAGTGTGGGGAACCCTTTGAATTGACGGCACTTGGGCGTTGGTGGGGACGTCCATGGTGGAGTTGGCAGCAAAGATCTTCGCTAGCACTTCCGCCTTGGCCTTTGAGTCGAATACAATAGTTCCATCCTGACACGTAAGTGGTGGAAGGCTACTGTGTGAGAAGTTCTTTTCAATTTGCTTGGCCAGCGTCCAGAAAGACCGACTGCCATTGCGCTGCGACATTACCCTGTGCCTAACTTTTATATCTTGCTGGGTTTTGGCATTGCGAACCGCTTCGTTATATTTGTTTCTGGACTCGACGTCGGCTTGTCTGTTCTCTACAGTGGGGTTTTGTAAGTAGGTTCTGTGGGCCTTGATCTTCTGCTGGCGAGCAGTGTCACACGATTTGTTGAACCAGCCGTTGGACCCTGGTTTAGGAACTTTCACTGTGTGAGGGATGTATTCCTCCATTCCGACGTGGATAATTTCGGTTATTGAAGAACAGACAGTCGACGCATCCGCGTCAGTGAAACAGACATCTCTCCAAGGAAAGCTAGAGAAGAAGTCTCTGAGCCCCTCCCAGTCGGCATGTCCGTAATGCCAAGTTTTGCGGCCTGTGCGAGTTTCTGCGGCCACAGCGGCTTCTGACCGAAACCTAACCTCCACAACACCGTGATCTGAGTTACCCAGGGGGGACAGGACGGCAGTGCTGTAAGGGGCAGGATGCGTGGTCAGAAAGAGATCCAGCAGGCTACTGGCGTGTGACGAGACGCGGGGGAAAAAAGTAGGGCTCGTCACCAGCTGGGTCAGCCCTTGAGTAAGAGCGAACGCTTCCACTGCACGACCTGCTGCATCGGTCTTATTTGAGCCCAACCAAAGCTCATTATGGGCATTGAAATCACCGAGTGTAATATTATAGCTGCTATTTCGTAACAAAGAGCGCAATAATAAAATCTAGCGTGCCATGTAATGACATTCTGATGCAGAAACAAACGCATAACCTGAAATAGCATAATCTTCTTTTTCTTAAAACACATGCGCAGTCGTAAAAAGAAGCTATTTGATTTTCCAGCGATTTGGAGTACAAGCTATTGATGTCTGTTCAACTGTTTGCCATCGTTGTCGGTGCATAGTTGCGCTGCAGAGACTCTTCGAAATGTTACCGAGGGTTCGCGAGTGCATGCAGATCGCTTTTGACGATTTTTCAATTCCTTTTTGTCTTTTCGCGTTTCTGAAAGTTTTGGGGACAGGTGCACTTTGCAGATGATCGCCACTCCCTCCTGAGAAAAATTCCTGCAGGGTGCCAAGTTGATATGATAAAAATACAAAAAACGATTTTCAGAATTTTATAACAAAATTCTATATACATACATGCAAAACTAATCTTGAGCTTCTAGCTGGAATCAACCTATTAATTTATTGCAAGTAATTTTGCTACGGTTAACGAGTTTAACAACTAAGTAAATAACGCGTGAAGCAATAATCTCGGCAATAATTATACCACTTTTGGACCGACCGCGCCACGTCTGTCGACAATTAAAAATAATCGTCATATTTATATAAGAACCTAGATTTACGTACAAGTACCCATTCAGGATTAAGGTGCGAGGCAGAAGTTTGTTAATAAATTATAGTTTTTTCAGCATTAACCTGAGAAGTCGAAACTAAATACTGCATTCCTCCACGAAGCTAGATTTCTCTCACTAAGCTTGCTGGGCACAGAATTGTCACCGCTATTAAAACCATTATCAATGGACACTAGCAGGAATTTTTATCAGGTAGGACCGATCAACGGCAAAAGAAAGTGTAGCGGGGGTAGCAAATTTTCTCAGAGGGAGAGGGGCAACCGAATTCCTTGGGGGGCACAGTCAAAACTGATTTATAAACAAACAGTTTGATTTACCTACATGACAACGAAATAAGATTTTGGTGTACGGGTTACTAAGGCCCGTATCGTCAGTCGTCCCTACAATTGTAGGGCGCGTTTATGGCCTCCTTGATTGTCATACTCTTTTCTCTCCTTAAAAAATTTCTAGATTACACCTGTCCCGTGTCAAAGTCAGCGTTCTCCTATTGTGAAGACATGTTTTCTTTTTAAATTGTAGGAAATTTCAGGCTGATAAAACATGATATAACTCAAAAGCAAGCACAATTTGATGCAAATAGATGTTTGTGACATAACCTCAAAATAGAGCGCTGACACGGAGAAGTAGAAAACTATGACAATCAAGGAGGCCATAAAGCCGCCCTACAATTGTAGGGACGACTGACGATACGGGCCTAAGAGAAATTACCCGCTATCACAAGAACTATAAACGAGAATTCCAACATCGTGTACATACAAATATATCGAAAAAAGTAAAAAAAAAGTTTCTTACGCTATGGCAGCTAGCAACTCTTGCTTTTGGTGTTCCTTGGCCTTGATAGATCCGCCTTCTTCCAACGCTTCTTGTAGTTCCTTTTGGAGCACATTCAGCTTGCGCCTTTCAGCTTCTAGTAGCAAGCTGGTAACCTAGAACAAAAGAAAATCATTGAGTTTTTAATAATGTACACGAGAATCATCAATATTTGTCAATATGTATTTTTCCCCGTCCTAAGGAGACTGGCATCTGGCAACGTCGCTATGACTATCCTCGTCACTCGGTCTGACCACGACGCAGATCGTTCTAGTTCAAGAACACGTGTACGGGGAACTCTATGATATGTGAAACATGACTAATTTTTTTTATTTTCTTTTGCTCCTAGCTCCGCCACAAGGTCTTCAAAAACTACAAATATTTCTCGTAACTTGTGTGAAAATTTCATTAGAATCCGAGGGCTACTTCCCAAGTTGCAAACAGACTAAGGATTGACGCTCATTTTCAATTTGATAGAAAAAGAAAAGGCTAACAAACAATAAATAATGAAACAATAATGAGTCAAAGTTTACAAAAATTGGCGTGAACCGACAGAATTACCGCACGTTCACGTAATACAACAATTATCCGCATTTGTATACCGTCTGTTTTTTCACTTCGTAGAAGCAAATGAGTAATTTTCTTTGTTTATTGTCGTACACGCAACAATCGTTTAATGCTGACAGTCGTTCTACCGAATGGTCATAACACCTTTCAACTCAAACGCAGCAAGAATATAATGGTGCATTGTGAAGGAAATTGTCTTTTTCTTTAGGTGCATTCTGAACATTTGTTTCCGGTTCGGTTTTCAATCGTAATAAACAACTTTTATTCTTCGTACGTCAACAATTAAAGATGGCATTCTCGCGACTATCGTGTAAACTTTTTGATATACTGATAACTTTGTGAAAGTACAGGATTAAAAAGGTTAACGACAATAATCATTTACTAGTAAAAATCGTAAATACGAGGGTTGTTTCACAAATAGGGTTCCCCACGAAAATCTGGCAACACCGTCGTGTTTGACGGCCCCCCACCACCGATCCCAACAAGGATGCCTGTCACTCCTTTTAATGCGAGTTACTAAGTTCACTTTTGAATTTCGCTACTGCCTCGTAGATGGCGCTAAATAAATCTAGTAACTTCGGCGAACTAGTTCAATAGGTCGCGCTCATTAAACCGAACTAGTTTTAGGAACTAGTTCGCGAATAACCTGTTTTACACAAGAATAATTTATTTTTTTGTATTTCTTTTTTTAAGATGGATGTTTTTGAGATATAAATACTCCACGTAAACTGTTGCTCATATAGTAGATGTAGCTAGTAGATATACGCCTTTTCTAACAATCTCAAACAGCATACTCTTGTTTTTTAATTTCACGAGTTCATAAAGTTTTCAATAAATAATACAAACCTAGACAACCCTTTCGCGAGAACGGTTTTTTAGTATCGCAGACGAAAGCCAAGCGGAAAATGAACTGAAGAAGAAGAAAACTGGACGATTCTGACCTTGAGGTAAAACGTCTTTGCGTAGTTTAAAATCTAGACGCGGCAGTCTTTATCGAACAAGATAAACATACTAAGTGACATATAAATCCGAACACCCAGTTTTTAAACTGCTTTTTTTTAATTCACTAACGCTCTAAAAATGAATATTTCAGCCGCAGTAAAGAATCAACGTTGGCGGATTTTGGTTCTTGACATCCTTTTGCGATCGGTTACGATGCCTAGAGTACGGAGACCTGTACGATTTCGTCAACTTAGTGAGTTTGATAGGGGCCGTATAGTGGGACTTCGGGAAGCTGGACTTTCTTTTCGGGCAATTGGAGTTAGAGTGCAAAGAAGTGTAGACACTGTGGTTAGGTGTTGTCAGACATGGCTTCGAGAAGGCCGTACGCAAAGAGCAAGGGGCACTGGACGCCGCCGTAGAACAACAGACCGTGAAGATCGCCGCCTAAGATTATTGGCTTTAAGGGACCGTTTCTCCACTACCAGGTCCATTGCAAATGAATGGTTTGCAGAACACGGAAGACCTATTGGCATGCGAAGTGTTTACCGACGAATGAGAAGTTTTGGCTTGTTTTCATACCGGCCACACTGGGTCCTCCCTTTAACTCGAGAACACCGACGTAATCGCCTTGAGTGGTGCAGACAACGGTCACTCTGGGATCAGGAATGGAACAGTATTGTCTTTAGTGACGAGTCTCGATTTTGTTTAGGCATGCACGATGGTCGTGCCAGGGTAAGAAGGCGACGTGGTGAAAGGAGGAATCCACAGTTTTTTGTTGAAAGACATATTCATCACACTGTTGGAGTTATGGTTTGGGGTGCTATAGCTTATGGTTCCAGGTCACCTTTAATCTTCATCAGAGGTAACATGAACGCGCAGCGTTATATCCACGAAGTTCTAGAACTTCATCTTTTACCCTATCTTGACACCCTGGCAGATCCAACTTTCCAACAAGATAATGCCCGACCACATGTTGCAAGAGGCACAATAGACTTCTTTCAACATAATGATGTCACATTGTTACCATGGCCACCAAGATCTCCCGACTTATCCCCAATTGAGCACGTGTGGGATATGATGGGCAGGAGATTGCTCAATTTGCAACGTTCTCCTCAGCCTCTAGAAGCACTTCGAGAGGAGTTGGTGGTTGCTTGGAATGAGATACCACAGGAGGACATTGACCACCTGATCAGCAGCATGCCTAGGCGCGTTGGAGAATGCGTAGCACATCAGGGTGCATCCACACATTATTAAAGGTCAAAGGGCTTTAAAGCAGTGCAATCATTTTGAAATTTTATTAAAATAAAACCATTTAAACTGGGTGTTCGGATTTATATGTCACTTAGTATATCTTGCTTGAAGTAGTGCCAGGAATAAGCAAATTCTATCCCAGATGGTTGAAAAAGTCTGAATCTGCTAGCTGTGCAATGCTAGAGGCTTTTTAAGAAAGCTGTCAGCAGACATAACACAGTTGATAAAAAATTAATATTTTTAAATGGGAATTTGTAGGTACTTCACATTTCCATTTCAGTATTGTTTTAGTTTCTTCTACACACCAGTAATTTAGAGGATCCATTGTAGATGTGGATATCGGAACATTTGGTTTTGTCGAAAATTGGAAAACATTTGAGGTAGCTCTAATTTCGAGAGGGCCTTCAACATCTCCATTAACGAATGAGAATTTATGTAGTATACAAACCAAATCGTTTCGCTAAACAGCTACCGAAGCTCGATTAGAAGCAAAGCTTGCCGAATAGAAAATCGATCCGTAGGCATATCCACGGCACAATAGCTATGATGGTGTCAAACTGTGCCTGATACTATTGCCAGTGCCATTGCGGATTGCCAGAAAGCCAAACGACGGTGACGGGTACAAATTTTGTTATGAATAGCGTGAAAGTTGCTTCATCATTGCGGGAAAATCAAACGGATGGAATTATTTGGACTATTCATTATATTGGATTTTGCTTCGGGAATGGTTACATTACATACAGGGTGGCGCATCGAAAACGAAACAGACGCATTTACTGGCAGCTCAGTTTTTTTTTTGAAAAACGCCCAGACCCGTCGATTTTGTTTTCGAGGCGGACACAAGTTTGGCAAAAAATCGCGTTAACACGTGCAGCCCCCTAAGTGGGGGTGACACCACCCCCAAAATCTTAAATGGAAAGGGGGGTCGAGTGATACCTTATTTTAAAGGTCTTTCAATTCCCTTTGCCAGGTGTCGCGTATATTTACCTCGCTGAGCCTAATCTACAGCCTTCCTGGGGTTTTGATCGATACGTTTTTACATTATCGGACGATATAACAACGATAGTTACTATATTTTTCAGCGCGACATTTATGCAATTTTGAAACATAATATCCTAGTCGTTTTTTGACAAAGTTGAATTATTGCCTGTATCTTGAAAACGAGGCAGTCTCGGACGGAATGGGTCATGATATGATTTCAGCGACCCAAAAAGCGTATTATAAGACATGTTGCGATCACGTTCCCGACTAACCCATTTTGTGCCTTTTTGGCGACAATACCCCTATACATGGTAATTATATGTTAAAATGCTTTAAATGCGGTTCAAATAACATTTATTCCACGTATTTTGGGTTGCCAATACCGGATCCGAGGTCGTTTTACATTTATGTGATGCCGTTTATCATGTAGATCTAATTATTTAGCGAAAACTTGCAAAACTACGCGTTTTTGACGACTTTAAGGTGTTAAAAATTCATTTTTACTATCAAAGGCTACATGAGAGCGAAGCTTTGCACAATGAGGTAATTTGAGGCGCTGAATATGAATATCACAGTGAAAAGATTCTAAAGTGTTATCAGACTGGATTTAGGGTGAAAAGTTGACAAGAAACTATTTTTTCGAGCTAGCCGTAAATTCTAGCACTGTATCGACATCGAATTTGGAATCTACGCACCCGATTTACCCAGAAAACAAACTTCCATATCGATCATAGACGGGCAAAAGTTTTTAATAATTTTTTATTAGTCGTTTTTTGATAAAGTTGAATTATTGCCAGTATCTTCAAAACGAGGCATTTTCGGACGGAATGGGCCATGGATTCCATTTCAGCGACCCAAAAAGCGTATTATAAGAAATTTTATGCTCACGGTCCCGCAATTTTGCAATTTGTTGTTACGCGTTTTTTGCGACTTTAACCTACTAAACATCCATTTTTATTATCGATGGCTACATGAAAGCAAAACTTTGTACAACAGGGTCATTTGGGGCACTGAATACGAAAATTATAGTAGGAAAATTCTAAAGTGGCATCCGACCAAATTTACTGTGAAAAATTGACAAGAAACTATTTTTCTGGGGCTAGCCGTAAATATTGGCAGTGTATTGACATCGAATCCGTAAGCTACGCACCCGATTTACCGCTAAAACAAGCTTGAATCTGGATCGTAGACAAAATGTACAACCTGCAAGTTGACCTAAATACTCTCCACGCTATCAGCTTTTTGATATTTTCCAGAGAACGTGTAAAAAGTGCAGCCTGTGGCGACTGCATGATAGCGACACCGTAATCTAGCAGGCTCGGCGTGTTTTGCCGCTACACGTGCGCACATATTAAAAATGTGCCGCACGAAAGCCGGCGTGAGAAAAATCACGGTTGGCTATGGAAAGAAAGGGGGGGGGGCGGAGGTGTGGCCGATAGCGCTTTTCCTCAAAATTACTCTGCCGCATTATTGTACAGGAAGAAAATGCTGATTTCGTGATGTTGCCGTTTCAGATCCAGTTTACGATAACCAATTTTCCTTAATATACAGGGTGTTCGGGTGGGTGACACCAGCGGCAGATCTAAGAAGGGCCATCAAAATATGGCTTAAACGGTCCATCGATTTGCTGCATAAAATCCGCAGTAATCTTGGCACGCCCATAAAATGTGAAATCGTTAGCATCACCAAAGGCGTTCCTCAGGGATCTATTTTGGGTTCAGTGTTGTTCTGTTCATGCAGGGTGGTCAAAAAATAGACGGACATATTTTAGGGAGTTATTAAAATATACAGGGTGTCCGCAAAGTTGGGGTTTTCCTTTACACGACGTGTAGATCTTGAAAACATAAGCAATTTTTCTTAGAACCATATACACCAATGTCTTAAGGGAACCGAGATAGAGGGCTCTGCAACATCAAAAATATCTGAATACCGTCCTGTAGCCACGACATCCCCGAGTGGTACCAGGACACTAGCTCAACCCTACCACAGAACTGGGTCGGGGTCAGTGTGTCAGGTCAGTATGCAACCTTCAACCGACGGTTACGGTCACGCGTGTAGAGGTAATCGCGTAGACGAGAATCCCTCAACAAGCACTAGAGACGTGGCTGGAGAAGTGCAAGTATCAAAAACTAAAGTGTGTCAAACGCTGCGTGAAGAGGGGCTGTATCCGTTTCACGTCCAACGTGTACAAGCCCTTCAACCTGACGATTTTCCAGCAAGAGTGCGGTTATGTGAGTGGTTGTTGCATCAACATGACAATAATCCGGACTTTTCGAAGTGCCTATTGGTGACAGACGAATCTACGTTCACGCGTAATGGGGTGAATAACTTTCGCAACACTCATGTTTGGTCAGTAGAAAATCCGCACGCTGTCCGTCGGGCACATTTTCAACAAACATTTTCGGTGAATGTTTGGGCTGGCATGCTCATTGGACCATTTATTCTCCCAAATCGATGGGACGGGATGCAATACCTAGACTTTTTACGCAACATTTTGCCTTCCTTGTTTGCCTTCGTCTGCTCGGTAGCGCATCAGCTGATTTCATTTTCTGTTGGAGCGGTATGATTTCGGGCAGAGACGTACTTAGCCCTTCTCGTCAACTGGAGAGTGAGTACTTTTTCCTTTATTTTTTTTTACTTGGTCGCCCTCGTTTCACTACACATTACCTTTGTTATTTCAAAGGTAGTTGTTTCTGAAAAGGAAAACCCCAACTTTGCGGACCCTGTATATATAAAAAAAAGTTTCTATAAAAATGGGTTCCGAAATGCAGGTTTAACGGTACAGAGTTTTTATTGATATCTTAACAAATATTGACTTGATTCTATTGAAATGTGGCAATATTACTGTGCTTATAGCACGCCACTGGACAAAATTGGTTTATTAATCTTTGCTAAAAAAAAATCGCCATGGAAAACAAAAAATCAGAAACATTTCTTTATTGCAACTTTTTCAATAGGTACCATGACATAAAGAACAATACAACAAATGTTGGAAATGCTTACCATCCATAAATAAAAATCTATTGGATTTAAGTCCGGGGAGCGAGGTGGCCAGTAAATTGGTCCACCTTTTCCAACCTAATTTTCACCAAAGCAGTATACAGGCGCTTCGCTGCATAACAGTTACTATAAGCTCGTGCATACATTACATGCCATTCCCTCAAAAGTGTAATTTTCCATCACAAAAACCGAGACAAAAACTTTTTAGCGACATTTCGCAAAGAAAATTACGCGAATAATTCTTTTCTAGAAGAATGGACGCGCAAATGTCAAACCTCTATGCAGAAATGATTTTTTGTTTTCCAATGCACTTGTGATTTACTGAAATTGCATCGTTATCCACTTGTGTCTTCACTTTCTATGTTGTTTGTTCTATCTATGGGTATTTCTCAACAAATTTAGAAATTTAATTTTTCGTATCTCAAAAAAAAAGAATGAAAATATATCCTCTTTTTGCAGAAATAT
The DNA here is from genome assembly GCA_963669975.1 of Acanthoscelides obtectus. Classification (NCBI taxonomy): domain Eukaryota; kingdom Metazoa; phylum Arthropoda; class Insecta; order Coleoptera; family Chrysomelidae; genus Acanthoscelides; species Acanthoscelides obtectus. Next base: position 3,211,913 of record CAVLJG010000008.1, on the reverse strand, counting down.
AAAGTTTTACTTTAGTGAGGTTCATTAAAAATGAAGGTCCTCTATATTTTTGTGTATAACTAGTAGAAAAATGACTTTTAAAAAACTATGAAATGGAGAAATGATTTTTACAACAATTTGATGCTGAATTTCAATAAAAAAAACATAGTTTAATTTAATAATAGATGTATTGAGATTTGTTTTATACTTTAAACGGCACATCCTCGTATTTTCATCATTCTCTAAGAAATGAACATCACCCATAACTTTCAGCATTTTGGAGCTAACTTTAGGAGTACAGTACGTTTTCTAAGTATCGTTTTTGAAAAAATATTTCGATCTATATAGCAATTTGTATCTTTTGTACTTATTGCATCTTCAACTTGTAATATTTTTTCTTTTCTCCATGTTTACTTCCAAGATCTTTACAGATATTCTTGAGGTCCGTTGGCAGTGCTTCTCCGAAAATGAGCCTTTTTCTTACAACGTCAGGAACCTGTATATTCTTTAAAAGCGAAGACACTTTAATTGCTGGAGAGTTTGGGTCAGTATTTTTAGTTTTCAATCTCAAACACGTCTTCTTATATTTTCCGCAGCTGCGTTGATCATTTGTTTTTGGTAGGATTTAGATTTCGAGTCGGGATCAGAGCGGTTTTTCCGGTTTTTTTTTTCCCACGTTCGCAAGGAAAGCGATACCGTTTCGGAGACTAGAAACTCGGAGCTTTACGGACGAGCTAGAGCCGTCGCGGTAGGAGGAAGAAACGCGATCGAAAACGGCTGGTAAAGTCGAAAAAACGGTAGATTTTCGTGCTGTTCGACGTTCAACTTCGATCTCCTCCGAAGATAAAGGAGCTACGAACCTAACGATTTTTGCGTGAGAAAGCCCGGACATCGGACTCGAAGAGAGCGTCTTTTTTTTCTTCGAAAGTTTCGATATTCTAAAATTGCTCGACTATATGCTACTTTTCGATGCGTGACACAGTCACTTTGTTTTCCGGCTCTGTCCTCGCCTATTACTACTATACGTAAGCGAGTAAAAATTATATAGCTATCGAAAAATAAAGATATTGAGCTTAGGAAACGATTCTGACCGTTAGAATTCCCGTCAAATTTCGAAAAAGTAAACTTTTAGCGCCTCAAAGGTACCGTCGACAGCCGTTTTTCGGCGTACTTTGTCTTCTTCGATACGGATCGAGATAGCTACGATTTTTTTTCGCAAAACGAAAGCCCCAAGTCTCTTGATTAATCCGATTTTTTAAACTCGGCAGATTAGAAAATTTCAAGATATGCAGATATTTTGAGTTTAACAATTGTACTTTTATTTTCGACCGAGATTCGCGATTCCTGTTAGGCGGGGTATTGTAGGTATGATAAAATTACGAAAGCGAGCACGTCTAAAACGTGCCATTTTCGGCTTAATGACGATCCCTTCATCCAATATTGGATCATACCGAATAGCATTGTCTTTTTTACGCGTGAAAATAAACATTTTTGAATAGATTCAGAATTTATATATCCTATAGTCCAAACGGTACCGGACTATAACTATAATCATAATATCAATCTAGCTGCGTTCCTTACTTTATTTTCCAAACTTTTAATCTTCGGGTATAGAATAGTTCGCCGCTTACGCATTCTACGTCTATTGAGAGCAGACAAATTCTCTGATCTGCGCTGTAAAGATGCTGCAGGACTTGGTGAGGGTGTATCTTCAACTACTCTCTGTAAATTTCTTTGTAATGTAACTCGCTTTTTCCTATCAACTCTACTATTATTTTTCCATTGTTTTCGTTTTTGGCCAGTTTCTCTTGGACTCATACGACTCCTTCTTTAAATACTTTGATCTTTCTTTTTCACACAAAGCTTCTAAAGACTCAGCATTAATTTTCATTTGTTCTCGCCTCTTTCTGTCGTACTCCTTTTTTAATTTCTTTTCTTCTTCACTTAACTTCTTCATTTTCCCCATTCTTGATATACGTATATCTTTTAAAATTGCAAACACATGCTATACAACCTGGAGTTAAACAATAACACCCAGACCACAATTTTATATATGCAACATTCATTCCCTCATATAATTCTCATTGCCTCACTTTCTAATATAGTGAGGGAATGATGGATTTGGATAAACGACACCGTAAGTAAGTATGTATTATGAATGAAATGAAACTGATTTTGTCTACTTTGACTCTAAAAGTAAACGAGCACGTTATACATGCCATATAACCTCTAAAAACCTAGTATCTCATTTTAGAAATATTTTACAATATTTTGCATAGAAGGTCTTCTCTAAGCTTTCCACAAAATTTCTTAGCTTTCCTTAAATCCTACAAAACAAGGCATCAATGTCCAGGATCGATAAGCATACCGATCGATCCAGTCCATCCATGTCTAAACACGATTTCAGACTTCGTTCCCCGTCTCACCTCCAGCATATCCAAAATTACCGGCATTTGGCAACATTAGCATTAGCGGAAAATCAAGCCGGCTATGAAGAACAGACGAACTCCCCACCATGGCAACTACTCGTAGATACAAACACAACATTAGCGTGCATTGATTCCGCCACGCGAACCGGTTCGAACCGCTTCCCGGGACAACGCTGGAAAATAATCGATAAGGCGAAAAGGTGCACGCTGTCTTGCTTCCCCGGGAAAATCAATTTTCGACCCCGTGTATTGACACACACTGGCTCGAAGATATCAACGGACATGAATGAAAAAGTTGAATCGATATATTCTTCCTAATATTAGACCGCCTCCGTTGATTAATCGGTGGTATTTTAGACACTTGGGGACATCCTCCTCTGGCGGCGTCACGGACGAGAGCTCCGAGGAGCAAAGCCCGTTGGCATAGTGGTAGTGGAGAGCCAGATCGCCCATGGCTTCTCGATGCGAAAGGTTCCAGTTTTTTGTCTAATTTCAAAATTCAGTAACCTGGCATTTAATCGTCACCCTTGTGAGCTTTCGTGACTGCTGAGTGACATTTCGATGCCTTTTCAATATTAATTTACGATGAGTGTCTTCGATATGCTACCGACGGTTCGCGAGTGCGTGCAGATCGTTTTTAGAGATTCTTCGTGATTTCTGCTTCGGGCGAAATGAAATTTTTGGTGCATAAAACTGAGGTAAACACGATGCCATGTTGAGCATATACGAATCTATCGAAACTTTGAACAATACTCGCAAGTGACAGAGCTGTACTTGAAATTCCTTTTCGATGAGCAGCAATACTTTTTCATTTTTTTTACTTTTTCGCTATTTTTGTTTCTGAAAAGGAAAGTCCCAACATTCCCAATAGAACTTTGGTTTTCTTATTTTGATAAAAACTACCTTTAGAACGAGGTTGATACGTTGGACCGTGTCATAATGAATGAGATTTTGGTATGATTCGATTGTACTGCGTCATAATGGTCAAAGACTTTAGATTTCTCAGCCTCGCAGTTATCTCCTTGTAGTTGTAGCCTATAACAAGCATGTAAATCCATTACGGAATTCATAGAATTGATCGTTTGTAACTATTTGGCGGTATAATGTGCATATCGACCAAACTTCCAAGAATACTGCAGTCATATCATAATGGATTTCATTTCGACAATAACGTACTCACACGGCGAAAAAATGACACCGTATTTCATTTTCGATCTCTCTTTCGTGAGTCTTTTATCGAGCAGGGAATGAAAAGTGAACCAGCGAGAGTAGTGGACCGTTCACACGATCACGATTTGGCTTATTCCATGAAGGAGCTTCTGCTTGGTAGTTGTGCTGTTCAGACGTTCCACGAACGCGGGAATCACGCTCCGTGTTTCACTTTCGCTCTCTCTTTCGTGAGTCTTTTATCGAGCAGGGAATGAAAAGTAAACCAGCGAGAGTAGTGGACCGTTCACACGATCACGATTCGGCTTATTAAATGAAGGAGCTTCTGCTTGATAGTTGTGCTGTTCAGACGTTCCACGAACGTGAGAATCACGCTCCGTGTTTCACTTTCGATCTCTCTTTCGTGAGTCTTTTATCGAGCAGGGAATGAAAAGTGAACCAGCGAGAGTAGTGGACCGTTCACACGATCACGATTCGGCTTATTAAATGAAGGAGCTTCTGATTGATAGTTGTGCTGTTCAGACGTTCCACGAACGCGGGAATCACGCTCCGTGTTTCACTTCGCTCTCTCTTTCGTGAGTCTTTTATTGAGCAGGGAATGAAAAGTGAACCAGAGAGAGAAGTGGACCGTTCACACGATCACGATTCGGCTTATTCCATGAAGGAGCTTCTGCTTGATAGTTGTGCTGTTCAGACGTTCCACGAACGCGGGAATCACGCTCCGTGTTTCACTTTCGCTCTCTCTTTCGTGAGTCTTTTATTGAGCAGGGAATGAAAAGTAAACCAGCGAGAGTAGTGGACCGTTCACACGATCACGATTCGGCTTATTAAATGAAGGAGCTTCTGCTTGATAGTTGTGCTGTTCAGACGTTCCACGAATGCGGGAATCACGCTCCGTGTTTCACTTTCGCTCTCTCTTTCGTGAGTCTTTTATCGAGCAGGGAATGAAAAGTGAACCAGCGTGAGTAGTGGACTGTTCACACGATCACGATTCTGCTTATTCCATGAAGGAGCTTCTGCTTGATAGTTGTGCTGTTCAGAGGTTCCACGAACGCGAGAATCACGCTCCGTGTGTCACTTTCGCTCTCTCTTTCGTGAGTCTTTTATCGAGCAGTGAATGAAAAGTGAACCAGCGGGAGAAGTGGACCGTTCACACGATCACGATTCGGCTTATTCCATGAAGGAGTTTCTGCTTGATAATTGTGCTGTTCGGACGTTCCACGAACGCAAGCATCACGCTCCGTGGGAAATATTGTCGTCAAATCGTAAACTCAAATACGACAGGCGACCAGCAAACTTACCTCTAACTGAACACCAAAAAGTTCCCTGGATCTGTCTTGTTTCTTCTTCAACTCTAAATTATCTTGAGGGGTGACTTCGAGTAATGTGGGGACTACGTTTTCGATTGGGCTCATCTGAAATGAAAAATACACAATTGAGAGCTCGAGCTTTTAGGTCACATGTCATATCGTGGAAGAGTAGCTAAATCTAAGCTTCGCCAGACTGTGGAAGGTTGCCAATAAAGTTACTTTATTATTATTAGTCTGAATTCTACAAGGAATAATTTAATTGCTAGCTAAAAATACAGGTTATGATTCCTTAGCTGATTTTAAGAAGAAAAGTTTATATGAACATATGTCCTAAACCTCTTAACATTTCAGCCTCAAGCTGTTGAAATTTTAAGCAAAAATTCGTTTACTTATCATACCTTTAATAGTGTTCTAGATATGTTCATGAAATTTGACTAAGCGCCAATAGAAATTTTTTGTGTAGATTTTTTTCAAATACTTCTACCAGTGGCGTCGGTACGGGATGTATCCATGCGATTTTTCAAAAAAATATGGTACGCCAGTGCTTTTTCAGAAAATAAATCATTTTTGAAATTCTCATATATTTTGCAACAAATTTGACCTCTTTATTTTTTTCCGTCCCGTTATCGAGCAGTCGAAAAGTAAGCGCTCAATTGCTTCATTGGGTACACATCCCCTCCACAAAGACGTATTACCAGTACATTTGCAATGCCGACATACCACAAACCCTTAACATACCTACGTCTGAGAATAAGAAACCTCTAGACGCCTCTGATTGGCCGACCTATAGGAGCTATTAGGAAATTACACTCGTTCAAATTTCGCACAAAAAACACCGAACGTAAACCCCAACCTCTTAATCTTCTTATCACTTGTCGTAGACGCCCACTAGAACGGATCAGCCACAGAGAGAAATAGTGATTCACTGGTATTGGCCAACCAAACAACCAATAGGAACACAGTTTGAAAAAACACACTTTTGTGCTTTGCTGATCGTAGAACCAGCCTTTGGTAATTTTTTGTAGCTGATCGCTGTGTTCGTATAAAATATTGTATGAAATACTCTTGAGATGTCAAGTTTTGATTGTACAAGTATTATAGACGAATCAAAGGGTTTATTAGGCAGATCGAAGTACGATTGTGGTTTGGTTCTTTTGAGATAATGATAAAAAAAAGAATAGTTCCCAGGCTGGTCATGCCCTTAAGTAGATTGACTCAATACTTCCTACGCCTTCAAAGAAAAGGGATGAGTTATATCGTTTCTAAAGGCGGTTATGTGGGTTCACTTAGGTACGATGAATCTTCGACCTGCAGTGCCATTCAAAATTAACCGGACAATCAAAATTTTGTTCAAAATAAATTTTAAATAACTTTTTAGCCTTTGCATCAATATCGTTAATTTTTTCATCAAGTTGTAAGTAATTTCATTGTCCATCTTATGTTTGTTGTTATACAGGGTTGTAACTAAAAGGTGTATTTTGCCCTAAATTTCTGAACACCCTGTGGAAACATTGGATTGCTGAATAATGTGTCTTCGTACGAGAATTTTAAGCCTCAACTGTTCTCAACAGTTCTTTTCTTGATTCATGTCAATATCTCAATGATTGAAGAATATATGCTGTTTTGAAGAAAACTATGCGAATCATAACCATAAACAATTTAACTTAAAAAACTACAGTGACATAGTTGGTAATTAGACATTGTTTTTCTGGTTAATAAATCTAACACATTTCTGTTTCCGTGGCAGATGTATGGAAAACACGTGTCACTTATTATGTCTGACAGGTGCATAGTATGACTGTGATCAGCACGATCCCAAAGCAATTTTATTAATCCGATTGAACTGCCTAAGGTCAGTAGAACTGAAAAAGCCTCCGTTTGTAGATTGTCCCACCATCTCGAAAACCCTCGCGACAAAGGAGCGGTCGTCTCGGCCAGTTCTGGATGTACGGGGTTCGTCACGGTTCGGATGGGAGACCGAAAAAACGCGAAACCTACCGTTTCACTATGTCCATTTAATCCCCGAACCTCCTGTATATCCTATTTGCGCTTATCTGTCAAAGTGAATTAAATTAAGCACGTCACGTACTGCGATCATATGAGTTCATTTTATCTTCTATGAGTATTTCTCACCGAACCAGTTGCCGTATCATTTATTTATTACTTCTTTCCAAACCTTCTTCTTTATTTACGCTGTCGACAGTAGCCTGTTGATGGTGTGACACGACACCTAAGATTTGTTATGTATACGTAATACGTTGCCGTACTAATTAGATGTTGTAGTACCACTACCAGGAAGTGAAAGGCTTGCTTAAAGTATGAGCACCACCACAACAGTATTGTACTTTATAATTAACCTCGTAATTAATGTACAGATAAATAGATTAGACAGAGCTCGCGTTTAATTATGTAATTTTGAACTGGGATTCTTTCGAATTTATGGAATTGGGATAGTAGATCATGTTAGATAGGAGTACTCCGTTTTGTTATGGACGAAAAATGACCGTTAACTATCGCTGATTAAATAGAAGGTAATTTTTTAAGTTGTGGGGAAATATTGGTGAAAAGTAAAATGTAAAACTAGCTTAGAGAGAAATAGAGAACGAGACATTTGAAGAGGAATTTTGTATCTAGACGTTGTTCAGAGTGTTATAACTAAGCATGAACGTTTCTACGTACACTGAGTGCCGAATAATAATTGTTGGCATATATGTTCAGTGTCCCTCACTTGTGAAATAATAATAATAATAATCCGGCTTTATTTATACAAAGTATAAAAAGGCGAAGTGTCACTAAAAAGCGTTTTTCAACTTCACCCAACAAATATTTATGTAAATTTCGAGAGTAGTGGACCGTTCACACGATCACGATTCGACTTATTCCATGAAGGAGCTTCTGCTTGATAGTTGTGCTGATGACACGTTCCACGAACGCGAGAATCACGCTCCGTGTTTCACTTTCGATCTCTCTTTCGTGAGTCTTTTATTGAGCAGGGAATGAAAAGTAAACCAGCGAGAGTAGTGGACCGTTCACACGATCACGATTCTGCTTATTCCATGAAGGAGCTTCTGCTTGATAGTTGTGCTGATCACACGTTCCACGAACGCGAGAATCACGCTCCGTCTTTCACTTTCGATCTCTCTTTCGTGAATCCTTTATTGAGCAGGGAATGAAAAATGAACCGGCGAGAGTAGTGGACCGTTCACACGATCACGATTCTGCTTATCCCATGAAGGAGCTTCTGATTGATAGTTTTGCTGATCACACGTTCCACGAACGCGAGAATCACGCTCCGTCTTTCACTTTTTATCTCTCTTTCGTGAATCTTTTATTGAGCAGGGAATGAAAAATGAACCGGCGAGAGTAGTGGACCGTTCACACGATCACGATTCTGCTTATTCTATGAAGGAGCTTCTGCTTGATAGTTGTGCTGTTCAGACGTTCCACGAACGCGAGAATCACGCTCCGTGTTTCACTTTCGATCTCTCTTTCGTGAGTCTTTTATTGAGCAGGGAATGAAACCAGCGAGAGTAGTGGACTGTTCGCACGATCACGATTCTGCTTATTAAATGAAGGAGCTTCTGCTTGATAATTGTGCTGTTCAGACGTTCCACAAACGCGAGAATCACGCTCCGTGTTTCACTTTCGATCTCTCTTTCGTGAGTCTTTTATCGAGCAGGGAATGAAAAGTGAACCGGCGAGAGTGTAGACCGTTCACACGATCACGATTCGGCTTATTAAATGAAGGAGCTTCTGCTTGATAGTTGTGCTGGTCACACGTTCCACGAACGCGAGAATCACGCTCCGTGTTTCACTTTCGATCTCTCTTTCGTGAGTCTTTTATTGAGCAGGGAATGAAAAATGAACCGGCGAGAGTAGTGGACCGTTCACACGATCACGATTCTGCTTATTCCATGAAGGAGTTTCTGCTTGATAGTTGTGCTATACAAAATTAATTGCAGATTCCGAAAAACCAAAGTATATAAGCTTTTTCACAAGAATAGATAGTTCCGGAGTATAATCAAGTAACACTAAGCATGCTAAATTTCCTTAATCTACACATCCGATGCTAGCCAGAACTGTTGTTGTGCTGTGGTTTTTCCTGAAACCCGATTGGATTTCAGAAATGATACCATTAGAGAAGACGTAGTCAGGCACCTGATGTTTCATGGCTAGTTCTGATAACTTGGAAAATGCTGGTAGTATATTTATCGGCCTCAGATGTGAAATATCTGTAGGGTTACTTATTTTAGCTAGAGGGAGAATATTTGCTTTTTTCCAACAGTTGGGGAAGTTTGATCATGCAATTGCATAGTTGACGATAAAACTTATATTTTTAATTGGCAAATCGAATATGATTGTTAGCATATTTAGGTTGATTTCGTCAACACCCTAGGCACTACTTTTGATACTCCGGAAAAATTGAGTAACATCGTGGCATGTTATTTGGGAGAATGTGAATTGTCTGGCTTGCTGGCTGGTGTTATATTTTTCCAGCAGTTTCATTTGTAACTCAGTCTTTCAGTCTTAACAATGGTGGGTAAACTAGAAAAATACTTATTTATGTCATTAACGTCCTGAAGATGGCCAGGTAACTCTTTCAAGTTGCTGCTGATAATGCTAAGTCTCCGGATACAGCTCCAGGTAGCTTTAGATTCTTTTTTTGACAGAACGATTAAATGTTCAGCTTGATTCGTTAACTGACTGCAGCAGCTGGTTTTAATAATGTGTTGAGGATCCCCGATTCTCAATGACACACCTGGGCATCGTGCTGATAAGGTGATCGATATCCTGTTGGGGCATCTCATTCTAGGCTACTGCAACTTCGTGAGTAAGAGCTGCTAAAGTCTGTGGAGGGCGTTACAAATTCAAGATCCTGCAACCTATCATATCCCAGACATGCTCAATTGGAGATAGGTCAGGCGATCGTGGTGGTCAAGGTAAACGGTTGATGCGATGTAGAGAAAGGTATTAAACAAATAGAAAAAAAAATAATGGGCAAAATTCGCAGAAAGAAGGAAATGGGATTCGAACAGAGAAAAGGGTAGGTAACCCGAGCAAGTTCGGTTCATATCTCATTCTTTAAAAGCAATATATAATTGAGTATCATCGGCGTAATAGTGAAATGAGGCATGTTTGAAACTTTTGTGCAAGAGTGGACTTAAAACAGATCCCTGCGGTACATCTCGATAAACGTTAGACAATTCGGATGATTCACCAAAAACATTTGACAACTTATGCCCGATCTTTGTGATAATTTCTTATCAAATGAGCGGCACTGTCTGAAAAACCCAAGAACAGCAATCAGCAGTTCATGATTTAGCTTATCAAAAGCCTTCGAGAAATCTAGTAAGATTAAGATGCATATGTTGCCAATATCATCTGATACTTTGAGCAAGGCCGTTGTGCATTCATCTCAGGCATGATGAAGCCAACAAGCAGAAATACGTATTGCTCGGGTCACCTATCCTTTTTTCTGCTCCAAAACTCAAAAAAATTTCGGCACTCTGGTGTAGGAATTTTCTGCGGCCCACTGCCCGATTCTGTCAATAGTTGACACGCTGAGTTGAGGTTTAAAGGGTTGTGATTTGGTTTTTATTAGAAATCGGCCCCCTTGGGGTTTTTCTTTGTCGGAGCCTTTTTGTCACCCTCTTGGTGATTTAACCGTGCAGATGACTACTTAGGTCAATATGAAATTCGTCAAAAACTAATAATTCATCAACCTATTTAGTACTAAAAAAGAGAGAAATGTTTTGAATTTCTCGTTGGTAACATTTATACTTTGTTTTGTATCATAGTACATACACTGAGAATAATATAATGTTATTTTTATATGGCGATAGCTTCTGATATTGGTTGTACTGAAATTTGATAACATTGAACTGCTTAATTGGTTCTGCGCATGAAAAATATAAGAACGCAGATGTATTAAGTCAGTCTACTTGACCCCATTTCTTATAATCTGCCAAGAGAAATGCATTTATTACTATGATTATATCCCCCTTCGATCAATCATAAAGTTCTTAACGCAGCCATAATCATAATAACCCCCCTCCCCCCCGGTACTCCCCTGCCCGCTCCCCCAAGGCAGCCCTGATTTGCATATCGACGTCTATTCATGGCTCGCCGGAAGAAAAATGACGATCAATCACGGAACGCGCCGTTCCATGGCCTGCTGCCAGCTAGCAAGTTCCTTCTAATTTTCCCGCCGCTGCCCGGAATCGATTTTTTCCTTACCTGCAGCGTCATCGTGGCGCGTTAGCTTCATACCGTCTACGGACTTTGAGCTCGTGTCATGAAGTTATGGGCATTTTGCAACATATCTACGAGGTCTGGCGAGAGAACACGTGTGTATGCAATATGCACACATTCTGGCCCCACCTAAGAGATCCGCCGGGTGGTACCTACGCGTTCGACAGTCAGAGACCGTCTACCATCTACGATGATGGAATTGCCTTTTTATTTTTTTTTTATTAAAATATAATTGCAACGTTATATTGTCACCCTCAAAATAGCTTTCTTCTGAAGCCACACAGCGCTGGAGGATAATAGTTAATTATAACATTCAAGTTGCATTTAAAAATTACTGAACTTTCCATTTATCTTAATAAATAAGCAGCATTTTTTTAATTTCGACCTAAAAATTTGATATTTCTATGTCCTTACTTTTAATTAGAAACTAATTAATTGAAACCAAATATAGATGTTAATGATGAACTGTCTAGGAACATTTATCACGGAGGCTGGGAAGCCCAAGATGAAGAACAATTAAGACGGCGAATTTACGAAAAACTCAGAGAAATTGATCTGAGTTTTAACTTATTATAACTAGAGTTAGTGTTTGAATACATTACTTCATTAAAAAAATATCCGATAAATATTCTGTGCCAAAACTTTTCGGACACGTTACCTCATTTCCAAAAATTTTCCTCGGCGATAGAAACAAATCAAGGAGTGCATCCACCATAATCCATAGATACGCTGCTATCATTCACCATATTTTTAAATTTGATATTACGTAAAAGCGGAAGCTTCTGGAAATTTTGTCACGGTATCTGTCACGGTTGTTTGGTCGCATTGTGTCTTCGTCTTTTTGCTAGGAAAGAGCAATATCGAATTACGGCAAGACCGAACCAAGCAAGAGCCTGCTGTGCAGAAAAGTGCAACAATGAATGGTGTAATTATATCGGATGGTGTTTTAACGTCGAACTGTCGCGCTCTGATTCGCCATAGGCTGACTTGTAAATATACAAGGTGTGCAAAAAGTATGAGTACATCGAAATACAGGGTGGCGCATCGAAAACGAAACAGACGCATTTACTGGCAGCTCAGTTTTTTTTTGGAAAAACGCTTAGATCCGTCGATTTTGTTTTCGACGGGGACACAAGTTTGGCACAAAATCACGTTGACACGTGCAGCCCCCTAGGCGGGGGTGACACCAACCCTAAAATCTTAAATGGAAAGGGGGGTCGAGTGATACCTTATTTTAAAGGTCTTTCAATTCCCTTTATAATGATATAAAATTAATGTACTTCAGTTCAGTAGTTTTGAAGATTTATTGATTTAAAGCTTTACTTTAATATGTATATCAGATTAGTTTGTACTACTTTCAGACGAAATTTGTCTAAAAGAATTTACTTAATAAGTAAATGCTTTTCTTCACTACGCCCATGGTGTGTTTATCATTTTGTTGTTGAAAATAGCTATTGGAGCGCTTTTTTCTGGCAAAAAAGTTTTTTTCTTGAAGAAAGATAAGGAAATATCTCGTACTTATTTTAAATAGGAATTTAGTGCATAGTTTGCGATTGATTTGACCGAACTTTGTTGCTAAAATAACTTGTAACGCTTTATTACATAAATTAACCATGGAAGTATTCCACAGCAGAAACAGTTGAAATTATCGAAATATTTTTCGGAAATGATCAGTGCGCTAATAGAACAGCAGAAATATTTAATGAGCGACATGAGAACAGTAACGTTCATCGAAAATATACTAAGTGACATATAAATCCGAACACCCAGTTTAAATGGTTTTATTTTAATAAAATTTTGTATAAGTACTTAATGAAGCATAATAAGTAAATGATAAAAATTTCAAAATTATTGCACTGCTTTAAAGCCCTTTGACCTTTAATAATATGTGGATGCACCCTGATGTGCCACGCATTCTCCAACGCGCCTAGGCATGCTTCTGATCAGGTGGTCAATGTCCTCCTGTGCTATCTCATTCCAGTCAACCACCAACTCCTCTCGAAACGCTTCTAGAGTCTGAGGAGGACGTTGCAAATTGAGCAATCTCCTACCCATCATATCCCACACGTGCTCAATTGGGGATAAGTCGGGAGATCTTGGTGGCCATGATAACAATGTGACATCATTATGTTGAAAGAAGTCTACTGTGACTCTTGCAACATGTGGTCGGGCATTATCTTGTTGGAAAGTTGGATCTGCCAGGGTGTCAAGATAGGGTAAAAGATGGGGTTCTAGAACTTCGTGGATATAACGCTGCGCGTTCATGTTACCTCTGATGAAGATTAAAGGTGGCCTGGAACCATAAGCTATAGCACCCCAAACCATAACTCCAACAGTGTGATGAACATGTCTTTCAACAAAAAACTGTGGATTCCTCCTTTCACCACGTCGCCTTCTAACCCTGGCACGACCATCGTGCATGCCTAAACAAAATCGAGACTCGTCACTAAAGACAATACTTCCATTCCTGATCCCAGAGTGACCGTTGTCTGCACCACTCAAGGCGATTACGTCGGTGTTCTCGAGTGTGGCCGGTATGAAAACAAGCCAAAACTTCTCATTCGTCGGTAAACACTTCGCATGCCAATAGGTCGTCCGTGTTCTGCAAACCATTCATTTGCAATGGACCTGGTAGTGGAGAAACGGTCCCTTAAGGCCAATAATCTTAGGCGGCGATCTTCACGGTCTGTTGTTCTACGGCGGCGTCCAGTGCCCCTTGCTCTTTGCGTACGGCCTTCTCGAAGCCATGCCTGACAACACCTAACCACAGTGTCTAAACTTCTTTGCACTCTAACTGCAATTGCCCGAAAAGAAAGTCCAGCTTCCCGAAGTCCCACTATACGGCCCCTATCAAACTCACTAAGTTGACGAAATCGTACAGGTCTCCGTACTCTAGGCATCGTAACCGATCGTAAAGGATGTCAAGAACCAAAATCCGCCAACATTGATTCTTTACTGCGGCTGAAATATTCATTTTTAGAGCGTTAGTGAATTAAAAAAAAAGCAGTATAAAAACCGGAATGTCCAACTGATAAGGCTGAACATTTTTTCACTTGTTATTTACAGTAAGATAAATACATTCACCAACTTTTATTAAAATAAAACCATTTAAACTGGGTGTTCGGATTTATATGTCACTTAGTATATATGGTAGTAGTCGTAGAAAGGACAAATTAGGGACGCATATTCCAATTTGGAACGTATGTACACGAAGTCTAAAAACCTAGAGCTCTATAGCATTGCTGACAATTTGAGAAATGTGACAACCATTAGATGAATCTTTTCAAACCTGACAACTGGCAGCATTTTTCTCAGGGGAATGTATTCTTCAAGATTGGTGTATCCATACTTTTTGTACTGTATAAGCTAGTCATTTTTACTAGAAAATGACAAGACGAAACCTCATTTGATTCATTGGTGGTGCAGGCCACCAGTCGACGGAGGGATCCACACGGATTATCCAAGTTCGTCCCCACAATACTTCAAAACTGTTTGAGTTCTACAATCGAATTTTTTCAAAAACGCCTTCTTATTTTTTCAAAGCTCATACTCAATTTCAGCGCTTCAAATCACCTGAGTGAACAAAGTTTTATTTACTTCTAACGAGACCAAACGGAAATCAAAATTTTGACCAATAATTTCCAGTGAATCTCCTGTTAGAAAATTTTCACTAACGCCTTGTTTCTGAAACTTCTAAAATCCTACGGATTCTATTTTTGTTTCTATCTGATCTAGTCATGTACAGCTATTCATTATAATTAATGTCCACCTAAACAATATGCCATGTAGAATTTCCCGATAAAGTCATTGCGCTGTGTTCCACTGTTTCTCAATAGGCAGCTCGTTAATTTTTCCAGTTGCCGGTACTGGTAATACGGCTTCATACCAGCTCGCTGCTCAATCGAGATGTTTTCATTTTTGTTAGTGGAAACGTGATAGAATGATAAATACACACGATTTCATGCATGTACCACATATTCTTTCTTATTACTAACGGAACATCAACAAGCAGCAAAGGCAACTGTTGTTGAAGAAAATTGTCCGAAAAAGTCCTTCAAGTCGTCCCGGCAAGAAGAATGGGCCAATAAAGTGGTTGCCAATAATTCCTGCCCATAGGTTAACCGAAAATTGGTGTTGGAAATGGGTTTCGGTTACGGCATAGGGATTTTCTTCTGCCTACAAATGATTATTGTGGAAATTCTGAATGGCATTTCGAGAAAAATTAGTCAATAAAATTCTCCAAACAATTTGATGGCAAATATTTAAGTGTCTAGCGATCTTCCTCGTACTCGTTTCAGGATGTTCTTCGACTCCGTGCAGCGATGCTTCCTCAATTTGAGGTGTTCTCACACTTAGAGGTCTACCTTCAGATGTTCCTTTTCGGACAGAACCAGTTTCAACAAGACGACCATGAATATTAGAAAAGGTTCGACTATCTGGCAAAGCACGATCGGGATATCTCTGGTGATAAATCCGTCTGGCTTGCTCACCATTACCGTCGGCAAGGCCATATACGTAATGCATTTCCGCCATTTCTGCATTTGAATAATTCACCATTATTAACAGGATTGTAAAAACTAAATAATGAAAAAGATGTCAAAGCGAACAGACTTGAATAACAGATGTCAAAAGCCAGTGACATATTCCAGAGCAACTAGATTGCTAAATTGCATTCTTCAATTATTACATTAAATAAATACTTCTTTATCATTAGAATACTGTATCAACCAGACTGACTAACATCTTCTTAATGCATGTCTCGCATGTAAAGTGCTGTCACCCGATGAACGTACTGAAAAAGTGGCCTTTGATATGTGACAGTGTCAACGCGGAGGTGGGTCCTGGTTCCGACACTGTTCCTCTTATTTATCAACGATTTCCTTTCCTGTACGATCAACCCAATCCAGAGCTTTGCTAGTGACAGCACTCTACATACAGGAATTCAGATCGACAAGCCAATCTCTGCCGGTGAGCTGGAAAAAAGACTAGCAGCGACTTCCTCTCAAACGACAGACCTGGGCGTTTAATGCTTCCGAAACACATTACAAAAAGCGACCTAGCCGAGGATCACCTCCAAATCTATTGTCACTCGTTACTTGATAATTTTGTTGTGAATAAAGGAAAACTAAATTTACAGAATCGACATCCACCACCGAGATAAAAAAAGCGAGTTATAAATATTTGATAAATTTACATACATACATAAGCAGTTTATGTTCTATTATGTGCAGAGCGATTAACGAGTTGAAATCCATTTAAAAATAACGTTTTGTTTTGCTCACAGTCACAACAATAGGTGCAGAATTTTCTTTGGTCTGACAATGGCGATTAAAATTGTTATTTTACTGGTCCATTGACAATTTGTACAAAGCCGCTCTTAAAAAGTCGTAAAACAATGTGTGAAGTTTTCACGTGTTTACTTTACTATTGTGATAGCAAAAGATGGCGTCAACTCAGCACTCGCCTTGCAACGTTATCAACAATTCATAAAGGATGAGGGAAAGTTAGCTACAAAACAATTAAATGGATCAAGTCAGTCAAACTGGCCCATACAATTAGCCCATCTGATAAGGTTACGGTCTAGAAATTTCTCCACAGTATCGATCATCTTAGAACGATTTTTCCGTTGTTTCAATTATATTTAATAACATATTCTCATTGGTAAACCCTATACTTATTTCAGCTAAATCCGATCCTTTCACATTCCCATATCACATGCTGTACGGTTCACCTCACATTTCATCTAATGAGAAGACGCGCTAACGTTACGCAACGCCACCATTTTCAAAGGTCGTTTTTAATGGCAACCTTTTCAAACATAATGATATAATTACACCATCAACTCGAGTAGATTCGACCAAAACTATTCGATTCACTTTGGTGATTTTTCTCAGTAACGTTACTCATCCAGTATACAGACTATGAAAAGCAAAACCACTCGCGAAAAGATGCAAAATTGAAGAGGTGCTTAATATTGACAGATATCCAACTCTTACTTCCAGCACCAAAATGACATATCATGTTTTTTGGCTGTTATAATAAGATTGTGTTGATAAACGTGGCCGATGTTGCCAAAAATAAACAAACTCAACTCGGATTTAGTTGAATATTTTACACAAAACCAATGACTGTGCCATAGATGAAAGTAGTAGTTTTTCCAGCGGCGGAAGAAAAAAATGTCAAAAACAAAAGAAAAATTAAAAATATTTTTAGTGGACTGATTTCGTGCCTATCGGTCGCATTTGCAGTGCGCCACGGGGTTGTAAATATTGCACCTTTGGTAGTGGATCCGATAAAGTTAAAAAAAGCAGGTAGGTTATGCTTAAGAGTAATTTGATGAGATTACTTGATTCCGTGAAGTATCAAACAATGTTGACAAATCATTGTTACAATCTGAGGAATCTTTTTCCATCAAAAGCTCCAATAGTGCAGTTATGACTGCGCACTAAATGGATGGATGTTTTGAAGGAGTGTTATTAGCGTGTAATTATTTTACTATATTCCAACTTTAAAACGCTCTTTCGTGCCTATCGGTCGCATTTGCAGTGCGCCACGGGGTTGTAAATATTGCATCTTTGGTAGTAGATCCGATAAACTTAAAAAAGCAAGTAGTTTATGCTTAAGAGTAATTTGATGAGATTACTTGATTCCGTGAAGTATCAAACAATGTTGACAAATCATTGTTACAATCTGAGGCATCTTTTTCCATCAAAAGCTCCAATAGTGCAGTTATGACTGCGCACTAAATGGATGGATGTTTTGAAGGAGTGTTATTAGCGTGTAATTATTTTACTATATTCCAACTTTAAAACGCTCTTTCGTGCCTATCGGTCGCATTTGCAGTGCGCCACGGGGTTGTAAATATTGCATCTTTGGCAGTAGATCCGATAAACTTAAAAAAGCAGGTAGGTTATGCTTAAGAGTAATTTGATGAGATTACTTGATTCCGTGAAGTATCAAACAATGTTGACAAATCATTGTTACAATCTGAGGCATCTTTTTCCATCAAAAGGTCAAATAGTGCAGTTATGACTGCGCACTAAATGGATGGATGTTTTGAAGGAGTGTTACTAGCGTGTAATTATTTTACTATATTCCAACTTTATAACGCTCTTTCGTGCCTATCGGTCGCATTCGCAGTGCGCCACGGGGTTGTAAATATTGCATCTTTGGTAGTGGATCCGATAAACTTAAAAAAAGCAGGTAGGTTATGCTTAAGAGTAATTTGATGAGATTACTCGATTCCGTGAAGTATCAAACAATGTTGACAAATCATTGTTACAATCTGAGGCATCTTTTTCCATCAAAAGGTCAAATAGTGCAGTTATGACTGCGCACTAAATGGATGGATGTTTTGAAGGAGTGTTACTAGCGTGTAATTATTTTACTATATTCCAACTTTAAAACGCTCTTTTGTGCCTATCGGTCGCATTTGCAGTGCGTCACGGGGTTGTAAATATTGCATCTTTGGTAGTGGATCCGATAAACGTAAAAAAGCAGGTAGGTTATGCTTAAGAGTAATTTGATGAGATTACTTGATTCCGTGAAGTATCAAACAATGTTGACAAATCATTGTTACAATCTGAGGAATCTTTTTCCATCAAAAGCTCCAATGGTGCAGTTATGACTGCGCACTAAATGGATGGATGTTTTCGAAGGAGTGTTATTAGCGTGTAATTATTTTACTATATTCCAACTTTATAACGATCTTTCGTGCCTATCGGTCGCATTTGCAGTGCGCCACGGGGTTGTAAATATTGCATCTTTGGTAGTGGATCCGATAAACTTAAAAAAGCAGGTAGGTTATGCTTAAGAGTAATTTGATGAGATTACTCGATTCCGTGAAGTATCAAACAATGTTGACAAATCATTGTTACAATCTGAGCAATCTTTTTCCATCAAAAGCTCCAATAGTGCACTTATGACTGCGCACTAAATGGATGGATGTTTTGAAGGAGTGTTATTAGCGTGTAATTATTTTACTATATTCCAACTTTATAACGCTCTTTAGTGCCTATCGGTCGCATTTGCAGTGCGCCACGGGCTTGTAAATATTGCATCTTTGGTAGTGGATCCGATACACTTAAAAAAAGCAGGTAGGTTATGCTTAAGAGTAATTTGATCAGATTACTTGATTCCGTGAAGTATCAAACAATGTTGACAGATCATTGTTACAATCTGAGGAATCTTTTTCCATCAAAAGCTCAAATAGTGCAGTTATGACTGCGCAGTAAATGGATGGATGTTTTGAAGGAGTGTTATTAGCGTGTAATTATTTTACTATATTCCAACTTTAAAACGCTCTTTCGTGCCTATCGGTCGCATTCGCAGTGCGCCACGGGGTTGTAAATATTGCATCTTTGGTAGTGGATCCGATAAACTTAAAAAAAGCAGGTAGGTTATGCTTAAGAGTAATTTGATGAGATTACTTGATTCCGTGAAGTATCAAACAATGTTGACAAATCATTGTATCATTGTTACAATCTGAGGCATCTTTTTCCATCAAAAGCTCAAATAGTGCAGTTATGACTGCGCACTAAATGGATGGATGTTTTGAAGGAGTGTTATTAGCGTGTAATTATTTTACTATATTCCAACTTTATAACGATCTTTCGTGCCTATCGGTCGCATTTGCAGTGCGCCATGGGGTTGTAAATATTGCATCTTTGGTAGTGGATCCGATAAACTTCAAAAAAGCAGATAGGCTATGCTTAAGAGTAATTTGATGAGATTACTTGATTCCGTGAAGTATCAAACAATGTTGACACATCATTGTTACAATCTGAGGAATCTTTTTCCATCAAAAGCTCAAATAGTGCAGTTATGACTGCGCACTAAATGGATGTTTTGAAGGAGTGTTATTAGCGTGTAATTATTTTACTATATTCCAACTTTAAAACGCTCTTTCGTGCCTATCGGTCGCATTCGCAGTGCGCCACGGGGTTGTAAATATTGCATCTTTGGTAGTGGATCCGATAAACTTAAAAAAAGCAGGTAGGTTATGCTTAAGAGTAATTTGATGAGATTACTTGATTCCGTGAAGTATCAAACAATGTTGACAAATCATTGTATCATTGTTACAATCTGAGGCATCTTTTTCCATCAAAAGCTCAAATAGTGCAGTTATGACTGCGCACTAAATGGATGGATGTTTTGAAGGAGTGTTATTAGCGTGTAATTATTTTACTATATTCCAACTTTATAACGATCTTTCGTGCCTATCGGTCGCATTTGCAGTGCGCCATGGGGTTGTAAATATTGCATCTTTGGTAGTGGATCCGATAAACTTAAAAAAGCAGGTAGGTTATGCTTAAGAGTAATTTGATGAGATTACTTGATTCCGTGAAGTATCAAACAATGTTGACAAATCATTGTTACAATCTGAGGCATCTTTTTCCATCAAAAGCTCCAATAGTGCAGTTATGACTGCGCACTAAATGGATGGATGTTTTGAAGGAGTGTTATTATAACGATCTTATTCAATTTAAACCAGCATTAATTTGAATGAAACTGGAAATAAATGATTCACGTTCTTAAACTTGCTAGTTTTGTGTAACAATGGAGGCAATGTCATGCTTGAATGGTGACATTCATACATATCAATGGACCACCTTTCCAATTTGTTTTTTTCTCACGGTGCACAGTGATGGATTGTAGTCGAGTATTTTTTATGCCTATGCTGATTTTAATCTAGTAATTTTACACTGCTTACAATGTCAGCTTAACGTCAAAATAAGTCATAACAAATCAAAACAACTTTTTTTGCAGTCATGGCTAACTATGTATAATCAACAATTCATTTAAATTCGCAGTACATTTGCTATCATGTGACGAATTTTTTAGTTTGATTTTATTCAAAAATGGCACAATTTATCGATATTCAATAAGAGTACCTTTTATATGTAGAAAACCCTAAATTTTCTTATTCTAAACTTGAATTTCAAAAATAGAATCACACAAAAATTTTGGGGCTAAAATAACCTGAGTCCGTCCCTGTTACATATGCTTCCAAACAAAACTGTCTAAAATTGTTAAGATTTTTAAATCCAGCATAAAAAACTGGGCTAGAATACCAAATTTTATGTCTTTATCTCAACACGTTTCGGAAATATTAAGGAAAGACCATCTTCAGGGAAGCCCCTTTAAAAGACCGTAGCGCCCTTAGGGGACGTTTGCCGACCTATGTTTATATAAACTTTTCTTCCTATTTTAAGCTCTAGAAAGCGTTGGTAGATATTGGACACTTTTTTCGGGACAAGACCAGAAAGATTATATTCACCACGATAAATAGAACAAGGTATATTTGGAACGAGAAGCAGAATCTTGACGAGTACATCTATCCTGCCCAGCATGCGGACAATTCGGAGGAACGAATTTCGTTGACATATCGGTAGATATCGGATCGATGAGACCGAGCGAAGGTGGACAAGCCTCGTTACCTACCCGACCTATCACCTGTTGCCTGAGCTTCTCTAAATAATAAATGAAATACGAATTGATACCCCCGGTTTGAACAGTATAATTACGGCTCACGTCAATGCAAGTATATGGTAATAGGCAACAATAAATCAGGTATTTAAAATACCACTTGTTATATCCTTACAGACGGAAAAATCGGAAAAGGTATGCGGTGCGCTTGTTAAGCTGTTCGAGAATTTCAGTTGTCTTACACAACCAGCGCCGAGTTGGAGACTACTTGGTAAGATTGCTGTCGTTGAAAATAACATGCAAATATTGCGATAAGTGGTGTTGCCAATTGATGAATCAATAGTATACTAAGTGACATATAAATCCGAACACCCAGTTTAAATGGTTTTATTTTAATAAAAGTTGGTGAATGTATTTATCTTACTGTAAATAACAAGTGAAAAAATTTTCAGCCTTATCAGTTGGACATTCCGGTTTTTATACTGATTTTTTTTTAATTCACTAACGCTCTAAAAATGAATATTTCAGTCGCAGTAAAGAATCAACGTTGGCGGATTTTGGTTCTTGACATCCTTTACGATCGGTTACGATGCCTAGAGTACGGAGACCTGTACGATTTCGTCAACTTAGTGAGTTTGATAGGGGCCGTATAGTGGGACTTCGGGAAGCTGGACTTTCTTTTCGGGCAATTGCAGTTAGAGTACAAAGAAGTGTAGACACTGTGGTTAGGTGTTGTCAGGCATGGCTTCGAGAAGGCCGTACGCAAAGAGCAAGGGGCACTGGACGCCGCCGTAGAACAACAGACCGTGAAGATCGCCGCCTAAGATTATTGGCCTTAAGGGACCGTATTGTCTTTAGTGACGAGTCTCGATTTTGTTTAGGCATGCACGATGGTCGTGCCAGGGTTAGAAGGCGACGAGGTGAAAGGAGGAATCCACAGTTTTTTGTTGAAAGACTTGTTCATCACACTGTTGGAGTTATGGTTTGGGGTGCTATAGCTTATGGTTCCAGGTCACCTTTAATCTTCATCAGAGGTAACATGAACGCGCAGCGTTATATCCACGAAGTTCTAGAACCCCATCTTTTACCCTATCTTGACACCCTGGCAGATCCAACTTTCCAACAAGATAATGCCCGACCACATGTTGCAAGAGTCACAATAGACTTCTTTCAACATAATGATGTCACATTGTTACCATGGCCACCAAGGATCTCCCGACTTATCCCCAACTGAGCACGTGTGGGATATAATGGGTAGGAGATTGCTCAATTTGCAACGTCCTCCTCAGACTCTAGAAGCACTTCGAGAGGAGTTGGTGGTTGCCTGGAATGAGATACCACAGGAGGACATTGACCACCTGATCAGAAGCATGCCTAGGCGCGTTGGAGAATGCGTAGCACATCAGGGTGCATCCATACATTATTAAAGGTCAAAGGGCTTTAAAGCAGTGCAATCATTTTGAAATTTTTATCATTTACTTATGCTTCATTAATTACTTATACAAAATTTTATTAAAATAAAACCATTTAAACTGGGTGTTCGGATTTATATGTCACTTAGTATATTTATTCATTTATACATAATTGCCTAACAGACTAATCCAATTACGGGGCAATATATTTGTAACTTAATAATGTGCATACAAGAACCGCATAAAACGGAATAATAACATTTGAAAACCTCCCAACACGGATCTATCGAAAACCTCTTATTAAAAAAAAAAAACGGCGAGACACGTCAAAAGGTTTGTTAACCTTTTTAACCAAAAACTACTTCGCCCCCTTCCATCCTCGGCCCACCAGGGGCCCAAGGTGAATTGTTTGAAAGGTCTCTCGAATTTATGTTGTCGTTTATTTTTTCAAAATCAGTCAATTTGTTTTCGAGAAAATTATAAAAATCTTTATTTATCTTAATATGTTCAGATCGAAATAAATTAAAACGGAAACTACCAACATAAACAGCAATTCGGAAAGATATGACGTGACAATAACCAAATAACAACCCGAATTTTTTCCGCATTTTTTTCATCAACGCAAATATCCTGGGCGAACTGTATTTATTGTTTTATCTGTTTAGTTATTTGTTGCTAAGGGAAAATGCCGTTTTGACCCATGTTATATGAAATTTTTGACTTCTTTTAACCTTTTCTATCACCTATGCTTCTGGCAAGACGGCGCCCTCCTCACTCTGTTCTTCCGGTTCGGCAATGGCTAGACGACGAGTATTCAGATAAATGGATAGGGCGAAGTGGGCCTATAGAATGGCCTGCTAAATCTCCTGATTTGACGCCATCAGACTTTTCCCTATGGGGCCATATGAAATCTGTTGTTTACTCCCCAACCTGCAAGTTTGGATGAACATCGTCAACGCATCATCGAAGGCTGCCATGATATCCCACATGTTTTTGAAAATGTTCTCCAGGAATTTGAACATCGCCTATATCATTGTTCTATCTAGACGCGTTTGGTATTTCTTCCAGAAAGAGCCGACGTACGGGAAAATCTATGATGTATGGTATAATATGTACTCATAGGGTTGAGCGTATGAATATACCACCGTCAAAAAATGTGGAATACCCTCGCCCACCCCTCACCCACAATCTTTAACCCCTAAAAAATATTCCCGAAAATGGCCTGGAGAACGACAGACTGACACAGAGAGACGAACAGGTAGATCGTTGAGAATCAGCAACATGGTTTTTCCTGCGATGTGCCTGCCAGACAGACCCGCCTGACTTCGGCGTCCCATCCTAACCGTGTCAAACTTCGTACATCCAGAACTGGCCGATACGACCGCGCCTTTGTTCCGAGGGTGCCTAGATTGTGGAACAATCTACGGGAGGAAGCTTTTCCCAGTTCTACTAACCTTAGGCAGTTCAAAAATCGTATTAACAAAATTTCTTTGGGATCATCATAGCAGCCGCGGTGTTCCGGCATTTAGGCTTTGGCCTGCGCGGCTGTTTCGATATAAAAAAAAAAAAACGTAGCGTTCAATCTGGCAACACTGGAGGTGCCGGGCTTGGAGGGGAGACATGGAAACATGTGATCCGCCTTCAGTTCAAGTTTGGACTCGCTTGAGGTTTTTCAATTGTATCCTAAAAAATGCGAATGAGAAGACTTTTATAAATTGGTGGCTAATTAGATACAAAAAAATTAAAATCAACGTAAAACGAACCTCAAAGTTCACTTCTTCCATTAGTAGGAGATTGCAACCTTTACGTTTGTTCCATTTTTTCCGAAGATAAGCATATAATAAGGAGTGTCAGCAAAAGATGAGTACGTAGGGTCGACACAAATATTTGATGTTTGCATTTAGTGGCACGCAGCCGTTGTTCAAAGTGAAAATCAGTGAGCGAGTATGTCAACAAGGCTTATTTTCCATACTTTCTACATACACGGGCCTAGCGGCGAGCAAGTGGTCGATATGTTTCTTGTTTGTATTGAGTGTGTTGGAAAAGGCTTGGAAACGCACGCTTTTCAACTTTCCTAATGGTGATTGGGTGCTGATTATGGCTGCCTGCGTGTGCTACGGCTCCTTAATTGCTTATAAAAAAATAGCGTCGGGTTAGTTGACGATGTGTTTTCCATGAACCAGACAAAAACATGATGAAAAGCCAATAACGGCATCCAGCAAACTATACTAAGTGACATATAAATCCGAACACCCAGTTTAAATGGTTTTATTTTAATAAAAGTTGGTGAATGTATTTATCTTACTGTAAATAACAAGTGAAAAAATTTTCAGCCTTATCAGTTGGACATTCCGGTTTTTATACTGCTTTTTTTTTAATTCACTAACGCTCTAAAAATGAATATTTCAGCCGCAGTAAAGAATCAACGTTGGCGGATTTTTGTTCTTGACATCCTTTACGATCGGTTACGATGCCTAGAGTACGGAGACCTGTACGATTTCGTCAACTTAGTGAGTTTGATAGGGGCCGTATAGTGGGACTTCGGGAAGCTGGACTTTCTTTTCGGGCAATTGCAGTTAGAGTGCAAAGAAGTCTAGACACTGTGGTAAGGTGTTGTCAGGCATGGCTTCGAGAAGGCCGTACGTAAAGAGCAAGGGGCACTGGACGCCGCCGTAGAACAACAGACCGTGAAGATCGCCGCCTAAGATTATTGGCCTTAAGGGACCGTTTCTCCACTACCAGGTCCATTGCAAATGAATGGTTTGCAGAACACGGAAGATCTATTGGCAGACAACGGTCACTCTGGGATCAGGAATGGAACAGTATTGTCTTTAGGCATGCACGATGGTCGTGCCAGGGTTAGAAGGCGACTTGGTGAAAGGAGGAATCCACAGTTTTTTGTTGAAAGACATGTTCATCACACTGTTGGAGTTATGGTTTGGGGTGCTATAGCTTATGGTTCCAGGTCACCTTTAATCTTCATCACAGGTAACATGAACGCGCAGCATTATATCCACGAAGTTCTAGAACCCCATCTTTTACCCTATCTTCACACCCTGGCAGATCCAACTTTCCAACAAGATATTGCCCGACCACATGTTGCAGGAGTCACAATAGACTTCTTTCAACATAATGATGTCACATTGTTACCATGGCCACCAAGATCTCCCGACTTATCCCCAATTGAGCACGTGTGGGATATGATGGGTAGGAGATTGCTCAATTTGCAACGTCCTCCTCAGACTCTAGAAGCACTTCGAGAGGAGTTGGTGGTTGCCTGGAATGAGATACCACAGGAGGACATTGACCACCTGATCAGAAGCATGCCTAGGCGCGTTGGAGAATGCGTAGCACATCAGGGTGCATCCACACATTATTAAAGGTCAAAGGGCTTTAAAGCAGTGCAATCATTTTGAAATTTTTATCATTTACTTATTATGCTTCATTAAGTACTTATACAAAATTTTATTAAAATAAAACTATTTAAACTGGGTGTTCGGATTTATGTCACTTAGTATATATGGAATTAGTTTTCTTTATATATCATTTTTGTCTTATTTTATAGCTGCTACGCCTCTCACAAGTTTGCCAGGTATATATAGGTAATTTTCGGCAAAAACTTGAATTACGAGGGTTACCTCATAAATAACACACAAGGTATTTTTTATTCGAAAAAAAACGAATTTATCATTGAAGAGGCTGATCTTTCGGCTATTTTTCTGCGTAGTCGCATAGCGTAGACAAAATGGCGACTACGTAGAAAATAGTTCGAATATCAACATTTTCAATGGTTATTTCTTTTTTCAATTGTGACTGAAAAAAATGTGGGCACCTTATTTTTGAGACAACGCTCGAAGTTTGATATTCATAGGTCGCACATTTTGGTCATCTATTTTCTTAGAAACCTCCAACGAAGGCATAGGAAGTATAGAGTCGATTCTACCATTTTTTTTTGTTTTATATTTCGCAACAGTTGCCAGCGACTAACAACTGCGACTAAGACTCAAAAAATCCTGAATCAACTAATACACTGCAATTTCCTATTATTAACGCGATTAAATCCATGGCTGGATAAGAAGGTGTTTAAACGTTGTAACATGTAGGTTAGGCCGCTTCGGATAATAGTAATTTTCATCTCAGGTGCGCTCTAGTTTGTTCAACGCAGAAATCATACAGGAATGATAACTGACCATGATTAGTGATAATTATATTTTTTAATACCCGGTTGCTCGTATACTGTGTCTCGAAGTGCTAGTGTGTTCAACACATACTCCTGCTATAGTGGCAAGAATGAAAATCCATCCAAATTCAAAACCTTTATTTCCATACAAACAATTCACAATTGTATCGGATTGTAAATTCTGCATCCCACAACTAATCTTAAATTACAATGTTCAAAAAATCGTTAACATCAGAATAGCATTTGTGTATCCAAAATGGAACTCGAACTGTTCAACATTTTCAATTAAATATGTGTTGGTAAATTATCAAAGAGAAGAGGACCAATTCTTTTAAGTGGACGCGTTGACCAACCCCAGAAAATTCCCAAACCATAATCTTGAATAAACATTAGCAAAATAAACTGGTATCAGTTGTTAAGACAGTTTCTAATTGCCTTACTTTGAGACTTTATTTTCAGCAGAAACGTCATCAGCATATGCTGTAAAATGAGATGTATATATGAAAGGGAAAAGACTGGTCCAAGAATAGAACCCTGGGGAACCCCAACATAACTGTACTGAAACATACTGCTTTCTTTGGCTCATTTAAGATTGTTGTGGACGTGTCTAAAGCTTCCGATTAGTTTTTAATATCCTAGGTCCAACATGAGAAAACGCTCAATTCAACAGCATAATTGAGAGACCGATAAGGGATTTACTAGAACGCGGCTGTGATTTGACGCCCATGGATTACTGTTAAGGACCGCTGTTACACTAACGATCCTCAAACAACTGATGTTCTTGAAGAAACTATCCGTCTAGCTATTGATGAAATAGACCCACAAAATGTGCTTCAAAATTGGGTTAAGAGGATGGACTAAGGAAGGTGCATTCTTTTCAATAAAGTATCGAGTGTTACATATTATTAAAGAGTGTAGTTTTAAACCAATTTAAAAAAGAAACCAACGGATAGCCCACCCTTTACAAAGTCTGTAAATTAGGTGATGAGACTGCAACGTAGCGTCCGATCTGGCAACACTGGAAGCGCCACGCGCACCGAGGAGGGATAGGGGAACATGTCAACAATGTCATCAGCAATGTCAATGAACGAGTTTTTGGCCAGTAAAAACATTCATGTGACTCATCAGCGTCCTGAATTGAGTCCTTGTGACTTTTTCTCTACCCAAAGTTGAAAAATCCCCTTGATGGAACTCATTTTGGGACAGTCGAAAACGTTCAAACGGCTGTAATTCTATTTGAATAAAAAAAATATCAGTCTCATCATTTAATTTTAGACCTCGTATAAGTCTTTTTTACAGGGTGATACATCTAGGGCAGCCGATCAGAATAGTAATAAATTATAGTTTGAAAAACACGCTTTAATAGTAAATCGCACTGAAAAGTATAAACTAATTTTCAAGTTTCAACTGTCGTATTGAGGCTTTTTGTGTTTGGAAACGAAATCGCATAGGTGTTAAAGTACCTCTGGATATGTTTTTCCTTGATTACCTTATAACATGCAATAGAATTATCCAGAAAAATAATTACGTACAGTGTAGTTGAAGCTATATGACCTATATACTTTTTAATGGAACATTACTGCCTCCAGTTTATTGTACTTTAATGGTTTCCCACTTTTAGTACGTAACGCTAATGTACGTGCTGTTTTTCTAGGATAATAAAGCTTTGTAGTGGAAGTATTAATGATAGATGAGTACATGTACGTAGTACGGTATAGTTGAGGAATTGTATGGACGAGGTGCACTTGAAGAATTTCAAATATTTGTCGAATGAAAAGTTTTCCCACAGAAATTGGTGTGCGTCCAAGTTTTGAATACCCCCTTGAACAACTCCCAGCAGTAAAACCAGACTTTACAATTATACTAAGTGACATATAAATCCGAACACACAGTTTAAATGGTTTTATTTTAATAAAATTTTGTATAAGTACTTAATGAAGCATAATAAGTAAATGATAAAAATTTCAAAATGACTGCACTGCTTTAAAGCCCTTTGACCTTTAATCATGTGTGGATGCACCCTGATGTGCTACGCATCCTCCAACGCGCCTAGGCATGCTTCTGATCAGGTGGTCAATGTCCTCCTGTGGTATCTCATTCCAGGCAACCACCAACTCCTCTCGAAGTGCTTCTAGAGTCTGAGGAGGACGTTGCAAATTGAGCAATCTCCTACCCATCATATCCCACACGTGCTCAATTGGGGATAAGTCGGGAGATCTTGGTGGCCATGGTAACAATGTGACATCATTATGTTGAAAGAAGTCTATTGTGACTCTTGCAACATGTGGTCGGGCATTATCTTGTTGGAAAGTTGGATCTGCCAGGGTGTCAAGATAGGGTAAAAGATGGGGTTCTAGAACTTCGTGGATATAACGCTGCGCGTTCATGTTACCTCTGATGAAGATTAAAGGTGACCTGGAACCATAAGCTATAGCACCCCAAACCATAAGTCCAACAGTGTGATGAACATGTCTTTCAACAAAAAACTGTGGATTCCTCCTTTCACCACGTCGCTTTCTAACCCTGGCACGACCATCGTGCATGCCTAAACAAAATCGAGACTCGTCACTAAAGACAATACTGTTCCATTCCTGATCCCAGAGTGACCGTTGTCTGCACCACTCAAGGCGATTACGTCGGTGTTTTCGAGTTAAAGGGAGGACCCAGTGTGGCCGGTATGAAAACAAGCCAAAACTTCTCATTCGTCGGTAAACACTTCGCATGCCAATAGGTCTTCCGTGTTCTGCAAACCATTCATTTGCAATGGACCTGGTAGTGGAGAAACGGTCCCTTAAGGCCAATAATCTTAGGCGGCGATCTTCACGGTCTGTTGTTCTACGGCGGCGTCCAGTGCCCCTTGCTCTTTGCGTACGGCGTTCTCGAAGCCATGCCTGACAACACCTAACCACAGTGTCTACACTTCTTTGCACTCTAACTGCAATTGCCCGAAAAGAAAGTCCAGCTTCCCGAAGTTCCACTATACGGCCCCTATCAAACTCACTAAGTTGACGAAATAGTACAGGTCGCCGTACTCTAGGCATCGTAACCGATCGTAAAGGATGTCAAGAACCAAAATCCGCCAACGTTGATTCTTTACTGCGGCTGAAATATTCATTTTTAGAGCGTTAGTGAATTAAAAAGGAGCAGTATATAAACCGGAACGTCCAAAAGATAAGGCTGAAAATTTTTCACTTGTTATTTACAGTAAGATAAATACATTCACCAACTTTTATTAAAATAAAACCATTTAAACTGGGTGTTCGGATTTATATGTCACTTAGTATATTTCGCAAGTCAGGGGAATTTTCGTCTCATATGATTAGACTATCAGTTAGACTCAAGATAAGTATAGATAGATTTCTAGAAGATTTGGACTGTCCATAGTTTGGAATGGCTGAAACGAAAATCTTTTCGCAATACGTTTCCTTATTGAAAGCACTGTTTAACCTTTTCTATAAAAACTAATACTATATTTCCGCGTCCAAAAACATCCGAGAAGAAATGAGATACCATATTGTCATCAATGAGAATTTTGTCGCAGCCGTGCTTCTCGTTACTGATTAGAAATCTATTTTCATAAGACTAGTATCTCATAGATGGCTCTGTAACCAACTGTATTAGCATATAGTATATATTTGGCAATATAGACCGAACAGCAATATTCTGATTCTGATTAATGCGTAATTTTATACAAAAAGGGCTCGTTTTTATGAATCTACATACTGCATGCTGCATGTAGGACTCACGTTCCTGACTGATACATTTTTTGCGTTTTTTTTTGTAACATACATGGTAACTAAAAATTAAAATGCTTCTACAGGGTGTTTCAGTTTATTGTTACATAACTTTAAGATTCCATAGAACTTTTAAAATTAATGCATAAAGTCTATATAAACATGGGTCGAAAAATGTGTGGCTTCCGAAATTAAATTTATTTTCTAAAATAGTTTTTTTTTAAATATATCGAACAATATTTGATGTATAACAGTGAAAATTGGTATACAAGGGTTTTTTGGTACGACAAAACGAACCATGGGCATAGTTTTACTGTAGCCGCTAGAGGGCGCTCTCTACTGTACCTGTATTGTATTAAAATGACCGAAAATTTTTTCTTAGTGCAATTTTTTGCTTTTTTAATAAAAAACTAATTCTTCGCACTTTTCAACATAAAAAAGCTCTCCTGTGAATTTTCGTTATAGTTAGCCGTTTTTGAGATATTTCGATTTTTAAGGTTCGATGCATTTTTAATTATTTATGATAAAATAACGTTAAAAAGTCAGTAGCTCGATAATTTTTAGAAGTAGTGCCTGCAAATATTTTTGAAATTGAAAGTAGAATAAGGTTAAGCGTCAATTAGTTGACAGTTAGTTTTGCAGTCTGTTGAAACCTGAAAGGTTTTTTTTGCAATTGTGAATGCACGAAATTTAGTTTCTTTTACATGTTTTTTTTAAAGTTTTATAAAAATGACATTTTTATTCTCCAATCAAGAGTTAGCGGATATTCATTTTGTGTATGGCTTTGTAAATGGAAACGCAGCAGAAGCAGCCAGAGAATACGCACGAAGATTTCCAAACAGACGACATCCAACTCGCTCAGTATTTGTAAGAGTGCATCGCCAAATAATTGAAAATGGTTTTGAAAATCTTCAAAGGGATCAAAACATAAATGTTCGTCAGCGCAGATTTACCCGTATGATTCTGCGTGAGTTTGATAGAGATCCGACCACAAGTGTTAGGAGAGTTTCTGGTGCCTTGGGAATTTCAGCAAGCCATGTTCACCGTGTTCTTAGAAATGACCTTACCATTTGCAACCTGAGACGGAGAACGAAGAATCACATTTTGTCAGTGGATTCTTGATAGAACTGATAATAATAGGGAGTTTTTAAGTAACGTTTTATGGACCGATGAGTCATGCTTCACTAGACGTGGAGAGGTAAATTTTCATAATCAACATATTTGGTCGCATGAAAATCCGCATGCAGTTCGGGAAAGAAATTTTCAGCATGAATTTAGTGTGAACGTGTGGATTGGTATCTACCGTAATCGACTATTTGGACCCTACCTTTTGCCTGCAAGGTTAAATGCTGCGACCTTCTTGGAATTTTTAAAGCCTGAACATGCAAATATGTGGGATGATGTTATGTTAGATTTAAGAAGATTGGCCTGGTTTCAGCTTGATGGTTGTCCAGCTCATTATTCGAGAATAGTTAGAAACTGGCTGGACGAAAATTCTCCAGAGAGATGGATCCCCTGACCTGAATCCATTAGATTTCTTTGTGTGGGGATTTCTAAAAGAAAAAGTGTACCAGACTCCAGTAACCACAAGAGATATGCTAATAGGCAGACTCAGGAATGCATGTGATGAAATAAGGCCTTATTTGAATAATGCTATACCACGTTCGATCATTCGTAGATGTGAATTGTGTATTGAACAATTGGGTTTACATTTCGAGCAACTACTTTAGATTTTGTATGTTTGTCCTAACTATCCAATAGCATTTTAGTTGTAAATAATTAATTTAATTTGTTAAAAATAATATTGGAAAATTAAACAAATTAATATTCCGTTTTTTTGTGTTTATTTGGAGTTAGGAATTATTGCTGTGTTTAAAAACACAATCTGAGCGATCATCTTAATTACTTGTAATGCCCAAATCGAAAATGTAAAAAAAATATTATTTTCCCATAAATAATTAAAAATGCATCGAACCTTAAAAACAGAAATATCTCAAAAACGGCTAACTATAACGAAAATTCACAAGAGAGCTTTTTTATGTTGAAAAGTGCGAAGAATCAGTTTTTTATTCAAAAAGCAAAAAATTGCACTGAGAAAAAATGTCCGTCATTTTAATACACTACAGGTACAGTAGAGAGCGCCCTCCAGCGGCTACAGTAAAACTATGCCCATGGTTCGTTTTGTACCAATTTTCACTGTAATACATGAAATATTGTTCGAAATATTTAAAAAAAACTATTTTAGAAAGTAAATTTAAACATCCTGTATTTCGGAATCCACGCATTTTTCGACCCATGTTTAAATAGACTTTATGCATTAATTTTAAAAGTTCTATCGAATCTTAAAGTTATGCAACAATAAACTGAAACACCCTGTATAATTTCGATTGAATTTCTAAAATTTTACTAACGCCTTTTGTATCCAATATTCACACTTTGTTGCTGAAAATTCCAAATTCCTATTTCTATATTTCCATCTTCCGTCTTTAACTTGTTTCCATGGTTTAAGAAGTCCTGAAAATTACTTCCTCGAAAGGGAGAAATCAAATTGAAAATCGCTGTAAAAACTTTATTGCAACTGAAGGGAGATTATTCTGAAGAACACGCGTGTTTTCAGAGCCCAGAAAGTTATCGAAACACCTAAACTGAATCCAAATTCAAGATGAGATGTAAATAATAACAGTTAGCGCGTGATCTCTCGGTGACAGTTGGGGACAACGCATCTTATTGGTCAATTCGCCTGGCGGAATAATGCGCGGGGCAGGGGCAGGGCAGGCAGAGTTGCATTCAGGCCACCGACCGTCGCGTGTATCACTGCGTGCTCGTGTTTTCGTATTCACCTTGCTTGGTTGTTGTTGTTAAGTGTATTTGAGTAATTTGTTAAGTTTCTCTTAAATACTGTCATCTTTGTTTAACAACACGTTGGTGGTAGTCCATCATTCGGAGGTAGCCCTGAATGCGGCCCTGTACGCCGCACTTGCTTTTGGCAATCACGCATCCATTGGGTGTAAATATGCCATTCCGGCAACTATGAAACATGTTTCTAGAGAAAAGAAAGTAGCAATACTTACCTTAACATAAAGTTGATAAAGTTCGTGGTCATCTAATAAGGAATAATGAAAATACAGTTTTAATACAACAATATTTATTAAAATTATTAATAAACGTTAGCAACAGGAGCGTTCTTAGGCTGCATCTGACGTTTCCAGTTGAAAGGTTGACATTTTTAAACATAACCTTCCTCAGAGCGTTTTTTCATCAGAGCACGTTTGTGTTGTTGATAGCAATTTGAAGACTGTGTCTAAGTGAAAAAATGGCATTGACTCGTGGAAATTTTCGTGCGTTGATTTATTACGACTTTCGACGTGAGTTATCAATGCGGGACTGCACCGATCAACTTACATTTGGTGATGAAACCCAATCCTTTGGCACTGTAAAACGCTGGTACAACGGATTCCATCGTGGCCGCCATTCTCTTGGTGTGAAGATCGTCCAAAACCGAAGACACTGATGCTGTGTAAAACCTAATAGCTTGTATAGAAGAAAAAGTGGCAATATATTTTACTTTTCATTCGGAGATCTCAGCCCAAATAAGGCAAGGAAAAAATAAAAGCTATCTTCGGAAAAACTCGGAATTGCGAAACTTCCTATTTGCCATTCTTTTAATTATCTAAGGGCCAATTTCACCAACATTAACATTTGGACCAATAGGAAAAGACCTTATCGAAATGCAATTTGACGGAAGCTGTCAAAGCTCTCTGAATATAAGTGATTTCGATTGAAATCTTGAATAAAGTCGTGAAAAAATGGTTGCCTTATAGATAAGAGTACATTATAGATGTAATATTATGTCTTTGTGCTTTAGAATTAGGATAACTTTCATAGAATTTCAAATTTTTATCATTTCAGTAAAAGACGGTCAGTTATTTAAATGGAGCAATGAAAATGAGAGAAATAGTAGGTCGATTTTCTAGCTATTATATACTAAGTGACATATAAATCCGAACACCCAGTTTCAATGGTTTTATTTTAATAAAAGTTGGTGAATGTATTTATCTTACTGTAAATAACAAGTGAAAAAATGTTCAGCCTTATCATTTGGACATTCCGGTTTTTATACTGCTTTTTTTAGTTCACTAACGCTCTAAAAATGAATATTTCAGCCGCAGTAAAGAATCAACGTTGGCGGATTTTGGTTCTTGACATCCTTTACGATCGGTTACGATGCCTAGAGTACGGAGACCTGTACGATTTCGTCAACTTAGTGAGTTTGATAGGGGCCGTATAGTGGGACTTCGGGAAGCTGGACTTTCTTTTCGGGCAATTGCAGTTAGAGTACAAAGAAGTGTAGACACTGTGGTTAGGTGTTGTCAGGCATGGCTTCGAGAAGGCCGTACGCAAAGAGCAAGGGGCACTGGACGCCGCCGTATAACAACAGACCGTGAAGATCGCCGCCTAAGATTATTGGCCTTAAGGGACCGTTTCTCCACTACCAGGTCCATTGCAAATGAATGGTTTGCAGAACACGGAAAACCTATTGGCATGCGAAGTGTTTACCGACGAATGAGAAGTTTTGACTTGTTTGTTACCGGCCACACTGGGTCCTCCCTTTAACTCGAGAACACCGACGTAATCGCCTTGAGTGGTGCAGACACCGGTCACTCTGGGATCAGGAATGGAACAGTATTGTCTTTAGTGACGAGTCTCGATTTTGTTTAGGCATGCACGATGGTCGTGCCGGGGTTAGAAGGCGACGTGGTGAAAGGAGGAATCCACAGTTTTTTGTTGAAAGACATGTTCATCACACTGTTGGAGTTATGGTTTGGGGTGCTATAGCTTATGGTTCCAGGTTACCTTTAATCTTCATCAGAGGTAACATGAACGCGCAGCGTTATATCCACGAAGTTCTAGAACCCCATCTTTTACCCTATCTTGACACCCTGGCAGATCCAACTTTCAAGAGTCACAATAGACTTCTTTCAATATAATGATGTCACATTGTTACCATGGCCACCAAGATCTCCCGACTTATCCCCAATTGAGCACGTGTGGGATATGATGGGTAGGAGATTGCTCAATTTGCAACGTCCTCCTCAGACTCTAGAAACACTTCGAGAGGAGTTGGTGGTTGCCTTGAATGAGATACCACAGGAGGACATTGACCACCTGACCAGAAGCATGCCTAGGCGCTTAGGAGAATGCGTAGCACATCAGGGTGCATCCACACATTATTAAAGGTCAAAGGGCTTTAAAGCAGTGCAATCATTTTGAAATTTTTATCATTTACTTATTATGCTTCATTAAGTACTTATTCAAAATTTTATTAAAATAAAACCATTTAAACTGGGTGTTCGGATTTATATGTCACTTAGTATATTTGGTAGGATGTTTTCTCTGTTCTTGACCACTGTTCATGCATGTCAATCTAGTTTTGTCTGTATATCACGTACAGTGTGTTGTACATAATACGTACCTGTAGAAATATACCGTTTTTTGTTATTTTGCGAAAAAAAAAAGGATATAAAACGTATTCCAACTGGTTCATCATCTTTTGTTACATCAAAAACAATTTTTGCCAATTTATGATCTAGAAGTCCACTCCAAATGTTAACAAACAGCACATTTTGCATTTCTGGCTCCTAAAACATCGATATTTGTAACAGTATTCGCACCCATCAATTATTCATGGTCAGATTCAAAAATAGCTATTTAAGAAATTATATCTCCAAACATTGTTATATTTTCTTATTATTTCTATTATTATAACACGTCTAGGATATCAATTGCCTTTAAAGTGCCAAACCGGCAAAAAAAACGGAATCGGTAAATAGTGTCGTTGAATTCGGTATAAGGTAAATGCCGTCCCAAGATCAGTGGTAGATGAAGGACCTTTGAGTCATGAAAAACTCATTTTTCGATTCTTGCTTATAGGATTGTTAAGATTTTTTTCTTTTTTTTTTTTATATCGAAACAGCCGCGCAGGCAGAAGCCTAAATGCCGGAACACCGCGGCTGCTATGATGATCCCAAAGAAATTTTGTTAATACGATTTTTGAACTGCCTGAGGTTAGTAGAACTGGGAAAAGCTTCCTCCCGTAGATTGTTCCACAATCTAGACACCCTCGGGACAAAGGAGCGGTCGTATCGGCCAGTTCTGGATGTACGAAGTTTGACACGGTTAAGATGGGACGCCGAAGTCAGGCGGGTCTGTCTGGCAGGCACATCGCGCGGCGGCATCATAGAAGAGAGCTCTGAGGAGCAAAGCCCGTTAGTGTAGCGATAGAAAAGAGCTAGATCGCCGACGGCCCGCCGGTGCGAAAGAGTCCCGAGACTGTCTGTTAGAGAAGAGTCATCGATCAGTCGGACCGCCCTCCTCTGGACAGCATCGAGCATGGACAATGTAGTCGGGGCGGCAGCACCCCAAATGTGTGAGCAATACTCGAGGCTAGGCCTTATCTGGGCCTTGTATAGAGTGAGAAGGTCATGCGGAGAAAAGTACTTCTTAGCCCTAAACAAATAGCCTAGCTTTTTCCCAGCAGCTGCAGCTATTGAAGAGATGTGTTCGTGCCAGATCAGGTCCTCGGTGATCTGGACTCCGACCAGCCGAAATGAATGGCTCTTTGGTAGAACTCGACCGTCCATCGAAACTGTATGAGCGCTAGAACGCTTTTTGTTCGTCAAAGTACAGTACTGTGTTTTGGAAGCATTGAACTGTACAAGATTGTTGCGTCCCCAAGCAGTGATAGCCTCCAGGTCTCTTGTCAGAGAAGAAGTCGTCGCTAGTCTTCTTTTTTCCAGCTCAGCGGCAGAGATCGGCTTGTCACTCTGAATTCCTGCATGTAGAGTGCTGTCATCAGCGAAGCTGTGGATTGGGTTGATCGTGCAGGAAAGGAGGTCGTTGATATGTAAGAGAAACAGTGTTGGAGCCAAGACCGATCCCTGGGGAACACCCGCGTTGACGTTGTGGGATGAAGAGGAGAATCCGTCAATTACGACGGATATCTTGCGGCCAGAGATAAAGTCAGCCACCCATCTGCAAAGCTTTTCTGGGAGTCCGTAGGATGGAAGTTTGCTTAAGAGGGCAGCGTGCCACAGCTGATCGAACGCTTTCGTGATGTCAAGAGCAACGACATGAGCCTCACCATGAGACTGGATGAGTTTACTCCACAGTTGCGTGACGTAAGCTAAGAGGTCCCCTGTGGATCGTTGGTGCCGGAAACCGTACTGCCTGTCGCTAATCAAGCTGTGACGTTCGAGGTAGTCCAGAAGCTCGCGATTTATGCACCTCTCCATCACTTTACTTATAACAGAAAGCAGAGCTATAGGCCTGTAGTTGTAAGGGTCGGTTTTAGATCCTTTTTTTGGGATGGGCTGTACATGAGCAAATTTCCAGTTTTCTGGGAAGGTGCCGGATTCATAAGATATCTGGAAGAGACGCGAAAGAACTGGAGCAAGCTCCGCTGCACATCTCTTCAGTACAATGGCAGGAATCAAGTCCGGGCCAGAAGCTTTGTTGATGTCGAGCGACAAGAGCACTCGCCTTACGGTCTTATGCCTGAATGTTACCTCCCGCATAGTGTGGGGAACCCTTTGAATTGACGGCACTTGGGCGTTGGTGGGGACGTCCATGGTGGAGTTGGCAGCAAAGATCTTGGCTAGCACTTCCGTCTTGGCCTTTGAGTCGAATACAATAGTTCCATCCTGACACGTAAATGGTGGAAGGCTACTGTGTGAGGAGTTCTTTTCAATCTGCTTGGCCAGCGTCCAGAAAGACCGACTGCCATTGCGCTGCGACATTACCCTGTGCCTAACTTTTATATCATGCTGGTTTTTGGCATTGCGAACCGCTTCGTTATATTTGTTTCTGGACTCGACGTCGGCTTGTCTGTTCTCTACAGTGGGGTTTTGTAAGTAGGTTATGTGGGCCTTGATCTTCTGCTGGCGAGCAGTGTCACACGATTTGTTGAACCAGGCGTTGGACCCTGGTTTAGGAACTTTCACTGTGTGAGGGATGTATTCCTCCATTCCGACGTGGATAATTTCGGTTATTGAAGAACAGACAGTCGACGCATCCGCGTCAGTGAAACAGACATCTCTCCAAGGAAAGCTAGAGAAGAAGTCTCTGAGCCCCTCTCAGTCGGCATGTCCGTAATGCCAAGTTTTGTGGCCTGTGCGAGTTTCTGCTGCCACAGCGGCTTCGGACCGAAACCTAACCTCCACAACACCGTGATCTGAGTTACCCAGGGGGGACAGGACAGCAGTGCTGTAAGGGGCAGGATGCGTGGTCAGAAAGAGATCCAGCAGGCTACTGGCGTGTGACGAGACGCGGGGGAAAAAAGTAGGGCTCGTCACCAGCTGGGTCAGCCCTTGAGTAAGAGCGAACGCTTCGACTGCACGACCTGCTGCATCGGTCTTATTTGAGCCCAACCAAAGCTCATTATGGGCATTGAAATCACCGAGAAGAACTACCTCTGAAGCGGGGTGATTGATGTTCAGGAAGTCGATCTGGACGGCGAGGTATTCGAGTAGGTCATCCCAGTTATGGTTCGAGGGAGAGCGATAAAGGCAGCAAATAAATTTGGGTGATGTTTTGGAGTTGAGGCGAAGCCACAGAATGTCCTTCCGGTCTGATTCCAAAGAAAGATCCCTGGAGCAGGAAAGACTGCTGCGGACAAAAGCCACAACTCCCCCGTTCTTTCTCAGATTGGAGTGCACCTCGTAGTTTGGGAAGTTGAGATGGTTAATCGGTGCAGTCTCTGAGATTTTTGTCTCCGCCAAGAAAAGCACGGCGGGACGATTGGATTGGATCTGTTTTTCTGTTTTACCCCCAAATTCTATTTTTTTGCAGGTTTCAAGTTTGCCGGTAGCTTTACGACATATATTTGAGTATTGTTTAATCGCTGTAAATATAGCGTGGATGTTTGTTCAGTTCCTGAACAACCAAAAAATATTTGACTATGGATGTATGGATATCAAAAATCCTGAATGTTTTTGTGGGAATATCAATCGAAGGTGCTATAATGGTACTGATGAACGGCAAGTAAATGAATGAATTTTTTTAAACGAGCAATGCCTATGAAATTTTTGGTAGAGCCTGTCATCAACTAGGTGCTTAATGGCTATCTGCAAGGGGTTTATAGGAAAAGAACACACGGTAGGTGATGTTGAATCAGTAAAGTCGCATATCAACTGAAGAAAATAATATAAACGTGAATAAACAATCGATAATATTGAATAAAAACATGAATTTTATTCAAAAATCGAACACTTTTTTAAATTTTGACTAAATTCCTAAATTCCTGGTTTTTACTAACCGCTCTGTACATGATACCGTTATAATTGTATTATTTTAATTCCCATCGATATTCTATCATTGATAATCATTATAATAATTAAATATATCTGAGGTAGTAAAAGTATACAACCGACAATAGCAATTAAGATAGCCAATGGAATTAATTAAAACAACACAACGGTTGAGTAATTCCGATTTCATGTACAATAAATACGTTCTTTGATCTTGTACTGACCTTACTCGCTACTTAAGATTAATGCCTGATTGAAACGGATATTTTTTTGATTCGTTATTGAAGGTGATAGTTTATTGAACCAAAAAAGAATTCAAAAATTTTTTACATATCGATTTACCTGGCCATGAACAACAAGTGATAAAATAGTCAGGTTTTTCTGTTAATTTTTCGTGGTCGCTGCGTCAATTGTTTGGTGATAAAAAAGCATTCAGCTTTCGTACATTTACAAACAAAAAATAAATCATGAAGAATCTTCAAAAACGATCTACATGCACTCGCGAAGCCTCGGTAGCATTGCGAAGACACTCACTGTAAATTGAAATTATATGGACAACTCCGATATAGTGAGCTATTTTTCTTTTGATTTTTTTTTTGAACCGACGTGTACAGGTTTTGCACGTCTTCACATTTGATCTGATCGAGGTGCAGGACCGCATTAGGTTTTGTTTAGGTTTGATTTATCCTGTGGAGCCTGGCTTCTCGATAATCTTCTGGCTTTGGTGTAAATGTTACTAGAAAAAACTGCCCATTTGTCCAAGGTCAATACGCCGTGTAAAGAACTTGAATGAGGTACGTCCTCACAACGAATCTGACGATTTGTTGATATTATATGCGACTCCCCCTTATGGGTATCAAGTATCAAGTATTGCAAAAAACATTTTTTTGAAATTATCCATTCTCAGTTCTTGGACTCAGACCCTTCGGATTTGACGTCTACTGCTATATTTGGAGTGCAAAAACACTAACGTTTGACTCAGAATAGATAATAGATCTCTCTTCCTCTCATTATGACGTGAACTTGTCCCATTTTTCATACTCACTCATTGCAAATAGCACTTAACAATTACACAATGAATCTATTTATGGTCGCCGGCATAACATTTCAATATGTAGAAGAATTGTTCAGTTTTATCCGTAAAAGGTGTTCATATATTTAATACCGGCAAATACGGGTTACAAACACAGTAAGATAAGCGTCCTTGCCGTCTTTGCTCAGACTTATCGAGGCCATTGAAAAGTGAAAAAGCTGCGCGCAAATCATATTTACACTTTGCACCTGTGTGTGTGTTGCTTGGCTCATACCAGCGCCATCCAACGCTTCAGAAGGAATATGTACTTTGTTGCAATGCCTGCTACATTACAGATAACACTTTCTTCATCTCTAGTATTCGCGGTCCGTTTATAACCTCCATCCTAACTAGCGCCATCTACGAGGTCTGTAAATTAAGTGATGAGACTGATTATTTTTAATCGTTTGAAGTTGAGTCATTAATTTTCAGATAATGATTGCAGAAGGAAGATAAACCAAAATATGTTTGTAAAAATAAAAAAAAAATTTACCTTGTTTTATAAAGTATCCTCCCGACAAGTATTTCAGTGCAGACCTGTATTTGATCGCGAGGTCTTGGAGCACCGGCATGCCGTCTTAAGTCACCTGATTCACGAGCCCGTTGTACTACATTAACAAAGGCACGAGGGGTTGGTTGCACTCGATTGGGAAACCGATCCGCATAAACATGTGACATTTTTTATTTCGTTTGAGCCACGCAACAGACATCACTATTCACTGACGCGTTACCGACTGACACTGACTGTATACAACACAACTGAATAAAATAATTGTAAAAACATCGTTCCAAATTCTTTCGCTTTTTTGTTTCCGATGCGATGAACCGATGGCGGATTATATCCGTTGTTGCCAAACACGAGCACATAATATTATCATTGAGACAGGGCGGTACTCAAACTTCCAAAGGGCTATAACTTTGTTACTTTAATTTTACCAGAAAAATGGTAAAGGAAAAAACATTTCTTTTGATCAGATCTACTCACTGTTAAAATAAATGACTCAACTTCGAAGTCACCCTGTATACTGAGTGACAAAGGTAAACACCTATGTACGTAGGCTTATCCACTCAGTATAATTACAATTTTATATTGTCACACTCAAACTGACCTCCGTCGGAAGCCACACAGAGCTGAATACGGGTCTTCCACTCCTCTTAGCAGTGCCGGAAATTGATGTCAATCATTTTTAAAAAACTGTTTCACAAATGACTCGAGCGAGTTCAAGCTTGTACTGACGACGGATCGCGCGTTGCCCTGTCTCCCCTCCAAGCCCGGCGCCTCCAGTGTTGCCAGATCGCACGCTACGTCGCTTACATGTACAAACCTCGTGATTCCCGTTTGGATCACACTGTATCCAAATAACAATCATCCATTCATCATTATGATAGTCGGCCAGGTTCGCCTTGTTATTAGACGTGCTTCACTTGGCAGTGATAACATTATAAAATTATGCCGCATTACGCTGGAACGGAACGTGCGAATAAACATTGCTTAACGAATCCCAAGAAACTAGAAGGCATAGCAGGATCAGAATATGTGGAAGATGCGGATCTTTCCGCATCACTAGCACTGTGGCGTGATTTGCAAATCCGTTAGAAAACAACACCTGCTTGTATAAAACAATTTTTGTACTTCGTACAAAGGTAAGAAAATTATATGCAGAAAACACATACCTACTGCAGTATTGTTTACCGTTCGGAATATATATAACGCTTACAAATAATTCAAAATTCTTGTTGTAGATTTGTAGGAAACTTGAAAACGTATGGCCATATTTCGACATCTTTTCAAGACCTAGGTTGTTCGAATGTTACAAAGTTATAAAAATATAAAAATAATAAATGTCTTTATTAATACACATACATCTGTGAGGCCAAGTTAAGCCAAAGCCTACTCTTACACTTAACCTCACTCTGTGAGGAATAGTAACATGGATAAACTCAATACACAAACAATAATAAGAATAAGAAGAAAAAGAAGTAGGCAAAGTGGATCGATAATACAGGGTGTTTCAGTTTATTGTTGCATAACTTTAAGATTCGATAGAACTTTTAAAATTAATGCATAAAGTCTATATAAACATGGGTCGAAAAATGCGTAGCTTCCGAAATACAGGTGTTTAAATTTACTTTCTAAAATAGTCTTTTTTTTAAATATTTCGAACAATATTTGATGTATAACAGTGAAAATTGGTATACAAGGGTTTTTTTGGTACGACAAAACGAACCATGGGCATAGTTTTACTGTAGACGCTAGAGGGCGCTCTCTACTGTACCTGTAGTGTATTAAAATGACCGAAACTTTTTTCTTAGTGCAATTCTTCGCACTTTTCAACATAAAAAAGCTCTCTTGTGAATTTTCGTTATAGTTAGCCATTTTTGAGATATTTCGATTTTTAAGGTTCGATGCATTTTTAATTATTTATGATAAAATAACGTTAAATTAAATTGTAAATGCACGAAATTTAGTTTCTTTTACCTGTTTTTTTTTGTAAGTTTTATAAAAATGCCATTTTTATTTTCCAATCAAGAGTTAGCGGATATTTATTTTGTGTATGGCTTTGTAAATGGAAACGCAGCAGAAGCAGCCAGAGAATACGCACGAAGATTTCCAAACAGACGACATCCAACTCGCTCAGTATTTGTAAGAGTGCATCGCCAAATAATTGAAAATGGTTTTTAAAATCTTCAAAGGGATCAAAACATAAATGTTCGTCAGCGCAGATTTACCCGTATGATTCTGCGTGAGTTTGATAGAGATCCGACCACAAGTGTTAGCAGAGTTTCTGGTACCTTGGGAATTTCAGCAAGCCATGTTCACCGTGTTCTTAGAAATGACCATAGACGTCCTTACCATTTGCA
Source organism: Acanthoscelides obtectus (assembly GCA_963669975.1). Lineage (NCBI taxonomy): Eukaryota > Metazoa > Arthropoda > Insecta > Coleoptera > Chrysomelidae > Acanthoscelides > Acanthoscelides obtectus. The sequence goes on along the minus strand of CAVLJG010000008.1, from coordinate 3,167,783 downwards.
ACCTGTGCAAGGACTACAGCCAGGGGACGGAGAACGAAGAATCACATTTTGTCAGTGGATTCGTGATAGAACTGATAATAATAGGGAGTTTTTAAGTAACGTTTTATGGACCGATGACTCATGCTTCACTAGACGTGGAGTGGTAAATTTTCATAATCAAGTTCCGGAAAGAAATTTTCAGCATGAATTTAGTGTGAAGGTGTGGATTGGTATCTACCGTAATCGACTATTTGGACCCTACCTTTTGCCTGCAAGGTTAAATGCTGCGACCTTCTTGGAATTTTTAAAGGCTGAACATGCAAATATGTGGGATGATATGTTAGATTTAAGAAGATTGGCCTGGTTCCAGCTTGATGCTTGTCCAGCTCATTATTCGAGAATAGTTAGAAACTGGCTGGACGAAAATTATCCAGAAAGATGGATCGGCCGTGGAGGACCAGTCGCCTGGCCTCCACGATCCCCTGACCTAAATCCATTAGATTTCTTTGTGTGGGGATTTCTAAAATAAAAAGTGTACCAGACTCCCGTAACCACAAGACTAATAGACAGAGTCAGGAATGCATGTGATGAAATAAGGCCTTATTTGAATAATGCTATACCACGTTCGATCATTCGTAGATGTGAATTGTGTATTGAACAATTGGGTTTACATTTTGAGCAACTACTTTAGATTTTTTATGTTTGTCCTAACTATCCAATAGCATTTTAGTTGTAAATAATTAATTTAATTTGTTAAAAATAATATTGGAAAATTAAACAAATTAATATTCTGTTTTTTTGTGTTTATTTGGAGTTAGGAATTATTGCTGTGTTTAAAAACACAATCTAAACGATCATCTTAATTACTTGTAATGCCCAAATCGAAAATGTAAAAAAAAATGTTATTTTCCCATAAATAATTAAGAATGCATCGAACCTTAAAAATCGAAATATCTCAAAAACGGCGGGGAACTATAACGAAAACTCACACGATGGCTCTTTTATGCAGAAAAGTGCGAAGAATCAGTTTTTTTATTCAAAAAGCAAAAAATTGCACTAAGAAAAAATGTTCGGTCATTTTAATACACTACAGGTACAGTAGAGAACGGCCTCTAGCGGCTACAGTAAAACTATGCCCATGGTTCGTTTTGTCGTACCAAAAAACCTTTGTATACCAATTTTCACTGTTATACATCAAATATTGTTCGAAATATTAAAAAAAAAACTATTTTAAAAAGTAAATTTAAACACCCTGTATTTCGGAACCCACGCATTTTTCGACCCATGTTTATATATACTTTATGCATTAATTTTAAAAGTTCTATCGAATCGTTATGCAACAATAAACTGAAACACCCTGTATATTTACAATACTCGCATACCAGCCAACAAAATAATCCCATCTGCTGTTTCATAACGAGTCTCCTATCCTGAAAGGTGATATTGTTTTTCTGCGATACATTTTATGGCTATAACAGCATGAAATGTGAATCTTTTCTGGAAAAGGGCTGTATAGTGGGCTGACATCGCAAAATTTAGGTTATGTCTGCGATTTCTTTTTCTAACGTTACCTCTTGCTACCAGCTTTTGCAGAATGTACGGTGACTTTTTGTACGAATTACTTCCATCAGGAACGTCTTAAAAAACAGACAGTTTTTATATCTATGTAACTAAGCCTCTTGTGGAAAATTCGAAATTTTCCGGATGCTGTTTTTGCTGCCTTTTTTATAGCAGTTCGGTCAAATTTCCCATTTGCTTCAGAATACACGAAAACTTTAAAACAGATAAAAAATAAATTGTATATTCATATGTTTATTGGCCATAATTATATTCGATAATGTAGGCTTTACTTCATAATCGTATTGTGTGTATGGCAATATTTTTATTTCATCCTTCACGATTTAATGCAATGCAGTTTATCGATCTGGAATTGTTTTTGTGGAACGTAAATACGAGTATATCAAGTGGGCTGGGACACGCACATGCATGTTTTAACATAGGTATAATAACAACAAAACGTTTCGAAAACACTTCCTTGATTTACATTCGTAAACAGTTGTTACAGTTTCTTTTTATGATCGACTAAAAATTAAATATATCCTGATAAATTATTACAACGTTTTTCTTAGTTAGAATAATAATTTTGTAACAGTTCTTAAAATTTTTGAATTTTATTTTTATCGTAGAACATTTCTCTTGTTCTAATAGTTCTGTGGTGGATGATCGTACTCTACTCTCCATCTCTTTAAAGGTCTTTGCCGGGATGTGATTGGTGTTTCTGTTCGACAGTAGAGGGCGCGCGGTCTGGTCAACGCAGGGATGGTCACGGAACGGGAATTGTTTCGTAATACAATTAAAACTCATAATTTTTTGTAATTTTTTTGTGCTATTTCCGGTGCTCTCGTGTAGCAGTTCAGCGGCCATAACCTGCGTTAGTGAATCAATTTCCACCCAGTGCTGGAAATTTGCCGGGTTGTGGAAATTTTTATAGAAATCGGCCTCCTTTGGTGAAATTTGTTGTCGGGGCCCTTTTGTTCAATAAATGTTTGTGTACCTTGTAAATTTGTGTTTCCTTTAGCTCCAAATACCCAACGTTTGGCAGTCGGTTTAAGTTTTGATAGGCCGAAAGGCACTCTTTTTCCTAGTTCTTGAAACTAGGTGGCGCCCAACCTCAACCATTTGCATCAAAGACCAAAGTACAAAGAACCACACTCTGAAGTCACATTATCTACCAGCTGAGCACAGGGTTAGTTATATTTTTTTTTACAAATTATAACTAGATATACAACACACAAAGTTGGGGTTTTCCTTTTCAGAAACAACTACCCTTGAAATAACAAAGGTAATGTGTAGTGAAACGAGGGCGACCAAGTAAAAAAAAATAAAGGAAAAAGTACCCACTCTCCAGTTAACGAGAAGGGCTAAGTACGTCTCTGCCCGAAATCATACTGCTCCAACAGAAAATGAAATCAGCTGATGCGCTACCGAGCAGACGCCGGCGGTGGTGCAGACCACGAACAGAGGTAACGCGTTGCCGCCTTTTCAGTTTTTAGGTAAACGTACTTTATAGGTATTGTTCGAAGTTATCGCCGTTCGATTCAAAAACACAGGTGCGTGCACGACGTAGCCAAGCATCGGTGCAGGCTTTGAGAATGGAGTCCCTCCCCCGAATGAAAGCACCAGCTTGTTCAATTCTGAGACGAAGTTCGTCAACCGTATGCACTTCAGTTTTGTACACTAAGCGTTTCATTTCTCCCCAAAGAAAAAAATCACATGGTGTTAAGTCTGGAGATCGCGGAGGCCACGCTACGGGTCCATTACGTCCGATCCACCTATTCGGAAATAATTCGTTCAAAAACTCACGCACTTCGCGTCTAAAATCGTGCAGAAACCACATTGATTGTCTTACACTTAATGGCACATCTTCTAACAAGGAAGGCAAAATGTTGCGTAAAAAGTCTAGGTATTGCATCCCGTCCAATCGATTTGGGAGAATAAATGGTCCAATGAGCATACCGTTCACCCTGCCAGCCCAAACATTCACCGAAAATGTTTGTTGAAAATGTGCCCGACGGACAGCGTGCGGATTTTCTATTGACCAAACATGAGTGTTGCGAAAGTTATTCACCCGATTACGCGTGAACGTAGATTCGTCTGTCAGCAATATGCACTTCAAAAAGTCCGGATTATTGGCATGTTGATGCAACAACCACTCACAAAACCGCACACTTGCTGTAAAATCGTCAGGTTGAAGGGCTTGTACACGTTGGACGTGAAACGGATACAGCCCCTCTTCACGCAGCGTTTGCCACACTTTAGTTTTTGATACTTGCACTTCTCTAGCCAAATCTCTAGTGCTTGTTGAGGGATTCTCGTCTACGCGATTCAGTAGTTCTTCCTCAACTTGCACCATTCGTGGTTGTCTAGGCCTCCCACTGTGCCCTCCACATTCGCCATAAATTAACAACATATCAACGAGTTCATTATTGGTGTATGAGTGTGCCATTATTATTATTTTTTTTTGAAACGCAATCGATTATACGGGTTCGTTTACCCTTACACGCGTGACCGTAATCGTCGGTTGAAGGTTGCATACTGACCTGACACACTGACCCCGACCCAGTTCTGTCGTCGGGTTGAGCTAGTGTCCTAGTGTCACTCGGGGATGTCGCGGGTCGCGGCTACAGGACGGTATTCAGATATTTTTGATGTTGCAGAGCCCTTTATCTCGGTTCCCTTAAGACATTGGTGTATATGGTACTAAGAAAAATTGCTAATGTTTTCAAGATCTACCCGTCGTGTAAAGGGAAACCCCAACTATGCGGACACCCTGTATAGACAGGATAACGCGGATAAGCAGTAGTAGCTTTTCATACAAACATCTACGGTATTTTACAGAAACTACAAGTTAATAATTAACGTTTCTGTAAAATCTGTTTTCTGCCATCGAAGATGCTCAATAAACATGCATACCGAAAAACCTCTTCCTCCATTACGACCTTTCGATCCAACACCAGCCGATACCAGAGGACACCTAGACCCAAAAAGAAGCACAGCGAAGCCTCACCACGGAATATGGCATTAAAAGAACCACGATTCTAATACAATCTGTGAATTCTTCCAGTGCCAAGTTCCGTAGAAAGTATACGTGCAAACCTTCAAAAAATCATCCATTAGTAATCCAATTTTTATTTGCCTAAATGTAATTGTAAACGTATTTGTCACACATTAATTTTAAATGTCAAGCTAAAACTTTGTTCACACCCATGGAAACCTTGATTCTAGAGCTCAAAAGCAGTCAGCAGGGACGAACTTTGATGCTCCACCGTATTGGTAACATTTGATTAAAGACGAGACAGCGTTTGAACTAGTAGAAAGTACGTGAATAATAATAATAATAATAGATGGATTTTATTGCCAAGGGAAGCACATAAAAATAACAAAAAAAGCTCGAAAACTTAAACCAATTCTAGCTGCTATCCTAGCAAACGGCAGAATTAGATGTGTTCCTTATGAAGCCTTTAAAAACACTCTGTTTCTATCCAGGTCTATCGAAATAAAAAAGCACAAAGTACAATCTGGTAACTGAATCAACCACTGTGAAAAAGTATTTTCGAGCCCAAAAAACTGCACCAAAATCTCGTGGCCACAGCCAAAAGAAGTTACCATCACAATAAAAAAAAACGCGCGTAAAGTGAGGTGGAGCACCATCACGCATATAAATTGACATAACATCCCACATTTCCCCCTGCTAGATTTTCACAGTTGAATATTTTTTATGCACCACCCTGCGAATGGTCCACTCTGGAACGCCTGTCATACTTTCACAACGCGCTAGTGCATCTACCTGCGACATAGTTCTGTTCAGATAATTGAACACGTTGAGCACGATTTCTTTCGCGTCCCTCTTCAGTGCTTTACGAAGACGTCTACTTGTTCCCTGGCTTTCAGTACTTCCACTCGTGCCATTTGTAATCTCCATGGTTAAGTATAACCAAAACAGTAATCACAGAAACCACAACAATAACAATCACACAACAATTCTTATAAAAACACACAATATGCGATCGCTCAACGAAACACGTTCCAATGCGTTGCCGACGCCTATGAGTCTGCCGGTCGAGGCGCGTCTTTGATTTCATTGGTTCTACCGGCGGAGAACAATCAGCCATTATTTCCATCTCTGTCTGTGCTGTTGACCACCGCAAAGCCACAGAAACGACATATGTCGTACGCTATACGGCTGTACTGGAAGGAAGCCGGGATCGAGCTCTGATCAGGTGTTGATGATTTAAATAGTTGTAGTATAGAAACCATCTCCGAAATACATTTTTTTCTCGAAAACTATGCGTGATGGCCTGTTTTTGTAAGGGATAAAAAATTGAGAAAATACCTTTTTAAATAAAAAAAAACCATAGAAACTGAGAGAGTTGATGCTATAATTTATGTGAACCCTTTCGGGTTTTTAAGAAAAGTGTCGAATCGACTTATCTTGGGTCTAAAAATACGTGGTACGTATGTCCACCATATATTGGAACACTCTGTATACGATTAACGGAGGAGATAAGAACACATCACATGGATCGAACAGCACAAGTCATGCAACCCTATGGAGGTCCGATGGAGGGTAAATTAAAATTATCGGCACGCACCTTTCTGTAGTGCGACCGATATGACGTCATCGTCCTCGGACCATCAGTGCAACACAAGATATAGATCTAAGGTAGGGCGCCCTCCCAGAGGTTATTTTTGGATATATGTAAGGTGGGGTAGATTTAGTTTTTCTTCACACAGGTCTGACAGTTAATGACCGGCTCACCTGGTCGGAGTACATTCAGAACATAACCTCTAAGGCAAAGCGGTTGCTATACATGATGGAAAGATCATTTAGCGGTTGCACCGTTAGTACCGCCTCCTTCTTGTACACAACTTTCGTACGACCCCTACTGGAGTTTGCTGCTCCGGTATGGGAATCAAACCTTGTTCGCGATAGCAATCTCAGAGGCCATAACTTCAAATTGCAGAAGGAAGCTTTTAGAACCTCTACTCGTCAGCGCTTTATCTCAAACCGTGTCTTCGACATGGAACAGTCTTTCATCTTATGTAGTGAACTCGGCATCCGTCAACAGTTTCAAAAACAATTGTGATAGACACCGCACTGCTTAACATATTGTTCCCATTCTGTATATGTCTACTTCAGAAGTGCTAAGATTGTCAAATTGTTATATTTCTTTTGTCTGTATACTATTATCTATTATGTGTTTGAGTTTATAGTACTTGTATTCAACTCAAATTTGTTGTTTAATAATAATAATAATAATTGACGGGTTCTCCTCTTCATCCACGGGTGTTCCCCAAGGATCGGTCACTGTTCCTCTTAAATCGACGACCTCCTTTCCTGTAAGATCAACCTAATCCACAGCAAGATGGCACTTTGACGGGTTTTTTTTGACGTTTTTTTTGGGGTTTTTACATGATACCCCTGCCGGGCTTAGTAAAATGGGGCCAGAAAACAACCATTGAGTTGCGGGCTTGTATCGAATCGATAATACACGTAGGATGATAATAACCTTTCTAGGATCGATTCGAGCCTCTGGTCGACCTTACAAAAGGGCCGGTTAGGTCGAAAATAGCTCGGTCGGAGCTCGCGTGATCGTCGGCAGTGATTTCGTTAGGACGCAGACACGGCAAAGGGGAAGTTTACGGAATGAATATTTCAAGTAAGTAAATGCGAAGTACAGGTGAAAAGCTATAGTTAGTGTACATTGCAGAGGTGATTATCGCAGATGGATAGCCGAGTTCGCTTCCGGTCGGAGAATGTTAATTTGCAATCGTACAGAAGCGAAGCCTTGAATACCCCGAAATACAAAGTCAAGTAGGTTGACTCTGCACTTGCGGCCAACAGCTCATAAAGAATCTCATGAAGATCCGGATGCATCATAAAATATGCGTTACTCGTATGTAGCGTTAGGATTTTTCTAAAAATGATAAGGAACCTCTGAAACGTCAAAAAATATTCATAGCTTGAATTTTGCTTCTACCTGATAACTGTAATCTAAGCATATTTTTCATTATATCTCCATGGCGAATAAAAATATTGAAATAATTCAAAAAAACTGTGACACATCCATAAAACGCTATCTAGTGGCCACAAAGTGAACTAATTTGACAAGGTTGATTATTGGAGATGGATAGCGGAGTTCGATTTTGGTCGGAGAATGTTAATTTGCAATAAATATCCCGAAAAATGACGGCAAGTAGGTTGACTGCAATTCCTGCCATCAACTCATAAAGAATTACGTTCAACCACCGGTTGAACGGTAAAATTTGAATATTTTTAGCATTTTGTGAACTCTTTTGGAGATATTTAGGATATTTTTAAAAATGATTAGAATCTTCTGAAACGTCAAAAAATGTCTACTTGAAAATTGTAATTTAAGCATATTTTTCAATATACGTTCATGACAAATTAAGATATTGACCTGCGGTTGTCGCCATTTTATAGGCGTTTTTATGGTCTTTCCAAGCGGTATAAAAAAGTTTATCGTTGTATTTGAAATTTTCGAAATAATTCAAAAAAACTGTGACACATCCATAAAACGCTATCTAGTGGCCACAAAGTGAACTAATTTGACAAGATTGATTATTGGAGATGGATAGCGGAGTACGTTTTTGGTCGGAGAATGTTAATTTGCAATCGTACAGAGGCGAAGCCTTAAATACCCCGAAAAATGGCGTCAAGCAGGTTGACTCTGCAATTCCTGCACTCAGCTTATAAAGGATTTCGTTCAAAAACCAGTTGGACCGTAAAATTTTAATTTTAGCATTTTGTGTACATGTTCGCACATTTTTAAAAATGAAATGACCTCAGAGGTCATTTAGACGTCAATCTCGTAAACTCAAACTGTAAGTGCCATTTTTGTCAGCAGATTTGTAATCTGCTCAAAATTCTACATACTGCTCCACGCCGTCTCGTGGGCACTTACCACGGTATCACCGTGCGAAGTTCGCCTCCCGACCACTACTAATACTAGGCCTACTTATGAAACATACGATCCTATACCGAGTTGCATCCAACCTAATGCCCAGAAAGCAAAAACGAAAACAGACATTGAACTTTATTCGCCCTGAAGCTCGATCTATTCACCTGCGTCAAATGCACTCATATACGGAATTCCATGGGTGCTACACTCATTTGTAACCTTATTATATGCAATTACTGTCAGAAATCTTATTAACATAAATCAGCTCTGTAAATTGGGATCGTAAGTTACACGTATAGCCGACTGATATACGACGAGCAAGTTAATTATCTTGGTATACAATATTTATTTCGTTGGACGTTATACATACTGAGTCTACTAGACGTCAAATAGATCCACTGAGTAGCTTTCTTTTATTTTGAAAATACGTTCAAAGCTGATCATAGCAATTCAATGTTCTTTTAAGGAAAAAGCTTTGCAATATGCTACGATAACTAATTTGGGAAACATATATTCTTCATTTTCTATAATATAATAAAATCCACGTGAATACTGATAAGTCCGATTGTCCATTGTGGTTTGGTGAATCACTGTGTAATATCAGTGACAGATCTCTGATTTAGATTATACGTTATTATCTATTATCAAGAATTTGTACTCATATGTTTATGATAGCTATCTCTCAGCAAGTCGACCTATTTGGTTGCATTGCTTTTGATAATCTTGATTTTTGCACAAGAAGTTATGGGGGGTCACTTTTGAATAGTATTGTTTGAATAGCATACTTCTTATATACAAGGAAATTATCGTTTACAAACAGCATCTAATATATCATTACTGCTAAAAAATCACGTGAGAAAAATTCGTATAAGCATAGCTCGTTTTTCTAGTAGAACCTCTTTGTAATTTAAAATATGATTGTATGTGACAAATACGTTTATCATAGAACAACAAGAACGACAATTGATCAGAATGCGAAAGTAGTGAATTCAGGTCGATATTGAAACAGAAATAAAATATCACAGGCCCTGAGTCGGAATCTGTAAAAGTAATTGCTGAGTTGAGTAGATCTTTGGATGAAAAAAGAAATAAATTTAATAACGATGATTCTTAAAAACTCACCAACGAATCTTGCTTTTAAGCAAAACAAAAAGTTGGATGAAGCAAGTAGGAACAGTGATGTTTCTCAAAGAAGTAAAGAGAAAATTGTAATTTCACTTTTAGAAGGAGTTTTACAATTTTTATTTCAGGCTTCACCAGTGCTTCTAGCAATGCATAGCTCCGAGTGCATTATCCGATGAGGAAATAATTTTCCTAATATGTCCTGTTCAAAATAGACTAATTCGAAGGACATTGCTGAAACGTGAATTCAACAAATTTAAGGTCTCTTACATACACGTTCGTCAAAGAGTAAGCTGAAATCCTAATTTTAACTCGGCCCTCCTTAAGAAATTCACAGCTTTCGCATTCCAACCGCAAGTTACCTGACACCTCTCACCGCAAACCAAACGAAAAACCAAAAGAAACAACCTGGAACCGACTCACAATCACCAAAAACCAAAACCAACTCAAACCAAAATTGTGAAATGTGTAAAACAAGCAGCAACCAATATCAGAAGTGAAACGGCTGAAATTCGCGTGGAAACTGTAAGGTCCTGGTAGGCGTTGGATGCGTCGCAGTCATTCAAATGTTTCAACGAAACATCGGCGCGTAACGCTTGGCAACGAACGACGCGTCAACGCCGCGCATGTGCATTGTCTTTACAAGGCCTGCTCGATGGCGGTGTGCGTGGAAGCCGGAAGTAGCCGTCATGCAACGTCGGTTGCCCCTGCGCCCCCTTTCATGGCTTACGTTGTTTTATCAAAATTAGATATACCTATGCCAGACCCGATAAGTTTAAAGCACCTCAAATAATCGCTGAATTGTCAAACATACAAGGTAAAAATTCAATTGCAACAACGCAGATTCGCACGAATGACTGTTTGCCGACTTCACAGCTGAAGAACGGCATTTAAAAAGTTTTGCACGCAGACACGGGGCTCATTGGGTGTTTAAGCGCGAAAATGGAAAGCGGGGTATTAACCCTTTCGATACCAAAGGGTTATATTGATCCCAGCAAAAATTCCTTCATCTAATTACGCATTATTAATAACAGTAAATTCATTCGATTACTGTAGGACATATATGTCCCATACCGATGTTTTTAAATACTATTGGGTGCTATATCGATTTAAAACGTATAATGCATTGTCCCAAAGGTAAGGTGGGTTTAGTCTTAGATACTATTAACTGCTGCTTTGCTTATTTTGTATGGCATGGGGGGTAGGGGAGTCTAGATGATGATTACGTCATGGGTAGTTATTTACTTTTTTACACGAATGGCAACCCTCATATTGTCTTTGCTTGAAAACGAAACGCATTTTCGGGGATTCCCGCAAATAATGCATACGTTTAGTGAACAGCGCGCGGTAATTCCCCTACTCGCTTTAGAATCGAGTAGGGGAATTACCGCGCGGTGTTCACTTGTCTAAATTTCCGCTATCTGTGTATTGTTTCGTTTGGATACTATAGCGAGTAGACGTATTGTAAGCATAGTAAAGCAAGTTAACATTTGTGTTACCATTGATTCCATTAGCCAAAGTTTAATGTTTAAATAAGTTGTCGTTTCACATAGACAAATCCAAGTTATACCAAAAATTTGATTGAAAGTTTTAAAAAATCTCATACAAGTACGAAAGTACAAAATGTACAAAAGTTAGTTAACGAAGTGTGGCGAAATTACAAGCAAAATCCGACAACGAACTAGATATTATTGTAACTAAGAGAATCGAAGAAGAATTGCATGCGGCGACTTAGAATAAATCTAATCTACTATTTTTTTTTCTAAGGTGAGTGACGAAATCATTTTAGGTACCTATGAGTACTAGAAAAATTAGAAATCACCAAAAAGTTTATCTTTACTGATTAGAAAATATTATGGCCTATCTCAAAGGTAATATTCATTATATTATAGATTTATTTCTTATGATTGATTCCGTCAATTGGTCACAAAGTACAGGATGTTAGTTTTATATATACATATATACAGAAAACTAACACCCTGTATTTTGTGACCGGAACGAATTGCTCGTTTAAACATATTAGATTTAAAGCCATAGGGTTTTGTATTTACCATATATATTGCCATACTTTGTATTTATGTAGCTTAATAAGAGAATCTTTAGCAGAAGCCATAGAAAGTTTTTATTTTTAGGCAACCTGTAAACCTGCACATAAACCACAAATTATACAGTCAGCTTCAAATATTAAAAAAGAGGAAGAAGATAAAATAAAACCCGGTACTGAATCACAACAGCAATCTAAATTAATGAAAATACAGATAAACAGAAAGCAAAACCTTCTCAAGAAGCTATGAAAAATAAGATTTCTCTACTCGAAAAAAATCTGAATGCTTTGTATTCTGCCAGAGATACTATGCCAAGCCGTGCTGAAGTTGATAAACAGATCATTAAGTTGCGCGAGGAAATAAAAACAGCAAAACAGTCTTTAAACAGGAAGGTTCAAAACGCAGTTGGCCAGAAGAAACACAGGGATGGTATGAAAAGAAAGTTAGAAGATATTTGTCATGAAAATCCAGAAATAAAAAAAAGACTATCTCTGAGGAATTCAGTGGGACGTCCTAATCTTGAAAGCAATCAACATTCACTATTGAAAACAATCGCGGATATAGCTTTATTTGGGAGTGCAGCAGATGATAGAAGACGAACGGAATCAATTCGCAGCGTAAAAACTCTTGATGAACTCACACAAGAATTACGTAAAATAGGATTTGACATAAATCGCAGTGGGACATATCTTCGTTTGATTCCCAGAAAATCTAATTCTGCAGAGGGACGAAGACATGTATCGACAGTCCCTGTTAAGTTCATTCGGGCTCAAACTGATCACCACAAGAGCCACTTAGATAGCAAGGTCGCTGCAGCATCAATCCATTATTTAGAGAACATAGCATCCATACTTGGACCAGATCAAGTATTTTTCATATCTCAAGATGATAAAGCTCGAGTCCCTATTGGCGTAACTGCGGCAAATAAGCAAGCACCTCTTCTAATGCACATGGAATATAGAATCAAATTGCCTGATCACGATTGGGTAATCGCTGAGCGTCATAAATTAATACCATATGTTTATGCTGGTATCAAAATCACTTCCAATATGCTAGGACAACCGCAACCCGTTGGATATTCTGGACCAACATACATCGCTATTCGAAGTGGAAAGCATAGTTCATTTACTGCTAATACTCATGCTCAGGATTTCGAGACGCTTCTCGAACTTGAAGAGTTTCGACCATTAGCTAAAACTGACCATGGACTAGTAAAACCAGAGGTAATCATGACGGTTGATGGAGGGCCAGATGAAAATCCACGTTATCAAAAAGTCATAGGGTTTGCTATACAACACTTTAAGCGACATGATCTGTGAAGTAAAAACCCTAAAATTGCACAACTTGTTTATAGGCCAAAGAAAAGCCACTAACTCCACTCCAAAAGAAAAATCGGCTTAGACGGGCTAAAGAACATAGACAATGGACACCTCAACAATGGTGTGCAATACAATGGAGTGATGAGGCCCGATTCGAAGTTTGTGTTGGTGACAGTCGCAGTACAGTTATTCGCAAAAAAATGAAGCATTCCATGTTGACTGTCTCCAGCATCCGTTATGGTCTGGGGCAGTATGTCATCAAAAGGAGTAGGAAAACGTCATTTTATTGATGGAAATGTGTATTCGCATTATTCAAAAATTCGCATCGCTTTCTACACTTGACGAGGTGTACTTTTTTCGGATCATATAAAAAATAAAGTTGATGATGTTTTCTCGAAGACGAACCGTCAGACACAACATTTAAAAACGCCATTACGTTGGGCCTAAAAAGTGCCAATAGAAAAATTTAATTAGCTTTTTGATATTTTTTAGAATAAATTAGATTTCGTCAAATTTTAGTTCTTCCCAAATATCTCAAAAAGCCATGAAATTTTTAACGGCATACCTACAGGTATTCAGATCCCCATGCATACGATGCTTTTCTGTATATCCACCAAATCCATACAAACCCTTTTGGTACCGCATACTGTACCCAGACTTATGTATTACCCATAATGATAAAATACAGGAAATCCTGCAATAACACCGTATACATATTCATACATCCAAATGACTCCATTCTAACTAGATCACGCAACAGTGGCATTGCTGAATTCCATGCGTTATCGCACACGATAAACTCCCAAGATCAAGATGAACATTGTACAGTTAGACGAGGCGGGTAAGAAGAAGAAGAAAAGAACATCATGATCTTAGTGGCACATGCCGATACGCCGTCTGCACTGCTCATTTGCACATTTAACAAATTCTCCGCAGACATGCGATGATTATTCCGCGGTTTATTTACATCATCATTACGGGCACTTTTTCATCAATGAAACTAAGAGTTTGTTCACTCGGTACGTATGCAAGCAGTTAAGAAGAAATTCAAAGGTAGAATTTTCCAACGATATGTTTTTGTTTGATCCAAAGTTTTCGTCAATCTTAACAAACTTGAATATTCTAATATTTATGAAATGTAACCTCGAAAACGTGTGTTCTGCGTCGTCTTTCCATAAAACTTCATTGGTGTTTTAAACTCTAACATGCCGTAACATGCAGCCTCCTGTGACCGTTTGTTAGGTCATATTGCTAAACTTTTATAGTACGCTTTGTATGTTTTGGTTTCTGACGTTTCTGCCACCACGGTGACACATTCAAGTATAATGACAATTAATGGCAGTATATTTTGTTTTTCTGATTCTATCTTCCAGGTGACAATACCTTTTTCTTTCAATGTACTGTAATCTAGAAAAATACTACAATCTAAATGTTAGTAATTTTACGTTTATAATTTCAGAAGTGGGATATTGTTTGTTTCTTACACCATGAAATCCTCTATCGCCTTGCTTCAGCGCCTATGTTTCACTATTTTACCGTTAAAAGAAAATTAATTCGAACAAGGGTGGAGGCCACAGGGCAACCACAGACCGAAGGGAAGGTAAAGAAGGGCAGGTGTCAGAGGACGCGCCAGATGGTTTTATGGGGTGAAGAATTGGATCTGAGGTGATAGTGTTATTTGCGGTTGCATCGCTCTTAATTGGATTCCATTAAAAATGGCCGTTGGTCATGCACGTGTGGAATACAGTATGTTATCAGTAATTTTGTACATAGTCAAATGGCAAACACGTGGAAGTACCCGATACATATCTGAGACGGGACCAGAATGCATATTGCACTTCGAACCTCTTGGCTTGTCTACAGTTATATGTATATAACTAATGTAATGATAGTATGAACAAATAAAGCCACGCAGGTGATAATAGTTTCCCCGTTATCCAATTTTGACCTTGGACTTGACCTTGACAATGACATTCAAGGTCATTTGAAGGTCTTGCCGAGTTTTTAAAGCGAAATCCCCCGTTTTTGACCCCGTAAACGAAATGGGCGTAAAATTTTACGTTCAAATATGGTCTTGGCCATTCTTAAATGTTTCATGGTAAAGGTCAAACACAAACTCGCTGTTATAACTTGAAAATCAGTAGTCGTATAGGGCACCTACAGATACATTATATTCACGATTTTCTCCAATTATACATACAACGGTGACCTTGGATCTGACCTCAACCATGATGACCTGCAAGGTCACGTGATGGTCAAGTCCATTTTTGTTCTATGGGAACAATCCTAAAAGGTCAGTGGAGTCACTTTATCTGGAGATCTCAATTATCAAGGAACTAAGGTAAATTTGTGTTGGACCTTGATAGTCGGGTCCAAGGTCAAGTTCCAAAAACGGTCAAGGACATATTTGAACATATAGTTTCCCTTTTACTCCATTTCCGCTGTCAAAAGTCCTATTGAAAAAATTAGTTGACCTCCAAATGATCTTGAGGGCCTTGGCCAAGGTCAGATCCAAGGTCATCATTAGATATCCTGAGAAAACCATGAAAATAATGTCTCTGTAGGTTCCCTATACGACTACTGGCTTTTCCAGTTGCATCTCTGTACCTGGGTTTGACCTCGACCATGACCTTCAAGATCATTTGAAGGTCAACTCCTTTTTTTAATGGGACTTTTGACCACGAAAATGGAGTAAAGGAAAAATTCTTTGTTCAACTATGCCATCGACTGTTTTTGGAACATGACCTTGGACTTTACCATCAAGGTCAAACACAGGTTTACCTTAGCTTCTTGATATTCAGAAAACTGTGTAATCCCAGGTAAACTGACTGCACTGTCCTTTCAAAATAGACTTGATATTTACGTGACCTTGAAAGTCATCAAGGTTAAGGTCAGATCCAATGTCATCATTGTATATCAGGAGAAAAGCATGTTTCGGTAGTTTCCCGAGTACGACTACTGACTTTCAAGTTATATTATCGTACTTGAGTTTGACCTTGACCATAAGCTCCTAAGGTTAAAATTTAAGAATGTCCTTCATTCGTTAAGGGGGTCAAAAATGGAGGGTTGCATTTTAAAAAATCGACTTGTCCTTCATATGACTTTGAATGTCATGGTTAAGGTCAAATCCAAGGTCAAAATTGGTTAGATGGGAAAGCCTACCAATCGCGGGGCTTAGTTCATAAATTATCGGTAACAACCTGGCATCTGCTTATGTCCAGCGTAGGTTCGAGCCGATGCAGGTGCTTCTGGTCAGGTCATCAGCTTCTCAGAGCCCTTACATAGCTTAAAACGGCGCTGGATTCAGTCCTTTGCATAAACTACATATAAATGGTCGGAACAATTGTAACAGTATATTCGCTGTAGGTTTATTGTACCACAGCACGGCATACGCTATTTTGCATATTCTGCACGATCTAAATGGATTTTATGGATTTTTCTTCATGAGCTTAAATTTGCCGGAACACCATTAATATGCATGATTCGAAATACCTTCATTTCAGCCAGACCAAGAACACGCGAGCCTTAGATCGGTTGCGTTGTACATACGGGGCGAATAGAATCCTAAAAAAAAAACACGGGTGGAGATTTTAATACAAAAAAAGTCGTTCAATGTAACTAGGTTCCTCATGGCGCGCGCGAACCTCGTCCTTGGATGCCCGAGTCTGTGATTTTTTTTTAGAAATGGCGACAAACTTCCGTGATATACTATTGAGCCGTCTAACTGCCTCTAATGGTAACTAGAGATGACCATATTTAATGGCGTTCGTAATTCGATTGAATTTTTTTATTTACTGCTAAATACACAGTACGTGTTTGCAGAAGTCAAAAAAATAGAGTGATAACATTTATCGGCAATGAAATAAAAAAAGCAACAATCAACATGAATTAACACAAGATCACTAAACGCTATTACAATGGAAAAAATGTAAACAGCACGAAAACGAAATAAAAGTAACTAAGAGAATTCTGAAAAGTCACTGTTGAAAAACTCATCAATGGTGCAGTATGCTTTGTCGATCAAGAAGCATTTCATTTTCACTTTGAAAGGCTCATCGCTAAGAAGCTTGACTGTCTGGAATTACAAATAACCCTTTTATATATAGTTCAGAGTTCCTATAATGACCAAAACTACCATCATCATTGACGTTATTCATTACACAATCGTCTGGAATTACAAATAACCCTTTTATATATAGTTCAGAGGCAGCATATACAGTAATATTGTTCTCAGATAGCAAATATCACTGATTTTATATATATGTAGGCCAATACACACAATCACCACACAATCATCCAGACGCGATCTTGCTATTCTGCTACCCAACAAATTTTCATTCAGTCAAAACTTCTCAGAGGTATACCTCAAAGACTATCTCGGTATTCTGCAACCAACAAAGCACGCTGGCGAACTGATTTGTCATTGAATCGTTATCGCCTCGGTGGACCAGTTGGCCTTCTTCGTGTTCCTCTACCTTCTGCTATCCACACACGACACACGCGCGCATTACCGTCATTGCATTACAATTAAAACAGCGGCCAATTTCGCGACAGTACAAAACAACATCTCGATAGGCAAAAAAAATCAGACAATTGGCAAGGATATACACATCTTCGACAACCATGATTTTCGCTACCTTGATCTGCATACGGTATAAAGTAGGCGTGCCAGATATAATTGTAAATTAGTGTCACCGAAGAGCAGGCGTTGAAATTGCGAGCGAGAGCTCCTCTGGAATTAATGTGATCGATATTATCGACCTTGCCGTTGCATCGTTGCCAGACAAAAGGAGGTGGTTTATGAGTATGAATGAATTATAGTTTTGCATTGCATTGTTCGCGTGATAATTGATATGGTAGCAAGGCTCTGGGAAGAACAGCGTCATTGCTTTTAAGATTCAAGTTCGAATGTTGACACCTTAGGTAATTTTTTGATTTTTAGCATATGCTTAGTTTTGGAAAATATTCATCGGATGTCTTTTTTTAATGAAGAAATTTATTAAAACACTAACTAGTTATCATAAATTACAACTCAATACTTAACTGTACTGTCGAATTACTTGGAGTGGCGTATTCTCATCTTGTTCATTGCGAATGTTGCCATTAATCTTCATTGTTGTGATTCCAATAAAGACATTTTATTATTATTATTTCTCTAATTTGGAAACTACTTTACCTCAGTCGATTTCACTCAATTTTTCAGGCAATTATAAATTTTTCTGCGACTCATAATCTGAAAGATATACGTACATACATTTCAAGCTATTTCATAACAAATAGTAGGTATATATTTACTTAGTTACTGAAATAGAATATTAGAAAGTTGAGTATGTATTATTTCCTTGTCGAAGGTAACAAACAAATGATACGGCACATTCATCCAGTTACAAAAAACAATGTTCCAATATCCAGCTTGATATCAACAGGTGAAAGGCTGTATATGGGTATTTATATAACTGTTTTTAAAAAAGTGGATATTATGGTACAATGTAAATAAATAATTGTCTAACACACATGTTCTATATGTTGCTGATCTAAAACAGACCTTAGGGTTTAATTAAATTCTTGATAGGTTATTAGGTTTGTTAAGTGGATATACAGGGTTTGTCAGGAAAGTGATAGGACTCATTTTCTTACGCCATGACTGTACTTCGAAGAAAGGCAAGCATTTCGAGACGACAGGGGGGATCCAAGCAGCATGCACCGCGGCTCTCAAGGCTTGGAAATCGCGCTGGCAGCGCTGCATCGACGCAGAAGGAGCCTATTTTGAAAGTTTTTAAAGAATTGTAACGATTGGCTCAATAAATTTTTTTAAATCGACTCAGTCCTATTACTTTCCGGACAAACCCTGTACAATACTTGGATTTTTTTTTAAAATAAGAAGTGAAATATGCATTTTATAAGATGTTTTTTGATAGTTTGATTTGATACGGTTTTTATTACTATACAGGGTGTATAAAATAGATTAAAGTTATTATATCCAGTGGCACCTTAGCGAATACTATCGACAAAAAAATGTACGCCACTGCCTTTTTTGTAGCTTCAATGTTTACTGTTTGATTAAGCATCTATGAATACAACTTATTTGCCTCTTGTATTTTTTTCATATGTGACTTCGTTTTCGAGAAAAAAATATAAACAGTTTCAATCCATGTCACTGGACAAAATTGATTTATTAATTTTTGCTAAAAAAACACAAGTGCCTTGGAAAACGAAAAATCATTTCTGCATGGAGTTTAGACATTTGCGCATCAGTTAAAATTTCGACGGAATCAAGTAAATATTTTTTAACATAATAAAAAAAAATATTTTTTGAACTGCAAACCTATAGCTCTGTTTCTGTTATAAGTAAGGTGACGAAGAGGCGCATAAATCGAGAGCTTCTGGAGTGTAAAATTACGGGAATCACGAGGTTTTTTCCAATTCGTACGTCATCTATACAGTGACCCTCCTCTTCGTACTCCGTAAACTTGAGTAATGCCTAAAAACCGTTTTGCTATTTCGGTTCTGAACCGTTTCAGCTTTGTATAATTTTATTGAGCTATTAAAGGAAACCATTGTTACTGTTTTAATGATTTCGATTTCCCGGCGAGGTCACTTAGGCCTAATGACCAAGACTAACAGTCGACGAGTAATAGCCAACGACTTTTTTTATATTTTAACGGTATCTCATATTTAACAGTATATAACTAGCTGTGTACTATAGAGTAGAAGAGTTTCACACGATTGGAAATAAACGATACTGGAAATGTTTCAAAAATTTTACCTGCAATCCTTGCACCTGATACACACCTAGAACGAAAGAAACACCAATTAATTTCATGGCAACTTCATAACTATCCTGTATCTAACCTTTTCTAAAAAAGACACATCCAAGTTGTTCAATTGTTGAAGAGGAAAGTTAATAAACTAATACTCGTTGTGATGAAATTGATGAAGGAACACTATACAGTGTGTCCCAGATTCGCTCCTCTATACAGGGCGTTTCACAACTTATCCGACAAATTTTCAATAATAAATATCTGTATTTTGCGTTCATCATCAATACCAGGAATTTTTTGTTTTTTCATACTGATAAGAACGTGTGAAGAATGTTTAATATGTATCGTGCGTGATCAGAATGATAAACGGTCGATTTTTGTGAGGTTAAATAAGAAAGCATTTTGCGAGTTTATGTGTTTAGTCATTTATCAATAAAAATGGCACATGTGTACACCAATGAGGAGTTAGTGGACATTGTTTTAGCGTACGAAGAAGCAGGGCAAAATTCGCAAGCGGGCGAGGCATACCGTATTCCAGTTCAGAATATTGAAGAATTGCATGACCGAATCACAGCGGCTGCCGATAATTTGAGCCTTCAGGTACAGCAAGAAGGAGGTGTATTTGAATTACACACTGCCATGTGAGATGCGAGGTACCTGTCCTTCTGGGCAAGAGTGATCTGTCCACCCCTAAATATTCAGAAGAATTCAACAAGGCCCAGTGACGTAGGAAGCAAAAAATCGAAAGCATTTCATTTCACCCGTATCGGATTCCTATAATGACCAAAACTACCATCATCATCGGCGTTATTCATTACACAATCGTAAAGCGAAAAATTACGACCACAAACAATAAACTATAAATATAACGGACATTAAAATCATATCAATCCACCTACCTGATCGTTTTCACTTTCGTTAATTGATTTCCGTTCAGACAATATGACTAATGTCTGTCTATCTATATTTGGTCAAGCTGTATAAGGAAGCATTGCAGGCATAACAATTGAAGAAACATTTGTTTTTGTCATTGCACAAAGACTGAACGCCGCGATCCTACACCAATGGAACATTTTATTTATTCATTTATAATTCTCAATTAGAGGAAATATACCAACAACGAAAATAAATCAACAGCGAAACATACAGGGTTTGTCCTCTCTCGTAGACGGAGAGTACTACCCATCCCAAAAACGTCCGTCCTCTCTGCCGCACCCTGTAGAATTATCTCAAAAGTACTTAGGGCCTTCGCACACGCATTGTAAGCGTAGTCGTTTCGTAAGCGTATCGTTACGACGCTACGCTTACGAGACCTGCAGTGTTCCACACACGCATCGACACGTATACTTTATCTGAAGTCACTTGAAACACTGTGGTGCGTTTTATATATATATGTATATTTAACACGCTCTGTTGCTGCAAAAATCGCCAAATTTCGCAGCAAATATCCCCCGTATAAGATCAAAGGCAGTTTCACCGGTCCACGTGGAGTAAAGCACGCCTATGCGTGGACATAGCCAATGAGAAAGCGTGTATTTCAGAGCTCCGAGCAAGTGCAGGTGGCTACTGAAAATTGAAACAGTTTAGCCAGTGCCGTGTAGCGGTGAATAAACGTGTTTTCTTTAGTCTGTCCGTGTTTTTTCATAGATTTTATTAGTTTGTGTGTTTTTGACTTTTGAATACTTACTTGTTGATTTAATTGTTGTGTTGATTGTTCTTGTGTCCTAAATATGGCTCTTTGGAGACCTTGGGAAAATGCTCCAAGCCACGAGGAGATGGTTGATGAACCTGTGCAGGCAGAATTCTTTCATAAAGATTTAGAGGAACAGACCCAAAGAGTAATCCTAAATATGTATGATTGTCTGAAAAACGAAAATCCAGATTCCTCGCAAAATCAAATTTTAAACAGAATTTGTATCCTGACAAAAATCAGTCGGTCTACCATTTATGGGGTTATAAAAAGGGGAGATGTAGTCAACTATTCCTTCCACAGAAAGCGCATAGGGCAAAAATTAAAAAGAATAGACGTGGGTTTTCAGGAAGATATTCGTCGTATAATATACGGATTTTATAAAGAAAATTTGGTGCCCACGTTGGAAATGATACGGGATAAATTAAAAGATTATCCTGAAGATTTTTATAATTACAAATGCTTAGACTCACTGCACTGTATTGTAAAACTGTGTGGTTTTCAATACAAAAAATTAGATAAAAGAATGGTGATTATGGAGTCGTCTCAAAATCGTTGAATTGCGCCAAGAATTTTTGCACAAAGTTAAAATCTATAGAGAGCAGAAAAGAAATCTGATTTACCTGGATGAAACGTGGTATGATACCCATGATGTTGTGCAGTACGGCTGGGTTGACGACAGCAACAAGTGCATTTTAAATGCACCATGCAACCGTGGAAAACGAATCATTATTCTCCATGCTGGCAGTGAAAATGGATTTATACCTAATGCCTTGCTGTTATCTGCTAAAAATATCAAAGAATCATGTGCCGACTATCATGAGGACATGACCTCCTACTTATTTGAAAAGTGGATAGAGCAGCAGTTAATACCAAACATTTCCCCAAATTCAGTGATTATTATGGACAATGCGCCATACCATTCCCGACAGAAAAACAAAATTCCGAATACAGGCACAAAAAAACAAGACATTATTGATTTTATGAAGGATAAGGGAATGGAAATACCACAAAAATCAACCAAAGCCATATTATTGGATCTTATTAAAAGACAAAAATTTGAAAAAGAGTATGTTGTTGACAATCTGCTTCAGCAAAATGGCCATGAAGTATTACGTCTACCTCCCTATTACTGCATTTTTAACCCGATTGAGTTGGTCTGGGCTGCTTTAAAAAAAGTAAGAAAACATCATCAGACCCCTCAATTAAGTGAATCGCTATTGGCCACAATAAGAGATGCAGTATCTCATATTGCTGCCACAGACCTATAGAAGCAGTGTTCTAGGCATATTATTGAAAAAGAAAATGAATATTGTGTTTTGCCTCCTGTAAATCCCGTTGTAATTCCTCTACAAGATGACTCTAGCGACAGCTCCGAAGGCGAGGATGATATATAAATACCTATAATGTAAGTCTTTATATACCTTTTATATACCTACCTGCTATGTAAATATTTTTCCATTTCTTAACTTTCAGTCAACATAAATTAAACTCCCAATATAAGTATTTTTTATCCCAAATCAAAAAAATAAGAAGATAGTAAAATCCATTTATTGTGATATAAAAACATTATTATTATCGTTCTAAATAAATGACCGCACGCCTATGATACGTCATGAAATTACAAAGGACGCGCTGTCCAAAGGTTTTTATGCTATTTCAAGTGACTTCAGATAAAGTATACTCGTACCGTTTTGTAAGATCTCAGTTGAAATCATGGCGTCAGATGTTTCATTGATGATCTTTCATTTTCTTCAGACGAAAAGGATTTATTATTCTTTCGTTATGTGGGAAGTAGAAAGCGACGTGCTCATTGGATCCATCCATACATCGCAAGTAGTAAGAAGAAAAGATTGTTCGTTGCTGCACGTGCACTTTCAGAAGACGATAATAAATTCCGAAGCTTTTATCGAATGGGGAAGGAGACATTTCAGCAATATCGAGAGCAATTAAGCAAAACTTTTGAATTTTACGCTTGCTTCTACGCCTGCCTGACGCCAGACCGCTACGACTATCGTAAGACGACTCAACATCTCATACGCTTCGTGTGCGGATTTGTTAGCGCACATACGAGCTCGTTTTGCTAGCGTCTTACGCGCGTATTACGATACGAAGGCTCTTATTTGGACTTAACCTAGACTGGCTCTGAGGTACAGATATGTTCAATGTCCCTTACTAGTAAAAGGATTAAAGTTTCAGCTTGATTCGTCAACTGACTTCAGAAGCTGTTGTTGTTCATTCTAATAAACATACGTTTTTGCCTCTCAATATATTACTACTTATACCCTGTACAAATGCATTTTATTCAATTTTTTTATTGATCTCATCAGAACTCCCTACATCTTTTAACACCGATCCTATCTATTAAATTAGTCGTATTTATCAACGACAGATTATCTTTTCCAAAGCCATTGGATTGATAATCTGTCTCCATCCATATTAGGACGCCTTGTACAAATGTAATGCGAGAGCATATTATATCTAATTGGCCGTTTATTTTTTCTTCTAGCCTTAAATCTCACGGCGCACCCACTAGAATCCTACAAGACAACTTCTGAATGTATGAGTTAGCAATTTAGCCTGGTCTATAAAAGGAAGATCTTAATGTTTTAAAAGCGCCGCGTAATTTTAGAAAACGTTTCGCGTCTAGATGAGTGCTGTGCGATATAACCACGTTCAAATTTGTCTGTTTGTTTCTACAATGGCGGATAGTAGAAAAAATATAATAGTCCAGTCAAAGTGGTACCAGTGGCCAGAAAGTTTCTGTGGGTCAGTCCATCAAACAGTATTTTTGTTCCATCCAAAACATGAAGGTTTCAAATATTTTGTATTTACTTAAAAAATAAGCATAGCTTTGGCACAGATGGGATTTCATCAAGTCAAAAAGTTCATATGACCCGTGGTCCAAAAGTCACTAGATTTTTGTCTAAATGGCTTTATAGTTTACAACTTTAAGTGAATTTTTTAATACGTTCCATAAACTTTTACACACCAAGCGCTGAGACAGTTAGTGGTCCTCCAATTTTTTTTAATTGTTTGCATTTTACGAGTACATTATCAAATAATGAAATAATACCTAAGAGCCAAAAATAACAAAATCCATCTTAATTTACACTTCGTTCCGTCATAATTTGCGTCTAGCATTGCGGCGTTGTCAGATTTTGTTTTACTTTAAAGTCGCTTTTCTCTAAAAAAAATACCCATCACCCATTTAAATAATGTCTATCATAACATTTACACCCTGTAGAGCTGGTTTATTGAATAATTAAACTGTATCCATCGAAGAAACAAAGTAAAATCAAACATATACACCCGTATTGCACGTGATCAAGAACTTAACCGTAGGAGACGCTACAGGGCCGTATCAAGCTATTGTGACTGATCTATCAAAAAATGTCGTACAAGATATGTGTTGCTGTAAATTCTATCAAAAGCATAGTAAATTATCAGGAATATACCACGCCTTTCTAATCATATTTCGACATTAGGAATCAGTGCAAAAAATTCTGTATTCACCATTTCAGCAAAATGTTACTAAAATGCACACGAAAAAAACTTGTGGACCATCTCAATTGAAATTGTTCATATTTTATTATTAACTTACACATATACCCAATAATATTTACAAATCAACCTTCTATTCACAATGCAGAGCAAATTTTTTTGAGCAAATAGAAACTAGTACAGACGTAGTAGTAGTAGTACAAAAGTTTATTACAGACTCCATAAAGTTTGTTAGTTTGATTGCTATTAAAATTTACATGAGAAATAGGAAGAAGGTCAAAATGGCACTATTATGCTTTGGAACTCCTAAATTAACCCTAATTTTGTGTAATTATAAAATTGGAATTTCCACATTAATAACTAGAAACTTACACTTTGATTGCAGTCTATAATGAACTTACCTGTCTTGCCAAAAAGCCCGTTAAACTGCCAGTCTTAATGGTATCAATCGATTTATATGCTGTATTCCGAGGAGATTGAATCATCAGAATTGTTGATGTCAATTATAAGGGGTTCAACTTGGGTGTCAATGATATTGTCCATATCCCACATTTTGGTTTCAACCTTCTCTTGAACATGGTCAATACATGTTCTCCATTTTGCTGGCGTAATTCTATCGACAGCAACATCAAACAGTTTTTTAAGGTCAGAAAACTTAAAAGTGCTGTTATTTGACGCCACGTATTGCTTGATGTCGGCCCAAATCAACTCGATAGGATTCAGTTCGCAGTGATAGGGAGGCAGCCTGAGAATCGTTTTATTTTGGTTTTTGGCCATTTCGTCAACAATATTTAAATCATATTTATACATATGTCGCTTGACTATATTTATCAGCTCAGCTTTGACCATTGTTAGGTCGAAGTCGATCTTCTTTGAGACAAGCCACTGTTGAATGTCTGCCTTTTTGGTGGCCATTGTTGGAATTTTTTCCAATTTTCTGGAGTGGTACGGGGCATTATCCATCACAATAATTGCGTTATCATCAAGTGTCGGCAAAATTTTGTTGAACCAATTTTCAAATGAGTTACCATCCATTTCTTCGTGATAGTCTCCAGTTTTTCAAATCAGTGGATTCAAATGCCCACAATGCTTCAGGAACAAATCCATCTACGCTACCTATGTGGCAAATGATCAGGCGTTTTCCCTTGTCTGAAAGTAATTAGTTATTTTACTTCTCAGCGAGCGCACTAAATGACGAAATTAAGCAACTTACTCTTTTTAGGTTAGTGTAGGATAGGGTCTTAGATTAGTTTTTGGGTGAAGGAAATACTCAGAAACTTGGATGAGATAGCAAAACTGAGTTCGGAGCTTCCAAATCATTGATTCGATCAGAAAATGAATTATCTGCATCCAAAAAAGTTCATATACTTCGAAACTTACCTGCAGGATTTTTCAATCCCGTCGAAAGGCCATCTAAAAAAGCCTGCCTTGAGGACCTCACAGATCTGTCTACCCAAACCTTTCCCTGCGTATGCCCCCGCGTTCACCCATGTTTCGTCTAAATAATAAATTTTTCTTCCTTCAGCGCGGAATTGCCTAATTTTTCTAAGGCATTCTCTCCTCCAGATAACAATTTCCTCCTTTTCTATCAATAAACTATTCCTTCCTCTTTTCAAAAATCGAAAGTCTAGTTCTTTCAACAGCTTATGGAACGTAGATCTTTTAAAATTTGGCAGGTCCTCATCATCATTCACTTGCTTCAATAATTTATCTATTGTACGTATTTCATTCCTGAAGAAAAAGTGATGTACTTTTCTTCTAATGGCACTTTTGTCAAAGTCATCTATTTTTTCGATGATTTTTTTTCTCGTTGGATATGTTTTTGGCTCAGATAGTGAGTGATTTTGTCTATATTCCTTCAAGATTTTGTAAACACTTGATCGACCTACTCCAGAAATTTCAGCAACCTTACATACGATATTTTCTATAGCCAATCCACTATTCTCTTGCATCTGGTTCTTGTAGATATTTAGAATAATTTGTTTTTCACCTGCGCTAAGATGAAGCTTTTTAGCCCTTTTTCTGGGTGACGTTAAGCTGATTTCAACCACTTCATCAGCTGTATCTGTGTCAGACATTTTAGACTAATATTAAATTTCCGCAAGAAAAATCAAGTCAAGACGTGCATAAAACGTTCGCGCTCATAAACGGGTATCCGTAACTGATTACAATCCTGTGCGTGGTGACGAACCATCAACGTGACGCTGAGAGTTCCCTCTACTATGCAGCGTTGCCAGGCTTAATGTCACAATGATCATGTTTTATTGGGAAAATTGTCAGAAATCGCCGAATGTTGAACAGAAACATTACAAGAAGTCTAACCTTGAAATGTGAGGCTACAAATCGATATTCTTATAGGGGGGAAGGGTAGGGAGCTTTTATGGTTCCTATTAACCTTGGTGAAAGTTGGAAACGGTAATATCATATATGGCATACATTCGGTTGAAGGTGTGTGCACGGAAAATAGATTGCGGATAGGATTTTAATAGATAAATCTGTACAAAAAAACACAAAAGGAGATTTTTGTATTTCCCTGAAGAATATCTCAAGGTTATTTCAGATGTACTCATCGAAACTTTATGGAAGGATTATCGAAACCTTATTTTCAATTGCGATAGGGCCACATACCTCGACATCGCATTAATGTGAAAAATAAGACAATAGAAAAAAATTCCCTCACTGATGCTATCTCTTAGGAAAAATTTAACTATAAAGATTGCACAAAAATTTTCTTCACCTTTTTGAGCTTGTTTTCGCATCTCCGTATATGCCGTTCATAATTTGCTGCAGATCAAATTGGAATATACCTCTGTGATGCCATTTATTGTTATATAATGTCCTTTACAACAGTTATTGCACGTATTGCACCAACAGATTGATTTGTGATCTATGCGAATGTGATCAACCACTCTGGCGAAAACTCGCCGAGCGTGGCAACCGTGCGACTTTGTCTGGAGGCTCGTCGCTACAAGCCAATCAGGAAGAGGCCGACAGAGTGCCATGGCTACCGATCACGCGTTGATCACGAATCAACCACTGTTTACGATTACTTTGTAGCTTCGTTAGATACACTGTAGTTACCAGCAAGTTTCAGAGGTTCCCGATCATTTTCAAAAAAAAATTTGGAGAGGTTGTGAATTGGATAGTGGAGATTGTAGGAAGTAGTTGGTTGTAAATATTGCATCTCTGGTATCTGATACAGGTAATACTAGGCATGTATTAGATATAAAAGTCGTACACATTTATGCATATGGATCTACGTAGTTGGCACGATATTATTTGTATACTTGATTTCGGGGTAACATTATACAGGGTCTTCAAAAAATAGGCTGAGATATTTCAGACCGTGATTCCTTGTTAAAAAATAAGAAAAAAAGATTCTATGAACATGGGTCCGACAATGCAGAGTTTTCAATGTACAGGGTAATAAAAAAACTGATATTAATATCTTAGAAAATATTTACTTGATTCTGTTGAAATTTGATAACATTATTTGTGTTAAGGCTAATTTGTTAAGCTTTTAAAAATACTTTGCCGCTTGCGTTATTTTTGTATCTCACTTCATTTTCGAGAAAAAAAAAACGTTTGGTTGATTGAGTTTTGCAAAAAAAATCACAAGGGCCTTGGAAAACAAACTCCAAAAAAAATTATAGGAAAGAATGTTATTGCAACTTTTCCAATGGATACCATGACATATAGTATGCGATTTAAAATAATTTATAAAGTCGTAACCTCATTATCATTAGAAGTAGGTTAAGCTCGTCTGGCTCTGAGGTATAGATATAATATAGAAGTACGTATGAAAAGGTATTATAATCAGTTATAAAACATTGATGCCAAACTGTTCTAAAGCCGTGGGAAATATAGAGTTAATCTACTCGATGCTAATTCATTCAATGCAAGAGAAATGTAATCAAAATTCACCAATGCACTTTTTCTTTTTGTTTTCAGAGCTCAAGAAATTAAAAATTCCAAGCATGTTCTTAATAAGAAACGCCATCTAACTTTACCAAAATAAAATAGTTAATAACGATCTTCAAATAAAATGGTTCCTGGGATAATTGGTACCCACAACTATGAAAACCTTCAAACATGAGATTTTGAAGAATCAAATCGCTGTGCTTTTCATTTTTTTATCATGGAAAAATCTCTTAAATTAAAAGGATCTTGAGAAACATTCAAAAACATCTTATGAAATATTGTAACACCCTATAAATATTGAATTCCCAACAATAACAGGTTTTTCAAATTTTCTGATGCATTCTGTGTATCCATTCGATTTCAAAGAGGTTTGAGCTTTTCTAGGGTTTTAATAAAATTTGGTTCCTCTGTGACTGGACTATAACGAATCCGGCTTCGCTATCTAGGATCATGATTGGCGTCTTAGTAGGAGGATTGTGGCAAAAAATATAATAATTTATTGCTATTGGAAATTGAGAGTGAACTAATATAACCTGCATGAATTTGTACTGCCCACTGTTCTAGTTCAAGATAGGGACTTACACAAAGGTGTGGTGAAACGTTCCTTACTGCCCCCTATTTTTAGCTTACATACTAACAACTACAGGCATGGATAAAGGTGACATGTACAATTTATTTAAATTGCTTTTTTTGGATTAAACTAACCTGAAGGAGTGATTCTTCCTTTCTGTGATTACTTTGTTGGAGAAACAAGAACAAACTAATTAAACTGAATGTTTAAAATGTCAATAAACTAAGTAGTTCCAATAAAAAATGTTTAAGGTCAATTTTCTCCAAACAATCGGTCGAATTAGGGTTCGAACTGCTGATCCATCCACTGTATTCTCCAGATTTGGACCCATGCGACTTCTTTTTGTTTGCAAACTTGTAAAAGTCGCTCGCCGGGCAGAAACTTGAGTCGAATGAGGAGGTTGGAGCATCGCTGGGTGAATCGTGTCGAGCTAAAGGCAGGTGTTGAGAAATAAATCGCCATTTTTCCAAAATTTTCGTTTTTCTCATGTAGGCAAACTACTTATCGGTTCGCCTTCGTATATCCATAAATGATGAATGTAGAGCTTTCTTATTTTCAGATATGGAAAGATATCGATCTATACTACCTACCATTTACCTATGCCCATTTAATTCCGAAACTCCCTGTATATCCTCTTTGCACTATCTGTAAAATTGAACTAAAATTAAACCGACCTCGTATATTGATACACTTCCAGCCCCAGTAACATAGATTTCTCCTTAAAAATGTTAACAGATACTTATCGTGTGTTTGTTACCGGTCGCGCGTCTCCTTCGTGCATCAAACCCTGCGTTTGACCGCAGCGCTGCGCTCTCGATCTCGAGTTGTTGCAGCGTTGCCAGATTCGTCACGAAAAAAAGCCGCTGATGCTATATGCACATACGAGATGGGCGCGATATGATCTATGTATATAGCATTATGCTTGGAGTGCATTTTAATGAGGTTAATAGATTGACAGAATTATCGAAGCGTCTGGAAACACCTCGTATAAAAACATAAATTGTCCTGTACCTTCAGCATTTCCTCGACACGCTTTACGATGGCAATCAGTCGCCCATTTAATTCCGTAACTCCCTGTATATCCTCTTTGCAATATCAGTCAAATTGAATTAAAATCTAACCGACCTCGTATATTGATACACTTCCAGCCCCAGTAATACTAAGCAAACATAGATTTCTCCTTAAAACTATTAACAGACACTTATCGTGTGTTTGTTGCCGGTCGCGCGACTCCTTCGTGCACCAAGAACTGCGTTTGACTGCAGCGCTGGTGCTCTCGATCTCGAGTTGTTGCAGCGTTGCCAGATTCATAGCGAGAAAAAGCCGGTGACGCTATATGCACATACGAGGTGGGCACGATATGATCTATATAGCATTATGCTTGGAGTGCATTTTAATGAGGTTAATAGATTGACCGAATTATCTGAGCATCTGGAAACACCTCGTATAAAAACATTAATTGTCCTGTACCTTCAGCATTTCCT
Organism: Acanthoscelides obtectus; assembly: GCA_963669975.1. Lineage (NCBI taxonomy): Eukaryota > Metazoa > Arthropoda > Insecta > Coleoptera > Chrysomelidae > Acanthoscelides > Acanthoscelides obtectus. Next base: position 3,136,904 of record CAVLJG010000008.1, on the reverse strand, counting down.
CGACACGCTTTACGACGGCACTCAGTGGCCCATTTAATTCCGGAACTCCCTGTATATCCTCTTTGCAATATCTGTCAAATTGAACTAAAATCGGACCGACCTCGTATACTGATACACTTCCAGCCTCAGTAATACTAAGCAAACATAGATTTCTCCTTAAAACTATTAACAGACTCGTATCGTGTGTTTATTGCCGGTCGCGCGACTCCTTCGTGCACCAAGAACTGCGTTTGACTGCAGCGCTGGTGCTCTCGATCTCGAGTTATTGCAGCGTTGCCAGATTCATCTCGAGAAAAATATGATCTATATAGCATTATGCTTGTAGTGCATTTTAATGAGGTTAATAGATTGACAGAATTATCGAAGCGTCTGGAAACACCTCGTATAAAAACATAAATTGTCCTGTACCTTCAGCATTTCCTCGACACGCTTTACGATGGCAATCAGTCGCCCATTTAATTCCGGAACTCCCTGTATATCCTCTTATTGCACTATCTGTCAAATTGAACTAAAATCGGGCCGATCTCGTATATTAATACACTTCCAGCCCCAGTAATACTAAGCAAACATAGATTTCCCCTTAAAAATATTAACAGGCACTTATTGTGTATTTGTTGCCTGTCGCGCGTCTCCTTAGTGCATCAAGCGTTGCGTTTGACTGCAGCGCTGGTGCTCTCGATCTCGAGTTATTGCATCGTTGCCAGATTCATCTCGAGAAAAATATGATCTATATATCATTATGCTTGGAGTGTATTTTAATGAGGTTAATAGATTGACAGAATTATTGAAGCGTCTGGAAACACCTCGTATAAAAACATAAATTGTCCTGTTCCTTCAGCATTTCCTCGACAAGCTTTACGATGGCAATCAGTCGCCCATTTAATTCTGAAACTCCCGGAATATCCTCTTTGCACTATCTGTCAAATTGAACTAAAATCGGACCGACCTCGTATACTGATACACTTCCAGCCTCAGTAATACTAAGCTAACATAGATTTCTCCTTAAAAATATTAACGGACACTTATCGTGCGTTTGTTGCCGGTCGCGCGACTCCTTCGTGCACCAAGAACTGCGTTTGACTGCAGCGCTGGTGCTCTCGATCTCGAGTTGTTGCAGCGTTGCCAGATTCATCTCGAGAAAAAGCCGCTATGATCTATATATCATTATGCTTGGAGTGTATTTTAATGAGGTTAATAGATTGACAGAATTATTGAAGCGTCTGGAAACACCTCGTATAAAAACATAAATTGTCCTGTTCCTTCAGCATTTCCTCGACAAGCTTTACGATGGCAATCAGTCGCCCATTTAATTCTGAAACTCCCGGAATATCCTCTTTGCACTATCTGTCAAATTGAACTAAAATCGGACCGACCTCGTATACTGATACACTTCCAGCCTCAGTAATACTAAGCTAACATAGATTTCTCCTTAAAAATATTAACGGACACTTATCGTGCGTTTGTTGCCGGTCGCGCGACTCCTTCGTGCACCAAGAACTGCGTTTGACTGCAGCGCTGGTGCTCTCGATCTCGAGTTGTTGCAGCGTTGCCAGATTCATCTCGAGAAAAAGCCGCTATGATCTATATAACATTATGCTTGGAGTTCATTTTAATGAGGTTAATAGATTGACAGAATTATCGGAGCGTCTGGAAACACCTCGTATAAAAACATTAATTGTCCTGTACCTTCAGCATTTCCTCGACACGCTTTACGATGGCAATCAGTCGCTCTAACATTTCCAAGAACATTTCACCTGTCCACTCTCTTAACTATATATGATACATACTTACTACTTGCAGCGGCTGTAACCCGTACATAAATTTTAATAATGCGATAAATCTCTCGACTGTGCACAGCAAACGAAAAAATTAACAATAAGCGAGCGAGCCGTTACTTTAATGAGAGCAAAACATGGTTCTACGTCGAGGAAAAATGTTAATTTCGCAACATGCGCATTAAAAAGATGCAACGAACTATAACCTTTTTATGGTATAATTTGCCGCAAAGTTCGAACTGCGTACCGCTATTACATGAGAAAATCGTACTAGCAAAATTAGGTATTATCGTAGATTACACAATGCATAATGTTCTTCTGTGGTGATGGTATCTTCTCTAGCTGTCACGATGAGATTACGTGTAGAAAAAGTATATCACTGTCGGGATCATGTGCAATTAACTTTAATTGATGATATCTGGGCTTTGACATAGTTCTTTACGATTGTTTAATCTCGCATTACGCATTTAAAATACACATAAAGATTGGTTCGGTCTCTTAAAAGATCACCTAAGCCACATTTTTCCCAAATGCTGTATAGCCAATAAAAAATGCAATCAAGCTTATGGTACCGTCCCTTTTTAACAGTCTGTGCAATGAAATATTCACATTATCTCGAAGATAGTGAACTTGAACCTATGCACCTACCCGATTCGTATCCGTACCGTACGACCTACGATGTGTTCGCATCGCGGCAGTACCTCGATAATTGCGCATTGTTTCGCCGTACCGATCAACCGCTGTGGCACCGCCTGCCTGAGCGGTGGGCGTCCGGAGTGCGGTTCAGAGTAGTTCTCCTCAAGCACGAAGCACGCGCTCCTTTTGTTGTTCTCCTTCCTCGGATTTATAAGAGTACCGCCGTAGCGGAATGCCGATGCCTTTAAGTGCGCGCTTCATATGGGGTACCACACAGTGAACATCAAATATACCAATGCCGAAGATTGATAATTCAGGCTGATAGAGACAACTCTAAGTTTGCAATAGCCAATATAATTTGCGGCAAAACGTAAAAAAGAAATTGAGGCAAAATACTCACTATTCGTTTTATAGGGAAGTACTGCCTCGTCACATAATTTGTTTGTATACACTGATTGATATAAACAACCATATGCGGTTCTGATGGAAAGAAACATCGAGGACGACGGTCACGTTTTGAGTACACTCGCGGAGTATGCTCATATAAAATCGATAACGACTAAATGCGGTTAGTTTATAAACTTGAAGCCACGGGACGCCTGATCTGAATACTGACTCACATAGTCTTAGTACATCATACTTTATGATGTAAGAATGGACTGTGTCTCGGTTTTCTCAAAGCTTTGGTATATACGTTTCTGAAAAAATGCTTATTACTGCTTGTATAGAAAAGTCACAACTTTGAGGATAACCTGTATTGCTGCTGTTACTCTCATTTCGTTTACTTTTTCTGCCATCTCAGCTTCACCTTTAATACTGCTGATTGCCTCTCAAATGACGATGTCGTCAATTCCAGAAGCATAGTACAATATTTTTTAAAATTTGACATCCTCCCATCTTATGGTATTTTGAGAATTCTCGCATCATTTGTTTTGCACCACAATAAATCAACAGACCACGTCAGTAGTAAATCTGTCGTAACTCACCACCAGATATCGATTAAAATATATTTAATTCTCAGCTGACTTGAAATGTAGTCATGTTGATTTATACGTTCTGATTGTATACCGAAGTTTTCCTAATTTTTGTATGCAAAAAAACGCACAAATAAGCATCGGCTCTCCTAGAAAGCAGAAGCGATATGGGTATTTGAGTGTCACTAAATCATCAGATTTATTGTTATCATGTTTTAGTTGCATTTTTAGGTAAATGATAAAACGCCGCTTAGAAAGTTTCGAAATTCAAAATATTTCCGGAGAAAGACGGAAAAAAACGAAATTTGTCACAGTGTCACTGTTTCTCCTCTACTAGATGGCAGAATTAGAATTTCAATATAACGTTTAGTCTCTTGTCACAGCATAAGCTTTGTTTTTTATTAAGGATATTTGATTCTTTCACAAAAGAGTTTATAATTCTGACTCCAAAAATGTATCATATGTCATTCATTGATATGACAAACCTTGGTTATTTAAAAAAGACAGAATTTCCACGGTAAGCCTTGAAACTATCAAATAGTCGTTTGTTTCATAGTATACCAGATTTATCGCAAAATCTTTATTATTATTTCGTGACTTTATTTGAGGTGACATTTGTGATTGAAACGTTCACAGTGAAGATCTGTCAATACATGTGGTTTTTATTGGACAGAAGAGCATGGGGAATTGAGTTCTTTGTTGTACATTTTAATAGAAACAAAATAACATTTCCTTCAGTCAATATTCCATTCGAATAAGTCATTTAAGACTTCGTTGAGATGATTATTTTATTCTGTGTATGTTTCTAAATGATTGTTAAACTGGACATACTCGCAACTAGAAGGCTTTGGAAAACAATGATAAAATCAAATAATGTCAAACATTAGTGTAAATACTTGTTTATAAGCTTTATTGTGTCATTAATTTAAAGAAAAATGTTCTCCCATGAAGAAAAGTGTGATATGTTAGAATACTATTTAGTGTGCAGAAAATCCTCCTTGAGAGCAAGAGAATACTACAGTGAATTATATCCCGCTCGCATTCAACCGTATGAACGATATTTTCTGAGACTTGATCGAAAATTTAGGGGCAACGAAAATGTTTTTGCTAAAACAAGGGCAAAAAAAGAATTCATAATAAGCGAGGCCACGGAAATTGCAGTTATTGGATATTTTGAAGCTTATCGTGAGAATTCAATAGCAGATATTCTCAAGGACTCTAATTTCAGTTATGGTACTGTTCAAAGGATTTTAAAAAAATACAAATTTATTCCGTATAAGTACCGAGCAGTTCAAACGCTTTTGGCAGGGGATCCAGAGAGAAGACTTGTTTTTTGCCATTGGTATCTTAGCTTCTGTCGCCAAAATGTAAATAACTTTCGTCACCTTTTATGGACAGATGAATCAAATTTTTCAAATTCTGGAATGTTTAATAGAAAAAACCACCATTATTGGTCAAGAGAAAATCTTTTGTTAGTACATCCAAGAGGCCCACAAGTCCGTTTCAGTTTCAACGTTTGGTGCGGTATAATTGGTTCAAAAATTGTTGGCCCGTTCTTTTATGAGGGAACCCTAACTGGTGAAAGATATGTGGAATTTATGTCAGAAATTTTGACTAATTTCTTAGACGAATTGGATCTTATAAGTAGACATCATCTGCATTTTCAGCAAGATGACGCACCTGCCCACAACTCCAGAGGTACTTATCATTTTCTAAGTACTACTTTTAATGATCAGTGGATAGGAACAAATGGCCCAATACAGTGGCCTCCCAGATCACCAGATCTAAACCCACTTGATTACTTCTTGTGGGGTTACTTAAAGAACCAAATTTACAAGCGAAGGTACGATAACCTTGACGCGTTAAAGACTGCAGTTAGGGAAAAGATAACCCAGATAGATGGTAGGACCATACTTAAGACAGTTCGAGCAGTTGAAAAACGTGCCCAAAAATGTATTGAAGAACAAGGTGGTGTTTTCGAGCATCTTCTTTAAAAAAAATTGTTATTGTATTTTGTAAGATTATAAGTTGATGTTGAAAATAAAGTTTGTCGATACAATTTAATTGTTTCAGATTGGAGGCCATAACTTCAACAATTTGTAACCTAGGAGAAAAGTTATTGTAAGCTTTTTTGTTTAAAATTTGATGCTTTAACAGAAAAAAATATAATATACAGGGGTTTCCATTTAAAAAAATGTTATGTTACTGAAAAAAATCAAAATAACGACTCTCAATTGTTTTTTTTTATTTCTCATTTTTACCAGCGTTAAAAATGCTACTAGTTTGCTAATTCAAACAACTTTGTATTTTCACTAATAACAAAGTTACTAATGGTGGACACTTAATTTGGATAACCCTGTATAGTAAATGCAGTAGAATATTTGTATTATACACTATTTTTTTGGAATATGTACGAAACCCTATAAAAGTATATTTTTTTGGCTATCTTTGAAATAATGTGTTTATAGTTGTTCCATAAAATACGAAACATCTGTAAAGTTATTCTGTTAGCCTTAAATTTCAAGATTCTCGGTGACGCTCTGAGACTAAGTTTGGTTGTTGAGTACACTCATGTTGACAAGAAGAATAGTGCTGCAAATAAGATAGTTCAGTTTCAACGTTACTATTTCTGATAACTACCAATCTGGTCGTGTATGGTCACCCGATAACAATCAGCCTCCACCAGCGCTGACTTTAACGGTGCAGATTGCAGAAGCTTAGCCATTCGAAATCCAGTTATAGCATTTTTTTCTAAAAAACTATTATGGATTGTTGGAAAGGTCTGCGGAATCTATAACAGGAACTTTTTACTTTTATCGAGATTTCCAGTGAATTTCTCTGCCATAATCTCTGTCATGTTTTATCTTATATGTATGCTCATGTTCACATTTATAAATCATATATCTGTCAGGGAAATGTTTATACATCACCCATATCTACACGATGCAGATTCTCTAACTGTATCCTCAACTGTATTAGTAACAGCTACGTTTTGGACTCATGACAGTATGTTATTCAACAATTATTGAAATTAAGTGCAGGCAGCAACGGTGGCCGCAGTAATAGACTCTTCGGTCTCCTGATCAGCCGCCGTGCGCTGTGCGGGTTCGAATCCCGTCCCAGGAGAAATTTTTCTCTTGGCTATGGATGTTGTGATTGTCCGTTGGTGGTAGGCGGTCTCTGACGAACGCGGAGGTACCACCCGGCGGATCTCGTAGGCTTATATTTTGGGGGGCCAAGCTCATCACAACTGATTTAGCAGAACTAAGCTGTAAATTATGTTTTCCAGCATAACTGTCTATGGATTTTACATCTTCATTGAGCTCCTATTGAGCTTGCTGAATATACAACGCTCCACCTGTAGACAAACAGAAGCGGCCCAAGTATAGACCCCTGAGGTACACCAGAATGTATAGGGCTTTCGCAGCTTATTGAACGTTTTAACCAACTCTTTTGCGTAATTTTCATAGTTTCTGGTACCATCCGCCACACTGTTTCGACGAAGTCTATCGCGATGCAAATTCGACGCGCCTGTGACCCACTGTCTTCCCAGCAAACAAAAACAACGAATGCATAATAATAAATATACAAATCAGAACTCGTTGCGAATCTAGCTCGACATCCACAGCAACGGTAACGGTCTCCTGTGCAAAATAGCGAATTCATATCAGAACATCGTTCGTGGGCTTCGTTTTACTTAATAGTCCGGTCAATGTGGTGTTTGATGATCAGACCTAGCCTAGAGTATTGCTCACGCGTTTGGGGTGCTGCCGCTCCGAATTTCATCCTTCTATCCTGAACGGGTATCACGTATCCTAAAGACATTCTGCGATTTAACAGGTTTTTTTACATTTGAATGAACTGTTTGCACACTAAAAACTACCTAGTCTGCAAGATGACCTTTCGCCCGGTGTTGTTTTTTTTTTTGACGTTTTTTAGGTTTTTTACTTTGTGAACAGCACCGTCGTACACTAAACATTAAGCTTCTTTTTGTCTAATTTACCTGTACTATATTAGATCTCGATGCAAAGTCCATCGGTTAACGGAGCGCCTTTGCTGTCACATTGTCTGCATACTAAGCGATAATCGCAGTGAATTGTGTGGTTTCGCAGATGCGTAACAGTACCTTTTTGCCTGCTGATTCTCGGTTATTCCAACCACGACCAATGCGACTCGACTGTGTGAATTGGATCACTGTCCTGTGTGTTTCAGGTTATGGTTGCCTCACACAAAATCTTACGCAGAATCTGTACATATAAATGTCAACCAACTGCGCCGGAAAAAATAAAAAATTATGGAAAACGCAAATTCATTTCAAAGACTAAAGGACAATTTTATAAGAAGGTGTCGCTTGTGTATAGAAAATAATGGAGGTCATTTCGAGCATGTTCTTTAAAAGTTAATTAATTTAAATTATCTTCTACATGTGTCGGTAAATCGCCATAAAGAGCGGCTGAACAAAGATATTATTATTATATTTGACACCTCGTAGATATCCCCGTACATTCGCCCTTAAAATAAACATATGTGCAGCAGGCGCATCGCGTACCTATCGGTCGCACATGCCGTGCACCATGGGGTAGTAAATATTGCACATTTGATGGTTGATCCGACCGACTTCCACGTAGAAGACTACGCGATGCGCACATACAAGGATATTATCTATACAGGGTGACTTCGAAGTTGAGTCATTTATTTTAACAGTGAGTAGATCTGATCAAAAGAAATGTTTTTTTCCTTTAACATTTTTGTGGTAAAATTAAAGTAACAAAGTTATAGCCCTTTAGAAGTTTGAGTACCGCCCTGTCTCAATAATAATGTTATGTGCTCGTGTTTGGCAACAACGGATATAATCCGCCTTATCGGTTCATCCCATCGGAAACAAAAAAGCGAAAGAATTTGAAACGCTGATCACGATGTTTTTATTCAGTCGATGTGTCAGTCGGTAACGCGTGAGTGAATAGTGGTGTTTGCTGCGTGGCTCAAACGAAATAAAAAATGGCACATGTTTATGCGGATCGGTTTCCCAATCGAGTGCAACCAACCCCTCGTGCCTTTGTTAATGTAGTACAACGGGCTCGTGAATCAGGTGACTTAAGACCTCACAGGAGAGGGCATGCCGGTGCTCCAAGACCTCACGATCAAATACAGATCCGCACTGAAATACTTGTTGGGAGGATACTTTATAAAACAAGGTAAAATTTTTTTTTTATTTTTTTTTATTTTTACACACATATTTTGGTTTATCTTCCTTCTACAATCATTATCTGAAAATTAATGACTCAACTTGTGAGCAAACTAAAAAAGATATAAAAAATCTGATATGTTACTAGTGCATATATTAATATATGCAGGGTGTTCCATAACTTAAGTATGGGACACCATGCTTTTGTGAAAATCTTGCGCATGTAACCGCTTTAAAGTAATTTTACTTACCCAACAACTACAGCTGAAAGCTAAGCTAGCAAATCAGCAACGAAACAATTTCCTTTTGACCGAAATGTTGCATAGATGGACAGACTTGACTTGCACTTATCACGCAAAGCTCGCGGCAATTATTTTGTGACGAAAACAATTACTGTCATCTTCAAAACAAATTAACTCGTTATAATTTCGTAATTATGAACTCGAGTGTTTTCCAATGCAAGTGGTTTTAACTGGAGGTACTGCGAAGAAAAAGCAAAACCGACAAAAAAGTCACAAGTGTGTATAAGGAATTATCCACTTCAGTGGGTCGGGAACAAGACGCCTACAAGTGCTTTGAGAAAGGCGTGACTCACCTTTACGAGTACTACAGGGACGGCATCAAGGTATTAAGGTAAAAGTATAAGACGACAAAAACAAAAACCTGGGTCAAATAAACCTGTGAATATTTTCACATGGTGAGCAAAGGAAATCAGATTTTTTTTAATGTTTCAGGCTATGTCAGATTCTCAATTTTTGATCTTGGAAATTTTTCTATGCATCTTTTTGATCTCTGAAAAATCCTAAAAAAATCAAATTTTTCGAAAGTTGGATATAACTCAAATTATCGAAAGTGTTACATTCAAAAAGGGACTTTTTGGGGGTTTCTCTTGAGAATCAGTATTTGTTTCTCATACTGTTGCATAAAGTGGAATTTCTTTCCTATGATTTTTTCGATTTCCTGTTTTCCAAGGCACTTGCGATTCTTTCAGCAAAAATTAATAAACCAATTTTGTTTAGTGACATGCAATAAAACGGTTTTTCTTTTTTTCTCAAAAACGAAGTGAGATACACAATAACAAGAGGCAAATAAGTTGTATTTTTAGATGCTTAATGAAACGACAAATGTTAGAGTTACAAAAAAGCCAGTGGAGTACATTTTTTTGCCAATAATATTCGGTAAAGTGCCCCTTTGGACCTAATTATTTTAATCTATTTAGGAGTTCATTATAATACAACAAATAATATTGCCAAATTTCAACACAATCGAGTAAATATTTTTTAAGATATTGATAAAAATTATCATCCTGTAACTTATAAACTCTGTATTTCCGGACCCACGTTTACAGAAACTTTTTTCATATCTTTTAACAAGAAATTATTCTCTAAAATATCTCCGTCTATTTTTTTTCACTCCCTGTTTAAATATGGAAGAATTTTCGATCTTCTTCAAGTCCGCCCCTGGAAAATCAACTTCCTTAATTTATTTGCCGTTGTTCAAAAGGCTTTCGCTCTTCACAATTTCGTTTGCATAATTCTTCTGATGGCCGTCGCCGAACCTCGTAATTCTCTTTTAAATTGTTTTTAATAGAGCTGTTATGTACGGACCCAGCCTTTTTTCATGGACAAGTGAAAAAATTGACTTCCTGAAGAACAAAGAGATGCTTTTAGATGAATCTATAAGTATATTTTCCGGAAAACCGAAACAGAAAAGTAAAAGTATTTTGGCCTAAGAAATTTTCTTAGACGCATCTTTTGCATAAAGTCATCAACAACCTACAAGTAATATCAAGCAGGCTTCGTGTTTGACTACAGGCACTAGCGTATGTTTAACCTTGTTTGTGACTGAACATACGCATTTCACATAGTAATTAGGCAGTCTCATATTCTTCAAACTTTCTATCAGGTGTTCAGTTAATGCAACTGTGTACATCATGTTTGCCTTACCACTCCTATGACGCGTTTACGTCCACTTTTATATTCTTAAAACAATACGGAGTGTTTCTAATGAGACATAAATTTGGCACACATTTTTACCCGCCACTAAAATCTACTAGGATGTACTAGATACAATAATTGATATCTTGAGTTTTGGAAATTATTCATACAGTGTAATTTTTGCAACTTACTTCGCTGTTACGGCTGTTCTTGAATTTTCGATTACAGATTAAGGCCCAATTTCACCAACAACATTTTTCCCAAAACAACATTGTGAAAGATTCTCACATCGTTTTACGACTATTTAGCGGCTGTCTACAAATTGTCTCACATCAGACTCTGTGAATGGACCAGTAAAGCAATAATCAATTTTTATGGTCATTACCAGGCCAAAGAAAATTCTGCACTTATTGTTGTGACTGCGAGCAAAACAAAACGTTATTTTCAAATAGATTACAAACTGTTAATCGCTCTGTGCATAATAGAACATAAACTGTTTATGTGTGTATTTAAATTTATCAAAGATTTATAATGCTCGTATCGTAAAAATCGTATAGTATGTATTATTCACTTTCATTCTCGTAGCTTTCTCCATTTAGATTCGTGGAATGACAAATTTTTCCGGAAAAGAGAAAAGCTGAATCACTGATTTTTTTTAGTTGCAATAGTTTGATATCTAGTAACATCAAAGTCAGGAGTTCAGTTTTTGAGATATCATCAGGAAACAATAAAAGTTATTTTGCGATAACGAAACAAATGACGATCTGATAATTTCAAGGCCTACCTAGGAAATTCTGCTCTTTTGAAATAACTAAGGTTTGGCAACGACATTGTATGACGATCATACATTTTCGGAATCTATGCAAAAATTCAATATGACGTGTATAGGAAAAAATATCAGCTGGACGACAAAAGACGGAGGAATTCTATCTTGTAAATGACAATTTATTTTGAAATGCCACTACGAATAAAGTCACTAAGCAATTAAAACGACTTTGGGAAAATTCTGTTTTTTCAGTCCTTGTGCCAACTGAAGCACTAATGAAACTGAAACGCTAATCAAGAACGTACCATTTCCTTCGTCATCCAATTTGTGAATCAAGTAAAAATTAACTGTAACGAGGTAAAAGCAGCGGTGCGTCTGTAATTAAATACGCAGAGCTGTCGGTCAGTAGTTGTCCGTGTTTGCTTGATAACATCCATGTTGTTACTTTTACCTCGAATCCACATTTGCAGCCAGTGCACTTGACCTCGGGCTTCGGGCGCTTTCTTCGGTCTGTCAATCACACAACGTTACGTTTATGAGTGTGGAAAGTGCGTTTTATAGCAAAACAGTATATTTATGAAACGTTGGATATAAATAAAATTCGATTTCCTAAAATGAGTAGCTAGAATAGGACCAGTTAAAAAAGAAAGTTCAGATAGAAATTGAGCCAGTTCCTTCTACCAAACAACGATACCATTTTCTGTTGATGAACTGTGCCTAGGAAGTATTTTGAATTTCGCTCAAGGGAGCATTTGGCATTTGAATTTCACAAGTTTTTACAATTCGGAAAATTTCTTAAATTTGTAGGTTTTGATCATTTTTAAAACTAATCAAATTTTCAAAATGTTTTAAGATACTCAAAAAATTTCGTAATTCTTGTTTTGAGATCACTGAAAATTTTTAAAAACTGCGAAGTTTGAAAGAATTGGAAATTTTGAAACTTCGCAAATCTAGAAAATTTTGAAAATTGAGAATTTCGAAAATTTTGAAAATTAAACATTTTCGATGTTTTGAAAATCTAAAAAATTTTGATGACTGAAAATTTTGAAAATTTGCCAATTTTTAAAAATTTGAAACGTGAAAATTTTGAAATTCTTGGAGATTTTTAAAATGAAAATTTATGAAACGTGGAGAATCTTGAATATTTTGAAAATTGTTTGAGGTTTGAAAATTTTGAAACGTGAAAATTTTGAAACGTGAAAATTTTGAAAAAATCAAGATTTTGAGATTTTTCAAATCAAGAAAAACTTCTCGGACGTTTTGAAAATTTTTGGAGACATTGAGAATCTTGCAAATTTTATGAGGTTTGAAAATTTTTAAAACATTGATAATTTTGAATATTTTGAAAATTGTGAAAAATTTGAGAATTGTAGGATTTGGAGAAACGAAAATTGTGAACAGATTGCGAATTTTTGAAAATTTTAAAGTGAAAATTTTGAAAATCTTGCAAATTTTTTAAATCTTGGAGATTTTAAAAAATTTTGAAACGCTGAGTATCATGAATATTTTGAAATTTTTGTGAGGTTTGAAAATTTTGAAAACCTTGAAAATTTTGAAAATTACAATTGTTCTGAATATTTTGAAAATTGTGAAAAATTTGAGAAGTGAAAATTTTGAAAACTTGAAGATTTTTAAAAATCTTGAAATCCTGAAAATTGTTCAAATCTAGGACATTTTGAAAAATGTTCAAATCTTAGACATTTTGAAAATTTTGGAACGTTAGGTATCTTGAATATTTCCAAAATTTTGTGAGATCTGGAAATTTTGAAAAATTGAAGATTTTTGAAATCTTGAAATCCTGAAAATTTTTTCTAAATTTTGAAAAATTTGCAAATCTTGGACATTTTGAAAATTTTGGAACGTTGAGAATCTTGAATATTTTGGAAATTTTGTGAGGAGTGAAAATCATGAAAATTTTGAAAACTATGATTTTTTTGAATATTTTGAAAATTGTGAAAAATTTAAAGAGTGAAAATTTTGAAAAATTCAAGATTTCGAGAAATTTGACAATTAGGAATTTTGAATATTTTGAAAAACTTGGAGATTTTTTAAATTTTGATATTTTGCGAGGTTTGAAAATTTTGAAATCCTTGAAAATTTTGAATATTATAATTATGAATATTTTGAAGATTGTGAAAAATTTGAAAAGTGAAAATTTTGAAAATTATAACATTTTGAGAATATTTAAAATTTGAAAATTTCAAATATTTTGAAAACCTTGGATATTTATAAAATTTTGAAATCTTGGAACATTTTTGGAAACGTTGAAGATCTTCAATATTTTGGAAATTCTGATGATACTGAAAATACGGAAAATATTGACAATATTGAAAATTTCGAACAGTATGAAAAAATTGAAAATCTTAAACATTTTCAAAATTCTGAAGATTTTGAGGATATTAAAAATTCCGAAGATTTTTAAAACTAAAATATGTAAAATTTGAAAATTTTCAACATTTTGAAAACTTTGAAATTTTTTAACGTGAAGAACTTTGTTCTGTTAAGACGAGGCAAGCAGAAATATTGGATAAACCAACAACGCATGGCAAAACGTGAGTAAAATCAACAACCTTGGGAATCAGAATTTTGCGATGCACGTGATATGCGTATATATTATGTTTGCAGTAGTAAATAGATCACAAACTTAAGTCTTTTTTCCCAAAATAGATGTTGGCCCCGACAATCAAGTTCAATCGCCTTTATCGCTTCCCAATCGTGGTAAACTCGTTGTAGTTGCGTCACCAAGTGAGTGGCTTTCATGTTATCCTGACATTGTTGCCATATCGAATTGTTCACGTACTGCCTTTGTAATAAAATAAAATGGTACAGGGTGACACTTCAAAATCTTCTAAGACTGGTTTGTGTTTTTATGTATCATCGTCTCGTCTTTACCCTATATATATGTAGTTTCATTAACGAGTCGCATAATTTCCCTTGATTCGCGACCTCACATAAGGTGAACCAAGATCAATCTCGTTCACCTCGCTCTACTCAGGTTACGCTCCAGCTTCTGCATGGTATGCACATTCCGTAGCTTTACGATGCGTTATCTTCTGTTTCTTCATTTGTTTTGCGTTCCGGCCAACTCGATATCACCGTGTCCACTTTCGAACGGACCGTCTGGCCAGGGTCAAAAATTTTGTTTAGTGAAAGTGATTGTGTCAAGATTTGAACGCGTTCGCTTTCAATGAACCGTTGGTTTGCTGGCTTGCGGTCACTGCCTTGCTTTCCTGTTCCAAAGACGTTCTAAGAAATAGATTTTTCGTTGCAGGCTTCACGTTGCTGTCCAATGAAGGAAGTTTCACATGAACGAGGTCGAAATGTTTTTCCAGGTGCGAGAATAAAATTTTACGTAATTTCTTCGGGAAGGCTCTTTTCGAGTTCTTTCAGGAGTAAACGTTTTTGCCGTATTTTTTAAAACCCGCCAATTTTTGAGGTCCAAGAAGATCCATAAAAGATACTCAAAAAACTTCGTAGATCTTGTAAATTTTGAAATATCTGAAATTTTAGAAAATTTTGAAAACAGCAAATTTTGAAAACAAAGAATTTTGAAAATTACGCATTTTGAATGTTTTGAAAATATTGACAATTTCAAAAATTTTGAAACTTCTGCAAATTTTGAAAAATATGAAAATTGAACATTTTGAAAATTTTAAGATTTTGAGAATTTCAAAATTTTTAGAAATTTTGAATACTGAAAATTTTTTAAAGTCAGCAAATTTGAAAACTGAGAATTTTGAAAATTAAGCAGTTTGTGTTTTGAAAGTTTTGACGATTTTTAAAATTTTAAAAACGGAAAATTTTGAAAATGCTTAAAATTTTTAAAAATTTGAAATCAAACATTATTTATAAAATCTTGGAAATTTTGGAAACGTTGAAAATCTTGAATATATTGAAAATCTTCTGAGGTGTGAAAATTTTGAGAACTGAAAATTATGAGAATTTTGAATTTGTATTTTGAAAATTTCGAAACTTGAAAATTTTGTAAGTTTTGAAGATTTTTAAAATCTTAATGATTTTGAAAATATATTTTTTCCTGTTCCAAAGACGGTGTAAGGAACTAGATATTTCATTTTTTTTCATTTCCAAAAAATCAAGTTGAAGAAATTATTTTTCTGAGAAATGTCGCTGAGTATATTTTACACTATTTGGAACGCTTATTTCCACAATTTGTCGGTTAGCTTAAGATTTTTTTGGCGGAACATTGAAATCTCAAATACCGTATATTCCCCCGTACATCGCACCCGTGGCAAAATACTGCATATGCGATGAGGTTTGTTTCCAAAATAAACTCAAAGAACCGATAAATCGATGCATAAAATAATCACCAACAAACCGAACATCTATTAAACAATTTATGAAGATCCCATACATCAACAGCGGTTGTATGGGTATCAGCCGTTACAATTCGATGCTGTTAATCTCTGTCGATGTTTCTCGGTAACTGTTTCATATTGTTGTTCAGTTAAACTGCATCTTTCTATCTCCAGCATCGCGTGGTGCCGTATTCTCATTAGGAAAAGTTCTTTGTGGTTCTACCTACAGCTATTCTAGTATCCAGCGTGCGGTGTATGTAACAATGGATAAGCAAAGCTGCTTTCAAAAATATAACGTTATGATTAGTCCTAAGACATGGTTTAATATGTTTTGTTGATGCATTTCCAAAACGCATTTTTTAGTCAAAATCATTGACTAATTATAGCTAAAGGTAGCTAAGCATATATTGTATTCAAAAAGGGAGCTGAAAGGTCCTAACGCCATCTATAAGATAGAACGAGAACACAAAAATGAATTTAATAAATTTTGTGTTTGGTTCAGTTACTGAATCATAGATGGCGCTATGATATTTAGTCCTTTTTGGGCATTTATAAGGTCTATTTTAATTGGATATCATCAGGCATTGCTTAACAGAAATAGGTGATTTTTCGTGATATACCTACATCCCATATAACATCTACAAAAAAATATCTCATTTATGAATCATTTCGCAATTAATAGTATAGGAAGTAAAATAGATATAATTTATTACGTAAGTACTTTTTATCAGTGTTAACACATCATATCATCAATATACATATCAGTATTTCAAAAAAAATAAGAACTAGCTACTTCTGAATTTGATTTATCTGTCTACTCGATCAACTTTTTAGGAATATCGTGATTGGATTTTATAATAACGAATTTCGTGTTACGCAACGCACCCGGGACATTTTTTATTATTTCGTCGTTAGTGAAAGCGATGAACTCTCCTTATTCGCAAAAACAGTTTGCTCAATATTTCAGAACATTGAACTATTAAGGACTATTATTATTACGACGACGTTGCATACAGAATTTATACTGTTTTAGTTTCTACAGTTATAGATGTGCATAGCTTTAGTTCGGTTAAAGTAGCAGAAACACGTTTGTTTCTACTTTTAATTAAAAATATTTAGTTATTTAGACTTTATAAACAAAGTTTTGCTTAAAGTAACGGGGAACAGAGGTTTTTCATAATTTGATGACCACTGTGACGGGAATGTGTTCACCAAAATTTTGAAAACCTTGAAAATTTTGATAGTTTTGAATATTCAGAAAATTTTAAATGAGAAAACTTTAAGAATGTTAAATACAATTATGAAAATCCTGGAGATTTTTAAAATTTTGAAATCTGAAAATTTTTAAATTCTTGGACATTTTGATAATTTTGGAAACGTGAGAATCTTGAATATTCTGAAAATTTTGTGAGGATTGAAAATTTTAAAAACATTGAAAATTTTGAATATCATGATAATTTTGCATATTTTGAAAATTGTGAAAAATTTTAAAAATGAAAATTTTGAGAATTTTAAAAGTGAAAATTTTGAGAATTTCAAGATTTGAAGAACGGAAAATTTTATAAATTTAGCAAATTTTAAAAAATTTGAAAAGTCAGGATTTTAAGAATTTTGATAATCTTGGTGATTTTTGAAATCTTGAAACCTTGAAAATCTATTAAATCCTGGACGTTTTGAAAATTTTGGAACGATGAGAATCTTGAATATTTTGAAAATTTTGGGAGGTTTGAAAAGTTTGAAAACATTGAAAATTTTGAATACCATGATAATTTTGAATATTTTGAAATTTGTGAAGAATTTGAAAAATAAAAATTATGAGAATTTCAAGATTTGAAGAACCGAAAATTTTGTAAATTTTGCAAATTTTTAAAAATTTGAAAAGTCAGGATTTTAAGAATTTTGATAATCTTGGTGATTTTTGAAATCTTGAAACCTTGAAAATCTGTTAAATCCTGGAGGTTTTGAAAATTTTGGAACGATGAGAATCTTGAATATTTTGAAAATTTTGGGAGGTTTGAAAAGTTTGAAAACATTGAAAATTTTGAATATCATGAAAATTTTGAATATTTTGAAATCTGTGAAGAATTTGAAAAATAAAAATTATGAGAATTTCAAGATTTGAAGAACCGAAAATTTTGTAAATTTTGCAAATTTTTAAAAATTTGAAAAGTCCAAATTTTAAAAATTTTGATAATCTCGGAGATTTTTAAAATCTTGAAACGTTGACAATCTTTTAAATCTTGGACATTTTGAAAATTTTGGAACGACGAGAATCTTGAAGATTTTGAAAATTTTGTGAGGTTTGAAGATTTTGAAAATCTTGTAAATTTTGAAAATTACGATAGTTTTAAATATTTTAAAAATTGTGAAAAATCTGGAAAGTGGAAATTTTTAAAATTCCAAGATTTGAAAATCCGAAAATTTTGCAAATTTAAAAAAAAATTGAAAAGTGAGAATTTTGAAATCTTGGAGATTTTTAAATCTTTAACCTTGAAATTTTTTTTTATCTTGAAAATTTTGTAAATTACGATAGTTTGGAATATTTTGAAAATTGTGAAAAACTTTAAAATTTAAGATTTCGAGAGTTTTTAAAATTTGAACACTGAACTTTGAAACCACTATTATTATTACGACGACGTTGCATACAGAACTTATACTGTTTTAGTTTCCACAGTTATAGATGTGCATAGTTGTAGTCCAGTTAAAGTAGCAGAAACACGTTTGTTTCTACTTTTAATTAAAAGTATTTATAGTTATTTAGACTTGATAAACGAAGTTTTGCCTAAGGTAATGAGGAACAGAAGTTTTTCATAATTTGATGACCAATGTGACTAGAATGTGTTGAGAAATAATCACTACTTTTCCACCGCCCTCGTATACGTTGTAGATCTAGATTAATAAAGTTGTTAGCCATGTGGTAGTTGTCCGGAGAGAAACGATAGAAAACTGGAATATCATCAGCATAAGATTGACTTGAACAGTTTTGAAGAGCGATATCAAGTCATAGTCAAGAGTCCTACAGATTAATCAAATAAAAAAAAAAGAATGAGCGTGGGAGAGCTTCCGTTGACGCCAAATAACGTCACTACCTTTTAGAAAATCAACAGTCTGTGTCCCCTTTAGGGCCCGCATTCATACATATCAAAATGACAGGGTTAAAAACAGCGGAAGCGTGTTCGTAGACCAAAACATGTCGTTCAACCACCTGTGGCTTTAGCGATGCTACATTATTATAACATGCAAAGTGGCTCAAATAATACAGAGTGGCCGATATACCGGGTGTAAATAAAAGTAACGGAATGGAAAAGAATATGATCTGAACTTTGAATCGAGAGACCTTGGGTTCGGCCTTGAGTCTCAATTTCATGGACAATTTTTTTTAAATGAAGATTCTCTTTATGAAAGCAGCAGTTGAAGGACAGAAGATTATACGTTCCTGTGTGTATTAAAATCTGAGTTCCAGGCCAAAGGTCAAATTGAGGCCAAATGTGCCAGGCCAGGGAAAATTCCACGTTTAGCACGATTTTTGATGAAAAACCAAGGTCGGACATTTAGTAATTTTTAACAAGGATTTCAATAGTGACCTTGAGTCTCATTTTCCAAGGTCATAATAGTACATGAGAACGTAAAATTAACGGAAAACGTGATCAGCCCAAGTGATCCTGCGCGGACACTGCTTTCAGGCGCATCGTATAGAAAAAGGTTGAAACTTCATTTGTCTCGAAACCGCGTTGAAATTAGACAAGTGACAATGCTAAAATAAGCGATCAAAGAAGCTGAACACTTGTCCAAAGTCCTATGCTTACCTTACTATTATTTTTCATAGGATTGGTACTGACAGTTGTATTCGATCGCCTTCGGACTTGATATTATTTCTCAAACGGTACAAAATATCTTTGTTATTGCGTTCTGCAGATGATTTCTAGGGATGTCAGCCAATTACTGAACCTATCAAAGTGTATTTATTAACCTGAGTCGTACTATGCGTTGGGATTATGATGTTACTACATGGTTTTATCGTATCGGTATACTTGCGCAACATAGCTGATAGGCTGATGATATACAATTTTAGTTAAAAACTGGTTATAAAATATCTGGTTCGGGTATTATGTAAAAAAACCTATTAAACCTCAAAAAAACCTATAAAATGTCATCTTGCAGACTAGGTAGCAATCAGTCATTCCTCTTTTGCCCACTAGGATCGTTGTGAGCGTCCATCTATGAAGTAATAGCTCAACTACACGCATTGTTGGTTGCATATGTCTTGTAAAGCCGGGTTTTCAGCCCTGAGAAGAAAGTTGGTTGAATAGCAAGATCGCCTTTTGATGATTGTGTGTTTTGGTAGGCATGTGTATAAAATCATTGACATTACCGAATATGCTGAAAATACAGATATCTGTTAGCTGTGCCCGACGGATTATTTATATGTTGTCTTTTCTGAGTGCAGTTTATGTTCAAAGTTATAAATTAAGATTTTATACGTTTTATTGTAATTTCGAAAACTTTGCGGGACATCACCACCGCAACACGGACAACGTTCACAACGTGTCCTTCAGCTAGTGCTAAGTTAACATCTTGTAGAAAAATCTACACAATGTCACAAAAAACCAATACGATGTCAAAAAAATCGACATAATGTCACGTAATACCCGTGCGGTATCACTATGAATGTTTTTATACCTAAGTTCTGTGGTTGTCAAATGGAAAATAATTTTATGGGTGATTTCGGGTACTTTGAGACGTATCTCATTTTCTAAATTTTTCGCGTTTACAATACTTAATCTAAAACTCCTCCAAACTTAGCTCCATCTTTTTTCCGTTTCTGAACATTTTGGACACAAACAGAAATTTCTTTAGTGGAGACAAAATTAAAAAAAACAAACTTGGTTTTCTGATTTATTGTACGACGTAGTCAAAAGTTTATTTCAACGATTCAAAGTTTGTGGAATCCGGCAAAACTTGTTTTCCAATTCAAAAATATGTGGAGTGAAATTTGAATAGAAAAATCGGGAAACTGCTGTTATCTAGAAACGCGACGATACTTATTTAATCAGACTTATTAGCCAAAAGTGAACCCTTCTCTAGAAGAGGTTGTATACAAGAATTTTTTGCCAAAACCTTTCTAATTTTTTCTGAATTTATTTAAGTCATGATTTCAAAATAAGCTTGCCACTTTTTGATATCCACAAAGTGGCATAAATAAATGATTTTTCCAGTCTTATCAATCGCCTTAACTTTGATTTTATTCATGTATGCCATATTGTAAAACTATAACTATTTAAAAAACTAATTTTCCTGAGTATGGCTTGAAATTATCCTATAGCCATTTATTGAATTTCATGTTTAACTAATCCTAACAATTTCCCATCTAATAGATACTGATTCAGCTTGTGGAGAAGCCTGAACATGAACAATTTAATTCTTATAAAAAAGGGGGCAGTGCCCCCCTTGCCCCCCCCCTGGGTACGCCCATGTACGATAGCAATTTTTATTTGCAATTAGTCGCAACGTTCATTATTATAAAAATGAAAACAAATGGCTTATCTCCGTCATACACAATACATTTTTTACACAATCCGATCGTAATTTCGAACGCATACAGATATTACGAAACACAATTACATTCGGTTCGACCGCTTTTTTCTCAAAATAATCACGATCTTCGTGTGTTTTATGGGCGGTAAACACCAGATTGAGAAACGTCGAGTCTTCTTTTCTCCATCCATCATTGATCCGAGTCAAAGTATATCGGCAACCTATGGGAAGTAAGGTCACTGGCTGCGTAAACGTAGCGAGGCAACGCGGTGATGAGCTTCGCTATCTAGCCGGCTACTATCTCTTTCCAGCATATGTGTTTCTGTCCCTAGTAATTCTATCGTGTATGGCGTTATTGAAAATTATTTTTTCACTTAGATTAACATAAGCTTCTCATGCCGAATATGAAGCGAACACAGCCGTCTTGAATCAACTGAATTCTGTGTTTATTGAACTGATCCGAACAGGAAACTGCAGTAGTTCAATACCACAGGGAAAAAATGAATAACAATATACAGGGTGCGAAAGGATGGGAAATCCCGAAACTGGAGATACTACAAGAATGGCAAAAATGAATCTGTGTAGACCGTGATCCTACTATTAAAAGTCTGTATACTGTGTTCAAAGCTAACCCAGTGGAGGTATTATCTGGTACAGGACGACGGATGCAATCATAGTGAAAAGAAAACAAAACATGTGATTTACTCACTGAAATCACTCGAGCAGAATACGCGTTTCGTTTGATCTCTCATTGATTTCTCCTGGGATTTTTTTACAGAATCGTGCTCCGATTTGATAAACGACTAATAAATACTTTTGTTAAAACATCTGCCTTATCACCATTTCAAAGAAAAAGTCCGATTTTTGAGTACCCCAGTTTTGTCTGTCCTGTTTTCCACATCTTAAATAAAAAAAAGCAATGCATGTTAATGCTCAATACGACATATTTATGAAAGCATCATCCGGCTTCCATTTGAAATAATTGACTTTTTTAACAGAATTTAAATGGTTCAAATTAAATGTTGTCGATTTATTCATGAACTAAGAAAATTGAGAACTTAAACTAGATTTGAGTACGTTTCACTAATTTTTGTACTTAAATGCATAATCTAGATATAGTTTATTCACTAAAACAAAGCAGTTACGTCATTGCCAACATTAATACAAAATAGATCCTAAATTGGTACGTATAGTTTGAATTTCGCGGGTACATTTAAGTTGGTAACAGTTTTCTGTCGCAAAGCTGTTCAGGTAATTACGGAAACGGCTGTAGTTTATTTGTGGCGCCAAGCGTGAAATTACTACCATTAACGGCTCTTTTTATTATTATAAGGTACCATCACAAACGCTTTGTTGTTAGTACCATTAACGTACGCTACCTGGAAACATACTGTATTTAGGCGTATAAAAAGATACGAGTGCCATCTAGGAGACAGTGTCAGAATCCGAAAATGAATTTAGGACTATATCTACTTTGAAAAAGGATGTTTGGCCTACTCGAAATAAGGATCAAACCTCATACAATATATTGACATGACGCCATCACTCACAGTTCTGTCTTTCAAACTACTTGATCCTAACAAAACTACTCGCCCTACGTATTTACGTAAGTAATATTATGTAAGATTAAGCATATTCTCACTAACGATATAATCTTTGCTGTACCTCTGGATACAAATATCTATGCACAAAAAAGTGCTTAGGCAATTATGAATGATTATATATCAGAGATGTACGATATACAACTTTCCAAATTCAAATTATATATAAAACCGCAAATGTACATTGTTACAACATATCTTGCCCATTGTTTTTCTGAAGCACTTAAAGGAAACCGCTAATTATTACGTATCTACATATTATGCATAATTTGGAGATCAGAGTTACCTTACACATTAAATGCAAACAAATAATATCTGTGTCTATAAATTGATAGCAAAATAATAATTGACAGTAGCATGTCTTTCTTGGCATTAAGAAACAATTCACAAGTGTAAAATAAGAAACCTCAAAGACAGTAAATAAATACAGTGCTGATCTGCATACAACAATAAGTAAACTACGTACATAGCTATTAACATGTGCCAAAGGTAAATTATCCAGGCAGTCTTCTAGATCATGTTGCAACAAATGAAGATATCTACCGTTCTGCAGTTAATGAGTTTTGTTGCGCTTAGTTGATATCTCAGAGTCAGAAAAATTAAAAATGAATTGGGCAAATTTTAGTTTTTCCCAAATATCTCAGTAAGCCATGAAATTTTTACAAGTTTCTCAACGGCACGTAAATACGCCCCAAAGAACGCAACGTATTCCCAATTTAACCCAGCTGTATCTCGCACATGTATTGAGAGCCCGATGCATAGGATCTTTATTTTGGGACATTTTCAATCATACAGAAACAGAGGTACTGGAAATTTGAGCATCTATGAGAAATATTTGCGTCAGGGATGCCAACCTTGTCAGCATATTAAAAATCTTCTTACATTTACAGTCAGTGGCAACAACAATATTTGAATTTATTCTACATAAGACAACTAAAAAATATATATTCGGGTATACGAGTATCTGTAGCACGTATTTTTTTGTCCCGGAAGATTGCGACCCACCAAAACTAGGGACTTTATTTCAAACGCTTGAATGGTTGACTGCCCTTAACCCCTAGCCTCGGCACATACTTCAAATCAGCTTCCTGAATATCAAATAATAAATTATGATTCCATGAGTCTTATAAATCATCAACCGAAGATTGAAGAAGGTAGATCAGGAAGAGTTACCTGTTGACGATTCAACGATACTCTTAAAACTAGCATAACATCAAAAAACCCACCTTTTTCAAATCGTAGCTCCCCTTAGTCGGCATGTAATCCTTGATGGTACACATACATACTAACGAAACGCACTAAATTGTCCACAACCACCCGCCGAAAACCAAAAATGCACCGCTACAAAAAGATTCGCTCTCTTCGCCAACGAAAAACAATTGCAACTGAACGGTTGTCACTCTGTCACACGCTGCACATTTTTCCGCTAACGCAAAACAAGGACGGCCGCGGACGACAACGTGTTATCGTTATCAGCAACTCGGGCTCGATCCGAAATCGAAAAAAAAAAACGTACGCGAATTCGCCGCGATAGTACCTGTGTCAGTGGTACCTGCGTGACGTAAACTCGAACCGTGTGCCGGTAACTGACAATCACCTGTTGCTTTCGTTATTTCTATTGCGGCAACGGCCATGTTGTCAGATTTTCGATTTAATTTCTTCTTATAACAAGGAGAAGCATTTTTTCTTATGAATTATTCGGAAGCGGATACTCGTGCCTCAAGCGGGGTTAATCGTGATGTACCTGAACAGAATAGGGCATGGAATGGAATAGGGAGATTTTTAATAACAAAATTCCATAATAAACAGAAAATATTTTTGGAGATATCGGTAGAATCTGACACATGATAAGTTGAAATAGGCGTCATATTGAATGAATGAATTATGATATTGGAGATATACAATATACAAGTATTATGTAAAAAAATATAAAACGTCAAAAAAAAACAATAAAATATCATCTTGCACACTAGATAGTGTTTAGGCTGCAAATAGTTCGTTCCACGTTTGCTCGCTATGACCGATGTGAGCGTGCATCTAACTACACGCATTGTTGGTTCGTTGGTTGCATATGTTTTGTGAAGCCGAGTAGTCTGTAGTTTTGCATCTCTGAGAATAAAGTTGGTTGAATATCAAGATGGCATCTGGATGATTATGTGTATGTCTTCATGTATATAAAATCAGTGATATTTGCTGTATGAGAAAATTATTACTGAGTATGCTGCCAATCCTAATAGATATTAGCTGTGCCCTACGGGTTATTTATATATTGAACATTCTGAAGACTGGTTAATATGTTCAAAATTATAAATGACGATTTGTCCCGTTTTTTGTGTTTTCAAGAAGTTTGAGGAGTACTACGAGAAATCGCCACCGCGCCCGCGCTGTGTTCAATTGAGCCACATCACAAAAAAGTTAATGATGACGCATAACATCAAGCACTTTCCCAATGCCTCACATCTAGGCGCTAATTTGTATTTTTTATTGACATCGCAAAATAAATTTCTATAAAATTTAAATGACTGGAAATGAAAAATAATGTAATAACCTTTTCACTTTCATAAACATTTCTATCTGTACCATATTTTCTCATCTGTTCCTGCTCCAACCAGGGATTTTCTTTTCTTATCCCTCATTTTTGAAATTCAGCAAATTTGCATATGTAATTTCTAGAATGAATAAGAAAAAGTAGATGCACAACTAATTTCTGGCTTTGAATCTCAAGTAAGTGTATTTAAGACAAGAATCCAATGGCATTAACATCCACACATACCATTAGCACACAAATCCTCACTAGTCAATTGCCAGAATTGATGACAGTAGCAGAAGTCATCGTGCGCCACTGCTCTGACGCGGTACCTTTTGATTACAGCGACTGTTGCCGACATTGCCTCCGCGTAATAGCAGTGGCGTACAATGAGTTTCACTACTGTCATCAATTTTGGTATTCTACTATATGCATTGCCGTTTCCTTCTAGCTATAGTATACAACTTACAGCTTATATCCCCAGTTATGCCATCTCTGAAGCAGATTTTAAATCACATCAGAGCCAAACATTGATAACTGAAGCATCATGACGTTTAGGCAACATGTACAACTACAAAACGACTTCACAGCGTGTCCATTAGCTAGTGCTAAAAGATAACATTTTGAAAAACCTACATAATGTCACAAAAAACCAAAACAATGTCAAAAAAAATCGGCATTATGTCACTTAAAGGGGCACTTATACACCCTACATTCCCTAGGCCTCAAGCCCCGCCCTTCTAGCACAGTTGAGCATAGTCTTGAGTCGTACAAGGGAGATGGACGTACTGTCGTTATGTCGATCCAGTGTACCACTTTACTTTATAGTCCAAGATAATTCCTAGATATTTTACTGATTGCAATAGAACTAGTCTGGTCCCATAGAAGCCTGTCAGCTTCCTTCTCCTGGTGAATAGAATCAGCTCGATCTTTCCAGCGTTGACAAGTCTGTCAACTATCCTTTCCAATGTCTTGAGCGCAAAAGATGAAAGGGTAATCGGACGAAAATATTTCAGATCTGCCCGGTTCGGGAATGAATACTACTTTAGTTAGTTAGCAAGTAGTAGAAATTATCATTACATGTAGCCTTAACTTTGGATTTATTGTAAACTGTCGACTATATATTTCTTAAAGCCTATAATTTGAAAATTATACGACGTAGTTTTTTTTAATATGTCTCTGATAACTATCATGACTTGACCTATCCCCCGTTTCCGACTTGACATCAACTTCTAGGACACCCTGTATAGCATCCAAAAAAACATATCTCATTTTCTAAATAAACTTAGCTTTGGAAGGCGTCCGACATAAAGTCTGAAGGTCTAGAACAAACCGATAGAGCTGGCAACTGTGCACAATGCGTCTATCGCGCTCAGTTCCTCTCCTTCCCTTCTTTCCTTTTACCGTCTTCCTGTCGCGGTTTTGTTAGTGCATGTGCACCTGCATTACTCACCCATCGGATCTGATAAGGCTGAAGATAAAACAAATAATGCAAACGTCTAGGCTCCAATTAAATAAGTAATGTTGGACCAGCGAAAGATTGCAAGCCGAAAGAATGCGGACAAAAAATTGCGAAGTTGTCAGATGTTCTACATAAAATGCGGTCCATACATATTAACATATTTAAGATATAGAATTGTTCCGCTGAATTTGGCAATGTAGCTGGAAAACCCAGGCCGCAGGTAAACATCCGGTCGCTGATTGGTCCAAAACTCTTATCTTATCTGAAACTAGAATAACGTGCCGATGGCACGGTCATTTATAAACCTACTCCCATAGGCGTAGGCAGTTGGCAAATACTTTGAAAATATAATTTACTGTTTAGTGGTGATAATGGAATTCAAGCATGGGAAAGTTATTCACAGCCAGGCAAGGGAAATAATAGCAAACGTGATACGTGCTTGCGATGCAGAAGCGGCTAACAATACTTTCGTTTATCCACTGGTAGCTAGAAATGCAAGGGCGGCATATTATACGGGTGTTAGTGAACGAACTATAAGTAAAATTAGAAAAGAAGATAAAGACAGGCAAAATGCAACCTCCACACAGCCTTTAGCTTCTCCCGGAAAAAAGAGATCACGCCCTTCTGTGATCCAAAAAATTGATGGAGTCGATTTTTCCATTATTCGGAGAATGATAGAAAAATTTTACTGTGATTTTAAAGTGGTACCTACTTGTAGTAAACTTCTAATCAAACTGAAGGAAGAAATGGAATTTCCATTTGGTAAAGAATCGTTGAGGCTGCTTTTAAAAGCAAAAGGATTTTACTGGCGTAAATGCCACAACAAAAGGAAATTACTAATGGAAAGACCCAGTATTTTACATTGGCGATACAAGTATCTTAGGTCTATTAAAAAGTTCCGGGAAGAAGGAAGGCATATTATTTATTTGGACGAAACTTGGGTTGATAATGACCTCACTTTCAAGAAATGCTGGCAAAGCGAAGAAATTATGGGTGTCCTGAGCAATATAAGTTCTACAGGTAATAAAGTTTCTTTCACCTCGATTTTGCTTATTATACATTTTTCTCAATTTTGGAATATTCTTAATAAGTGCTCATTTAATTTGTCTAATTGAATACATAATCCCTTGCAAGTATTTTTTTCTCAAAAATATGTTTTTTATACATAGTGATTCAAAAAGGTGTTGGCAAACTTAAAATAACACTAAAATGAGGCTATTTATTCATTTCCAGGACGACTTATAATTGTTCATGCGGGTTCGCAAGATGGTTTTGTTCCTGGAGCCTGTCTCATTTTCAAGGCTGGCTGTGCCACTGGTGATTATCACGGTCAAATGAACCAAGAAAATTTCACGAAGTGGCTTACTGAAAAACTATTTCCTAACATTCCTCCTAATAGTATTATAATAATGGATAATGCACCTTACCATTCAGCTTTGGAAGACAAGCCTCCAACTAGATCTTCTCTAAAAAGAGACATCATCACGTGGTTGAGCAAAAAAGGTATAGAGCATGATCCTAATGCTAAAAAAATGGAGCTTTATGAAATAGCTTGTCTACATAGGCCACCATCTGATGAGAAAAATTATAAGATAGATAATTTAATAAGAAGTTTCGGACACACCCCACTTCGAACGCCACCCTATATGTGTCAGTTTAATCCCATAGAGATGATTTGGGCACAAGTAAAATTTTTCATTAGAAGCCATAATACAAGCGGCGAATTTACTATAAAAAAACTAGATGAAATTTCTAATAAGGCCATCGCTTCAGTAAGTGCCAGTGACTGGCAAAAGGTTATTGGACATGTTATAAAAATTGAAGATGAATATTGGGAAAAAGACAGTCTCATTCAAGAAATACAGGAAGAAATAATAATCAACATAGGAGGTGAAAGTGATAGCAATGACAGTTCCTCAGACAGTGATCATGACTCTAATCAGGATTGAAACTATACTAGATTGGCTACCTTTTAGAATTTTTAGATATTCATTTATTATACTATTGGTTTGTGGCTTTTAGTATCTCAGTAGAAAGTCTAATTCTATGTGTTGTTTATGGGTTATTTCATCAAGAAATTACTTTTTGTTTTCCTATATTTTTCTATTCAGTCAGATATTTTTGACTTGTTGTATTCTATTTTAGAAGAATGCATAATTTGTTTTGCTGTTCAATCATAATGCGTACATAGGAATATTACTTGTTGCCTAAAAAATATATTTATTTTGTTCTCAATATTCAGTGTTTGTGTATATTTATTTCTTATAATGTATGTTTGGTATCACGTCATTATGAATCGCAAAAAAAATATTAATACTACCAGTTGTAATAAAATATAAATTCAATTAATAATTCAAGTCTCTCCGATCTCCGCCTATGACTCCATATAAAATCGTCTAATGGTAAGGTTTTTTCATCGCATTTCCCCCTTTCGTCCCTAGCAATCTTTGGCTGGTCGATCAATATTTGTTCTTTCTGCCTTACCTACCGACATGAAAGATTTTTGAACGAGCGCGTACCGTATTTGGAAAGAGAAATTTGATTCTTAATTTTTATTAGCTGGAAATATAGCGATTAGAAGCTTCAAGTGATGAATTAGTTGATAAATTTGGTGTCATACCAGCAAGAGGATTACAAATATTCAAATGTTTACCAATAACATTTGTCCGACTACTTGTAATGTCCGGGTTATTGACACATTCACCCTAAATATAAAACTACGCCATTGGCTGAACAAGCTTCTTGCCTATTGAAGATCGGTCCAGGGACGGCGGGTTAAGGGCGAAAAACGGGAAATTTAAGAAATCATTATCAAACTTTGAGACGCTATTTTTGACCCTAGTCAAAAATAATTAGGAATGTACAGGTCAGAAATTATATAATTCGGAACTTTCTTTTGCATTTTTCAAACTTCTGATATTTGATTAACGTATTCCCACCTTAAGAAAATTTTATACCTCCCACTCTCAAAATTTTCAGGGGCAGGTACATTTTCACAAAAAGCTTTCTCTTGCCATTGAAAAGTCTGCAAATTTTTAAAAATTTGAACTAGAGCATTTTTAAAATTCGAAAAATAACAATTTTAAATAGGTATCTAAAATCTTGAAGATTTTGAGAATTTTTTAAATTTGAAAGTCAAGAATTTTGAATATTTTTAAAATTCTGAAATCTTGAAAATATTGGAAACGTTGAAAATTTTAAATATTTTGAAAATTTGTGAACTTCGCATTTTTTTTAAAACCTTGGAAATTTTGAAAACAAACTTGAAAATTATGATAGTTTTGCATATTTTGAAACTTGAAAACTTTGAACGTAAACAACTTTATTCAGTTCAGACGAGTTCACAGGTTTTTAAAATTCAGAAATTTTCCCAAATTTTATAAACTATCATAATTTTCAAAATAAAAAAATCGTAATTGTAAATTATGAAATCCCTAAAATTTTTGAAAATTGACAAGTTTGAAAGCATTGGAAATTTTGAAAATGTTGCAAATTTTGAATTATATGAAAAGTGAAAATTTCATGTTCATGAGAATTTTTGAAATTTGAAAATTAGGAATTTTGAATATATTGAAAATCTCGATTTTTAAAATTTTGAAATCTTGAAAATTGTGGAAACGAAAATTTTGAATAATTTGAAAATATGCGAAGTTTGAAATTTTTTTAAAACCTTGAAAATTTTGAAAACAAACTTGAAAATTATGACAGTTTTGAACCTTGAACATTTTGAACGTAAACAACTTTGTTCAGTTCGGTTTATAAAATTCGGAAGATTTTCGAAATTTTAAAAACTACCAAAATTTTCAAAATAAAGTTTGAAAGCATTGCAAATTTTGTAAATCCTGCAAATTTTGAATAATTTTAAAAGTGAGAATTTTAAGATTTTGTAGATTTGAAAATTAAGTTTTTTGAATATATTGAAAATCTTGGCGATTAATTTTTAAATCTTGGAAACGTTGAAAATCTTGAATATTTTGAAAATTGTGTAGTTTGAAAATTTTGAATACTGAAAATTTTTAATATTTCGGAATCCTTGTGAATTTTGATATCCCCGAAAATGTTGAAAATTTTGAATAATTTGAAACTTGATAATTTTGAATGTAAACAACTTTGTTCTGTTCAAATGAGTTGCAAGCAGAAATATTGAATAGACCAACAATGTGGGTAGAATGAAAAGCCTTGGAAATCAGAATTTTCTGATGCATGTGATATGTGTATTTTTGTTTACACTAGTAAAACAGCCTTACCGTCAGGCTTTCCTAGAATTGTAGGAATGGCTGACCGTGACAATACGGCTCTTAGTTTGCTTCTGTTGTTGGCAAGCATTTTAAAAATAACACGCATTCCTTCAAGTATGATCATTTTAATAAAGAATACTGATACACTCATTTGATCTCAAATGTCACTGGATTGCTCCTAATCTCTAAGTTTGGCATAATCTCCTCCAATAACAAACATGTGTACTCATACACAGTCGATTTCATAAAATCATCCAAATACAAAATCTTCAACTTCTGAAGCTTATACAAACAGCCTATCCCTCTTGCACTAATGTTTGGACAATTCCTCAGATCCAAGTAAATCAAACTATGACTGAACTGATTCGTTATTCTATCCACACACCAGTCATCCATATTCTCGCAGCCGTTTAGACTCAACCACTCGACATTTCTCAGGTCGTATAGATTTACAAGTCCCTCATAGTATAAAGGCATGTCTGCACAATCAATAGCTTGCAGCTCCCAGCCCTCTTCATAAAACCTTGGAAGGTCATATTTGCCCCTTTCATCTGCTTTGACCCACTCGTCATGGTTGAAAAATTTGACAGCTCCTCCTCTTGCCACTAGAAAAAATTTAAAAAATATCAGCTAGGCTAGGGCCACTGCTACCCATGATCTACAAAAATGATCTAATTTCATTTGCTGACGAACCTTGGGTGAATTTTACTTTACCTATGAAATGTGCAGCTGCCAATTCGTTCCCCAATATCTGATTTCTCTCGGGAAGGTACGCTTGTTGTACAATCTCGCTTTCTTCCTTTTTTTTGGCCCACCATTTTTTTATTGCGCTAGGAGAAAGGTCTATCTGAGTCTGCAATCGCTGCAATGTGCTTCTTCTGTTCTTCTCTGTGTAAAACACCCTGAGAAAGCTGTGATATTGCCCCTCTTTCTGATGCCAAGGTGTCCTCCATCTCAGCTCTTCTGTAGCGACTTTATTCGGTTCGTATTTTTCTTCCGCAACTTGTGTGTGTGGTCCTTCCCTGCTCTGAAGCGCATTCGCTGGTGGCTTATCAAAGGTTATTTCAAGTTTGTTTGAGGATGAATACTTGCATGCACATTCTCTGCCCACGGGCAGGCGGATAAATGATAGAGAATTTTTTAATTTCAACATTTTTCAACTGCATGACCTTTTCAAAACATTGACATAACCTAAAAGCTCAAAGGGTCCAAGGTGACAGAGATGGTTAGAAAAGAACCACTACTGATCTGATTTATTCATCCAATGAACAAGACTAACAAAGTAAAATTTAAAGGGAGATCTGGTAGATAACCTATTTTCTTCATTGGAGTAATCAGAATCTTGTATTAGAAGATAACGTTTGAGATAAAACGCGATTGCTTCTTAAAATAAAACCGAATGACTTCGTTGATGAACCGATTTGCCCAACTCGATTCATTACAAATATCGAGTCGTATACATCGAACTTATAGATCCATCTCTATAACATAGCTTATGCGGTGCTGCCATCTAGGGATGATGGATATAAGCTAGGAACTTGGGTACTTTTGCCATCTATGAACGTTGTTCGAAACCTTAAAATACAAAGCTACAGATGCTGGAAATATGAGTTATTAGTGAAATTTTAAAAATTATTTGTCTTATAGGTCAGAGAAAATTCGAAAATATGAAAACTGAAGGTGTTACGTTTTCCGATGTTGTCGCCATCTACCTTCACTTAAGTTAACTGTGTAGTGATAGAGATGCGTAAAATGATCGATATCGATCTATAAAATTAAATTATTTTTATTTATTAATCAATAAATTTTGATAACAACAACACTATCTGATTATCGCATCCAATCTTTACCTTTTTGGAAAACACTCGAACAGAAATTTGCATGATACTTAATCAAACAGATGCCGGCATGCGCCGACGATTCAAAAATCCATACAAACATCTCGTTCCGTGATTGGCCACTTTGAATTTTTTGGACAAATCAGAAGGGCGTGTGTCATCGAAACGTCACTCTAAACCTGTGTGGAATTGAGGAATTCCGTAACGACTTTTTTCCTAGCCTGACCAAAGCAAATCAATCGAATTTTTAATAAAGCGCTGAATCAACAAGCGGAAAATGGCTCAAAATGTGAACCCATTTTACGAACAACAAGCTGAGGATGCTAAACATAACGACGAATCGAAAAGGGCCAGCAACGAAAGTCACGCAGTCACCAAAAGGTAATTTTCGAAACCCTTTCTTAACCTAAAGCATAGAGGAAATCTTAAAATTAACGTAGATATCCTTTATAACATTGATCTAGTTTATTTAGAGTATATTTGAAATTGTATCAAACTCTGCGTTCGTCGATATTATTATTCTTTAACTCTTTGAGGAGCAAGGATTTTGGGCTAAAAAAAGACCAGGTGGAGCAGAAAAAAATGTATTGCAAAAACAAGTTAGATCGTTTACATTTCAGTCAAGTACATACTTAAATTAAATTAAAAGACATTCTTTCGTTTTTTTTTTGCTTTTTTTTGCAAAAGTAAGGGTGGTACCAAATATGTACCACCAACCCACAAGGTAAATGTTCTTATGGATTATAGAAGGTTTGAAAACAAGATTTATTTTTGCCTAAACAAAGGGGAACTTGGCAGATGGAACAGATCCACTCTGTTCTAATTTGTTTAGCCTTAGTGCTGCATAATGCACATCTCTTTCTAGAACTACGTTC
This sequence comes from Acanthoscelides obtectus, assembly GCA_963669975.1. Classification (NCBI taxonomy): domain Eukaryota; kingdom Metazoa; phylum Arthropoda; class Insecta; order Coleoptera; family Chrysomelidae; genus Acanthoscelides; species Acanthoscelides obtectus. Next base: position 3,103,239 of record CAVLJG010000008.1, on the reverse strand, counting down.
AGGCTGGTCACTAGAAGATGTTGAATTTCTGGAGGTACAAATGGTTTTGATTTTTTTCTTTCCAATGGTGGGGATAACATAGTAGCACCTCTTTTTTTAGAAACTAATGTTTCAGCTACAAGGCCATTTACTACCTTATGCTGGAAATCTTTTGCAGATAGTTTGGGCAAATTCAATAATTTGTAAATGGAATATGCGTTTACAATGGAAGCATCAATCAAATAAAAAAAAATTCGGTGCCACCATTTTCGGCTACGGCGGTCAATTTTATAGCTTGATAATAACTGATCGAAAATGTCCACAGAATTCATGTTACAGTTGTAGTCCAAAATAGCTTCTGGACACTGGATTTGTACTATATTACCGTTTTTTCTTTTCTTTTAACTTCATTAAGTTTTTCTGAATCATGGTAGTTAGAAAGTATATGCACAGCTCTTCTATCTTTCCATTTGATAGCTGCTAAACCCGTGTTACTTGTGAACCACTGAAATTCGCCCCTATTCATGTGTTTGTCCAATTTAAATGTTGGCAGGTGTCGACGCGATATATTAACTTTGCCAACAGCATTTATTCCTTTTGATTTTAATTGTTCTAATAGTGGTACGTTGTTAAAAAAGTTATCAAAATACACGATATGGTTCTTATTTGCCAATTCTGTTGTAAAAAAGTGGATTACACGCGCACCAAGACATTTTTCTGTACTCTCCGTTTTGCCAGTGTAAATATCGAATTTTAAGCAATAGCCTGATTTGTCAGCAAGCATCCAGAATTTATATCCGCGTTTAATTGGTTTTTTGGGCATGTATTGCTTTAAACTGCTCCTTCCCTTAAACTTAATCATGGATTCATCCACTGCGACTCTCTGGCTAGGCAGCAAACATTTTTCAAAATTTGTTGACATTAAATCAAACATCGGTCGCAATTTATACAATTTGTCAAATTTGGGTGACGAACGATCTGGCATAACAGAGTCGTCATTAATATGGAGATGAGATAGAAGCCAACTAAATCGTTTTAGACTTAGAATGGAGCAAATAAACGCATCGTTTAGATCTGGCGCACTCGACCAATAATCTTTGTATAACATGGAGAACGTTTTATTCCCATTAGAATATTAAGTCCTAGGAAGGCCCTTATTTCACTTGCATTAGTCAGCGTATACTGTTTGCCAGTTGATGCTTTTATTTGCTCTGCATACAAATTTGTTTGAAAGACCAAATGATCCACAAACTCGTCTGTGATAAAAAAATTAAAGATAGTGAATGGACTGAGATTGTCATGATCCTTAATAAAATCCGGGACTCCAGATTGTCCAAGAAAGTCACTGGGAGGACTGGGTTTCGTAGTATTAGACCAAGTTGCAGGCTTATAGATGGGAGTAGGGTCCTCAGGTGCAGTAAATTGAGCGCTACCTACCATATTCGCTTTCAAAACAGCCAGAGGTATATCGTCTTCCGAGTCTTCTGATTCCGAGACTAGCGTATCAACTCGTCCCACAAACTGGTCTTCAATTTCAAGATCAGATGTATCGACTTCGGACTCATCATCAGATGGTATTGGTTCCCCAACTACATAACAGTCTTCAATTTCATCATACAACTCGTCCACACTCATATCAACAAGACGAAATGGCAAATCAACAAGACGAAATGGCAAATCAACAAGACGAAATGGCAAAAGTCTTTGCTCTGACATGTTTCTAAAAAATTAACAAAAATACCACTAATGCAGCGGTGGTACAAAATACGTATCACAAAAAAATACATATTTTCGAGTTCAAGAAATGGAAAACTGTCCTACTTCATAATGGCAGAACTTCGCTTATTTTATAATAAAAGCGTTTTTGTTCACTTGTTTTTAACTATTTATAGACTATAGTTTCATGCCCAAAACATTGTAAACAATCAAAATTCGACTAGCGGCCAAATCGCAAGTTAGCAATTTCAACCAACCTATTACTATTGGCGTGAAACGCATTACCACGCATCTGCATTGGTGGTTCAGCGAATAGACCACTGAAACTTTAATAAAATGAATTTACGTATGCGGTATGTATTTTGAACCACCGCCGCTAAATGATGACTTGTAGGGTGGTACATAAATTGTACCCTTGATGCTCAAAGAGTTAAGGGAAAATCTTTTTGGTTTATCTTAAACTAGAATTTTTCTAAATGTGAGTCAAAATGTGCTTTCCATAGGCCAGTAACAGCTCTAGAGTTTTCTATCAGCAACATTAACAGTTGTGGAAAATGTATATAAGCCGATTTGTGAACTGTTTTGAATTTTGCATCATTCCAAAAGAAAGTGTGTGCAGGGTATTCATATTTGGGCTGAGGCAATAATTATAAGCTGAAAACTCTTAATGTCCTCAAGAATGAATTGCTCAGAGTTTTTGAATCATCAAAAAAATATGCATTGCGAATTTTTTTAGTTAATGGAATCTTGATTTGATCTGGGTGTAAAGCATATTCTTTTACATGAGATACCTTTATCGAAATGAACTGTTTTCACCTTTTCTGTATATGATAGTTCAACAAAGCATACTGTATAATTATCAAATCGTTTTAAAAACGTCAGTTCTGTCAATAATCATATCTATCGATTTACAATGTTCAAACTGCTATACTGCCTCTAAGACATTGATTTTAAAAAGGAGGACACATCTCCAGTGTTAAAGAGATCTCAGTGCTGTATAATTAATCAGATGCAATGAGCCGCTATAGAGTTGGAGTATTCCTTTTGAGAATAGTGATACCTTTGTTGATGACAATCAGTATAATAACACGTCCGTCTTTTATATCCCTGATCTACCTTGCTATGATGCTGTATCTACCATTTATAAACCTGCTTGATGACAGAAACATAGACACCGGCGTATTCAAGTACATCATGAGATTCCTACCTTTTCAAACCGTTGCTACACAGTCGGGATTTTATCTTTACACAATCAGTTCTGATGAGATCATGTTGGAAGAGAACGGAAAGATGCGACGTCTCATGAAGAATGTCGGCTTAAGCTCCATTGAAGGCTTAGACCCTTTTGAAGCGATGTGCTGGTTAGGTCCTGAGGCTAACATGCTGTTAGTTTCTATACTTTATACATGGGCTGTAAGTTTGATATCGAGCAGTGCTGCTTCAGAGGCGATGGATCAGGAGGAGATTGAGAGAAGACGGAGAGAAAAATACACATATCTGGCTATGTCTGCGTCAACTGGGAAATTTATCACCATCTGTATTTTGCTGATAACTGCCTTGTGGCGACACTCGATCTTCGGGTTGGCTTATTTTCTGATTTACCTGTTTTTTATGACTTGTTGGGCGTTATACAAAGATCTGCGCAAGCTGTTATCTCGAGTCTTGTTTTTTTGCTTGCCTATCACTATCATCCACACAGTCTGGCAGTACCTTTATCAAATAGAGATTTTTCAAGCGTACATTCCAAGAGACAACATTTACAACAAGATATTTGGTATAGATATGCTGATCGAAGCAAGGCCAGAGCATGGTGTGAACTTCATGAAATACAGCATCAACTGGAATAACTTGCGACATTTGAGCTACCCACTTGTGGTTTACGTTTTATATCACTTTATGGTCAACGAAGCGATGATGTTGAACAGTTTGGATATATTCATCAAAGAAGAAGGAAAACGAGGTGCTTCGCTTAGGATCAGCAAAAAGGACCGCGGCGCGAGAAGAATGTTCGGTTCCAGAAGGAAGCACAGAATACGCGACAATATCGTCGAATGGATTGATAGTACCGTCTCCGTTATGTACCATTATGCGTACGTTGGCTCTATTTGTGTCATAATGATCTGGTCAGTTACGTTCATCAACGCGATATCCTTTGTTTTGCTATTTATGGCGATTTTACTCTGGATGGTGCCACGCAAGAAACAAGTCACCGTCGTATGCTGCTTCTGCCTTTGCGTATTTTCCTACGGCAACATGGCGTACACGTATCTCCTTAGTGTCGATACGGGTGAGCATACATACATAGATATTGCGAAAGAAAGTAAACTTTCAATTTTGGATTTCATGGATCTGCAGCGGATGGTGACAGTAGAGGTAGGCATAAAGGTACTGTACACTTTTGTGTTTTGGTCAACGATACGTCGGTATATGCAGGAAAGATTTCGATTCGCTAGTAGAATCGCCTTGCTTCGTACACAATCCGAACTCGATCGATCTGCGAGAAAAGCTGGTAAACTAGAGGATTTGTTGTTCAGAATTTTGGTAAGATGGTGGATAGTACTCATAGCTCTGTTCTTGTTTGTCACCGGTGTCACTGGTCAAAAGATGAATCTTTTCAGGATTCTTAATATGTTCAAATACCTTCTGTTTATGCTTGTCTTGCAGCTGTCGTTCAAAGCCTGGAGAGCGGTTTTATACGTCTACATGATATTTTTGATTTTCATGTCTCTGTTCACCATGGTGTCCACGTATCTTTATCAGTTTCCCGGCGTCGATGAATTTATCGAACGTACATTCAACCTCCGTCATAATTTGGTGCGAGACCTGGGACTGGTCAAGATCTCGTCGCTGAGAGACTATTTCAACAGAATCATTCTTCCCGCGATTTTTATCGTGATGAATTTGATTCAAATGAACTTCTTTCACGAACGTTTCATGGAACTTACGGACGAGAAAAATACAGACATCGCCGAAGAGGAGGATGATATTAGAGCGAATAGTAGCAAATTCACGAAGTTGTATACGGACATTGTTGATTACATCTTCATGTTCTTGGAGTTCCATATGTTGAAGGTGGTGATGTTAGTGTTGTTTTTGATGAGCATTTTGGACCCGTGCGCGTTATATATGCTCATTCTTCTGCCGCAGTGTATTACAATGGCAGTGCCATTCAAAATCACCCGTGTTTTTGTGATGTATTGGGCGGCGATTGTGGTTTCAGTGCACAATATGCTGAGAATGATCTATGCATTGCATTATATCAGCGAATCTGATTATCACGTCACGTGCGCTATGACAAAACATCCAAAAATCGATCTTGTGAATAGTAACTTCGCGAACTGGTTAGGCTTCAAGAAGTATAAAGTAAGCGAAAAGACGCTATTTTCTTACTTGCTGTGGCAGACGGCATTTGTAGCAGCTTCGTCTCTGATGAACATCGCATTAGCTAGGCAAAGAATACGGAGGGTACAAAGAGGTATGTCTGAGAAGACACCTGACGTTATGTTTCCTGAAGTTACTTTCCGAGACGCTGACCGTAATTTGAAAAATTTCATCAAGTACATTTTGAACTACGGCTACTTCCGATTCGGTTACGAAATTTCTTTGGTAATGATAGCCGTTGTGATCGCAGTAAGACTCGACGGTTATGCTATCATGTACTCCGGCTGGCTCTGCGTGCTGCTTGTACTGAAAAGAAGCATCGTCAGATGGATATGGACGATATTTGTCATGTTCACCTCGGTATCCATAACATGGCAATACCTCATGGCCATCGGGTTGCCCCCGCAGTGGTGTCACGAATACGAATGGGAAACTAGGACTCACTATTGGACGGTGGCGCAAGATTTTTGGTTTCTGGCAGACAACTACAAACCTCTGCCCATCAAGAAACTGATCGCCGAATCGCTGATGTGTATCGTTTCTTGTAGACAGCTGCACAACTTCTGGAGGGAAATCCGAAACTCCTGGAAGGATAAGTTTGTTTATGAAGGTGGATCCAATGAGAGTATTCTAAAACAATTCGAGCAGCCTGGCCACGCGAATCCTGTCTCAGACTTCACAACGTACACCACATCTTACCTAGATGTCTTCAAAGGCATATTCTTCAATGTGTCATACTATGGCGCTATATGGATAGTTTTTCTTGGAGGCGTAAACAGAAACAACATCTTCTCCATCGTGTACCTCTGTTATGTCTTCGTCTACCTGTGGTACGGCCTCAACCTCTACTACAAACCTCTACCTGCCATACTCAGATCCTGGAACAATCTTATCGCTCAAAATGTCTTGATCATAATGGCAAAGGCTTTGCTGCAGGTTGTAGGATGCTTTTATTTGTATAGAATCCCTATGTCGTATTGCGCTTTTGTCAAGTTGTTCGGGATCGGCTGCGTGCGGAGGTTCGAGGATACTAAATACTTTGAACAACTGGAGCAGAGCGAATGCAAACTGCGTTGGAACGAACTGGCCGGTATCGAATGGGATGTTGTCATATTCGCGTTCTTGATGATACAACGCAGAGTGTTTATGAGTTACAATTTCTTCTTGATCATCGACGAAGCAAAAGCCGGGCATCTGCTTTCTGCTAGAGGCGCCAGCATCTTGCACGACATGAAACACAAAGAAATAAAAGCTGTAAACGACGAGGTAGCAAGGATCAAAGAAAAAATCAAATCCGAACAAAAACGGGTGAAAGCTGCAGCTGAACGATTCCAAGGCGCGTATGCCCGCACAGGGGCCACCAACCACCCAAGAGCGACGCGACTCGGTGATTTCTACATGTTCGAAGATATCGAAAGCGAAATTGAGACAGATCTCCTCCCGCCAATAGACGAAGACGAAGGCTTAGAAAGAGATCTCACGTTGATTGGATTGTTCGTCGATGCCTACGAAACCGACCTCCGTGAAGCTGTGATACACTATTGGGGAGACGATGCAGTTATTACAAGCGAGACATATACTTGGAAATCGAGACTGTACTACGTCTACAAATTCATTTTGGCGATCTTCGATTCGTTGATGGTCGATGCTACAATCTTTATGGATAAAAATACAGGGAATTATAAGACGGTACGAGATACTCTGGAACAGGAAAAAAGGCTACTCAAGGAAACGACTGATTATCAAAACGGCGTTAGAGTTGAAGGTTGGTGGCTACCCAGAGCCTCCTATGACACTTTGCTGCTGAAAGGCAAGTTACAAAAACCGAAGAAACCTCCGAAGGAACTAACACACGAAGAACGACCGAATTTTATCAAGATGATGCAGTCTCTGTATATCTTCACTTTGGCCAAGTCAGATCTCCTCTGCTATGTCTTGATCATTATGAATCAAATAATGTACTGTGAACTGATTACCCTTCCTCTAGTTTTGATGATGTTCGGCTGGGGTACTCTATCGAATCCCAGGCCATCAAAAACGTACTGGATCATCATGCTCGGCTATGTTGAATGGGTGATATTGCTCAAGTGCATCTTCCAGTTTGAGGTGATGCCCGGTAACGTCGTCCGCGAGAAGATAGAGTTCAAGACTAAATTGCACAAGACAAATCCATTTTTCCCGTCCGTCGTCTGGGGATTGCAAGCTGAAGACTGGTACTACATTTGGGAGATGTTCATCCTTTTCTCTATAATCTTGCATCGACAGTATTTGAAGACCATCGGGCTTTGGTCATCGATAAAAGATACAACGCAACAGGAGCGCTTGGACGGAACATACGCTATAGTCAACGGAGTATTGGTATCCAGAAAAGTCACCGACAGGATGTACGTCGTGACATGCGCGAAGGCAGACGCTCTCGACAGAGCGTTACTAGCTATCAAGTCGATTTTGATCCAGTACGCAGTGCATCTAAGAGACTTATATCAACGGTTGATGTTTCACGCTTTCCAGAAACCCGTCGATCTCTATACTCCGATGTTCATCTTCGACTTGATCAGTATGATCGTTATAGGAATCGGTTATCCGGCATTCTTCGACGACGATGACGAAAATATTTTTTTCTACGTCAGCGAGAATATAATTCCGGTGAAGTTTGTCATGTGTCTGTTCGCGCATATGATGGGTAGCCTCGTAGACCGCGCGATCTACCTCAGAAAAGACGTAACTGCGAAGCTTGTCTTCCAAGTGCTCAACGTCATACTCCTCCACCTGTTTCTCTTCTTTCTGTTGCCTATCTTCGGAAATGGAAAACTCGCTCACAGAGACGCCGCGATTATTCTTTATTATATCACCCGTTGTCTTTATTTGCTGATTTCGGCGTGCCAGATCAGGTGCGGATACCCCAGTCGCATATGGGGTTATTTCATGACGCACGATGTCGGAGCCGTGAGATATTGCCTATTTCTCGCATACTGGAACATTCCCATATTATACGAGTTGCGTGTTCTCATGGATTGGATATTCACGGATACGACGATGTCAATTTTCGAATACTTCAGGATGGAAGATATCCATGTCACGTTATACGATATCAAGTGCAAACGACAAGTTGAAGAGAACCATTCCGTGGAGCCCGGTGAGCCGAAAGTACGGTTCTTCAAGTATGTGTACGGTACCAGCTGGGTCATAATCATCCTTGTAACAATTTGGTTTCCCATAATGTACGTGTCTTGGGGTAGGAGCGTGGGAGAGTCGATGGTACCCAATCACGCAAGGCTCACTCTTACCGTAGGAACGGTGGATCCAGTGTACGACAATCGCGCTACCGGAATCTTTAGATTCAGCGAACTTGATTACCAACATCTGCTGCAAGTCTACAACGCGTACGCGGCGTCTAAGGTGTTTCTGCACGGCTATACTTCCAGGGACGTCTGCGCCGTCATCTTCAACCATGGCAGTCAAATATGGATGATTCGAGAACAAGACAGGTTGAAAATCATCAGGGAGTTAAGGGGATCGCACCCGGTAACGCTACGTCTACAGTGGGAGGTAGGCTTATCCTTGGAAGGAGAGATTCATATAGCCAAAGGATCGGTCGATAAAGCGTTATACCCTTTCACGTCAGGACGGAAAATCTTGGCTGAGATGATGGAGCTCTCTAAAGGCAAATCACTGAAATCGCAGTTGATGCGGTACATGATACCTAAGTACCTGAAGTACCATAATGACATTCTGCAGGTAGTTGACGTTCTAATGAAGCCCGACCCGCTTGAAGAAGGTACCATGTACCGTAATATAACTCTAGGATCTTCAATGTCTGACGCCGACAACAGACTATGGTGGAAGATTACCGAGAGATGTAAAGATCCCAATTACTTGGAGTTTCTAGAATCGATGCCGTTCGATGAATGCGGAGATGCATTAGCCTTTTACGTTTTTTGCGATAGGATGGTTCCGAACCTGCTCTTTTTCTCGATGGCTAGCGGGGGTATTTTGGGTCTCTACGCCATGTATTTCATGGTTTTGAATGATCTTATCCGTGACTTTGCCGTCGAAGACATAGAACAAGCTTGGATCGAAGAAAACGAGATGCCCAATATCAGAAGATTTTACAATCTCAGTTTGATGGTCTATATTTGCAGGGAAGTAGAAAACTGGGAGATGGAAGAATGGTCGTACGCTAGGTTGCTTTGTGTTTGTCGTTCGAAAGAGTTGTTTATGAGACTAGGACTGCGCAAATATTATACGATGTACGAATACGTCTGACGGAGCCATCAGCTGGGAGTAAGACATGATGTTCCGAAATTATCCGTTTGTTACTTTTTCTTTTAATAAATAAGGATACATTGTGAATATCCGTGTATTCAATCTCAGACCACTGTACGAGCACTGTAAATTAAGTGAAAAGGTCTGCAACGTAGCGTTGGACTTGGAGGGGAGACAGGGGAACGTGTGATCCGCCTTCAGTACAAGTTTGAATTCGCTCGAGCCAAATTACAGTAATGGACAATTATTATATTATATTTACCTAAATACCTTTAGAAAACTAATTCATACTTCATTGCTCCATAAACAAATGCGTTATTAGTAGAAAAACTAAATTCCTTGTTTTTACATTATCTGCAGTGAACACAATAAAAGTCTGTTTTTATGAGGGACAAAAATATGTAGACAACTTCTTTTCAACGTTAGTTTAGTACAGTTTCGTGTCAGAAGAGGATTAGTTTGTGTTCATCAAGTATTGTGGAATAAGTTGAGTGAAATTTCTTTCGATGTGAAAACTAAGATCATACAAAGATGGTCAACGTCAAGTCGAGATTGCCAAAAATTTGAAGCTGAAGCGTAAAGTAGGTATTTTGGAAGCCTCTAAGAGATGTGGTCGGCCTAGAAAACTAAATGCTAGATCAGTTAGACTGATAAAAGTAATTTCGTCCAAAGATCCCCAAGACAAATAAAAGCCGAAATCAAGACAAAAGGAATTCTCAGTGTGTCAACGAAAACTATAAGTAGAAGATTAAATGATTTGAAGTTATTTGCACGTCGCCCCAGTAAGAAGCCGCTAATCTCGAGGAAAAACCGTAAGGACCGATTTGCACGGTTGCATCTTGATTGGGGAGCATCTGTGACTGGAAGAGGGTATGTTTCAGTGACGAATCCAAGTTAAATATGTTTGGATCAGATTGCGTTCACGTTAGACGTCCTAGTAGACAAAGATTAAACCCCAAGTACACTTTGCCCACTGTCAAACATGGAGGCGGGTCTGTTATGGTTTGGGGGTGCTTTTCGGGGTTTAGATAGATAGATGGCATTATGGATAAGTTTGTATACACAGACATACTAAAGCATGCCATGTTACCCTATATGGAAGACAATATGCCCTGAAGATCAATCTTCCAGCAAGATAATGACCCGAAGCACACTTCAAATCTTGCAAAGAAATTCTTTCTGGATGAAAAAATACCAGTTCTCGAATGGCCTTCACAGTCTCCCGATATAAACCCCATTGAAAATCTATGGGAATACTTAGATAAGCAAATACGAGATAAAAATTATTCAAACAAGGATGAACTTTTTGCCGCTTTAGAGCAAAAGTGGAGACAGATTGATGAATCATATATCAAGAAACTTCTACAATCTATGCCGAGACGATGCTAGGCGGTGATTGATAATAATGGTTATGCTACAAGATATTAACACAAATATGGTTGGTTTCTATAATTCAATGAACTTTGCTTCTTTTTTCTATAATTGTTTTGCTTTGTCTATATATTTTTGTCCTTCATTGTTCCATTTTTTTATTGAAGGGAATTTATTTATGTATAAGTGAGTATTATGCTATAACGAATTATGTATACAGGGTGGTGTATTAATAAAACAAGTTAAAAAAGAAATACAGCACAATATTAATTTGTCTCTATACTTTTGTCGATTACTGTATTTTTAACTGCACAACGTTCTAATAAGCGTAATAATAATAATGCGTTTAATAATCCATACACAGGCATTACCTTCTATGGGGTTTTATGTGTATTTACTTTATAGGTTCATGTAAATACATATCATTTTTATAATAAACTTTTTAATGTACAATATTTTAAGCGGAACCGGGTTCCGAATTTTACACCTAAAAGCACTCGATTACTTCCAGACTCCACAAAGAACTGATGACCTTGATGATGACGCCAGACAAGAGCATATCCGCGTTCCCCGAAGGCGAGAACCTCTTCAAATGGATCGGCACCATTGCGGGCCCCAAAGACACCGTTTATGAAACCCTGAAGTTCAAACTTAGCTTTCAATTCCCGAATTCCTACCCTTACTCAGCGCCTCTAGTCAAATTCCTAACGCCTTGTTTTCACCCGAACGTTGACACTAGCGGTAATATATGCCTAGACATACTCAAGGACAAATGGTCTGCCCTGTACGACGTTAGAACGATTTTGTTAAGTATCCAAGCGTTGTTGGGCGAGCCTAACATAGATAGTCCGCTCAATGCTTTAGCCGCTGAAAAATGGCAGGTGCAAGACGAGTATAAAAAATACGTGTTAGAAACGTACAAAGACGCCTAAGTTTTTGATTATTTTTTTTTAGCGTTGATCAACATATTCTACTTGAAGATACCCAACCATATTCCCGCATCGAAAAAGAGGTCTGAATGATCATATCGCCCTCTATGAAACAGTAGCAGAGCCAACTTGCATCGTGCGCTTGACGTTGAACTGTTTATAAACAGGAGTTCCTAAACTCGCTAGACTTGAAGTTTTAACTTTCTGAAAATTACGCGTTTGTTGTCACATATTAGCTTTTTCCGCGTGCACACAAAAGTAAGGTTAGCTACAACCTCTTTTCGTCTGTTAACAAGATGATCTGCAGTTTGGTCTTCAAATATGTGAAAAATAACACACTTTTAGGTTAGGTTATGCTTTACGCGCCGTAACGTTAGCAACTTTTCAAATTGACTTTAACTGACAGTGGCAGCGTTACAGTAGCAATACGACGAGTTTATAAATCAATCTTTTTGAAGGTAGATTTCTGAAATCATTTTTGCGTTCTGCTGCTACTGTCTCATAGATGGCGCTAGGATATTTCGGGTCTCTTTTTGGGCTTTGGAATGACTGGATATTTTTCAGGTAAAAATACGTTATTGAATGATTTTAGTGAATTTATAATGAATTGCAATTATTTAGAATGTTTTTATAGACTGATGTTGAGTGTGTCATTATGATACTCAGTTTGTGGTCTGAGGCCAATCGATAGAGGTTGTATTTTGGCAAACATATTTTTAGAAAGCCATTCATGCTGTTATGCTACGATTCATTTAAGCATTCAATTTTATCGATGTACATAGATAGCATTCTTGGCAACTGGTTTTTAAAGATCATTTGATTTGACCTTGAGCCGTATCTTGAAGGTTATTTCTAGGTCAGCTTTTGTGGTTTGACAGGAAACTTTCGCTTTCTATACCTACAACCGAAACGGAAAGTTCTTCGTCCGAATCTGTACCAAAATCTAAGATCAATGCTCCTCTAAAGATCAAATCAAATTCCTAAGAGCTTAACAGGATTATTGATGGAAAAAAATCTTATTTTGTAACGCATGTAACAAGGATGCCAATGGTGCAATCAACCTTCAACCTCATTTTCAGACATTTCAATGTCAACTCATTTTAACTGCAAATCCTCTCTTTGACACAAGGTTAAATCTAAGGTTAACATTGAAATCCTAAGCTTGATTTTTGGAGATTGATTCATGATATCGGAAATTTTAACATCCTGCACATAAATGTAGTGATTATAAACTGCCCAGTTTTGAAGTAATCCCCTATGCATATGTGGCTTTCTATGAATATCTTTGCTACAAGTATTTTTCTTTTATTATAAGCTTTTGATACAGGATGACATTTTTAGAATGAATGTAAAGAATTACAAAAATATCTTTCATTCTGTGAAACTTTGAGCAGTGAAATATCTTTGAAAGGCCACATTAATATCTATATATTGTTTTCCTGTATCAAATAGCAAGCAGTAAAATTATTATGGATTCCCAATATTTAGGTTGGGTGCATGCCTATATTTTTAAACTGAGTATTGAAAATTGTGATGGATAAAATTTAATGTAATGTATACTTATATATATTATACTGTGTGATCTTTCTTACTGTAAATGTTGAAATAAATTTATGCACTGGTATTATCCTTGTTTGTGAAAGCCACTCGAAATAAAATATTCTTCAATATAAACATGATTTTGTACTAGATTTGTCATGCTATGTTTGTTATAATGTACAGGGTACAAAGTTTCTTAACTTTTAAGTAATCGCATTTCCAAATATTTTATTGAAAAATTTGTAGAGGTTTTGCTGTATATGTGCCTTGATGAACATATTCTACCTGAAGATAGCTAACCTAAGACTATACATGGTGTCCCCCCGGACATACGTCTGAGACACCCTGTATAAAAAAAGTCCGATAAAAAAACGACATTCATATAATAGATTCATATAATCTCAGTACAATAAAAGAGCAACAACTCTGGATAATGATTCATCTTTAATGCAACAGTACTTCTGGTAAATACACCAACATATAATAGATCACCCATAAATGTCTTCAAATACAAAATTGTCAAGTACACTGACTTTTAAAGCAAACTGAAATACATGAAATACGTTCTAAACAAAGTTTGTATTGGGAGAAGTCACTATTTTGCTTATTTCTAGAGATAATGATTCCACCACATAACAGCAACGAGAAAGTTAAGATTCTATTAGACAGATGACCCCATAACGTTTTAAAAGTTACATCAAAATTATCAATCTCTTGACTGACATGATGGGATAGCCAAAAGGTCGCGCTTTTCCATGTATTGCAATAATGCTATATTCGCTCGCCCAAAAATTACCCGAGATTAAATGGGGTATTGAAATTTACTATTGCTAGATATAATTCTCTCATGGGACACCCTGTATATGTCACTGTGGATGTGATTTTCCACACTTAATTGAGAACCCGAATCCGTCAATAAATTTGTTTTTGAGTAAAAATTACCGATTTCGTGATCTTTTAAAAACCGTCCGAACATTGTGTTGGACCCTGTATATAGCTGCGATAAGTTCTCATTCGTGAATAGTTTTTGGATATGGTTCGCATGATGTGAAAGAGAAACTTAAGGCAGCGACCATCATGTTGAGCTACAGCGCCATCCCATACGTTATCCAAACTTCTTGTCTATAACAACCGCGCGCATGGCGCGTCGTCAATGCCGCGTCACAAATACCTCATGTTATTAGTTCCAGTTAAATAAATATTTGGCTTAAAAATTAAGTAAACAAAATGACTAGGACTTGACGATAATCAAAATAAAAAACAGAAGTATAGTCGTAGCGGCAAGCACAATAATCGCACACATTTTCCGATTTTTTCTCTGATAAGCGTCCGCCTTTTGCAGTTGCTTGAAACCTTCGTGGACCTGAATGGCACTCTGTTCGATGTTGTAGTCTATCCTGTCCAGGACCGTGCCCTGATCCACAACCATTTGGTTGAGGTCTTTGAAGATCTCGTTGAGGTCCAAGATGGATTTCATTACTGCGTTCACCTCGCGTTCGCGCTCCTGCGCGAATTTTGTGTTCTCTTCTTCTAGCATCAGCAGTTGTTGCTGAGACACCTGGAAACCGAACAGTCGGATGTTTTGCAAAACTTGTCCTTCAGGATATGAAATTTAATTTTTTTTATGGACATAGAGCAGCTCATTATTTTGAAGTTATTCTGGCATAAGAAACGTGTACTGGAGCAAAATTTGTACAGCCAAACATGCTGCTTTCATCCATCTCAACCAACGAATTTAGACTAATATTGTACACTTGACTTAGGTCGATTTTTTGACTGTTCTGTCATTAAATTTGTTTTTTACTGTTATTGTTTAAAAGTGCAAGTGTTTGCAGATAATTGTTAGACGGTTTCAAGTCATGGTACTTCTTACATAATTTGCAAAGAGCAGCACAAGGCTAATGAAGGTAGATGTTTCCACCAAGTATTAATATTATATAGATACAACACTTGCAAAGGCAATGTCAAGAAGTTTGGCTACTCCTGATCAGACAGCTAACCATGGAAAACTGTTTCAAGCTTTTTGGTATACCATCAGAGTAATTTCAAATATTTTTTACAAAAACCCTTGTAAATTTTGAGAATACTAAGTTTCTCATTGTAAACATTTTGTTTGATATCTACTATGTAACTAAAACACAAGGAATGAAAGCTTGAAGGACCTATAATAGACATTTTTTGCTTTACAAATTTTTCTACTACAGATTAGAAACGCATTGAATTTCCAGCAATTACTCATTTAGCAGTTATTCCCCCATTATTTCCACCGCCATCTACCATATGACGCTGACGTCTGTCGATAAGTCATATATGAGAGGCGCTTGCCTGCGGCGTTGCCGGATTGGGCTCCGTATTTAGGGAAAAATATGAAAAGTGGAAAATTTATATTAATGAAACACAAAAACAAACAACAGTAGTAAAATTGAAAGTGATTCTTACTAAGTATAAAACAAAAAATAACAAACAGCAGTAAAATGAAAAGCAATTCTAAGTGATTATCCAAGACAAAAAATTAAAACAGTAGTAAAACTAAAACAGTTCCATTTAATTCGTTTTGCTACTGTTTTTACTTTTTGTTTTGTGTTGTCACTTGCTTTTTATTCAACATCGAATTGTTTTTTGTTTGTTTTACTACTGTTTTTATTTTTTGTTTTTTATAATTATTTATAATTTATCATTTTTTAGCTTACTACTGTTATTTTTTGATTTATACTTATTAGGAATCGCCTTTTATTTTGCTAATGTTTCAGTTTTTCTTTTTTGTATGTATGTATGTATAATTTTCAACTTTTCATTTTTTTCCCTAAATGCGAAGCCCAATCCGGCAACATCGCAGGCAAGCGCCTATCATATATGACATATGCACGGTCATCTAGGGTCATATGGCAGATAGATGGCTGTGGAAATAATGATGGAAACAGCTAAAAATACAATGTTTCAGGAAATTTTTTTCATGAAAAGCGTGCTTCATCCACACTTTTTTTGTTTCTAAATAATCTATCAGACTACTCTCTAAAAGTTTTAAGAGAAAAAGCAGTAAAATCGGAAGTTCTACAAGACGCAACAGCACCGCTAGGAATATTACAGTAATCATCATTTACCTTAGAAGTTAAAAAATAATTATCAATCTCCTCAGTTTCTTGGCTGTACATATCATCCATCTCTATATTCTTGTCAAAATACATCTTTGACCTATCCTCCCTAGATTGTATCTGCCGCAAATAACTATTTTGTGTCGATCTGAAGAGCGTTGATAAATCCTGCATAGTTTGAGCTAAGGAATGATAAGCATTCACAGTAAGTCTCCTTTCTTTAGGCAGGCCTTCTGAGGCATGACTTTTTATTGTTTGGATTAACCTATGGCATTCATTAAACATCCTAGAGAGAAATCAAGAATTAACAAGTGTAAAACAGAAAGTGTCAAGTAATAAAGGGGTAAAGTAGCATAGGTGCTCACTTTGAAAGTAAAGAGTTGGGGAAACAAATTTGTCTGTGTCTGAAAAATCCCAAATATTGTACAAAAACAATGGTAAATATGCAATGCCTAGTTGCCATAGCTACATTATTTTATAACACACCAGCATTCAATCTCTACACGTATTGGCCATCAGGTCATAAATGCCTTGGCAGGAAGCAACAAGTAAATGGTAGTCGCAATTGAGTGTTCTTGTTTCCTTTTTTAAACAATATTTGGGTGGTCAAAGGATATCACGTTTTGCTCTACCTAGTAATCTCATGGGTACAATTTTCTATCGCCACTTCATCATCATCAGTCTCATCAAACGTAGATCTATGCAAATGCTTGGAATGTAATAGTTTCAAATCGTTAATTTTGGCCTTTAATTTTGGAATGATCATTTGAGCCTTCTCTAAGTAGTCTATCCATATTGGCGGCATGCGTTGCTCATTTCTATCTAATGTTCCATCTTCTACGTCGTTCAGGGAAACCAGGTGCATACGTTCAGAGGCATCCTGAAAGATTTAAATTGTTAATGAAGTACCAGGAACATATTCAACAAAGTACCAACCTGGTCTGGATAGATATGTCTACTACGAATGGCATTGTTCCGCATCAGTAAGAATACGTCCGTTAGGCTTCTTGAAGCCATTTATGAGGTTTAATGCCGATATTTCGGCTGTTGTTTGGAACAAATGTCCTTTTAAAGTTTTTCTATAATAAGGTGCAAAATCAAAACAAACGGGTTAGGATCTGTGATTGCCATCAACTGACAGCTACGACATACGTATCTAATTGACAAGAAAGGAAAGATCGAACACGAAGACACGTATTCTTATCGGCCATGTTGCTTCTCTCATGAAAATGTTCATAACTATATCAGCGGTACTTTCCAGTGCCTCGTTTGAAGCAGCTCTGGATTCGTCTATTTGATTACGTGATTTGAATGATTAATTTTGAACCAACAACGGTAAAAGTTGTTTTGAACGGCCATCATCATCATCAAGATTAGATGTTTTCCTGTGTAAAAGTTATCATAAGCTTTTACTTCGATTTGGCTCAACTTAGTCCTATTTTACGAGCATCCATCACATTTTGACGTCTACTGAGGTAAACAGCTGGTCAATAAGTGACACTTTTGTAATAATCTGTAACGTTGCTTTTTGTATGCTAGTGAACTTTTATAAATAAAAGAGTTGTTGGAAAAATGAATCTGTAGCGTACAAGAAAACAAAACAAAATACCTGAGCTGATGTTGACGGATCCGCCAGAATTGTATCCTTTGCGATATGTGGAATTTTGAAATATTATTAGATAATTAGCTGTCATTCCACCGAAGTAGATATCCGTGAAAAAGACAATGGTAGAATCGATACTCATTTCATGTTTAACGCCAATTCGTCGTTCTTTTAGTATCGAGCATCGATTTATAGGTATAAAGATGGCGGACTAAAACACTCGTCTCTTTGGCAGTGGGGAGCTTGCGTTCCACTAAGAGACGATGTAATCGCAGACATGCGTTATTTGCGGTTTGTGAGGGCATCACGGAACTAAAAATTATGCGCTATGAGCTAACTTCATTCTATTTTTTTGTTTTTCGATAATGCGGGTCCCACACGATGCTTCCAACGTTCGACACCCTACAATTGGCAACTGTGTCTCCTACACGATGGGATGAACTTTCTAGTCTCGGACGTTCGACACTCGGTGGTGCCGACGTCTATTATCGGTGTTAGTGCCGCGCTTGAACCTTTACAACGGAAGGAAAAATATACAAAATAAACGATGAAACAATTTTTACTGGCGCCGAAAAGTAATTTCAGATCTGTACTCAGCGACCAAAACTGAAGTCTGTCAGAAGCCTCAAAAATGTCGAAAAACGAAGTTTGACCGTTTGAAGCAGAAGCCCCCCAATGGGCGCCCATGATCGTGTGTTTGACCATTCCAGAACATTGTTTTCGTTGTTCAATTTGAGGCAAAATTGTAAGGGCAAATTCAAAATTGAGACGTAGTAGTGGCAGAAAAAGAAGTTATTTTAATCAAATCCAAGCGACTAACCAAAATTTCTGTGTTATGTGCCGCGGTTATAATATGGTTCAAGATGACACACGGGTTGATGACGTCGTTACACGAACGCGTTTGTTTTAACCGCGGTTTTGTTGCAAGTTGTTTATTTTAGAAAAGCGCGTATATAATCTCTGATTATTTTTATTATCACTTAATAATCGGTGATTTTTCGTCTACAACTGTATATGGAAAGTTTAAATAAGAAACCTTTCATAATATTCATGGGAGAAATGTTTTTTTCAGATTTTTTTTTTAATGATGGAACCATGGCTTTGTAGCTATGATAACTTTCAATTCTCTAAATTTTTCCGCATGTCGTAGAAAACATTTATTGATTCAGCAGAAATGATGAAAAAAGAAATTCGCAAAACCGTATACAGGTGGATATCATCTAGTGAGTTTATATGGCCATATTTTAATATTCTTGTGGTATATGACTACACAGGATACTTTGTTAAGCATAGGAACTAAATTTAAAGTGTCTCCAACAACCGTAATGAGTATAACTAATAAGGTGCTCCACTTTATGGTAAAACTGAAGTCAGCCTGTATCAATTTTATCAATTATATAAATATATTTATTAACTATTTGATCAAAAATTACATGATCATTAATAGAAGTACGATTTTCATTTTACTCTACTACTCATTAGTATACGTCTTATACGCAGAGATATTAGGCATTCATTTTGAGGAAGCTAAAAGTGGACAGCTGAAGGATTAGAACTTGAATCCATCTTATAACTCGTCGATCATGTGGAATTACACAGATTTGGAAGTACATCTAATTCCCACTTTGGAGACACTTGTAACCCACGTCACAACACTGAAACACCACTTAAAGACAACCGAGAACCCTATAGTGAACACCACTATTAAAAAAAATATCTAAACTAAATAGAGCTCTGCACGGAGCTGTGAACGCATGGACATTTCGCTGCGCCGACGGTTGCCGAGAGACTGAAGTGTGCGAGAGTGCGAGTGCTGTACCTCGCTGCGGCGATACGTTACGGCCGGGTAGTACAGCTACGCTCCTTTCCAGCTCCCACTCCGTGGGTCTGCTCCCGAAGCGACTCGATGTTTACGTTGACCGGTAATCAAAAAGTAACGTTCCGCCGCATGGACGCCAGGCGACGCAAAATGTAAATAACAGCTTTTGTTTAGTTTTTTTGGCAAACATTGCTACGCCTCAAATTTTATATATCGCCATTCGTATCCCTCAATATTTTATTCAAAGCTTCTTTATTTTTATAACATTCTAGCAGAGGTAGCAAAAATGTCCGATGAGCTGGTAACGCCGCAATCTAGGTGACAAGATCAACTGTCAAAACGTATGTCTATCCCGGGGTAGCGACGGAGTCATTTAGTACGTCAAAGCGGCAGTTTTCCAATCTTCATTTGCGGTGTCTAACGATTTCGATTCGAGAAAAAGTACGCTACGGATAATCTTCGAGAATCTAGTAGATAGTAGAATATATTTCAATAGTTGTCTTTCGTGGCCATGTTATCTTTACTCGGGCATTTGCACATAATAATGCAATAGCAGTAAGCTCAAAGCTGTAGGGTCTATAAAACTTATACCGACACGCAATCTCTTGGATAATTATTCATATTTCATCAAAATGAATGGAACATCTCCAAGTGTATCCTTTGAAGACTTTGAAAACATCTGTAGGGCTTGTTTGAAACAGGGCATCTTAAAACCTTACAAAAGTACGGACCACGTAATGTTATACCAACGTTTAATTGATTCAAAGGTACCAAATTATCTTGCATATTTACAAACAGAATTTTAATTTGTACTTGCTGCAGGAATCACAAGATAAGTTACATTTTATTTTATGTGAATATTGTTGGAATAAGCTGGAAGATATATTTGTCTTTGCAACAGCCTGCATGAAAAGTGAAAAATATCTGAGAAGCATTTGGTTGGAAAGACAGGAGCCACAGAATCAGAATTCCTTAAGACAGATAGTGAAAGAGGAAGGATCACCCTTGCCTTCTCCTACGTATAGCGGTAAACAAGCTCCTTTTTTTTCCATATTTCTCTTAGTTATTGTCATTTTATCAATAAAAATTTGCATGAAACCGATGTAAAGATCTTAGCCTTGTTTGGATTCTATAGAGAACTATCCCAAAGCTGTTTTGTAACTGCTAGTAGCCAATTGCGAGGTAAGGCTCCCCATTATCATGTCTTGCTCGAAACATATTGTAGTTTTTTTTAATTAGATTGTATACCTTGTACACAAATCCATTGTCTCTGTATTTTAGATGATGGTGATGAATCTCTTGAGGAATCTTCCCCTAAAAGTAGCTGCTCTAGTACCCCAAAAAAAATATACCATTCCAGAAAGGCTCAACCCTCCAGTTGTGAAGCCTGCCAAGCCAGCTTCAAAACAAAAAAGTTGCTATTAAATCATCAACTAAAAAGCCTGAATTGCAAAATAAAAAATCACAAATGCACAATATGCAGCAAAGCCTTTTTTACGAAATTTAGACTTATGACTCATGCAAAAATGCATACATCTGATACACCATTTGAGTGCAAAGATTGCTTTAAGTTATTTAAGTATCAGTCTAGTTTAAAAAGGCACGTGGGGAGTGTGCACAAAGGGTTGAAGCCGTTCAAGTGTGAAATTTGTGGAAAAGGTGAGAGATGCTTTTATTTTTTTTATTTCTAATGATGTCAAACAATACTTAGGTATCACTTTTTTTTTATTTCTATACACCAAAAGTTTCTGACCCCCTTCTATTTCAGAAAATACTACTCAAACAATAAAGACAAAAGTTTTATGGTTTTGGGATAACAATTTAAATACTTTGAAAATGACCCAAAGTAATTTAGAGGTTGTTTTGAGAATTTTAAATATATTTTGACCTCATCAGTAGGTAGATGGAAAACTGATGTTCTGAAAGGACTTTGATCATAACTTCCAAGGTCACATACAAATATAAGCTTTTCAAGTTAGTCCTTAAAGGACCTTGAAGGTCATTTACAAGGACATGGTCAAGGACACCATTAGGTTTTTCAAAATCCTACAACTTTTGACTATATTTTTCATTGCATGGTACTTTCTGAGATACTTTTTGAAAACCCTGTGTAATGTCCTGCACTTATCAAACATTTTATAACCTTTATGACACCCAATACCTAGTGTGAGAGTGATAAATTTGAAGAGTCTTCTGCATGTGGAGAAAATGAGTCACAAATCGATGAAGCATAAGCAAATATAAAAAAGAACATATATTTAAGAAAAACGGCTATTTACTCATTCCATAAAAATCTGTCAGTTCAATGCTAATTCCCCTCACAATAGGATCATGCACTAGAAAAAAGTAATTTTTCTTTCAGATTTTTACACTCAAAATGTGAAAGATGACCATGAAAGTATCCAAAGAGGTGTGCGTCAATATGATTGCTATATCTGCAACAGCAAATTCTCATCATACTCCGAGCATTTTTGCCATGAAGCTATGCATAAAGTACAGAGTGATAAAACATCAACTAAGCATTTCAAACTGATTGGAACACAAACACTGGCAGTCAAAAAGAAAATTCGTGTGCAGAACTTGTGGCAAATCCTTCAATAAAAAAGCCCAGCTTAAAGAGCATGTGAGAATACACCAAGGTTTGAAACCCCTTGAGTGCAAAACATGCAAAAAGTCGTTCAGACATCTCAGCACTTTGAAAATTCATGCAAAGATAAGCAGTGGCCTGAAGCCACATAAGTGTAACGTTTGCTCTAAAAGCTTTGTGCAGAGTGAGCATTTGAAACAACATATGAGGATTCACTCTGGAGAGAAACCTTACAAATGTTCATTTTGTGAAAAAACGTTTACTATGAAATGTAATTATGAGGTTACATACAGGAGAAACGCCCTATAAATGTGTCGTGTGTGGAAAAGGATTTTATAATTCTAGCGGCTTGAAAAGGCATCAAAACACTCACAAGAAGACAGGATTGATATCAAAATGAATTTAGAGAAGCTAAGAATTGTCTTTCGACACTTTCAATTGATTCTGGATTACGGTAATAGATGGCAATTACAAGTACTGTTACAAATGGAAAAGTCTGGTCAATTGCCATTTATACTCAACCATGTCTTCTTGTTTGTTTAAAATTTATAGAGCATTAATACTACAATTTATAATTATTCGTTCACAAGTTTTTTAAGTCAATTTTCTGTACTTTTATATTGATAAAGTGATTTTTTAATTGCACCTTAAATTTTAAATTCAAATACGCCCTTTGAAATACAGATATGTTATGTTTCTATTACAATCGTGCAGATAGTTGTATTTCCAGTTTTAGTTTTTTGACTTCTATTTACTAAATAATTTTGTAAAATCGTTTAAAACCAAAGTGATGTGATTTCGTCATCAATTTTCCCTTTTGAAATCTAAAAATACTGTACATTCTATCTCATCTACATAGTCGTGCCATAAGTTCTGTCCCATGATAATCTCATGATAAAAATGAAACAAGATAAGATATATTTATATGAAAGATATTATTTATTCGACAACATTTTTAGAATTCATAATCAAACAGTTTTATTCAAAATGTCCCCCCTTGGCCTTCACACACTGCTTCAATCTCGCGGGCCACTCATCTATCACTGCACGCACAGCTTCCAAAGGAATAGCTGCCGCTGATCGGATCAAATCCGCTTTCAGGGACTCGATATTACGGTGGGCTTTGGAGCAGGCCAACTGCTCTAGCAGGTCCCACAACTTGTAGTCTAAAGGATTGAGGTCCGGACTCCCTGAGGGCCAATCTTCCGCAGCAATGAACTCTGGCACATTGCTTTCCAGCCAGCGCTGCGTACTCTTAGCCTTGTGAGCGGGGGCGGAATCCTGCTGGTAGACCCAGTGTTGGTTGGCAAACAATGTACCACTTAAAGGCTTGACGATAGGATCCAGTATGTCGCTCTGATAGTTTGCCGCTTTTGTTTTCACGCCCTGTTTACAGAAATGGAGCTGAGTGACCCCTTCGAAGGACACCCTCCACCAAACCATGACTGACGCAGGGTGGTGGCCTCTCTCAACTCTCGGAATGATCTCCGAAGCTTCCTGTGAACTCCTTGCATACACTTTGTCATTTTGTCGGTTGAATTTTTCTTCTATGGTGAAGATTTTCTCATCCGTGAACAAAATCTTTCGGAATCCCCCAGCTGCGTACCTCTCCAAGAGCTTCTTGGATCTTGTCGCCCTGATGTGTCGCAAGGTGGCCGTAAGTCGCTGGCTCGTACGTCTCCGGTAAGCCCCTAGCCCTAGGTCTTGTTTAATGATGCGCGACATCGTCCGGACAGGAATCTTCATTTCCCTGGATAGGATCTTCTGCTTCCGGAGTGGATTCCTTTGAATCCTGGCTTTTACGGCTTTGATGGCTGCTGGAGTCCTTACTTGACGAGGTCTTCCGCTTCTTGGCCTGTCATCAACAGAGGACGTCTCATTGTACCGCTGAATGGTCCTAGACACAAATTTACGCGATATTTGAAGGCCGCGTAAGAGTTCAAAAATCTGACTAGCACTGTGATTACACTTATGTAAAGCTATCACTGCAATACGGTTCTCTGCCTTGCCCCACTCCATCGTTATGCTTCGAGAGATCAATACAAACTGAGGTATATGTAATTACCCGAAAAGCGCTTAATCAACTGACACCACAATGTAAACAATCGGACAAGTATTAACAGGTCTACACTTGTTTGAAAACGAGGGACAGAACTTATGGCATGACTACGTATACTTTTTCTCCAGTCTTCCACCACCATTTGGATTGCTCTTTCTGTAGAATACTTTTGTCTATATCCAGCTTGAAATTTTGTCAATGAATTCAATTTGTTCGTATATTATCCATTCGTACGGCTTCTTGACAAAACGTATTTTTTTCAGCGTTCGCCACGTCGCAACGTCTCACCGAACATACCCACATTCACACAGGAGAACGACCGTACTCCTGCACATATTGCGGGCTCACATTCAAAAAACACTCCACGAAACACGCTCACGAAATCAGACACCGCGTGAGGAACGGCGAAGTGCCTCCATGTAGCGGACCGACCAAAAAGTACCCGAGGAAACCGCCCGAGGATCCCGCAGAGCTGGAATGCGCGACGTGTTTGAAAACGTTCACTACGAAACAGGCGGTCAAGTTGCATCAGAGGATACATCTAGGGGAAAAGTCCTTTTTGTGTAATGTCTGTGGAAAGGGGTTCTTGAGGTGGGTGCAAGCATTCATCACATATTTCATTAAATATACTCATGCTATAAAAGAAATCGTTTACAATCGTTATGACACAAAAAGAAAAAATCATCATATGGCATGAAAGCAACACTTATCGCCATAATCTGTGGATGACATGAATATTCTGAGAAAGTTTGTGGCTTTTCCATTGGCGCTCATGTCCATCGAAATACGACAGCACAAAGTGCTATCTATTTTCAGAATCGACCACTGCGAGAGTGGAAACAGCAGATTCTGGTAACATATGGTACTTTGTACTGCCTTATTTTGATAGACCTGATATTGTGGATAGAGCTATCATTTGTTATCCCATCTATACCTTGCGGTTGAGTTGCCAAAAAGCACGAAACAGCATTATTCTTCCTTACCTGTAAAACTAATTCGGACGTATGAGTTTTTAAATGTAAAACGACGATTTTAAATTGTTCTTCTAGAAAGAATCACCTGGAGGTCCATACACGTATCCATACTGGAGAACGTCCCTACGAGTGCGCTGCTTGTGGGAAGCGTTTTCGACAACCGGGCTGTTATCGAGACCACCTTTCAATGCACGAGGGCAAAAGAAAGCATCAGTGTGATGTGTGCAAGAAGAACTTTGTACAGATAGGGCATTTGCGGACGCATATGAAAACGCACACTGGGGAGAAGCCTTACAGGTGCTCTTTTTGTGATAAAGGTATGGGAAGCTTACATCTTGCTGATTGGATATCAGGACTGTTTCAATTAGATACCATTCTTCTGATAAACAAATGTTCTGCCAACCTTCAAATAAGGTTTTGCCCTTTTTGGCTGCAGAATTTTGTATCGATTCAACAGGTCTTTGTAAACAAACAAAATTAAAATTAGTTTCAATATTACTGTGTATTGGATTGTAGCAGAATCACATATTTACACCTTGCATATTGTATAAACCACCGGTATAAACGCATTTTTCTTTTTAGCTTTTGCTCATAATGGAAACTTGAAAGTGCACATCAGGATCCATACAGGTGAAAGAAGCTATCAATGTGATATATGTAGTTTAGGTTTTTACGATTCGAATGGTCTGAAAAAACATAAGAAAATACATGATGTTGTGAGTTAGAAAAAACGCAAATAAAAGTATATTTTTCTATACCTTATTTTACTTAAAACCCTACTCCTAAGGCCTACCAGCCAGTGGGTCAGTTTTTGTGTCTGAAATATGTTCTTTATTAATCCAAAAACACCAAAACATACAAATTCGCGTAAAAATGTCATTATAAACTGAGTTCACATATATATTTCTGGCAAAATTAATTACGTTTTTATCCTGTTTTTGAGGAACATATTTCAAACAAAAATTGGCGTATAACTGTGCAGAATTTTGCCTCTTGCGTAAAAAAAATTATCGGACTAGAATGTAGAATTAAGTGCGAAAGGTGTTTGACAATACAATATAAACAAAATTAGTATTTTCCAAGAAGACATTTTTGAACCATTCACGAAAACAATCGAAACATCTGATCTGAAACAAATATTTTGTATTTGTAAAATTTTATAATATATACAAGATATTAGTATCTACAATCATGGATCAAAGGGCTTCCAGAAAATATGGAAATCTTTCCAAACAAAAAATGAACTGAATATGGCATTATTTGTTGAGTCCATGCTTTGAATGATAATTATAAATATTTCATCCAGCTTATATTTTTGTGATAAATATTTTCCAAAATAATCACTCGAATTTTTTTTTTTTACTTTCATCACAGCATTCTATTTTTAAGTTGTACTAGGCATCAAATTTATCAATTTGTTGCTATTTTCAACCAGCTCACTGATTGAAACTCTCCCCCTCTGTCTGATGAACTTTGCAACTGCCTCCATTTCTTCAGGACAAACGTATATAAATTTCCCTCTGTCATCTATAACTCCAGTCAGTATATCATCTTTCTGCAGGTCTTTTATCCTGTCAATAGCAGCTTGTGTCTTCAACTTGAAGTGAGCTGCCAAGTCTTCTATAACTACCACTTTGTTATTTTTTATGTATTCAACGAATTTTTGAAGAAGGTTCTGTTCTTCTTCTTGCTCTCCTTCTTCATAGCCTTCTTCTTCTATGGAAAATGCTTCTTTCATCTTCAGGTATTCTTCATATTCCTTGCGCTCTTGCTCCTCCTGAAACAGAAGAGAAGGAAGAATTATGGCTCATATTCCAGGCGTGGTTCAACAGATGTCCAGCCATTTCTTTGCTGATAGCCAAGAAGATATTATCTTAAATATATAATTGCAATTTTTTCCACAACTGGAAGTTATTAGGATTTTTCTTACTAATGTAAGAAAAATGGACCTGTCTTTATTTTAAAAAAGATCTGCTTTAAAAAATAGACTAGGTTCTAGATATACCTTAGCTTTCTTTTCAGCTTCTTCCCTCATCTTCTCTTCTAGCTTCTCCTTCTCGTCTGCCTGCCTTCTCTCATTCTCAGCCAATTCTTGCCTCTTTTTCTTCTCAGCCCTCAATTGCTCTTCAGCCTCTCTTGCTGCCTTTTTCTCTGCCTTGGCCTCCAACTTTGCCCTTTTCTTAGCCCCAATTTTTCCCTCTGCCACATCGACAGTATCATTATCAACATCCTGTTCTGCTTCTTCAGCATGAACTTCTTGCTGGTCAGCCACTTGAAAAGAAATTGTTTTTATTTGAAAGTGAAATACTTCGACACACAAACCTAAAAGGTCACTGAATAGATATAAAAAAGGCATTTACCATCTACAGCGACATTGACCCTCTGTCTAGCACCTCGATTCCTGAGCATTTGAGCCCTTCTAGGGGCCCCATCTCTCACCCTATTAGCAACTGGCCTTGGTCTTTCAGGAGCTGAAAAAAATTATCACAATGAAAAAGTATACCAGCCAAAATTGAGATATAAAAAGGTCTAATCCAGAGTGAAACATCAGACATTTTTTGGGAATAACATGATTCGGTTTCAACGACAGTGTTTAAGCAAAGATCAAACCACAACTTGATAGTAAAACACACAAAAATATTCTCAATAGGCCACAGAAATTCAATATGTTACATAAATATTGGAAAGTACCTTTTTCATTTTTGCCTAATTTTAAATATACAGCTAGGCAAATTATTACGAGACCTATAGCGGAAGCTAATGCTAACAATATCGTAATATCCATGTTCAGTATCAGCTCCAAAGATTCTGGATTTGTTTATGAATTGCTGACATGTTCTGATTATCAATAATCAAATCCAAGCGAATAACTAAAATTTCTGTGTTATGTGCCGCGGTTATAATATGGTTCAAGATGACACACGGGTTGATGACGTCAGTTACACGAATCGCTTGAACGCGTTGGTTTTAACCGCGGTTTTGTTGCAAGTTGTTTATTTTAGAAAAGCGCGTATATAATCTCTGATTATTTTTATTATCATTTAATAATTGGTGCTTTTTCGTCTACAACTGTATATGGAAAGTTTAAATAAGAAACCTTTGATAATATTCATGGGAGAAATGTTTTTTTCAGATTTTTGTTTTAATGATGGAACCATGGCTTTGTAGCTATGATAACTTTCAATTCTCTAAATTTTTCCGCATGTCAAAGAAAACATTTATTGATTCAGCAGAAATGATGAAAAAAGAAATTAGCAAAACCGTATACAGATGGATATCATCTAGTGAGTTTATATGGCCATATTTTAATATTCTTGTGGTATATGGCTACACAGGATACTTTGTTAAGCATAGGAACTACATTTAAAGTGTCCCCAACAACCGTAATGAGTATAACTAATAAGGTGCTCCACTTTATGGTAAAACTGAAGTCAGCCTGTATCATTTTTCTCAAAAATGAAGCTGAAGTACAATAACAATATCCAATACCCGGCAAAATTCTAACTTGTCACATTTCAAATAATAACCAGAAATGTAAAACTACTCTTGAGTTGGGTAAATACCACAATTTTGCGGTGATAACTATGACATATAACAGCTGATTCGTGACGTCACGGATCTTATAACCAAACTGATAACTACACTCGCTTGAACGGATTGGTAAATACCAACCCAAAATGGTAAATACCATTTCCATTTGGTTATCCGCTTGAATTTGATTAATGAAAATCAACATTTTTGACGTCTTTGTTCTTGTTGACGTTTGGCACATGGAAGAGGGGTGCGTTCCGCAACACGTTGAAACATAATTGTCACGTATGTCTTGATTGTTCGCTAGAAATATAATCAGAACTAAGGCAGCATTGCCAGACTAAAAAATTCTGTAGATCTGCGATTTTCTTAATGTTTGGTGATAAAAAATATGGAATTGAGGTTGTTTTGGGCCGGTAAATTATTGAACACAAAAGTGACTAATGCATGTTTAGCTATGATATTTTCCGTTACTCCAGAGGGAAACCGAGCAGTCATTAAAACAATTATTCTGAGTTGAATGGTATAATGAAAAGATAGATATGGCAACATTGATGGATTTAGTGATTTTTATTTTCCGACACTGGCAACCCTTGTCCAAAATACCAGCAAATGGCTAGGTCAATTTGAATTTATAAAAAAATTGATTTTAAATAAAATTTTAGGAACCCACCATGAAATAATAAAATAGTCTCACTTTATAACAGAATTTATTATTTTTAGACAGCTATACAAGATACAATTAGTATTTATTTTCTCCTCCTTCTATTTGCTTCATTTGGATTTTTCTTCATCCAATACTTGAACTCTTGTCCAGGCCTGATTCCTAACTGTGCAGATTTTGAGTTTATATCCCTCATCACAAATGGTGAATAACCGGCAATATAATCATCATCCAGAGGATTATTCTTCATCCTGGCCAATCTTGATGGCTTGTTATCAGGCATAGGTTGGTCTTCGACCAAAACAGGATTATTTGGGTGCTTACCACCCTTGATTTTTGGCAGGCTGAACTTCTTTCCTCTGCCACTCAAGGGACGTTTTGAGTTGATGTGGATCACCAATTTTCCATCTTCACCCAGCGATACTGCAACTTTCTTCAATGTATCATTGCCACACTTTGGACAGAACCTCTTGGTCATAACACTTGTTGTTTTGAAGCACGCATAACACCTTAAAATGTAGGTACGAAGGTGCTTGATCAGTCTACCGTCCAAAGCAGATACATTCAAGTTCATCTGCTTCAAAACATTCTGCATTGCAAAGTCTGTGGTCATACATGCTACAACAGCACGTTGCTCCTGCAAGAACAGTGAGTTTACTTGCATTTTTGCTTTTTTTACATTACTAGGAGTGATCCAGCCTCCTCCATCTTCATCATCATCATCTTCAGTATCTTCACTTGTAGAATATTCTTCTTCATTCTCTGTCACAGATACCAAAACATCATCAATGTTTGGTGTGCCTTCATCTTTCAAATCATCAGTTGTATCTACATGGTTTACTGTGTTTTCTACAGCATTTGCTTGATCTACAAGTTTTTCTTCAGACTCATTTTCTTCTTCACTTTCTGCAATTTCTACTTGGTCGACTCTGTCTATTGTAACACTCCATTGTACTTCATTCTCATCTTCCTGGTCTTCACATTCAGTTTTCTCATCATTTTCTACAGCTCCGTCAGTTGAAGCAGTTGTCTTACCAGGAATAAAGAACCCTGTTACATCTGGATTAATATTAGCAGTTTCATTTTTTGTAGTAACCACAGCTTTTTGCATTACAGGTTCTGTCCTTAAGCCCTCTGTACCTACATGTTCCTTGTGTAACTGATATGTGAGAGCCATAACTTTGATGTCTGTTGCCGAAAGACTGGGATAGTCCCCAGTTTTCTTGGCGAATTCCGTGATGATGTGTACATTTTCTGGATCCACGTCTTTAACCACCAAATTGTAAGGCAAAACGACTAGCCGTCGTAACTGTCTCTTGTTCTTGATTTCGTCCACTACTTCTGGGCAGGTTACAATGTTATTAGAGATGTCTTGCAAAGGTGCATTCTGAATGAACGCTATGGTATCCACCACAAGGTATTCAACAAGGTTCTCTTGAACCATTTTTCACTAAATATAAACCTATAAAGGGTTCGAAAAGCTTTGGATTGCTGTTTTGAGGATTTGTTTTTACACGTGTTTACTTCAAGAGACAGATAAAACGTCATATGTCAGGATGAGGGGTGCGTTCCGCATTGGTAATTGTATACAAAATTACGTAAGACTTTGATTAATTCTTTGGCGCCTGAGGGTTGGCAACACTGATACAAAAAATAAATGTCAAACCAACGTTGTCAGATTTTATTTTTTTTCTAATACTCTCAGATATTCCTTTGAATGTGATCAAAGTATACAGATACAAATAAAGCCGTTTCTTGTACCGGTTTTACATTGACGATAAATCGATGAGTTTGTCGTGAATTAAGTTCATCGCGAAATTTCAAAACAGGAACTTGACGTCAAATAAATCCACGAATTTCTTCACACAGTATTAGAATTTGTTCTGATTTTTACCAAGTTCGACGTCAAATTCCACTATGCCAACCTTGCTTTCCATTATATTGAACAACTTTTTATTTCAATTATAGAACTTTACAACCCAAAATGTTTCTAACAAGACTTTTGTCCATTCAATGTAAACAGTGCAAAACAATCACACTTGAATACGTCCATCTGAATAAGTTCGTGAAAAAATTGTTGATGCAAAACGGGTATTAAGCGGCAGTGAACATCTCAGCTACAGGATTTACGAGAGAGTCTCGGAAAGGGGTTGCTTCATTTAGAAAGATCTCACATTTACTGCTGAACTCAGTCACGACCACAGAGTGATTCTATTGCTGGTACATGTATACTTTACTTTTGTGAAATAGAAAAGGCCATAGAAGCTACTAATTTTTAATCAGCGAAAAATTGCAAAAGTTTCAATCACCACTTGCAAATCATTCTGCTCACAAAACGTATAACGGAAATCTGCTTTGAGGATGTGGCAACAGTGTGTCAAAAATGATAAACTGACAGATTTTGACACGTCTGTAGTTTTGTTGATGCGGTATTCATCATTCCACAAAAATAGTGATGCAAAGTTTCGTTACTTTTTAGGACTTGTAAGGACTCGTTACTTTCGAACTTTGGACTCGTTAGTTTAGTTACTATTTGGACATTTCGTTTAGAACCTTTCTATATATTATATCAAATTATTACTTTGGGATTGATCCAATTATTATTTTTTGTCTAATGCCTTGCCCATTTTTTGATATTTGATACGTAGAAGGTACTTATATTTTAAACTCGTCGTTGTGTGACGTCTGGTTCGTTGGCTGTACGCTGTAAATAGTATTTAACAAGTGGCATAACCAGATGGGGACCGTGGAGCAACCACTCTCCTCACTCTTTACTTTAGTTGAGTAGCGCCCCCTGCCCTAACAGTCTGGTTACTCCCCTGCCCTACTTAACAGTCTGGTTACTCCACTGTAAATGGTGTTCAACAAAATACTTATAATAATAAAACATACCTGAAACTAAGTTCCTTTTGCACCTAGGCAAATTTTCGTCTTCCACCCGCCGTTTTGCCCTTTCTCCTTCCAATGAAAGAGTCGGATGTTTAGTTTTCAAATGCTTCCTTAAATTGCTAATGTTTCCATTTTTATGCGAATAAATATTTTTACAAAGATTAGACTTTGCATTAGCTTCCGATATATTGGTGAAATGCATCCAAATAACACTTCTTTTTCGAGTTTGCGATTCTCCTGAACCGGACGCGGATGATTCCATATTTTTGTACAAATACTAATTATATTATTGCTCGAGCTTGTACGGCAACATCCAAACCAGTAACAACCCGCCAACCGGTAGCTCTCAAAGTCAAATGATAAGTGTACAGGTGTACACAAACATTGCAAACCTAAAGCTCCGCAGTCCGCAACTCGTTTGATAGAAGAGCATCTAAAGTTGCCTAAGCCTAACGATATTCACATCATTTCATTTCCACCCAGTTTACATCCAAGAACCAAGTCACTTGCTGCTGGCGCTGGCAGTACTGGCTACATTAAATCCCAGTAACGTTTGTATCTAAAGTAATGTATAGTGTAGTAACTAACAGTAATTAAAAAGTATACACAGAAAAAGACCGTATCGCATTCAAAGTAACGAATTCAAATAAAAAGTAACGAGTCTTTTCAAAAAGTAGGACTCGTTACATTTAGTTACTCATTTGTAACGATTATTTTGTAAGCGTTACTTAATTATTTTACATCACTACACAAAAATAGTATTTCTTAAAATTTTGTGGTATACGTGTTACTAATTGTACATATCTTCCTGTGAAACTCAAATATTATTGCGTTGAGCCGTTGACGTGTCAGAAGGATTTCACAATTAGTGCCCCAAAAATGAGTGCTGTCGAGCAGCCCTGCTATACCATTATAAACTTGCCAACAGATGCTGAACCTCATAATGAAATGCAACTCAAAACCGACCTAGGTATGCAAGGAACCTCGTCTGATTTTCAGAATATGTACCACCAAAAAATCATTCGAGAGCATTGCGTCTTATTTCCATTGAGCATATACTTTACTTGCCATTAAGTCTGGCTCCAAATGTTGATCCACAAAGTTTGGATAGAAGGAAAACAAACTTTAACATCTGATGAATGCTCTTGATGAAAACAACTTTCTAGCACCATATATAGCTCACACTAATGTTAACACAATTTTTAAAACAATTTTATAGCCGTATGTGCTGAATTTAATGTAAGAATTGCAATCCTCAATCCTTTTTTCAGAAAAGGGAGATGTGAAAGTAAAAATAAGAGCACTAGAAAAAATCATCCACATGATTCTGCAAGGTGAAAGATTACCAAATGGCATCTTATTCACAATCATCAGATATGTGTTGCCATTGCAAGACCACTTGGCTAAAAAGCTACTGCTTATTTTTTGGGAAATTGTCCCAAAAATGACTCCAGATGGAAAGTTGCTCCAGGAGATGATTCTGGTTTGTGATGCTTATCGCAAAGACTTGCAACATCCTAATGAATTTGTCAGGGGATCAACTCTAAGGTTTGCATTTTTTCCATAAACATTTTTTATACTAATAAATAAGCATCTATTGTGGTTTCAGGTTTTTGTGTAAATTGAGAGAGCCAGAACTTCTAGAACCAATAATGCCGTCAATAAGAGCTTGCCTAGAGCACAGACACAGCTATGTGAGAAGAAATGCTGTTCTAGCTATCTTCACCATCTACAAAAACTTTGAGTTCTTGATTCCAGACGCTCCTGAACTCATTTCAAACTTCCTTGAAGGAGAACAAGACATGTCTTGCAAAAGAAATGCTTTTCTGATGTTACTTCATGCTGACCAAGATACAGCTTTGTCTTATTTGGCTTCTTGCTTGGACCAAGTCGCATCTTTTGGAGATATTTTGCAACTTGTTATCGTTGAACTCATCTACAAGGTAATCCAAAGCATTTTTTGTTTAATACTAACTGCTTTTTTATTTTTTTTTCTTACAAAGATAATATTCTGTGAGGAAATTTAAATGAAGACATTTTAAAACGTATTTAGGATGGTATATAAATAAAGTTTAAATGTTGCCCAAGAATGGATCCCTGAGGTGCACCAAATAATCTCTCAGTCAATCAGATATCTTTTTCATTTGGTTACCCTATTTGTCAATTGTTCTCAAGATGAACAAAACAATTTTCTATTAGGTTTGTCACACAAATCCTGCAGAGAGGTCCAGGTTCATCAGATGCATCTACAACCTTCTAAACTCGAGCAGTCCTGCAGTAAGGTATGAAGCAGCCGGAACCTTGGTCACTCTTTCCAGCGCCCCAACTGCTATTAAGGCCGCAGCCAGTTGTTATATTGAGCTGATTGTGAAAGAGAGTGATAATAATGTCAAGCTTATCGTCTTGGACAGACTCATTGCCTTGAAGGATCATCCCAGTCATGAAAGAGTGCTACAGGTATAAAAAAAAACTTATTGAAGCTTTTTAATACCCCATTTTATCAAAAACTTCTTGTGTAGGATCTAGTGATGGATATTCTGAGGGTTCTTGCAAGCCCTGACCTAGAAGTCAGAAAGAAAACCCTGAATCTAGCCATGGAACTGGTCTCATCAAGGAACATTGAAGAGATGGTGCTGGTCCTGAAAAAGGAAGTGTCAAAAACGTTAGATTCAGAACAGGAGGACACAGGAAAATACAGGCAGTTGCTTGTCAGAACTCTGCATTCTTGCTGTATCAAGTTCCCAGACGTTGCTGCCACTGTTATTCCAGTTTTGATGGAGTTTTTGTCAGATACCAATGAGTTAGCTGCCACTGACGTACTGGTTTTCATCAGAGAGGCCATTCAGAAGTTTGACAACCTACAGCCATTGATCATAGAGGTAAATTTTGTCAGTTTCAAAGAAAATTATAACTAGGGTGTTCTGAAAATTGCAACATTAGTTTTCAGCATCATCAAACAACTATATTTGGAATAACAAAGCGAATTTGTGCTGAAGCTGCAGCAGTTCCTATAAATGGCTTTGGAAGAGATAAACAAATCTAAGCGTCGCATGATGGAAACGTCCAAGAAAAATATCTGAATACACTTGTCAATAATTAGCAGCACCTTATTGAGATTCACATATGTTTAAGTTAAATTTGTTATTGCTATAGGAATCTGCCATTTTCAATTTTTTCAAATCCAATTTATAAACAAACATTTTTGTTTACATAAATAGCGCTCAACGTCTGGGTTAGCACATATCTTATCATCTAATGCTTTATTGTTGGAGAGACATTTTTACACCGGGGCTGCAGATATTTTATAAATTTTAATATTGATATGATGCAAACACCAGAAAATTTTAAGGCCTGACCATTGGTCATAAATTAAATTTCACTCTAGAAGATGACCAATTGCTTGCTCCACTAGCAAAGATTTCCCTTATCAAAAGAACAACTAGCTACAACCTAGGGAAAAGCACAGCCTTAAGCAGTTACTTTGCTTTATTTGAAAGTAGTTTGAGATAGCATTCCCTTTAGGTGTCTGTTCCCAAAATTATTTAAAAAGTTCTTATTATTCAAAAACGAACTACTAGATATACATATAACTGAAAACAATCAACGATAGCCCATTTATGTGATTTCCCTGTCACACATAGTTAATACTGTCGACTTCAAAAGCAAATTAGATCTAGCTCTCGCACAATGAAAGGATTCTTAATCATCACTGAAAACAGAATTTTCCTGGTAACTCTATTTATATGTTGTTCTTTTATAGAAATTGCTGGAAGCCTTCAGGTCCATAAAATCGGCCAAAGTCCATCGCGCAGCATTGTGGATCCTGGGAGAGTACGCGAACTCTATCCAAGACATTGAAGCGGTTCTGAAAGAGATCAACCACACTTTAGGTGAAGGCCCCCTTGTGGATGCGGAGCAAAAACTCATAGCAGGGGAGGTGGAAGAGAACAGTGCTGGAACCGGCACTGGAGGAAGTGTCACTTTGGTCACTTCCGATGGAACTTACGCTACACAGTCTGCATTCAACACGACAAGGTACTAATTGTTGGAAGCATGAAGTATAAGTTTTATTTTTGATTTCTAAGTAATCACTAATGATTTTTCAGTAAATCAGCTAAAGAACAACGGCCAGCACTCCGGCAATACCTGATGGACGGCGATTTCTTCATCGGAGCATGTTTGGCGTCAACTTTGGCCAAACTGGCGCTGAAATTTGGCGAAATTGCAACTCCGCAGCAAAGGAATAAGTTCGATGCCGAAGTGATGCTCATTATGGCTGGAATCATACATTTGGGGAAGTCTGGTGAGTCCGAAAATATCTAAATGAGGATCTTTTTGACTTTAAAGAGTTATTGTAACAAACTATTTATTGCAGGTCTTCCAACGAAGCCCATAACGAACGACGACACGGACCACATCCTGTTCTGCCTCCGCACGTTGTCCGATCGCCCGCCCCAAGTGGTTCCAGTCTTCGAACAGCTGTGCAGACGCGCGTTGAGCGAAATGTTGGCCGCCAAGGAAGCTGAAGAGGCGGTGGCGCAGAAAGAGGCGCGCGAGAAGCAACCCGGAGGCGGTGGCAAAGCCGCGCAGGCGCAAGCCGATGATCCGGTAGGGTTCGCGCAGTTGGAGGCGGCTGAGAATAGAGAGTTGGGTGAGGACGTGTTCGAGATGGCGCTATCGAGAGCTGTGGTTGGTGAGTGATAAAACATACATTAATAACAATAATTGGTGCTGTTGCGTCTTGTAGAACTTCGGATTTCACTGTCTTTTCACTTTAAACTTCTAGAGGGTAGTCTGATAGATTATTTTAAATAAAGTGTGGATGAAGCACGCTTTTCATGCATTTTTTCCCAAAAGACGTATTTTTAGCAGTCATTTCTACCATTATTTACACCGCCATCTGCATTATGACGACGTTGACGTCTTTGCATATGTCATATATGAGAGGCGCTTGCCTGCGGTGTTGCCGGATTGAGTTCCTCATTTAGGAATATTAATCAATGGAAAACTGAAACAAACAACAATAGCATAATAAAAAGCGGTTCTTAATAAGTATAAAACAAAAACTAACAGTAGAAAGCTAACACACAATAAATTGTAAATAATTATAAAAAAACAAAAAATAAAAACAGTGACAAAGCAAAAAAAATATCATGTAATTATAAAAAACAAAAAATAACAAACAGTAAAATAAAAAGCTATTCTAAGTGATAACAAAAAACAAAAATTAAAAACAGTAGTAAAATGAAAAACAATTCCATATAATTATAAAAATATTGCTTTTTATTTTAATGTTTGTTAAATGTTGTTTTTTATAATTGTTCTATACTTATTAAGAATCGCTTTTTATTTTTCTACTGGTGTTTGTTTCAGTTTTTCGTTTTATGTTTCATTAATTAATATATGTATTATAAATTTTCCACTTTTCATACTTTTTCCTAAATGCGGAGCCCAATCCGGCAACACCGCAGGCAGCGCCTCTCATACATGACATAAGCACAGACGTGCTGAGCCCTTTATCTCGGTTCCCTTAACACATTGGTGTATATGGTACTAAGAAAAATTGCTTATGTTTTCAAGATCTACACGTCGTGTAAAGGAAAACCCCATCTTTGCGGACACCCTGTACTGTTTGGACATCATATTAACAAAATTATGATCAAGTAATATATTAAACTATAAAGCTAAACTAATATTGCATTCTGACTGATGTATTAACGTTGTTATCCTTGTTTTATTATTTGATAAAAATTAGAACCGATTTTTGTTCTGGTTCAGGTGGCAGAGGTGGTCCGTCCGAACACCCAACGGGACTAACCAAACTGAACAAAATCACGCAACTGACCGGTTTCTCCGATCCAGTGTACGCCGAAGCGTACGTCCACGTCAACCAATACGACATCGTGCTCGACGTGCTGATCGTCAATCAGACGAATGACACGTTGCAAAACTGCACGCTAGAGTTGGCGACGTTGGGCGATTTGAAATTGGTGGAGAAACCGCAACCGGTCGTTCTGGCGCCCAAGGACTTTTGCAATATCAAGGCCAACGTCAAAGTAAGGAGATTTAAGTTAGTTTTTTGTAGGAATATACAGGGTGTTTCAGTTTATTGTTGCATAACTTTAAGATTCGATAGAACTTTTAAAATTAGTGCATAAAGTCTATATAAACATGGGTCGAAAAATGCGAGGCTTCCGAAATACAGGGTGTTTAAATTTACTTTCTAAAATAGTTTTTTTAAATATTTCGAACAATATTTGATGTATAACAGTGAAAATTGGTATACAAGGTTTTTTTGGTACGACAAAACGAACCATGGACATAGTTTTACTGTAGCCGCTAGAGGGCGCTCTCTACTGTACCTGTAGTGTATTAAAATGACAGAAAAAAATTTCTTAGTGCAATTTTTTGCTTTTTGAATAAAAAAACTGATTCTTCGCACTTTTTAACATAAAAAAGCTCTCTTGTGAATTTTAGTTATAGTTAGCCGTTTTTTGAGATATTTCGATTTTTAAGGTTCGATGCATTTTTAATTATTTATGATAAAATAACGTTAAAAAGTCAGTATCTTGATAATTTTTAGAAGTAAGCTGTGCCTGCAAATATTTTTGAAATTGAAAGCAGAATAAGGTTAAACGTCAATTAGTTGACACTTAGTTTTGTTGTCTGTTGAAACCTGAAACGTTTTTTTGCAATTGTGAATGCACGAAATTTAGTTTCTTTTAGCTGTTTTTTTTGTAAGTTTTATCAAAATGCCATTTTTATTCTCCAATGAGTTAGCGGATATTCATTTTGTGTATGGCTTTGTAAATGGAAACGCAGCAGAAGCAGCCAGAGAATACGCACGAAGATTTCCAAACAGACGACATCCAACTCGCTCAGTATTTGTAAGAGTGCATCGCCAAATAATTGAAAATGGTTTTGGAAATCTCCAAAGGGATCAAAACATAAATGTTCGTCAGCGCAGATTTACCCGTATGATTCTGCGTGAGTTTGATAGAGATCCGCCCACAAGTGTTAGGAGAGTTTCTGGTGCATTGGGAATTTCAGCAAGTCATGTTCACCGTGTTCTTAGAAATGATCATAGACGTCCTTACCATTTGCAACCTGTGCAAGGACTACAGCCAGGGGACGGAGAACGAAGAATAACATTTTGTCAGTGGATTCTTGATAGAATTGATAATAATAGGGAGTTTTTAAGTAACGTTTTATGGACCGATGAGTCATGCTTCACTAGACGTGGAGTGGTAAATTTTCATAATCAACAAATTTGGTCGCATGAAAATCCGCATGCAGTTCGGGAAAGAAATTTTCAGCATGAATTTAGTGTGAACGTGTGGATTGGTATCTACCGTAATCGACTATATGGACCCTACCTTTTGCCTGCAAGGTTAAATGCTGCGACCTTCTTGGAATTTTTAAAGGCTGAACATGCAAATATGTGGGATGATGTTATGTTAGATTTAAGAAGATTGGCCTGGTTCCAGCTTGATGGTTGTCCAGCTCATAATTCGAGAATAGTTAGAAACTGGCTGGACGAAAATTATCCTGCCTGGTCTCCACGATCCCCTGATCTAAATCCATTAGATTTCTTTGTGTGGGGATTTCTAAAAGAAAAAGTGTACCAGACTCCCGTAACCACAAGAGATATGCTAATAGACAGAATCAGGAATGCATGTGATGAAATAAGGCCTTATTTGAATAATGCTATACCACGTTTGATCATTCGTAGATGTGAATTGTGTATTGAACAATTGGGTTTACATTTCGAGCAACTACTTTAGATTTTGTATGTTTGTCCTAACTATCTAATAGCCTTTTAGTTGTAAATAATTAATTTAATTTGTTAAAAATAATATATAAAGTTGAACAAATTAATATTCTGTTTTTTTGTGTTTATTTGGAGTTAGGAATTATTGCTGTGTTTAAAAACACAATCTAAACGATCATCTTAATTACTTGTAATGCCCAAATCGAAAATGTAAAAAAAATATTATTTTCCCATAAACAATTAAAAATGCATCGAACCTTAAAAATCGAAATATCTCAAAAACGGCTAACTATAACGAAAACTCACAGGAGAGCTTTTTTATGTTGAAAAGTGCGAAGAATCAGTTTTTTATTCAAAAAGCAAAAAATTGCACTAAGAAAAATTTTCGGTCATTTTAATACACTACAGGTACAGTAGAGAGCGCCCTCTAGCGGCTACAGTAAAACTATGCCCATGGTTCGTTTTGTCGTACCAAAAAACCCTTGTATACCAATTTTCACTGTTATACATCAAATATTGTTCGAAATATTAAAAAAAAAACTATTTTAGAAAGTAAATTTATTTCGGAAGCCACGCATTTTTCGACCCATGTTTATATAGACTTTATGCATTAATTTCAAAAGTTCTATCGAATCTTAAAGTTATGCAACAATAAACTGAAACACCCTGTATTTCTGGATCAACTCGTAGATTGTGATACCGCACTAACCTTTTTGTCTAATATCAATGGTTTCTTGGTAAAGTTTGGTTTTTATATTTTTTGCAGTCGTTCGTATTCAGTTTGATGTTATTTTTTTCAGGTTGCATCGACAGAAAACGGGATCATATTCGGCAACATCGTGTACGACGTCACGGGTGCCGCGTCGGATAGGAACGTCGTCGTTTTAAACGATATCCATATTGATATTATGGACTATATCGTGCCAGCCGGTTGTACTGACCAAGAATTTATGAGAATGTGGGCCGAATTCGAATGGGAAAATAAGGTAAACAAATCAAACAATAATAATAATAACGAAATTGCATTGCTATGGATTTCAGTATTCAACTTATCACAAAATTATTTAATCAGTAGAAGTCAAAGAACTAAAATTGGCAATACATTATCAAACATTAGAAACATTTCGGTAGGTGTGCCACAGGGTAGCAAATTAGGTCCATTACTATTTATTTTATATAATTATTAACGATATTCCTGATATTTTACAACACTGCAAAATATATTGTATCAAATAAGGATAGTGAAACTGCAAAATGATATGAAAAACGTAACAAATTGGTTAAATGTAAATAAACTTAAACTAAACACAAACAAAACAAAATATATGCTAATAGGAAAATCTTTAGATCAAAATACAATAAATCTTACAATTAATCATGAAAAAATTGTGTCAATTGAATCATTTAAATATTTGGGCATATACGTAGACAGTAAATTTGAAGGGCACTATGAATATATTATTTCAAAAATATCCAAGAATATAAATTACTTTTATAGAATTAGTATAGGCTTTCATTTACAAAACTGCCGTAGCAAAATGACGAGCAAGTCAGTATTTCCAAAGAGATTGTACGAATTTAATAAATTAAGTCATGATATCAAGATGTGTGTCAGTTTGAAAATGTTCAAAGGGAAATTGAAAAAATATCTCATGGAAAACCAGAATTCATAGTAGTGACATTTTGTATAAAAATATGTAGTCTTGAATACATGATATATTTTGTGATATACTGCGTTATATGGATATTATAGATATTGTAGCATTAATAAGAATATGGTGAAATACTTCTTGTTAAAAATTCGTAAATACGCATTTAAATTTTGTTTTTACCGTGACTGCATTGGAGCAACACTTTCATTTTTATACGTTTTAAAATAAATATTCGAAACTGGATGAATGTTGGATAAAAATGCCAAAATTACTGTTAAAGAACAATCAATTACTGCAATAGAAAGAGAAATGTTGATGAAAGTTTAAATATATTTTGAATTACAGCAGACGCTCGATAATGTAAACTAATTTAATCCAAGTGTGGTTCACATTATCGAAATGTTTACATTAGCGAACGTGATTTATATAATAATTGATTTATTAAAAGAATCGTTTAATACATACCTACTATTTATAACAAAATAAACAAATATTCTAACAGCGATAAGTATTTTTTTAATTAGAAGAAAAATAATTAAAAATTTTTGTTTGCGTAAATTTGCGCTTAGCATTGTCTTCAAATGCCTGCGCCCGTAATTTACAAAGAACTAAAATATCCGTGTATG
Source organism: Acanthoscelides obtectus (assembly GCA_963669975.1). Taxonomy (NCBI): domain Eukaryota; kingdom Metazoa; phylum Arthropoda; class Insecta; order Coleoptera; family Chrysomelidae; genus Acanthoscelides; species Acanthoscelides obtectus. Next base: position 3,060,791 of record CAVLJG010000008.1, on the reverse strand, counting down.
AAACTTCTTTTCTTTCAGCCCAATCTAAAGCTTGGTTAAAAACTGGTATAGCTTGCGCGTCAGTCACTACACTTCTGACTTCAATGGGGTCGTTCTCATCATCCTCACTGTCCATATCCTCCTCCTTATCAGCATCATTCGTCTGCTTATCTTCGTTCCATAAATGAATATCAGCAGGAGTACAAACAATGTTGGGATTCACTGTTTTCAATAAATCAACAACTTCCAATGACACACTAATAACATTATCATTATTGGATCGCAAACGTTCTCTAATTACGCTTAAGGGGACATCGTCTTCTTCATCATCTTCATTATTGGTACAAAAGAGATTGTTCCAACATTTTTTAATAGTTTGCTGGTTAAGTTCATTCCAGGCCATATGTAAATCTAAAACAGCTTCTCGTAATGTTACTTTTTTTAAAGCCTCAGACAATTTTTCAGGATTCTTTGATAAGACAGACGAAAGTAGAAACTTCCTATAGTATAGTTTGGTGAGTCTTATTATATTCTGGTCCATCGGTTGAATTAACGGTGTTACGTTGGGCGGCATGTACATGACGAAAATTGACCCATCCCTGCTCCTCAGTTGTTGCTCGGGAGGATAACTTGGTGCATTATCCAATAGTAACAACGCTTTTATTGGAAGCTTCTGTTGTTTTAGGAAACCGTTTACCTACAAATTGAAAACACATCTTCAAATTATGAATAGAGCATTTGTAATAATTGATTGTCATACCTGGGGGACAAAGCACCTGTGGAACCATTTCAGGAATATACTGCTAGTCATCCAAGCGGTTTTTGAACAGTCATAATCAACAGGGATATTAACATTTTTAAATGAGGGCGGATTTTTTGCTTTCCCAATTACCAGTGGCTTTATTTTGTGTGAACCATTAGCATTAGTGCAGGCTAGAAACGTTATTCGTTGTTTCTCGGGCTTTCTTCCCGGGGCAGATTTTTCAAATGATGCAGCATAGGTTTCCTCTGGTAACATTTTCCAATAAAGGCCACTTTTATCTGCGTTGTAAATTTGTTCCATTCTTAAATCTAGCTCGGTAATTGTTTTCATCAATTTTTCTTTGAATGGTTGCACTAATTGTGGTTGTGCTGATAATTTTTCACCAGATATAGACAGCCGTCGAATTCCATATCTTGTTTTGAATCGTTGAAGCCAGCCATCACTAGCTACGAAATTTTCAGTTTCTTTCAGTTTTTCATTTAACAGTCTCGCTCTCTGTTTAAGTACTTCGCCACTAACTGGGACATGATTTTCCCGTTGTTTTAAAAACCACTTATACAGGGAATTTTCCATTTTAGGTGCCTTCGCATTTTTTAAAGTTTTTCTTTTTCCCGGTCCTCCAAATGTATTGCACGTTCTTTGTAAAATTTGAGTTTTCATACGCTTAATTTTACAGATTGTTGCTTTCGATACTCCATATTTTTTTGCTAACTGTGTCACTCCCGCACCTAGTGCAACTTCGTCTATGATTTTCACTTTCTCACTCAACTTTAAACACTTTCTTTTATAGGATGTGGATGCCATAGTCGCAAAATATATTAACGCGTGCAATGTATTCACTTAAGTTCAAACATGAAATACATACGTACGTATAAACGTATCCTAAACGATCATACGACTGTCCGAGTTTGTCGTATTTTATCGCACTCTACATCATAAATCGGGGACTCCCCGACGCCCGAAATTAATCATCGAGGCTTCAGCATTTTACCGTCGCGCTGTTTCCGTGCGCCGAGAGTTGTTTACATTATCGAGCGTACACATTGTTTACGTTATCGCGCGTTCCGTTTGACCCTATAGAACGGATAAGTTTGTGTTTACATTAGCGCAAGTTTTCATTATCCCGTGTTTACGTTATCGAGCGTCTGCTGTATAATATTTTAAACTTATTGCTTGCACGTTTTTCATAAGTATTTTTTTAGCAAGTATGATAAACCACCAAGATACCAAAGCTTCTGAGAGTGTTTTTATGCTTTTCAGAATTTAGCTGTTCTTGCCATTTAAGAGGAAGTAAATGAAAATTGATTTATCTATAAGGAATTGCCTTGTCTTACATCATTTACTGAATAATATATCTTTTTTTTTTTCAGGTAACTGTAAACACCCCATTAACAGACCTCTCAGATTACCTGAAGCACCTCCTGAAAAGCACCAACATGAAATGTCTAACGCCAGAGAAAGCGTTGAGTGGGCAATGCGGATTCATGGCGGCCAACATGTACGCCAAGTCCATCTTTGGGGAAGACGCGTTGGCCAACCTGAGCATCGAGAAGCCGTTCAATAAACCGGATGCGCCGGTGCAAGGACACATTAGGATCAGGGCAAAGAGCCAGGTGAAAATCTAGAATAATCCTCCCATGTTTGTCAAGCCAAATCGAACCACATATATGTTTAAAATTCCTCTTCATCTTACGATGTTTCAGTCTCAAGTACAATTGGCAGTTGTTATGCTTCTTTTGAGAAAATCTATACTTCAAATTTTACCCTCTGTTTGAGATTCGCCCCCACAAATTTTGATATGGGGGGGCCCCGAGTAGCGAGCTACGCCTCAGTTCAGAAAGATATTTTTCAAAATTTGGAAAATGGTTTCTAGGTTTTATTGCTCATTCTTCCTTTTTTCCAGGGTATGGCGCTTAGTTTGGGGGACAAAATCAATATGACACAGAAAGGGACCCAGAGCAAAGTGATAACAGCCTAGATGTTTTCTTTTTTATTAATTATATGAAATTATGTTCGTTTGTACATGATATGTTAGACTTAAGTGGAATATTTTATGTTGACATTGTTTCAAAAACATGTTTTCGGTATATATTGATTAATAAAATATTTGAACGATCATTTTTGTTTTTTGTAACCTTCAATTGAAAATCCACAGACTTTTTTGTCAAAGAGTTTACTGACATTTTATGGAATGTTGTTATACATGATGTTTACTAATTGAATGTTAACGTTTAAGTGGCGATTTTTGAGTCCATTTTGAAAACTCTTCTTTTTTCAAACTGAAAAACGGTAGGCTTGGGAAGTGAACAAATGAAGTCTGAGTTAATCCATGAGTAGATTTATACCTTTGTTTTTTAGTTCTTTTTGAAAACCTCACCACCCTACGGCGCTTAGACCATACTTTCATGTTTTTCCTCTTAAACTGGAGCAAAAAATCTCAGCCTCAAATAATGACATTCAATTACGACACACCCCGTATAAATTTGGTATTTCCAGAATGTTATAGAAGTTGATGAGGAAATATTTCAGCAAAATTGAAGTCAAATGAACAATTTTATTGTTAGTGAAACATATTTGTAAACTTATCGCGATGTTTGTAGCAAAGTTGAGAAGAAATCTGCAGATTCGGCAGCGCCATCTACTGGTTACTCAACAAACTACAATCAACGTGGAGTAGGACTCTATTGCAAAATAATTGTTGGTGTTTGCTTAGTAAAGCAGTCAGTTAATAGATAGCGCCAATGGTTTCAGTTTCACAAGTGGTGTTTACAAATATTAATAATAAATGATTTATTTTTGAAAACCTCACCACCCGTATCTCAAAAATTACGGCGTTTTTGCTTTTAAACTGGACCAAAAAATCTCCGCCTTGAATATTGCATTCCATTAAGACGCATTTCCAGAGTGTTATAGCAGTTGGTAAGAAACTATATCAGCAAAATGGAAGTCTACAACAATTTTATTGTTGGTGAATGGTTATAAGTTTTCAACATATTTGAAACTTAACCCTATGTTTGTAGCAAGGTTGAGAAGAAATTGTAAGCTTGGCAACGCCGTGATTACAATGCGCCATCTATTGACTACTCAATACACTACAATCAACGTGGAGTAGGAATCTATTGCAAAATAATTGTTGGTGTTTGCTCAGTAAGGCTGTCAGCTAATAGATGGTGCCAACGGTACCAGTTTCACAAGTGGTGTTTACAAATATTAATAATAAATGATTTATTTTTCAAAAAACCTCACCACCCTGTATCTCAAAAATTACGGCGTTTTTGCTTTTAAACTGGACCAAAAAATCTCCGCCTTGAATGTTGCATTCAATTAAGACACATACTGTATAAATTTGGCATTTCCAGAGTGTTATAGAAGTTGGTGGTAACATGCAAAATGAAGTCAAATAAGCAATTTTATTGTTGGTGAATGGTTATAACAGTTTCCAACGTATTTGACGTTTGTAGCAAGGTTGAGAAAAAATTGTAAGCTTGGCAACGCCGTGATTACAATGCGCTATCTATTGACTACTAAACACACTACAATCAATGTAGAGTAGGAATCTATTACAAAATAATTTTTGGGGTTTGCTTAGTAAGGCTGTCAGCTAATAGATGGCGCCACCACTTTCGACTACAGGAAATTACAATTTTAAAAAGCCTTTTGTTTTAATATTATTTTTACCTTGGAGATGTCGCTTCCATTCTAATATAAAAAAGCGTTATTTGGTTCATACCACATCAAATGAAAAAAATGTACATACTTTTTAGGGAATAGATATGATAAGAATCTTAAAAATTCACTTTACTTAAATTTTTATCTACTTTATCTAAATATTACTTCCATAGTCTTAATATATTGTGAGACATCTACTGGTGATATCTCAAAGCGCTTACACAGTTGCCTTACCGTAAGTTTTTTCATTGTGTCCAGGACTTTCAATTTTGTTTAGGACTATTCCTGTTTTGTTCTTGCCTCTTAAATATGTATTTTATGACGAGGAGTCTAATTTGAAGCCGCTTTCTGTTTTCGTATAGTATTTTTTTATTGGGAAGCAAGCATTTTAATTTTTACCTCGCTCACGTTGAAACTATTGACGTGATAACATTCTCTTACCCTATTTATTCAAGCAATACAATCTATTTGGAAAATTTGTATATTTTGACAATCTAGCTCAAAAGGAGAATGAGGGATTTATAAACAAAGACAATGTAAAGCTTTTCTAGTGAGTCTGGAACTTACCTGGATATATTTTATAAAATGACTTGGCAGCCTCGCCTGACTGTATGACAAGCTAGACCAAAGTCAAACTCGACCTGTCAAATTTACTTCTACAACTTTCCGAAAAAAGCGTCATAAACAAAAATCGATAAACATGGTGGTTAGTTTACTCGTATGCGAAAGGTTGTCAATTCTTTTCTCGAAATAAGGTGAGTTTTAATATTTTTTCTCTTCTACCACACACTTTCTAGCTTCTGCTCTCTTCCACCTGTCACAACATAGAAACTTCGAACACTGTTATTTCATTATATTCCTTAAAATCGTTGACATATTCCGACGTACTATGTGGGCGTATTAACGTCCAAAAGTTCAAATGCATATTTTCACATTTTTTTCTGAATTTACTCGTTCATTTGCGCCTTTTGAGCTGCCATACGTTTGTACTCGTAGTATACCACCAAATACTTACTAATTTACGTTCGGCCTTTGCGGATATAGCAATTTTTCGGCTACGAACTTACTAGAACTTCAGATCCTGGTAGACTTCAACTTGCTTACGTGGAAAAAACGACACTGTATTATTTCCTTAATACACCACAACACCCTGTAAATATGCACTGATAACCAAGCATTTAACCTTCTAGTCAAAAACTTATATTATTTTATACATTATTAGAGATTAGACAGTTGGAGACAATTTCTTACCGACCCGCGACCGTCGGCCAAATAATCACACATAACACGTTTAGTGGCAACCGAACTGACTGTGCCTGGACCGCGGATTTATCTGCTTTCTTGCCAGTTATGTAAAAAAAACTCCTGTTTTGTGCCAGTGACGTTTTAGTATACTCAAATTTAATACGTTTTTAAACATTTCTACAGGGTGCTCGGAAAATTTTTAGGAAAGAGTGTTATTGCTACATTTCCAATAGGTGCCATGGCATAAAGTACACTATAACAAATGTTGGAAATGTGCATCCATTTATCTCAGTCACCCTGCTTCATGATATTTTTTCGCATAAGGCACGAATTGCGCTATTGGTGTCATCTGTCTTCGACAAAATTTTTCATGACTTTCTAGTTTTCCTGATATTCGATTCGTATATTCATTGTCGATGTGGTGGATTGCATTTTCAATTCTCTATACAACGTGAATCTAAGAATAGCGAATTTATGTTAGACACAACTTGATGTTCTTTCTTAAAAGCAATCAATACAAATCATTTGCAGGCAGTAAAATACGCATAAAATATTCTCATCTACAAGCAATTCTAACTCTATTAAAAACCGGTATGAAAAGAACTAAACTAAATTTTCACACGATGTTGTAACTATCTTTCATATAGCAAGTCATTGAATGATTTAAATCAGTCAACTCCGCGGAAGGTTCGAGCTTTAACTCAGATCCTTGGCAACATCAAAAACAAAAGTTTTAAAGTGACTTTTTAAGCATTGTAATTGGCCATTTTTAGAGTTTTTCAGGCTTCAAAGCATTCATATCTCGAAAACAGAAGAGTTACCACGGCTTTTAAAGGGACCACACAACACGTAATTAAAAAAAAATTGGTTACAAAATTTCACCCTCAAATGCAAGATTTTCTACACAATCTTACCTAAAAAAGTACAAACAGAAACTCGCACTACATGTTGTAACTGCATTTTATCCATTTTACGTCAGGAATTTTTTAGTTTGGAATTTACGTTGTGCTTTGTCATATGTTTTCTGCATTTTATAATGGTCGAGATTACGACTTATGACTTAACCTCACTTTTACGACTGCTCGTAAATTTTATCGATTGGCATTTGTCATCGCTGACTGTCCGATTTCGAACAGTTGATTCACATTGCAAAGACTCTTCGACTTGCATCATAAGCGCTAAAGTATGATTATTCTTTACGTAAAAGCTGATAATGTGCCATGCAATTTGTTGCGAAATTTAAGTGAACAGGTGTTTTCAGTTTGAAACTGCGGCACGGTCATGAAAAGGAGTAAAATATGTTTATCAATATTCGATTATAGACCAGGCAGCATTCTTTTTGAAGATTAGAGCACCAATCTCTTTGGAATGTGTCCGTAACTTATTGGAGGTAAAAATTCTCCAATTTAAAAATTTGCGAACGAGTTACAGTGGATTTATATGTCTTGAAACCGGTGTCAAAAAAGTGTGAACGATATTCCTCATATCGACAAGTGACACAATTCTGACGATAGATCTGTAAACAGAGTCGTATTTTGTTGTGGCCTTTTCTACACTACTGATTCATAGTTCCTAACGCTTTTATTAAGAAAATTACCTTCGTACACAAGAAACAAACTCCAAGCAAAATGGTTGTTTGATGATATGATGATACAGAAACACGTATGTCGGCTCATACTTTTTAAAAAAGTAATCAGCTTAATTCATTTTTTTTTTTAATTTTTGTTGGGGTTCGATGCTGCCGATTCAATTCACACTAAAAGCAAATTCAAAACCGCAAGCAAGCATAGGAGCTGATATACATGAAAACTATTTAAATTTTTAGTTTCGTATCTTATAACTTTCATATATTATAGGTTGGCCCAACTATTGAAATCTTAGTTTTTTCTTATCAAACAAAAATGTAGTAAGTTTAAAATATTAACAATGAATATTTTGATAATATATAGTAGAAAACACCAACTTTCTCACTCCCTGATCAAATTTGCAGCATAAAAATAACATGTTGCAATTACAGCATATCAACCTATTTTAATTTCAATGCAAAATAAGTCTATAAAGCATAGGTGGCTGTGAAAAATAAAAGCATGTCAATTTTTTTTATTAATCATATCTGATTTGCCACAGAACCTGTTGCCTCGAATTTACGCACCAGACGACCGATGGTTGTTTCGTTTGGGCGGTTGTTGCGACCGAAATGTTCACGAAGCGCGCGAAACGTGTTTTTTATTTTTGCACCATTTTTGTAGTGCTCTTGAATAACTTTAATGCGGTCTTCAATCGAATACGACTCCATAGCGATCAATGGTAAACATTCAACTAACAAAATGACATGTCGGTGACAGAAAACAAAGATGGCGTCTATGTCAAATTGACGTTTACTTTCCTGCGTCCCTATTGGACAACCCTTTATATTGACTTTTGGACCATGGGTCGTATGAACTTTTTGACTTGTTTTGACCCCTTTATTACCGATTTCAATAACGACTAGCATAACGTTTACATCCTGTATTTTCACCTCCACAGTATGATGCTTCGTTCCCTAAAATGTTTTTTTTTCGAACGTCACTGCGTTTCGCGAAACCTGTTCGATTACACTCGTGTTTTATTTTCCTTAATACAGGATGACCTTCGCGCATATATATTAAACCGACAGAACAGAAAACATTCAGATTCCTACGAATTCTATAAATAGCTGCATCTTCTTGTTCCTAAGCCGCGTTGGTTCGTTTGAAGAAGACGGTCGTTTGTGGAAAATCCACTTTGATAGTCACGAGGATGTTCGCGACGGTGTTTTTGCAGAATAGCATTTAAAAGTCAGTGGGACGATTAAGGGTTGTCCAATAGGGACGCAGGAAAGTAAACGTCAATTTGACATAGACGTCATCTTTGTTTTCTGTCACCGACATGTCATTTTGTTAGTTGAATGTTTACCATTGATCGCTATGGAGTCGTATTCGATTGAAGACCGCATTAAAGTTATTCAAGAGCACTACAAAAATGGTGCAAAAATAAAAAACACGTTTCGCGCGCTTCGTGAACATTTCGGTCGCAACAACCGCCCAAACGAAACAACCATCGGTCGTCTGGTGCGTAAATTCGAGGCAACAGGTTCTGTGGCAAATCTGCCAGGCTCTGGCCGGCCAAGGAGCGTTCGCACACCGGAAAATATTGCTGTTGTGAAGGAGAGTGTGAGAGACGATCCGAAACAATCAACAACGCGTCGATCCCAAGAATTGGGCATTTCGAGAACCAGTTTGCTCCGCATTCTCGACAAGGATTTGAATGTACACGCCTACAAGATCCAATTGACGCAAGAGCTGCATTTTTCGCGCCGAACGTTCTCAGATTGGCTCCTTGAACACCGCCAAATTGATGCCATATTTTTTTACTACTACGGTACAGATTTGCTTAATCGAAAGAACATAATAAAAATTGCACAAAAGTTGGTGGCGTCCATTTTTTTTTTGTCGCAACTATTTATTCAGACCCTGCTCGAGACGTCACTGGAATCAAGTTAGAGCCGTTTTACACACAAGAGAATTACTCCGAAAATTATGGTCATAATTATGCCGAAAATTTGCATGGAAAAAATATTGAAGATTTTCTCTACAACCTGTATGACACAAGCAAACAAAATTTCGGAGTAATTCATATAATACGCCTGCGCATTAGAGTAATAGTTTCGAATGGACATAACCTTAACGGGTATGACGTTCAATATAATCGGAAAGACAACAGACGTCGTCGATTTAAATTTATTTTTGAAATCGAGATCTTGATTAATATTATAAAACTTCTCAATGCTTGGTTTATATCATCCAACAGTGTAACTTCTTCCCGATTCCACGACATTATGAATAAACAATAACAATAAACGTTCCTTCGTACGACTCGAACAGGACCACTCCCACAAATGTTAAGTGAGGTTATGTTGTTGTCGTTGACATTTGATATTGACATGCACGGAAATAACCCTCTGCGCCGATTCTCGCGCATATTGTATAGAACGGGTTTTATATTTTTACCATGAAAATTTTCACAAGAATTCTTTTACGTGTAATACGACAGCAAAAATTTTCGGCATAATTATGACCACAATTTTCGGAGTAATTCTCTTGTGTGTAAAACGGCTCTTAGGGCTAAATTAGCTTCTTAATGTTACAAATGCCATCTCCAAGTTACAACAAAATTAGGTAAAGAATATTCAAGACATTTACGAAAAACCATTTTTTTGTTAATTTTAACACCCCTACAATGATCACGATTTGATTTCGCCTTTTGAAACGATATGACTCATCTCTTTTCTTTGCGTAGGAAGTATAGAGTCAATCTACTTGACGGCATGACCAGCCTGGGAACTATTTTTTTGACGCCAATCGGGTATTTTACTCTAAAGGCGTTCTCGAAAGGACCAAACCACAAACGTACTTCGATCTGCCTATTAAACCTTTTGATCCATCCGTCTTGCGTACAATATTTAATACGAACACTCTATTTTAAATAACAGAGCGAGCAGCGATAGGCTACAAAAAAATTACCAACGACTGGTTATACGTTCAGCAAAGCACAGTGTTTTTTCAAACTGTGTTCGTATTGGTTATTTGGTTGGCCAATCCCAGTGAATCACTATTTCTCCCTGTGGTTGATTCTTTCTAGTGGGCGTCTACGATGAGTGATAAGATTAGAGGTTGGTTTTTACGTTCCGTCTTTTTTGTGCGAAATTTGAACGAGCAGAATTTCCTAATAGTTCTTAGTGGTCGGGCAGTCAGAGGCGGCTAGTGGTTTCTTATTTTCAATCGTAGATATGTTAAGGCTATGTCGTACTGGCATTGGAAATGCACTGACCTATTAATGCAAGATTTCAATAATATGTAACTAATGTTTTATACCCCATTCGTAGTCCATTTACGCCCAAAAGCGAGATTGTACAGGTCCGTATTTCCCTCAGTGGTTTTAGTGTACTTGATGACAGGCTCTACCAAAAGATATTGCTCGTTTCCAAACATTCATTCATGTACTTGCCGTTCATCAGAACCATTATGGCACCTTAGATTGATATTCCCACAAAACCATTCAGGTTTTTTGATATCCATACATCCATAAAGTTGAATATTTTTCGTTGTTCAAGAACTGAACAAACATCCACACTATATTCACAGCGATTAAGAAATTCCCAAATATATGCCTTAACGCTAACCTAAAACCTGCAAAAAAAGTACAAATTTGCCATATTTTTCTTTTTTCACGAGTACACATTCTAGGTTAGATTTATATTAGACATTATTTGAATACAGCTGATTATTGCATTTCAAGACTCTGCGAGTGACAACTCTTGGTACCAGTCACAAAACATACTCTGAAGAAGGTTTAATTCCATGCTATTCAATGACAACACGGTGACTTGTGTGGTTGTCAGCGGCCATTTTGTGAGGGTGCGACAGGGTTGCCAGATTGTGCATTAATATCCCGTTTCACCCTCCTGGTCCCAGTGGAGTAAGTTCCGCCATCTGTTGAAATATACTCTACTATGCTTTATAAGACTATTCGTGACATTTTTCCCAAAATCGTTGCACAACACTTGAAAGAATGATAATGAAAATTTAAAATTATTTCCGTGACGGCGCAAAATAGCTCCGTCGGTACCTTGGGTTATACATCTTGACAGTAGGGATGTTCGATACGATCCTATATTTAGAAGTATCATTACATTTCACGAGTATCGTCATCTTTCGATCCGGACTGTGTCAGAAAGAGTGACTGCCATTTGGCTGCGACATTACCCTGCCAAATTAGACATATCTTTCATCATTTTCAAAGAAATTGTACAAAATCTTTAAATTTGTGAAGTTAGCGAGTTTCACTTCATACGTTGTTACCAGACATGCCCAAATCATCAGTTGCTGCCGTGATATTCATCCCGACCACTGCATCCCCACGGCTAGGCGACCTGTATGTTAAATTTGTATTTATGGGACAGCGGGTTATGCTATAAATCATATGTCATAGAAAAAAATATTTTCATAAATAGGAGATCTTTCCCATTCCGGATCGAACAATCTACCAAAGATGCTTATAATCATGATACCTAGTAAATTTTCACGAAAAAAATCAAAACCAGCAAATGTAAAAGATTCATTTCGCACCCTCCACCAAGGGACGTGATCGTCGTTAGACTTGGCAACCCTGCGAGTGACAGATAGATATCCCCGCCAGTCAAAAAGACAAACAATAAACATTACTAGTTTTTATGATTTTTGGACTTAAAAGACATTATTTGTGAAACATTTTTCATAATTTGTTGTCTATGTCCATATTAATTGCATTATGCATCAGGGAGATGTAGGGATTGACACGTCTTACACATATTATCTGTGTTTTAGGATGGAGAGGACATAATGTTTTTATTGCTTTTAAGAAATTCATTAACCCATAATTTAATAAATGATTAATTACTATTATGACGCAAAGGAAGATGAGGAATTGCATGGAATGTATTCTATATTCTATTTTCTCGCAAAATACAGACAAATTCACACTATTCAACAGGTAGGTATGTAATGATAACTTTCAGTATATTGAAGTTGGTAAATTCGAGAGTGCCATGCATTAACAAAACGTCCAAATCTGCGGCCAAATTTAACAGCTAGAAAATCGACCTATTATCTGCCGCATTCCCATTCGCTGAGAGGGATAACGGATTGTTAAATGTAAACCTATAACATATATCAAAATACATGAAAGTTGTCCTGTTTTTTCTGTACAAAAGCATCATGTTGGAATCAAAAAGTGGTCTTGTTTAGTCGAATTTTCACGATTTTATTCAATATTTCAATAGAAATCACTAACATTCAGAGACCTTTGACGGCTTCTGTCAAATTGAATTGCGATAAGGTATTTTCCCATTGGTCCATAATATTAATGTTGGTGAAATTGGGCCTAAATGGAGTTATTCTTTGACCATATTTTCATTGAAACTAATGTCTTTTGATAGGAGCCATTGTTGAATTTCTGCCTTTCTTGTGGACATTGTGGGAATTTTTTATAGTATGGTATGCAGCATTATCAAGAACAATGACGGCATTCTCGTCAAGCTTTGGGAGAGGAGACATCTCAGAAGAGGAAGCATGGCTGAAGGAAGCGATGGGAGAAATATTGTCAGTTCCATCTGCTGTATCCGCAGACAACATGCTGACGTATAAACACACGCTATGTTTGCAACGAATATGAACAGCAAGTGCCGGCTATACCCCGAGCCTGAGTTCGATCCTGTCGAATCCTGTATGTCCAATGTCCAATAGCTATTGCAACGCTTAGGCGGCTGCCGCGCTGCCTCTTTGTTGTGCCGGGGCGTAAATACACTACGAATAGGGTATAGTTGTTCCCATGCGATCGAGCCAATCTGAATTGATTATCTATTCCTATTGCAGTGTCGTTCCTTTGTAGAGATGGTACGTTTCGAATTCAGAGACTGGAATAGAAACCATGGAATCCAAACATTGAAAGTAGTGATTTGGACCACCTCTAGTCGCCATACAACAACGCTCCTTATTTGGTCGTAAGTGATAACGGCTATGAACGGTTCGTTTGCTGTAATTAGAACGATTATTAATAAGCGATAGTTATATTTCCAATAAGTGATTAGGAAATATTTATATCCACATTTCCAATAGCTATTTACATTTTTTTACAGTCAATCCAAAATAATACGTAATATCGCAATAGTAAATTAAGAGTTATTATATTATGCTAGTATTTCGGAACCTTAAAAACTGCTTAATGTGCTCGATAATGTAATTGCTAATTGGTTAATGAATACGGGAATTTATACAGGGTGTTCCATAATGATATGCGAATATTTAAGGATGGAAATCAAGTAATATTTTCAGAACCGATTCAGATATTTCACTGATATTTAGTACGTAGTGAAAGTTAATATAGTTGCATATTTTTCAATGCAAAAATAATTTTTAGCTTTAGCAGCGGCGTGCGGCGTACGGGTATTGACTTCGCCATTTTTCAGTGAAAAAGTAAAAACAGTTCTATTGTCTAACTTGCAAAATTATTACTAATTTAATTGGAAAAATTAAACACATTAGGGGTAACAATAACTGATAACATAAAACCAACGAAATGATTACAAAAATTGTTGAAAATGGCCCCCTTCACGTAGTATGCATGCTTCCGCTTCTATCACAAGCTGCAACTATTCTTTCTCTTAATTCTCTTAAAATTGGTGTTGGAAATGGGTATCGGTTACGGCATAGGGATTTTCTTCTGTCCACAAATGATTATTGTGGAAATTCTGAATGGCATTTCGAGAAAAATTAGCTTCGTCCGTGCACAGAATCATTGATTCAAATTGCGGATTGTGTATAATTTTTTGAAGATACCACTGACAAAAGGTCACACGCCTTGGAAAATATGGTAAGGATATAACAAAAAAAAAACACTAAAATTCTCCAAACAATTTGATGGAAAAAGGTTCGACTCTCTGGCAAAGCACGATCGGGATAACTCTGGTGATAAATCCGTCTGGCTTGCTCACCATTACCGTCGGCAAGCCCATATACGTAATGCCTTTCCCCCATTTCTGCATTTAAATACCATTATTAACAAGATTGTAAAAACTAAATAATGAAAAAGATGTCACAGCGAACCGATTTGAATAACAGAGACTTGTCAGAGGTCAAAAGCCAGTGACATATTCCAGAGCAACTAGATATTTATATGTGCGATAACCTAATTATCATCATACCTATTATAGTTAAGTTGTATTATTGTCATCGTTTAGACAAGAATAAACGGTATGTGAATTGGAACTTTGAGTATACTTTATCTGAAGTCACTTGAAATAGCATAAAAACCTTTGGTCGGCGCGTCCTTTGTAATTTCATGACGTATCATAGGCGTGCGGTCATTTATTTAGAACGATAATAATAATGTTTTTATATCACAATAAATGGATTTTACTATCTTCTTATTTTTTTGATTTGGGATAAAAAATACTTATATTGGGAGTTTAATTTATGTTGACTGAAAGTTAAGAAATGGAAAAATTACAGAATTCCAACGTTTGACAGGCAAATATTTACATAGCAGGTAGGTATATAAAAAGGTATATAAAGACTTACATTATAGGTATTTATATATCATCCTCGCCTTCGGAGCTGTCGCTAGAGTCATCTTGTAGAGGAATTACAACGGGATTTACAGGAGGCAAAACACAATATTCATTTTCTTTTTCAATAATATGCCTAGAACACTGCTTCCATAGGTCTGTGGCAGCAATATGAGATACTGCATCTCTTATTGTGGCCAATAGCGATTCACTTAATTGAGGGGTCTGATTATGTTTTCTTACTTTTTTTATTAAAGCAGCCCAGACCAACTCAATCGGGTTAAAAATGCAGTAATAGGGAGGTAGACGTAATACTTCATGGCCATTTTGCTGAAGCAGATTGTCAACAACATACTCTTTTTCAAATTTTTGTCTTTTAATAAGATCCAATAATATGGCTTTGGTTGATTTTTCTGGTATTTCCATTCCCTTATCCTTCATAAAATCAATAATGTCTTGTTTTTGTGCCTATATTCGGAATTTTGTTTTTCTGTCGGGAATGGTATGGCGCATTGTCCATAATAATCACTGAATTTGGGGAAATGTTTGGTATTAACTGCTGCTCTATCCACTTTTCAAATAAGTCGGAGGTCATGTCCTCATGATAGTCGGCACATGATTCTTTGATATTTTTGGCAGATAACAGCAAGGCATTAGGTATAAATCCATTTTCACTGCCAGCATGGAGAATAATGATTCGTTTTCCACGGTTGCATGGTGCATTTAAAATGCACTTGTTGCTGTCGTCAACCCAGCCGTACTGCACAACATCATGGGTATCATACCACGTTTCATCCAGGTAAATCAGATTTCTTTTCTGCTCTCTATAGATTTTAACTTTGTGCAAAAATTCTTGGCGCAATTCAACGATTCGACGACTCCATAATCACCATTCTTTTATCTATTTTTTTGTATTGAAAACCACACAGTTTTACAATACAGTGCAGTGAGTCTAAGCATTTGTAATTATAAAAATCTTCAGGATAATCTTTTAATTTATCCCGTATCATTTCCAACGTGGACACCAAATTTTCTTTATAAAATCCGTATATTATACGACGAATATCTTCCTGAAAACCCACGTCTATTCTTTTTAATTTTTGCCCTATGCGCTTTCTGTGGAAGGAATGGTTGACTACATCTCCCCTTTTTATAACCCGATAAATGGTAGACCGACTGATTTTTGTCAGGATACACATTCTGTTTAAAATTTGATTTGGCGAGGAATCTGGATTTTCGTTTTTCAGACAATCATACATATTTAGGATTACTCTTTGGGTCTGTTCCTCTAAATCTTTATGAAAGAATTCTGCCTGCACAGGTTCATCAACCATCTCCTCGTGGCTTGGAGCATTTTCCCAAGGTCTCCAAAGAGCCATATTTAGGACACACAAGAACAATCAACACAACAATTAAATCAACAAGTAAACTGAGTATTCAAAAGTCAAAAACACACAAACTAATAAAATCTATGAAAAAACACGGACAGACTAAAGAAAACACGTTTATTCACCGCTACACGGCACTGGCTAAACTGTTTCAATTTTCAGTAGCCACCTGCACTTGTTCGGAGCTCTGAAATACACGCTTTCTCATTGGCTATGTCCACGCATAGGCGTGCTTTACTCCACGTGGACCGGTGAAACTGCCTTTGATCTTATACGGGGGATATTTGCTGCGAAATTTGGCGATTTTTGCAGCAACAGAGCGTGTTAAATATAGATATATAAAACGCACCCGGTATTTCACAGTGTTTCAAGTGACTTCAGATAAAGTATACCTGAATACGCAATTCTACCGTTTCCGAGATTCCAATGGGGAGGGACGAATTTGGAACACCCGGAATATAGTAAATAGAGAAAAAACACCTGTGACAAGTTTTCACAGATGACGCTACAGCATCCAATTTTATCTCGAATAATTTTGGGACGTGGAAATACAGCATTAGGCGAGTTATCTTCAGCTGGAATATGTTAATCATTGGTTGTACATAAAACCTCATCCCACAATTATTTGCCCGAACGGTTTTGAACTCGAATAATTACAGCATGAATCAAGGAGTCGTTAGCCCATTTTATCTTTTGTCAAATCATAATTAGGTGTACATGGAAAAAATACATCGTTGGTTGGTTTTTTATGCTTTTTGATTAGATAATTGCGTCGAATTGCTGTAGGGTCACATATTATTGTAAATTGTATTATTTCGTTTTTCGCTTGAGTCTGGTCTTTGTTGGTCACCGGGAAAATGTTGCGAAATTAACGTGGAACTTGACAGTGTTTTCAGTCACGTTGTGTTCAAATTTTAGGCGTTGTAGGTACTTTTGAAAGCAAAACAAAGATGCTGTCAACAATTGGTTGAAGCTAATGGTTTGTACCCAGAGAGAGAATTTTATTTCCAATATTTCTTCCAGACGATATTGTATCGATGATGGAACATGATAAAACGATTCATGTATTTCCTTTATGTTTTACTAGAGTTGTAGGAGGACGCTTGTGAAAAAAGAGTTGCAAATTGACGATCGCGGATAGGCTACGTGCCAAAAATGCAATTTTTGCATCAAAGTTAAAATTTTATTATATACAGGGTGGGCCATCCATGTGTGGACGGAATATTACTCATAAACAAATACATTTTGGGAAAATCTATAAATGGCATGTTATACATGACATTTGAGGGCACATTTCTAAAATATTGGCAATTATACAAGGTGTCTCAATTTTGACCTACATATCAAAGTTGTGATTTTTTAAATGGAATGCCTCACATTTTATGGCATATTTGGATAAACCACTTCAAAAGAAGAAGATCGATATAACATACCATGGGGTTTTGGTAATTAGCTACTGAGATAAAAGGTGTTTTGCCCACAAAAACCGTCCACTTCGGCGACCCCTTAATCCGCCATTTTGAAATTTGGAGTGCTGAATTTTGTATAAAAAAAAACGAAGCTTCTATTTTGTTTGTTACTTTTTCGAATTTTCGTTTTTCCTCATACAGGGTGGTCAAAAACGCGAATGGTACTTTTTCTCAGAAATTTCAAATGCATCACCCTGTATATTTGTGCAAGTTTAGATTCAATTTTTTATAAGCTTTTTTTTTGGCATAATGTTTGATTCAGATAAAAAGTTATTAAGATTTTAATAGAACAACACACCAAAATTAAGCAAACAAATCACAACATCCATGGAAACAAAAGACATTGGCTAGTTCCACATTGCCACTAAGAGTGATTTGACGTAAAAAAGATCAGAACAGTATACATCAGCTTCAAGCGTAATGGAGAAAATCAACTATAACAACAACATACACAAACAACTATCACTTCTCAAGACCTAATCGAAAATGAAAGGCCCGATAACTTGTCTGCCAATAACTCCTCCACAAACATTCAGCTCCATTTATTTTGGAAATCTATTTGCCTAACCCAGTAAGGGTTTTCCGGCGTATACCTCCACCCGATTCGCCTCACTGGTGTCACTTGGATTATTTATATATTTTTTCTATATTCCACTGCTCCACTTGATTCAAAACGTTCTCGTATTGTGGAAAATGGGCTTTGCCCAAAGCGTAAAAACCCTTATGTGTCTAGAATAAAAAAATTGCGTTTTTGACCACCCTGTAGCTGACGGTTTTGAAGATATTAAAGAACATTGTTTTTTATTTTTAAACTTCAACACACCTAAGGAAACTTTGTACTCTCTGGGTACCACATAGTCTTACGGAAGAGCAGAAGACTCGTCGTAAAATCGTTTTTTTATTTTTAATGAAACCCGCAAGGAAAAAATGTTACAAAGAAAAAGGCGGTCCTGTATACGATGTTTCATTTTTGGTCACGACTTGTGAATCACCCTGTGCTTAGCTTCTGCACATGTATACACACACACGCATGCAAAATGTCAACATTGCTGATTCTGTCTTCTCGCTATAGACTCAACCTTCTTGACGTTGCTCTTTTGTTATCCGCAACAAATTGCATAAGTTAAACGTTTTAGAAAGGTTGCTGTTTGTAAAGGTTATTAGTTATAGATCGTGTATAGAACTCAGACGCAGATGTTTGTATATATATAGGGTGATTAAAAAAACAGTGGCAATATTTCCAAGTCCGGAAATTGAAATTACAAGGACAGTTTCAATTAACATCGGTCGTACAAATACCCTCCTATTTAGTTACAGGGTGCTGAAATTATAAATGCGAGTAAACATATATGTATCTCCATTATATATTTAGAACAGCATAATAAATAGACAGGGCGTTAAATAAGTATGTACTATAAATTCAACAGACGATTCTTTAATTTTAAGACATGAAATTCATATAAGCATAGTTCCAAAAATTCTTCGTTCTGAAGATACAGGGTGTTAAAATGAAAAAAATGTTTTTTCGTAATTTCTTAAATATAAATTTTGTTCTAATTTGTAGGTGGTATTTATAACAAAGATTCTTCCGTTAAACTTATGATACAAAATTAATTAACACAAATGGGCGTAAACTACACTAGTGCAGTGAAGCAAAAACAAGGATATTTAGACTCTTACAGAAAATAAAATGTTCAATTTCTTTTTTTTTTTAAATCCATTGATTTTATTGAGGAAATTGCATTAAATTTGCAATGACAAAAAATTTTTTTGTCAAACCGTTCCTGTTCCTAGTAGTAATAAGCGCAATGAAAATCACTCAAACTTCGTTTTTAACGTTGCAGAGGCTCCTGATCGTTTTCGGAAAAAAATTTATAGGGGATGAAAATTGTGGGTTGTAAGTGTTCTTTAATATCAGTAAAAGAAGTTTTATTATACAGTTTGTCTTCCCGGTTGCTTTATGTAACACATGATACATATTTAAAGTTCATAATTCTTAACTTCATACGCCACTGACGTATTTACCCGTACATTTTATCTTTAAAACTTGGAATAATGAGGAATATTTCCGATGCATTTGTGTAGCAGTCGGTCTCCGTTGCTCGTTCGATGGTGACCGTCGATCCACGTAAAAACATGCTAAATATGCAAATTTCAATTGTATCATTTAATTTTTTGACGCCATGTTTTTAATCAACAATACTGTTTCGGTTTTACATAAGTCATAGAATTTTCATAGCCATCGAATGATAAAAATGCGAGAGCGCTGACTTAGAATTACATGGCAAATACAGAGTCAATCTACTTGACGCCATTTTTCTATCTCCAATCAGTACCACCAGTGGCGTAGAAATTTACAATCTGATAGAGGGGCATTTGAGGGATTTTAAGTAAATTTTTATTTTATTTTCGGATGTACTATCTATCCTAGAAACATTGCTGCTATTTCAATCACCCTGTATATTTTGCATTTAATCCGTTTAAAAGAAAACCACTTCGGAGCGGTACATTCTAATTGCCACCGATCATTACCTGCATGTGGAGTTAATTTTGGTATTTCCGGGAATATGGTAATGGTGTTTTAATCTCAGCTGCCTGGAGTCTAGCTCGGTTGGCGATATTTTGTTTGTTTTGCATGAAAAGGTACATCGCTGGAAGAGGAAATGCAATTAATTGCTTCCTCTCATTTTCTCCGGTACTTATTTCGAATTATTTTGCTGGTGGACGGTGGACCACCTCTTTTAGTTTGCCTCCAAACAAGCCAATCATCGCTTGTCGCTGCCTGCTCAGGCATTCATGGCCTGTTAGCCAATAGTCGCGCGCGAATTTGAACGTTACGCGCGGGTAATTCAAATTAGTACCCTTTAGTTTCAGGTATCGTGAATAAGGGTAAATATTACATGCTATATTTTATCGAAATATGTGCAGTGGTTACTGAGGCAACGTCATGACAATTGTCCAGGATTACACATTGAGCATCTAAACATGGTGAGCAACACGCTTCATTCCTTCACGAGATTCAGAGTTTTTGAACGGAATCTACTGGGAGCGATTTTTATGCTGTGATTGATTTATATAAGTTTCCACATTTTTTAGAGCCTTGTCTTATTATTACTTCCTTCGTTACTGGAAGTATTGTAATCGCGAAATATGTATATCGAAAATGAGATATTATTTTTGTATGTTATATGACAAATGAAACCTCCAACGAACGCGTAGGAAGTATAGAGTTAATCTACTTGACGGCATTTTTTCAATTAGAATCAACATAGCTATACGAATAGCAAATCTGTTGGGCTTATAGCTTCCGTGTATGAAGTAAACAGGATTTAAGCGTGTGTACGAGGGCGGTCCGACAAGTAGATGAACTGCAGCATATTTGATTTTTTTGAAATAAATTGCAAGAAAAACGGGATAGCAAAATAAAAAATGCATCAAACTATTGGGAGATTATTAAATTTTAATGGTATAAATTGTCAAAGAAAACAAAAACCAGGAACCCCATCTAAATATTTATCAAAGGCGTAAATTTATGTACGGTGCAGATAATTTGGAATATAGTATTCCAAATAAGTTATCGGTCACAACAATCACAAATCAATATTTAGCTTG
Source organism: Acanthoscelides obtectus (assembly GCA_963669975.1). Classification (NCBI taxonomy): domain Eukaryota; kingdom Metazoa; phylum Arthropoda; class Insecta; order Coleoptera; family Chrysomelidae; genus Acanthoscelides; species Acanthoscelides obtectus. The sequence continues at coordinate 3,039,545 of CAVLJG010000008.1, read as the reverse complement.
AACGTATAGTTTAGTGTTCTTAGTTAGGTACTGTTTTTACAATAATCACAGATATACAGCCTGAATTCATAACCACTACAAGCAGCGTGAACTCACAATTCGCACATTAAGACTGTACCTATTCCAAATTAACGTGTCATCCTAACTCAAAATTCCACGTCACATATTTAATTCTAAATATCTTCACAAATAATTGTAATGTAAATGATTATCAATGATTACATTCTTACCGAAAAAGTTTTCAAAGTAGACGTCTCGTTCCCATGTGGCTGGTAGCAGGAAATGTCGAGATGACGTCCTGTTTTTAGTACCTGTAGTTTCATATGATTCACGGCAAAAAAATACAGATAGCGTTTACATTCATTTAGGTAACTAAGTATTACAAATATGCTGCACTTCCTCTACTTATCGGACCTTCCTCGTATAAGCCTGTATCGCAAGATCACGGCTAGCAAAAGAAATCGAAAACGGAGATCCTTGCGACATTTTCTTATTTGAATGTGGTCATTCGCCTTTGACGATGCTGAAGAGCAGCCAGGCCGCGTATTTAGTCCTTGTGTGCTGTTGTAGCTGCTGTAGATGTGGATGACATGGATCGCGAAGAATGTTACCAACCGGAACCAGTCGTGTGACTGCCCGCTTGCTGTTTGTTTTCTTACTGCTTGATACTCGTATTAGAGATGGGCGAATAGGATCCTTCGGTATTCTGACGCGCGGTTGTGTAGAACTGGCAAATAATACAATTTCTTTACCATCCTCACAAAATTCGGTACAGACGGGTTTTTGAGGTCGCTGATTTTAAATCTGCTGTCAGATTCAATATAGCGTATCGAATATCGCGTCAGATCCTTGGAATAAGTTGATATTATGATGCTTGATAGGAGTTCTTGAGAACGATGTCTGGTAGACGTGTCAGGGCGCTTCACTACACTTTATTTTTATTTTATTTTATTTTATTCATTACAACACCCTACAGTAAATACCAATTACAGGGTGAGGAAACACAGAACATAACACAGATATAAAAGACAATAATAAGTAATAAGTAATAGACTACAAAGTGTAAAAGATACATGCTGGTTACTTAATAGTATTTTTTATGTCTGCAATTCTGCAGTTAAATATATCAATCCTGTTACTTGCAGAATTGTAATTCCTACACATCACATGTAAAGGGGAATAGTGTAAATAATTTGTCCGTGCTGCAGGTAGATAAAACGTAACGTTTTGTCGGGATGTCAGCCTAGGTACGTTAAATGATAACTGACCCAATAAAGCTAAATCATCACTAGCATTATTGATCAACTTAAATAGAAAAATCACTGACTGGCAAGTGCGCCTTGCTTCAAGACTGCTGATTAGATGTTTTTCAAGTAAGGAATCATGAGGTATACCTATGGGCGGGTAAACGCCATCCACTTTCAGTGACAAATATTTTAAGAAACGTCTTTGAACACATTCAAGCCTACTTATATGAATAATATGATGCGGATTCCAAATTAGCAATGCATACTCAAGCTTCGACCTAACATATGCATAATACAGCAACTTCAAGGTGGTACTCTGAGTGAAGTCACGGCAGTTTCTTACAATAAAGCCGTACATGCGGTTTGCCTCGGAAATTTTGCTGTCAATGTGTTTGACGAATGTTAGTTGGGAGTCAAATGTCACGCCTAAGTCACATAAAGTTGAAGTCCTCTGAATAGAGCTACCTGACAGGGTATAGTCAAATAACAGAGGATTTTTCTTCAAAGTGTAAGACATTACGTAACATTTATTGATGTTTAATGACAGATTGTTTTGTGAGCACCAAGCATCCAACCTGACCAGATTTTCTAAAAGTTGATCACAGTCTGATTCATCAACTACACGACAAAACATCTTCAGATCATCAGCGTAAAGTAAACAATTCTCGCCAACAGCATTGACTATGTCATTCACAAATATGACGAACAATAAAGGCCCTAGGTTACTGCCTTGTGGCACTCCGGAATTGGCTACATACTTCGACGATCTGATGCCATTAAACATCACAAATTGATTTCTTCCAGTGAGGTAGGACTTAAATAGTTGTATTAAAGGATCAGATAATCCATGAGATTTCAGCTTATGCAATAGCATCCTGTGATCAACTCTGTCGAAAGCCTTGGAGAAGTCTGTGTAGACCACATCTGTTTGTAATCCTCTGTCAATGTTTTCTGCTATGGTCTGTGTGAAGTTCATCAGATTTGATACTGTTGAGCGCCCTTTCATGAAACCATGTTGTTGAACACATATTTTTCTGCTGACATGATGATATAGTCTGTTATATATTAATATCTCTAGAGCTTTTGAAAAATTGCACAATATTGATATAGGTCTAAAATTTGATACATCATTCCTACTGCCGTTTTTGTGTATTGGACATACTTTAGACAACTTCCATAGTTCTGGAATTGTGCAGGTGGTAAGGCACAAGTTGAATAAAACGGTCAAAGGACACGCCAACACAGAGGCACAGTCACGCAAAATAAAAGCTGGTACATTATCCGGTCCGGTAGTCATCTTAGGTTTTATTTGCTTCAAGGCTAAGACAACTTCATCCTCCTCAAATCTAGTAATATTGAGTGGTTGTTCATTGCTCATTAAAAAGTTATCAGTTTCTTCGGTGGCTGACGAAGACGAGTAGTATTTGGAGAAGTTATCCGCAAAAGCATTTAAAATGTCGTTCGGTTCCAAAAGTTCATTACCATTGTAAATCATCCTACTTGATAAGTTTGTTGATTTTCGCTTAGAATTTAAGAAGCCCCAAAATTTATTCGAATCTCTTTGTATTTCGTTCTCAGCTTGTCTGACATATATTTTGTATGCTTCATCTGACTCTATCCTAATTTTTGATCTAAGTTCCCTGAATGTCTGATACGTTTTAGGATCATTGTTGCGTCTATAAGATCGGTGAATCTTCTCCTTGCGCTTGATAAGCTTAATTATTGCTGAATTGAACCAGGGTGGGTATTTACGTTTCGTTGCTCGGGCATATTTTGGAACACAGGTATCAAAAGCATTGTACAGTTTATTATAAAAGAACTCACACGCTTCATTCGCGTCATGAAAGCCATCTAAAGCAGCCCAATCCATGTCTGAAATTAAATTATATAATTGGGGGAAGTTGGCTTTGCGGAAATTATAAGAATTTATAAATGAAACAGGAAAGTTATGCTTAGTATTGAGACTGCTGTTGACATTACAACAAATATTCAGGGCAGGGTGATATGGGTCTTCATCTAGCAGCGGATCCCACGAATGTTCAACCTCACACAGACCACTACAGAAAACTAAATCAAGGGTATTGTCCATAGAATTTGAAATATTGTTAAACTGATTAATAGCAAGACCCTCAGCAAAGTTGTTCAACGATACCAATTTTGCGTTGCGTCCATGACTATTAGCATAAGAAGTGTAGTTAGCTATGTTGAAATCCCCTGTTATAACTAAATTCCTATCAAATAGGACGTGCGATGACAAGATAGCATCATAAAATTGCTCATATTCAGCATTGGGCTTATCAGGTGGTATGTAGACATTGCAAATGTAAACTGAAAAAGAGTTGGTACAAACCTTGACTGCTACTACATCAATCTTTAGGGCAGAAAGTACTGCCAACTCAGGTATCTCTATCAAAGATGCTGTAAAACGCTCATCAATCGCAATCAACACACCACCACCTCTTGAGCAACCAGTGGTTACATAATCTCGATCTGTCCGGAACACATTATATGTAGTTGGAATAAATTCACTACTCATACATGAGAAATCTAACCAGGTTTCAGTTATTGCAATGATAGGATATTCACACCTACAAATAGCATTATAAAAAACAGCAGCTTTCGTTCGGAGTCCACGAACATTTTGGTAGTATATTAGAGGTTGCAGCCTATCACTACAATTAGAATCTACTCCCTTGTGAGTTACGACGAAGGGATGCATTGGTTGCTACTGACTGAGTAGGTCGTGTCTTAATCTATCAAGGGCTTCATTGTATGCCTTGCATTTCTGCTTATCCCAAACAGCATGATCCGTTTGCACACTACCATCTTTCTGTTTAAGTTTCATACAGTTTGAGCATTTACGAGTCTGTGATTTGCAATGTTTGACCTCATGATTCTCGCTACAGAGTGGGCAAACAACTGCGCTTTTACATTTGCTAGAAGAATGATGGAATTCATTACATTTAAAGCAACGATACACATCAATAGCATCGTAAACAGCGCAATTGTCATACCCCACAAACAAATAACCAGCTTTAACAATTTTGTCATAACTACTTCTATCCACCTGAACAATAGCTTGATATACAGAAGGGTCTTTTTTAGTAGGAAAGTGCTTAACAATTTTACATTCAAAATCATCTTCGAAGATATCAGTATTTCCTTTTAATAACAAGTGCCGTAATTTATCATCTGAATATTTATCTGACATGCCCACTAGCCGAAACCGCGGGTTAATACCGGTAATTTCACGTATCACATAACTATCTGACAACTTTTCCTGAACAATAGCTTTCAACTTCTGATTTTCTTCCTTTGACTTACAGCCAATAAGAATACCACCATCCCTAACATCCTTCACTTTCGCTAACTGAACTTCCGCAGTACAAGGATTCACATGCTGTATTAGATCAGCTTTGGTTTGCTTGCTTTGATGATTCCCATTTTTTGGCTGAATAATTAATGCTGGCTGGGTCTTATTTCTAACGACCTCGGCATAGGATACTACAGGCTTGTTGACAGAAGGTACTGCATGAGATGATTTCATAGATCTTGATATATCAGCAGATAATTTCGTGACTTGATTCTTGAAAGAAGCCATGGCCTCGTCAATTTTGCCACTCAGTAGATTCTTAACATCATCCTGGTTTATTACAATGCAGTTAGGAATGCAGTTCTTACATCTCCAAAACAACCCAGGAACAGTACTTATGACGCCCAGTATATCTGTGTTTGAGATACACAAAGAATGAAACTGCTTTTTACATGCGTCGCAAGAAATAGGTGGCCTTGACCGAGTTACCAATGTTTGGCAAATTTCACAGTTGACCATGATGCAAATTCACTGCACTTTCACGAACTTTCTCGATATTTTCAGGAGTACGAACAGTTCGAACACGGCCCGACCTTGGCAAGTCTTTAACTTCACCTTTTTGTTCAAATTTCTTCACAAACAGACGAATGGTGTTGACATTTCGACCGAAATCTTGTCGTAGCTTCCGAATCGCTGGAACAATCGACTCATTATTTAAGTAAAACGTTTTAACGATACGGACGCGTTGTGGGATCGTGTAGCGCTCCATGGTGAATTTGACACAATGTGCTTTAAACAACTACGGCGGCGTCACCTACTGAGAAGCGTGTATCAAAATTATATATTGGCCACCCTGTATATCCACGGTCCATTTGTCCAGAATTGCGTGGAAAGTACAGAGTCAATCTGCTTGGCGTCATTTTCTTCCCTCGTAACAATACATACTTTTATTATAAACGCTTTTCTTTTGTTTCAGATATAACCGGTCGCGCGTCGACCACCACCGCCTTTCTACATGGTGAAAGTGAAAGACGATCTCCCGCCGCTCGGGATGAGCGATCCTCTGCCTACCGCTCCCGCGTCGTCGCTCGCTTCGGCTCCGCCCACCCAGGGCGGCGCCGGTCCCCACTCTTCCGCGCCGCGTAAGCAACGCCCATTCGGAGGCGGAGCCGCGAATCAACACGCGCACTTGCATCATCACCACCATCACGGCGCGTTCCAGCATTACGGGCACTATCATCGGTGCTCGTTCCCAGCAGATGGTACGTAAAATAGGATGGGGTTAAGGAGACGGTTATACCGTTGCGTTCCTCTTCCCCCTTTCTTCATTTTTCGACATTTTGGTTTAATTTTTTTACAGGCGGTGACATGCAAAACGGCGCTTCGCCCGCGAAATTTTACTTCGGACCCGGGTTCGAACCCCAGCAACAAGGCAGCTTCGGTCCCGGTCCCAGTCAGAACCAGGGAAACGAGTACATCGTGTTCTTCCACGTCAATCCTGGCGTCACTATCAGCTTCCAGATGGGGGAGAATTTGGAGATACTCAGGGGTGAGTTGACTGTTACTACCTTTTGATTGTGGATCTGAAGGATTTTATCGAGATAGTATCTCTCACTATTAGAACCGCTGTTTATTATACAAATTGACACAGGACGAGCTTGTTTTCTTCTTATTATAAATGTGAAAGTTGATGTTTGCTACTCAATCACGCCTAAATTGTTGAACATATCTGGATTAAACTTGGTACAGAGATAGATTACAATCTGGAAAAACACATGGGCTACATTTTATGATCGGAAATGATTTTGGAATATCTATTTCTATTCTATTTGTATAAAGCTTTCAACAAATACAACAGCCTGTGAGATACTTCACATATTATTCATTGTGCTTCTGATTACGCATTTTACATTAATTTATTGAATAATAAGCGTCAGTTGCCCTTCTCTGAAATCAATCTCCTTTACACGGACTATACTTAACAATACTTCTACTCTGGTGGAGCGGCTAATTTAGGCTAGAACTCTATAAAGCATCCTACGAGCTGCAACTCACAAGTCACGCTAGCGTAATACGGGTTGCGGTTGTTTAGGCGAATACCTACAAAACGGCTGTTACGTCATTCCTCCTTTGGTGGGATACGAGGGCGGTCCGATAGGTACTTAGCCTACAAAATAATAACGAAAAGTGGACTTCACCTAATACGGATTGCGTTGCGTAATTATGTAATCTTATTTCCAGCGTTCTTGAGAACCTTCCGCGTTAGACGTATTGCCACCGTTTTCGAGTCACCCTGTATATAAAAATCTCTACGTAACGGTAAGCTGCTAAGCTCTTATCACTATATATGTATAGCCGAGGCGTTGTAATTAGTTCCTGTATCCTGTGATAAAAAAAAATCGTACATATCTGGTGGTATCACCTTGAAGGTATCTCGACCGAGTTCATTCAATAAAGAATATATGGAAAAAGGAAGAGAAAAAAATCAATTATTTTATAATTGAATTAAACAGGGATTAGCAACGTTAATGATTTTATTACTCAACAGAAAAAAAGCATTTTAGTGATTTAGTAGATTGTAGGCGAAACCGGTTCATATAAGCAACTGTTTATTTAATTGTTGTGCGCTAAGTATTTCGTTTTTTGACGTTTCTGAGGCTCCTGATCGTTTTCGGAAAATTTTGTGTAGTGGTTAAAACTTTGATGTTTTGGGTTTGTTGGGGAAGGGGGGTTAGAAATGTCACTTACGTCTTTAGTATTAGTCAAAAGCAAACTTTTTGTGTTATTGTATGGTTTTCAATACGACAAGAACAGTATTATCCTTAACATTCAGATTTTGAAGCACTACTGGTGCAAAAGAAAAATTCAAGGTATAAATAGTTATGTAAAAGATATCAATATTTGAATAAAATGAATTTCAGTTGCCGGTATAAGGAACATCAAAGATTTTTTCGCAATTACAACGTTTAATGCCGTATTTTTCTATTTAAAATGTACTATTGGTAAAAGGCATGTAGTTAAAAACCTTTCGTGAATCGCAATATCCATAGATAAAAGATTAGTATTGGTTCTGGTATGCGTATTGTAACGATCCGCGAACGGACCGATAGCCATCTGTGAGGTCGATGACCTCGGGATTATAGACGAAATAAATACGAACCAAATCGAACGGAGTTTGCGGCTTGGGGCTAGCCACGCATCTCTTCAAGAAAAACGCGGATGGGAAAAATGTGGAAAGAAACAAGACAATGTCGGTTATGTTGTGTATCTCCACGGCATATACAATATAATATAGCAACGCGACCTGAAAATTAAGACATGAAAAACTGGAATTGGATAACACTTTTTTGCAAACACGTCAGCGATATTGATTACGCCATTTTAATTTTCGAAAAAATGATATCAGTGGGTATCAGTGACCTCAAAAACATGGCAAGCTCAAATATGAGCGCAATCAAGACATTTTTTTTTCAAACACTTTCATTTTGATTTCTGGAAAATCGATACTAAATTCGCCATCGGTGATCTTCAAAACGTAAATAACTTGGATCTTTTGCCAACATGTCCGCCATATTGATTCCGCCATTTTTATTTTCGGTAGATCGATATCAGATTTGCTATCAGCGACCTCAAAAACGTAATACACTCGAATTTGAAGGCTATCCAAACATTTTTTGCAAACATGTACGCCATATTGGATCCGCCATTCTGATTTTTGGAAAATCGTTACTAAATTCGTTCTCAGTGGCTTTTAAAAATAGATATCAATTTTTTTATCAGCGTACTCAAAAACATAATCAACTCGAACTTAGCGCGGAATCCAAACAATTCTTTGTACACATGCCCGCCATATTGGATCCGCCATTTTGATTTCTAATAAATGTATATCATATTGCTTATCAGCGCCACTGAAAACATTTAAAACTCTGAGTTGAGCGCAATCCAAATATTTGTTTGCATAAATGTCGGCCATTTTGGATCCGCCATTTTGATTTTTGTTGAATGGATGTAACATTCGTTATCAGCGACATCGAGAACATATTAAACTCGAATTTGAGCGCAATCAAAACTTTTTTATACTTGTTCGCCATATTCGATCCACCATTTTGATTTTAATAAATATCAGTGACCTCGAGAACATAGAAGAACTATGATTCGAGCACATTCCAAACATTTCTTTGCAAACATGTCTTCCATATTGGATCCGCCATTTTGATTTTTGGAAAATCGATTCTAAATTCTTTTTCAGCGGTCTTTGAAAAGCGAAGGATCCATGATTGAGCGTAATCGAGACATTTTTTGCGAACATTGCGCCATATTGATTCCGCCATTTTTATTTTCGAAAAATCTATATAAAATTTGTTATCAGCCATATTGGATCCGCCATTTTGATTTTAATAAATATCAGTGACCTCGAGAACATAGAAGACCTAGGATTTGAGCACACTCCAAACATTTCTTTGCAAACATGTCTTCCATATTGGATCCGCCATTATTATTTTCGAAAAATCGATATCAAATTTGTTATCTGCTACACCAAAAACATGATAAACACAAATTTGAGCGCGATCCAAATTTTTTTGTCTTTCATGTTGGATCCGCCATTTTGATTTTTGGAAAATCGATTCTAAATTCTTTTTCAGCGGTCTTTGAAACGTAAAGGATCCATGTTTGAACGTTATCGAGACATTTTTTGGAAACATCTGCGCCATATTGATTCCGCCATTTTTATTTTCGAAAAATCTATATAAACTTTGTTATCAGCCATATTGGATCCGCCATTTTGATTTTAATAATCATCAGTGACCTCAACATAGAAGAACTAGGATTTGAGCACATTCCAAACATTTCTTTGCAAACTTGTCTTCCATGTTGGATCCGCCATTTTGATTTTTGGAAAATCGATTCTAAATTCTTTTTCAGCGCTCTTTGAAACGTAAAGGATCCATGTTTGGGCGTAATCGAGACATTTTTTGCGAAGATCTGCGCCATATTGATTCCGCCATTTTTATTTTCGAAAAATGTATATAAATTTGTTATCAGCCATATTGGATCCGCCATTTTGATTTTAATAAATATCAGTGACCTCGAGAACATAGAAGAACTAGGATTTGAGCACATTCCAAATATTTCTTTGCAAACATGTCTTCCATATTGGATCCGCCATTATTATTTTCGAAAAATCGATATCAAATTTGTTATCTGTGACACCAAAAACATGATAAACACAAATTTGAGCGCGATCCAAATTTTTTTTGTCTTTCATGTTGGATCCGCCATTTTGATTTTTGGAAAATCGATTCTAAATTCTTTTTCAGCGGTCTTTGAAACGTAAAGGATCCATGTTTGGGCGTAATCGAGACATTTTTTGCGAAGATCTGCGCCATATTGATTCCGCCATTTTTATTTTCGAAAAATGTATATAAATTTGTTATCAGCCATATTGGATCCGCCATTTTGATTTTAATAAATATCAGTGACCTCGAGAACATAGAAGAACTAGGATTTGAGCACATTCCAAATATTTCTTTGCAAACATGTCTTCCATATTGGATCCGCCATTATTATTTTCGAAAAATCGATATCAAATTTGTTATCTGCAACACCAAAAACATGATAAACACAAATTTGAGCGCGTTCCAAATATTTTTTGTCGGCCATGTTTTGATCTGCCATTTTGATTTTTGGAAAATCGATTCTAAATTCTTTTTCAGCGGTCTTTGAAACGTAAAGGATCCATGTTTGAACGTTATCGAGACATTTTTTGCGAACATCTGCGCCATATTGAATCCGCCATATTTATCTTCGAAAAATCTATATAAAATGTGTTATCAGCCATATTGGATCCGCCATTTTGATTTTAATAAACATCAGTGACCTCGAGAACATAGAAGAACTATGATTCGAGCACATTCCAAACATTTCTTTGCAAACATGTCTTCCATATTGGATCCGCCATTTTGATTTTTGGAAAATCGATTCTAAATTCTTTTTCAGCGGTCTTTGAAAAGCGAAGGATCCATGATTGAGCGTAATCGAGACATTTTTTGCGAACATTGCGCCATATTGATTCCGCCATTTTTATTTTCGAAAAATCTATATAAAATTTGTTATCAGCCATATTGGATCCGCCATTTTGATTTTAATAAATATCAGTGACCTCGAGAACATAGAAGAACTAGGATTTGAGCACACTCCAAACATTTCTTTGCAAACATGTCTTCCATATTGGATCCGCCATTATTATTTTCGAAAAATCGATATCAAATTTGTTATCTGCTACACCAAAAACATGATAAACACAAATTTGAGCGCGATCCAAATTTTTTTGTCTTTCATGTTGGATCCGCCATTTTGATTTTTGGAAAATCGATTCTAAATTCTTTTTCAGCGGTCTTTGAAACGTAAAGGATCCATGTTTGAACGTTATCGAGACATTTTTTGGAAACATCTGCGCCATATTGATTCCGCCATTTTTATTTTCGAAAAATCTATATAAACTTTGTTATCAGCCATATTGGATCTGTCATTCTTATTTTTAATAAATTGATACATTCATTATCAGCGACCTTGATAGCATACGAAACTTGGATTTGGTTGCGATCCGAAATTTCTTGGCAAACATCCGCCATATTGGATCCGTCATTTTAATTTTTGTTATAGAGTCTGCGGAAGATTCGGAAATCTAAAAACCGAAATATGTGAATTGACCTAAACATACTTTAGTCCAAAAGTTGCAGGTTTGCGATGTGCAGGGTGTCAAAGTTACAATTTTAGTTTCTCTTTTTCCTCATTGCCTGATATTTCAGATTTTGGCATAAAACTCGGTATAGGGAGGTTTTCTAGTATGAGAACCAAGAATCCGTTATTTTTCAGGCACACATTTCTAGAGGACGCCATTTCGGTAAATAACTTTTCATAACTTCTTTGTGCTACCCTGTATACGACAACTGATCGAAAAATCTTATTTTCTCGTATTTCCACTACAAAAAGGTTTACTTTTCAGAAGTGCCTAAAGCTAATAGTTTTCGAGATCTGTTATCGGCGACCTCGGAAACACTACTGCGTTGTTGCCGCACTGCTGCGTAATATCGTATATGCTATGGTATCTCGGTTCGTATGCACACTTTCCAATCGATCTGTCGGTTGTGGTCGGATTTTTACCACCACATTCTGCACCGCAACATTATATCTTGGGTTTTCGCAAGCGAAATAATAGTAGTACCGCATGGCGGCGGTGCATTCGCATGCAGGTGGTGAAAGTCGCTCTTTATAGGTTAGATTACACGAGGCCGATGTTGCCAATATTACGCAGGCAAAAAAATGGCGTCCAGTAGGTTGACTATATACTTTGCAAAAAAGACTTAGAACCGGCAGCACAATTTGAGGCTTTTCATGCAAAAACATCTAGGATACGAACGAGATATGATAATAGAAATATAACGATAAACGTGAAGGGCCAACACCTACTTTTAGAAAGACTTATGAGTATGTCCCGTATTCAACTGACTCATCACATCACACGCACAAATCTACTATTTACCATTACATTAATGTACCCCACTACACCCAGTAGCACATCAACACTGTAATTAGTTTCACAAAGCGCACTACTTGATCTGAGAAGCGATCTCTTCCACGCACTATTTGAACTGCATTGCCAGCCAAGCCCATATCTTTAAGAAAGTTTATCCTGGGAACAAGTACCTAGAGAAGGAATGATAATAATAATCTTTATTTGTTCTGTAGATCATTTGTCATGACATAGGACACGTCAAGGTAGTCTATCTTGAAACTAAGACAATTATTACAAAAATAAATAAATAAAAACAAAAACAATACACATATGAAATATATGACAGTCACAAAAACAATGAACAAAAATACAACAAGTACATATTAAAATAGATCGGCCAAGTTAAAATATTTAAATAAAATACAAGTTCCATAATTTATATGCTACAGTAAAAAATGTATATGGAACTAATATACTTTGAATTTGAGTCATTAATTTTCAGATAACGATTGTAGAAGGAAGATAAACCAAAATATGTGTTTAAAAATAAAAAAAAATGCTACCTTGTTTTATAAAGTATCCTCCCGACAAGTATTTCAGTGCGGACCTGTATTTGATCGTGCGGTCTTGGAGCACCGGCATGCCCTCCCCTGTGAGGTCTTAAGTCACCTGATTCACGAGCCCTTTGTACTACATTAACAAAGGCACGAGGGGTTGGTTGCACTCGATTGGGAAACCGATCCGCATAAATCCGTCATGCCGCGGCAGCATTTTGTAAAGACTCCCCCCCCCCCGTAAATAAGAATCATGTCAGCAAGTTCAGCATTTTCGTAAACATGTGCCATTTTTTATTTCGTTTGAGCCACGCACATTACCGACTGACACATTGACTGAATACAACTGAATAAAATTGTAGTAAAAACATCGTGATAAGCGTTTCAAATTCTTTCGCTTTTTTGTTTCCGATGCGATGAACCGGTAAGGCGGATTATATCCGTTGTTGCCAAACACGAGCACATAATATTATTATTGAGACAGGGCGGTACTCAAACTTCTAAAGGGCCATAACTTTGTTACTTTAATTTTACCAGAAAAATGTTAAAGGAAAAAAACATTCCTTTTGATCAGATCTACTCACTGTTAAAATAAATGACTCAACTTCGAAGTCACCCCGTAGAGCTCACATTTGATATAGTTAGGCATCTTGGTCTAGCTGGATATCTAAGAAATATTCGTCCGAAGAATAGTACGCTCTGTGTCTTAATAGAGCTTTGAGTTTATGTCTAAATAATGGAATGTATAACATAAACAGGCGTAAGGGCCGTCGCGCTCGGTGACACTTCTGAAAAGATTTTGTGTGCTACAGGGTCGAACTCGCATGCAAAAATGTGTTTGCGATATTTCGTAAGCTTACAAACATTTCCTCAGTTTGTAACAATAATCGTGTCCGTACACGGTAAGCCCGAGTCTGGTGCAAAACTGTTTATCAACAACGTTTCTCAACCTAGTCACCTTAAACAGTCCATAAGAATTTGGACCAAGAAAAAGTCCCTAGAATGGTGGAACATCCGATTGAGTCAAAGGCAGGCAAAAGAAAGAATGTCAAAAAATGACAATTTTCTTGTAATTTGCGAACGCGAAATTATCGCGCCTTCTATCACACCACGCAGCATTCGAAGCTAATCTTTCGGTGTAGTTATCATAGTTGGCTATGGCAGCACTATTTTCGTTCAGGAAGAGGCACACGCAACCGGAAGCTGATATCACCATCACGGCGTCTATATAAAACGCCATCCAGCCTCCCATTCATACGCCGTGCTCTATTTTCTAACAGTGAATGTGTCTATTCGTGTTTCTGCTATCATATTTCTAGTATGCATGCGTCCATTACAACACTGAACAGTGTGTTATGATCAGATGAAAGAGAAACGTTATATAATATTTACATACAGGGTAGACAGGCTGTATGGAGAAACAGGAGAAATATTTTTTTTAAATCATACGTACATGATCGTGCATCATCGGCCGTTACTTCTTCGAGGGCGATAATGGCAGTGATGTTATCGTGACCTTGGAGCGCTGTGTCGAAATGATAGCCAGCTTCTTTGCACCTGAATTACGACGACGACGTGTTCAACCAACGAAGAACGTTATTCGCCATCTTCCGTGGTCACCTTATTTCCAGGTTTGGTGATGTTCGTTGGCCTTCTCGGTCCCCAGCGTTATCCATCTGAGATTTTTTCTTCTGTGGACACCTCAAGCGTATACGAGCACAAGCCCCGAACGGTTTGAGAGCGACTGAGCATGCGCACTGGGGCACACATGCTCAAGCAACGGTGAAACCTAGTTGGTTTGAAAACTGGTTTTGGACGGTGGTCTCATTCAGATCTTGTTCTGTTATGGGTGCCTTATTATTTGGGGCTATGGTTTTTGTATTGTTTAGTTTTGATGTGGTATCGTCTTCCTATTCTTCTGACTGCATCAATTATTCCCTCAATATTTAGTCTATCTACTGTTGTTGGTGCTGTTTTCTTTCTCTACTGCATTCATCAGTCGTCTTGGGTAGCCATCTCTCATTAGATCTTTATTGATGCGGTTGACTTATTCCTGGAGATTCGTGTGCGTGTTGAAAATACTCTTTGCGCGTTTGATAAAGGATCGAATTACGCCTTCTTCGTGGTTGCTGGATGATTGGAACAGAAATTTATTCTCTAATTGTTCTTTGCTACCATCGTGTCGAGGAGGCTGTTGTTTTTCTCTTCTCTCGTAAACTTTATCGATGGTCCTAGATTGCTTAGGTGTGCGAAGAAGGCTTGCGGTTTCTCTTCTTGATAGTTCCAGGTTACGAAAGTGTCGTCCACATATCGTAGCCAAATCTTCGACCTGACATCGAAGATTTTATTGGCGGTGATCGCATTGACAGACCTTCCTCTTGAATGTGAAATTCTTTTACTTGCAAATAGTTGTTTCTTAGTCAGAACGTAATTCTATTATTCCGTGTCTGTCTCCTACAAGCTGCTGGTTCACGTAAATAAATGCTTTTTCTACTCTTTGGGCTGAAAACAAGTTGTTATCTTTATTCGTTGAAATCGTTTGCAATACTACGCAGTTGCAACGTTCGATTTTATTGTTCATACTTTTATGTGGTATTGGTGGTATTGTTCGAAAAAAATATATGTACACCGTAATCTGTTATTGATCCAGTGAAGAATTATTTTTCGAGGATCGTTTTATGTAATTGTCTGTCGTTCTCTGGCTCGTTAAGATCGCGCAATCACTTTCTAGTGAACGTCAGTGTTGATGGATTATTTGTCAATCTAGAAAATTTGGAAAATGGCAAACGAAATAACTTGATCGCTTTTGATCGAGTATTTCAAATTCGACTCTTACCAGTGGGAACTCAGAAACACTAAGTGACACGAAGTTGGTTAAATTTTCGGAGAGTGATGAAAAAACGAATTTTTCATAAATCGTCTTCATTTTTCCTGGTTTCATTTGCGATGGAACGCTTTCGTGATATCAAGAGCAACGACATGAGCCTCGCCGTAACACTGGATGAGTTTACTCCACAAATGCGAGACGTAAGCTGGAATCCATACTGCCTGTCGGTAATAAAGCCATTGAGGTAGTCCAGGAGCTCGCTACAATCCCAAATACCTGACAAAGGCGTTCAGAGATGAAAAGTTCGCAACCGAACCTACATACGCAACATCACTGGTTGCCTGTGGGTAGACTAGAGAACCGTGTTATTTCCCAAAATAATGTGGGTAAAGAAATCAGTTTACGAGATGCCAAGATAATTTCTGAGATAGTCATTAATAAAAGACAACACGATACTAAGAGAGAAAGATATATGTGTGAAATCATACTTTCAGGATTACGTAGCTTCAATCTCAATAAATTATGAAATTTGCCAAAAGAAAATCATTGGAAAGGGTTTGGCCTAGGAGTCAGTACTCTATCATTAATTAAGAGAAATTCAGATTACTGGTAAGTGATCAAAATAGTAAAAAAGGTTACGTCTGCACAATCGAGGCCAAAAATAACAAGCCGGCCACGAACGGCCTTGCAGTTAAAACACGTTCTCCTTTTCAGATTTCTTGCAAACCGTGGCAGACACACACGACAACCAGCGATTAAAACAATTAAAATCCACTTGGTCGGTGGTGGTACCGAACGGCAGTACGACGTACGTTGCTTCCCACAGCCAGAAAGAAAATGTTAAAGGCACCTTGACATTTAAACCGACCCAGCGTTCTCTGAATCGCCTAATTCAACCGACGTGCCCGCTTTACAGACTCTGCTTTCACGTTATCTGCTTTTGTTGTCCGAGAAAATCAAAAGTTCGATTTAAAATAAACTAATCTCAAAATACTCCGGGAAAAGCCTCTTCTGGTAGATTGTTCCACAATGTCGACATCGTAAGGATACACGATTGAAATCGGCTACAAAACAGCTAGAAAGTTGGAGGAGTACTTAGGGTGGTTTTCTTCAATGCCTTCCCATGCTCGAGAGGTTAAAATCCCATACAAATGGAGGGGGTAGCGCCGAAAGAACAACCAAAACATCTAAACGTAAGGTTGGTAGAAAAAAAGGTGCTACTCCATAAACTGGTGTTTGGGGCCAAATATCTCAGAATCTGGAAATCAAACGAAGGACCCACACACCACATAACCTAGAATTCAACTGGAAATAAAACGACTGATACGAAATTTACCAGCCTTCCGTCAATGAATGTCAAAAATAGGAAGGCGTTCCAAAATTTTATACTCTACAGATTCGATGCCAAAAATAATAATAACGAATGAGAAATTCCGATGCCCAAACCAAACTGTCTAATATTCATACATACGCAAAATCACTCGTTGCCTATGGCTAGACCTCAGAACCATGTTATTTCCCAAAACAACGTTGAAGGTGAAAAAAATCAGTTACGAGGGATCAACGATATCTTATGAGCAAATTTCTGAGATAGTCATTAATAAAGTATAACATTAGTGTAATACTGAAATTTGTCAAAAAAAATCATTGAAAAGGGTTTGGCCCAGGACTGGGCATTCTATCATTAAGAGCAGTATACCTGGAGTTGTAAGGGTCGGTCATAGATCCTTTTTTTGGAATGGGCTGGACATGAGCAAATTTCCAGTTTTCCGGATTCGTAAGATGGCTAGAAGAGCTGTGAAGGAACTGGATCAAGCTCCGCTGCACATCTCTTCAGTACAACGGTAGCAATCAAGTCCGGGCCAGAAGCTTGTTTGTTCAGATTCAGAATTCCTTGGGTGTGGGGGGGGGGACGTGTAAAGTATATAAAATTTACAATAATATATTCCACCGATAGCGATTGTGTTATTTGAGGATCGAGCCCGATGTAAAATCGTGTCACTTCTATCACCTAACACGAAAACATGCCGGTGTCCATTTTACAATTATTAGATCGTTTTACTCGTGTACGTGTGTACGTATGTTTGTGTCAGTCAGAAAAAACAGGATGTGTTCATTAAACTCGCATAGCATCTCGGCCGCCGACTGAAGGAATTGCATGTCTATAATAAACGACTTGTGTACTCGCCGTTCGGCCTACACACCGTCCAGGTCTGAGCCCGCTTGGTTGAACTCTTCTCGCTGATGCAACGTGCAAGTCTTCTCTGGTATTCGCGTTTTTATCGTGAGATTTAATAAAGAGGAGAAAAGCGCGAATACAGGATGTTTCAGAAACTGAAACATTGCGATAGGTATAGGGCATAAAGTGAATCAACGAATGCCGTCAAGTAGGTTGACTTTGCACTGTGCGACGACGTCATCAGTTCATAAAGGATAATGTTCAGCACAAGTTAAACCCTATGAAAACAAAGTTGTTGTTCAATTGCGAAACTGAATCGAATAGGATTGAATAAGTTTTATTTACATTTGACTACACAGTAGTATCGGAATATAAACTAGTGGACAGTTGCTTTGCAACATGGAAAATTTTACCAAAACTCAAATCTCGATATTTTCGGAACAGGAGGTTCGTGGCCAATTTGAGAACAGGTACAGGGTTTGACCGGTATAGTTCCTTTAATTATCCAATTAGACAAGCAGAGTATTACAAAACAGTTTGGAATAACGCATAAGTACCTAACAAATGAAAACATTTAAAAGACATATAAAATATTCCTCTACGGAGAAAAAGGGTTTTCTATAATTATTTTTCTCATATGTATGACAAAAAATGTCACATTTTCCGTCGGAAATTGATCAAGTCAATCCACCAGGCAGAAAAGTCCATAGACATTATTTTCTGGTCCCATCGGTAGTTAACGTCCAACTGGCAACGTTGCCCCCTCAGATATCGTCAGACGCCCCACGCTCCTAGAACCCCCACCCCCTAATCATTCATATAACATCCAAACACGTATCTCATTCAACATTTTAAATGATTACAATAAATCCTCGCCCAGTAGTGTAGGAAGTAAAATGCTACTCGGTCGCGCGATCTCCAATTGACAAGTGACATATGCGGTTGTCAGCTGTCCGCGCTGCTCCCAATACGTCACCGGTAGGCTCTCTATCTAAGCGACGTTGCCGGTTGTAACACTATTGTTCAAAATTTCGGAAATACCACACCTGAAAATCAATATCTGTTCACGTTTACAGTTCCATTTATTTCGTGATAAATTCAGATAAAATTGCCTTATTCTCATTCTCTAAATTTTTAATGATTACATTAAATCCTCGGCCAGCAGTAGCGTAGGAAGTAAAATGCTTCTTGGTCGTGCGATCTCCAATTGACAAGTGACATTTCCACTTGTCAGCTGTCCGTGTTGCGCCCAATGCGTCACCGATAGGCTATCTAACTAAGCGACGTTGCCGGTTTGTAACACTGTTGTTCCAAATTTCGGAAATGCTACTTGAAATCCAATATCTGTTCACGTTTACAGTTTCATTTATTTCGTGATAAATTCAGATAAAATTGCCTTATTCTCATTCTCTAAATTTTTAATGATTACATTAGATCCTCGGCCAGCAGTAGCGTAGGAAGTAAAATGCTTCTTGGTGGCGCGAACTCCAGTTGACTAGTGACATTTCCACTTGTCAACTGTCCGTGTTGCCTCCAATGCGTCACGGGTAGGCTCTCTAACTAAGCGGCGTTGCCGGCTTGTAACACTGTTGTTCCAAATTTCTGAAATGCCACTTGAAATCCAGTATCTGTTCAAGTTCACAGTTTCATTTACTTCGTGATAAATTCAGATAAAATTGCCGTATTCTCATTTTCTAAATTTTTAATGATTACATTAAATCCTCGCTCAGTAGCGAAGGAAGTAAACTGCTACTTGGTCGCTCGATCTCCAATTGACAAGTGACATATGCACTTGTCAGCTGTCCGCGCTGCCCCCATTGCGTCACCGATAGGCTCTATCTAAGCGACGTTGCCGGTTGTCACACTATTGTTCAAAATTTCGGAAATACCACACGTGAAATTTGATATCTATTCACGTTTACAGTTTCATTGACTCCGTGATAAATTCAGGTAAAATTACCTTATTCTCGAATCATCTGGGTTTTTTCGTGACGCACACCTCTGTCGAACAATCCTCGGTCTGCCGAATCGCGTACAAATTAACATACAAGTAAATTACCGCTGAATTTTAATGAGTCCGAGAGATTGCCCGAACCGCTTTTTCCGCTGTTTAGTCTGTGTAGAAAAAAAAAATAAAGTGAGCAGCTTGTTTAGACAGCAGGACAGCAAAACTGGTTCTCCGATTATTATCGAATCCCAATCTACCGTAACATTTTCGCAGAGTTGATCGGGAACATAAATCAAGTACGAGACTAATCGAATCATAATGAGGCTATAAATACATTGAGATCGCGAAAAAGCTAAGTATTACTATGGTTCCGCATGAATTTTAATTCATATAACATCTGTAGTTGTGGTTTTCATGTTGATATTCCCTCATGTTTGGCTGGCCGGTTCAAACCATATATGTTTAAGATTCCTCTTTATTGTACGACGTTTTGGTCCCAAAGGTCACCTTTTCCAAGTACAATTGACATTTGACAATATATTGTCTAAAAAGAGATTAACAAACTTGAATTCGTTTTGATTTCAATTTTTGCAGACTCAGAAAATTGCAAGATTTAGTTATTTATCTGAATGTTCAAGAGCTGTGTCTTTTTTCCTTTCGCCGCAAAATAACAACATCTTAGATTTTTGTGGATTAATAACTATATTATGAACTGGAAAGTATTTATTTAATTTACTAACATCGTTTTGTAAAATTTGGTAGTTTTATTGGCATTATATGGGTTAAAATAATGAAGCAACTGCGTATCATCTGCAAAAGCCTGGACATGGGAACTATCAATAGTTCTGGTTAAGTCGAAGGTATATATCAGGAATAGCAGTGGCCCTAATGCAGCGCCCTGTGGCACGCCTGAGGAAATTATTGCCACTGGAGACATTTCTTGGTTGACAAAAACACACTGAGTTATTTAATGAAGGTAACTATCGATAAATGAAAGGAATAAATTGTCAAGTGTTACGGAATTTAATTTAGCAAGTATTTTAGGATTGATACTGTCAAAATCTTTCGAATTGTCTATAGATATTAACGCTAGTGCCATTTTCTTCTAATATTGTCTTGCAGATTGAGTGGGACAGATGTACTATATTTTTTTCTAAAACTGAATTGATTATCGGAAAGTATAAAGTATCTTTCCAGGTAAGCTGTCAATTGAAACCATTTTTTCTGAAATTTGGTTAAAATAGGTAACAACCCGATAAGTTTAAGATCACTATAAGTGGTTTTCATTTTTAACAAGCTTGGCCTGTATGTATGTATGTACGTAAAGTTAAATATAAACTTGTTTCATGTGATTTTTGATGTGCTACAACGCTTGATATAACAAATCTTAATGTATGGTGAAGCGTGAGGAAACAGTAAAACAAAATAAATGAAAAAGTACTCACTGTTCCGTTGAATTGAAATTTCAAGTGCGGCTCTGTCGTAAAATCCGTATTTACGTCGTTGTCGTACGTCGTATAACTGTACACTGGCGCTGTGGACAATATCTTGGTGTAAATGACTCTTGCCGTTTTGTAAAAAGTTCGTTTTTGTCATAAATAAATAATTTAGGTATTTAACTGGTCTTCAAAATTTTGTTTTCTAAAATGTTAAATATTGTTAATGTTAATCAATAAATTCTTTGATATTGTTCAAAAATTTAATAGAGCCTATTACCTATTGAAAAGCATCTCCAACGAAGATGCGTACGCCAACGCTGAACGAGAAAGATAAAAAATGTTGGCCTGCATCATAGCAATTTGAAAAATAAAAATTTCTAAGTTAGCACTTCTTAGCAAACCAAAAAATGCTTTTGGTGTTACGCCACTGGAATACACCCCTATATTAAGAGTAGTAACTTGTATTTATTCATTGAGCTGTTTAACAGTAAAATTTATGAATTCAGTTTAAATTACATAATGTCAAAGTAGCAAATTTTTACTGCACGCCACTGGAGGTAATAATGTTCAATGAGTGCTTCAATCTTTTCTCGGGTGCAAGAAATTCAACAGTATGAGTTCTCACTGTTGTTGGATAGTCCAAAGATCAAAAGATGGATGGAATCGAAAAAATGTTGCTAAAAAACCAGACTTCCTTTGCTCACCGTATATAAGTGGATAAATAAAATAAATATACCGGTCGGGTAAAAGGTTTCATTTTGCAAAGCAACTGTCCACCAGCCATTTTTTGTCACTTATAGTATGTATCATTTGACTGCGGCTTTTATATGAAGTTCCCAGCACGAATTTCCCAAAGCGGATTTATCGGTTTTGATATCAATTTGGTGCGAGGCAATGGTGCAGCAGAAACGAAAAAAAACCACCAATTTAATTTGTATGTTTCACACATGATTGAACAATCCGCTGCGAACTACTGCAGCTAGCTCTCTCTTATATAATCATTGCACGTTTTGAAACAGCACGGTTTGTAGCGCTATCGTTTGTTTTTAAGATGCCACGCGAAGACGTTGCTTCAATACCGATATACGAGTACAGTGGCTCTGAACAAATAAGTTATTTTTTTAAACGGAAACACACTTGTATGACGAAGAATGTCACATATTCCGTTGGAGATTGATAAAGTCAGTCCACCAGGCAGGAAAGTCCATAGGCATTGTTTTCTTGTCCCACCGGTAGTTAACGTCCAACTGGCAACGTTGCCCCCTCAGATATCGTCAGATGCCGCACGCTCCTAGAACCCCCACCCCCTAATTATTCATATAACGTCCAAAAACGTATCTCATTCAACATTTCAAATGATTACAATAAATCCTCGCCCAGTAGTGTAGGAAGTAAAATGCCACTTGGTCGCTCGATCTCCAATTGACGTGTGACATTTCCACTTGTCAGCTGTCCGTGCTGCTCCCAGTGCGTCACCGGTACGCTCTCTAACTAAGCGACGTTGCCGGTTTATAACACTATTGTTCCAAATTTCGGAAATGCTACTTGAAATCCAGTATCTGTTCAAGTTTACAGTCTCATTTACTTCGTGACAAATTCGTCGCTCAATCTCCTATTATATAATCATTGCACGTTTTGAAACAGCACGGTTTGTAGCGCTATCGTTTGTATTTAAGGTGCCACGAGAAGACGTTGCTTCAGTACCAATATACAACTAAGTTATTTTTTTAAACGGAAACACACTTGTATGATAAAGAATGTCACATATTCCGTTGGAAATTCATCAAGTCAGTCCACTAGCCAGGAAAGTCCATAGGCATTGTTTTCTTGTCCCACCGGTAGTTAACGTCCAACTGGCAACGTTGCCCCTCAGATATCGTCAGATGCCGCACTCTCCTAGAACCCCCACCCCCTAATCCTTCATATAACGTCCAAAAACGTATCTCATTCAACATTTTGAATGTTTACAATAAATCCTCGCCCAGTAGCGTAGGAAGTAAAATGCCACTTGGTCGCTCGATCTCCAATTGACATGAGACATTTCCACTTGTCAGCTGTCCGTGCTGCTCCCAGTGCGTCACCGGTACGCTCTCTAACTAAGCGACGTTGCCGGTTTATAACACTATTGTTCCAAATTTCGGAAATGCTACTTGAAATCCAGTATCTGTTCAAGTTTACAGTTTCATTTACTTCGTGACAAATTCGTTGCTCAATCTCCTATTATATAATCATTGCACGTTTTGAAACAGCACGGTTTGTAGCGCTATCGTTTGTTTTTAAGATGCCACGCGAAGACGTTGTTTCAATACCAATATACGAGTACAGTGTCTCTGTACAACTAAGTTATTTTTTAAACGGAAACACCCGCAATGGTTGAACATCTAGAGACCAAGTGTTCTTTGAATCATTGTAGGCACAAACCTAAATACCGAGGCACTGCCACTGCCTTAAGATGCTTAAAGACAACTTGTTAATCCTATTTTTAAACGTTAGTAGCACTGGAAAAATGCTTCTGTTCCACATTCTCAACACTCTAGGAACAACGGAGCGGTCGTAGTCGACCAGTTCTGAATATACCGGCCCTCTATTATTATTAGGACAGGAGGCCAGGCGTGTCCGTTTACAAACTCAATGCGTGGAGGCATCATGGAGGAGATCTATGAGGAGCAAAGTTGGCAAAGCGATACAAGAGAGCCAGATCCCCGAACGTCCATCGATGCGAAAGGGTCCCGAGACTGGCCGTTAATGAAGAATCGTCGATCAGTCAAACAGCTCTCCTCTGATTCCCTATTACAGTATATTCAGATAAGAGATAGACCGGATGTAAACAAAAGGTTCGGGTGATTTTCACGCTAACGCCGCCGTCTCGACGTAAAACAGGAGCCCTCATTGGTCAATTCGCAATTAAATGCCTATGCCGAGCGGCAGAGCAGTCGTATCAAGGCAGAGTCACATTCAGGTTCAGACGTGTTACGTATGTCGTGTGCATCATTGCAATTTGATATTTCTTTGGACGTTTTCGTTTGTTATCTTATTAAGTTGTTGAGTTTGTCGTTGTTATTGTTATACCTTGTTATTCAGTATTTCAGGTTCCTGATCATTCATTTTTTAAAGGTTTATAACTTTAAATTAAATTGTGAAGCGCTGAGTAATCATACGACGTTCAATATTCTTTCTTTCTATATGACTAAATAATCCCAATTATAGCAATCTGATACTCATGTCTCAATGTTTTTTCGCTGAATGTGATGAAAACATTTGAAAAAGGTTCGCTTATTGAAATAAATCTACACCAGTTAGTACTCCGATTTCCAGGTAAAGGGAAAAGGCTCTTTATCTGCCATATTGGCAGTGAGGATGGATTTGTTGTTGACGGTCTTTGGTGCTTTGAGTCTAAGAAAACTGGAGATTACCACGAGGAAATGAATGGCGAATCGTTTGAACAGTGGTTCTCAAAAATTTTACCGAACTTAGAGGAAAACGCAGTAATTGTGTTGGATAATGCGCCTTATCATTCTCGAAGAATGGAGAAGGTCCCAACAACGGCTTCAAGGAAAGTCGATGTTCAAAATTGGCTCCGCTCGAAAAATATCAACTTTGAAGAAGCAATGCTGAAAGTACAATTATTAAGAATTGTCAAGGATCACAAGGCGGAATATCAAAAATACGCCATTGACGAAATGGCAGCAAGTCAAAATAAAACTGTGCTCCGTTTACCTCCATACCATTGCGAGCTCAATCCCATTGAGCTCATATGGGCAGAGGTTAAAAATTATATAGCTAAGCACAATACAACTTTTAAATTTTGTGACCTCAAAGGACTTTTCAAAGAAGCACGAGAATTAATAACAGCGCAAAAATGGGAAAACTGTATTAAGCACGTGAAAGACAAAGTTGAAAAGAGAATGTGGGAACTGGACAATATTTTAGAGGAACAAGTCGAGCCATTCATTATTGACGTTGGTGCTTCAGGCAGTAGCGATGATGAAAGCTCATCAAGCTCATCTTTCCAATAAAAGATGTCGTTCATCAAATTCGGTCAGTTATAAGTAATTATAAAGCTACTGTATTTTTTAATTAATTATTGACATTTTTGAACCCATTTTGGCAAAACCTATTCAAGAATCTACTTTCTGACAATGTTCAACCATGCACATTTTTTTACGTTTTGAACGTTTTAATTTGGTTACATATTTACCTAGAAATCAAAAAATATACTAATCAATATTCTAAAAGCAATTTTAAGAGCTATACGATTATTTTTAATTTAGGCTAATTTAAACGCCATTTTGAGATTATATTCGACTGTATTTCACCAAACATCAGGCGGCATCCGAAGCTGGAAATCGAAGCGAAAATTTTGAAACCCTTATGTATATTTACATCATTATATATTTCTTACCCCACCCCCACATGATCCTATATCCATCACCAATCGTATACACATCGAATTGTGCTAATTTACTACAAAGTTACGCAAAGCAGCATCTACTATCTAAAATATGTACTGCGTGACTCTTAATACGTCCCTGCCAAATGTTACAGCGTTCGATGATCACGTGGTCTTGTTTATGTCCGGTCTATCTCTTATCTGAATATACTGTAGTGCTTAATTTAGCAACGTTCTGCGTATACCCAACGCACTAGGCTTGAAATACGGTGTGATATTTTTGGCACTTAAAACATCAAACTTCCCCATACACTGTACACGAATTCACAATATTTGCATCTAGTTTGATGGAGTGTTTCCAGCTGCCAATATTATGACAACACTTCCGAGAAGGCTGACAGGATATCTCTAAAAATACAGTTCGCTGGCCACCTTTAACAATCATTATCCGACCTTTGGTTTTTCCAATGGTATCAACATGCATAATGCTCGAGTATATTTCAGATTCGCATTGCTTTAAATTTGTCGGAGTGAATCACCTATCGAGGTCAAAATACGTGAGAACAATTTAACGTTAGGAGCATTGCATTTGTTTCTTGGAAATGGACAACTGTAATATGCTACAACTTCTGAACAAACTGAATTGTGCCGAAATCTATTTAATAATAATAATATTTATTACCCTCATTAAACAGTATATACAAAGTTTATAAACAAAAAAAAGCCTTAAGAGGATAAAGGGCTACATCAGCTTGCCCCTTAAAGAAGCAGCTGCTAGAGCCATTTAGGATCGACTAGTTTGAAATCAAAGGTCAGTATCGCCACAAATTCTGTAACATTGCATCATTGGTTCGCTTGGCAATACCGCATCTCGTACATTCCAACGCAAGATTTCCATAATATAAACTTGAATAAACAATCAACAATAGTAAAAAAAACATTAATTTTATTCAAAAATCAAACACTTTTTCAAATGTTGACTGAATTATACTAAGTGACATATAAATCCGAACACCCAGTTTAAATGGTTTTATTTTAATAAAATTTTGTATAAGTACTTAATGAAGCATAATAAGTAAATGATAAAAATTTCAAAATGATTGCACTGCTTCAAAGCCCTTTGACCTTTAATAATGTGTGGATGCACCCTGATGTGCTACGCATTTTCCAACGCGCCTAGGCATTCTTCTGATCAGGTGGTCAATGTCCTCCTGTGGTATCTCATTCCAGGCAACCACCAACTCCTCTGTGCTTCTAGAGTCTGAGGAGGACGTTGCAAATTGAGCAATCTCCTACCCATCATATCCCACACGTGCTCAATTGGGGATAAGTCGGGAGATCTTGGTGGCCATGGTAACAATGTGACATCATTATGTTGAAAGAAGTCTATTGTGACTCTTGCAACATGTGGTCGGGCATTATCTTGTTGGAAAGTTGGATCTGCCAGGGTGTCAAGATAGGGTAAAAGATGGGGTTCTAGAACTTCGTGGATATAACGCTGCGCGTTCATGTTACCTCTGATGAGGATTAAAGGTGATCTGGAACCATAAGCTATAGCACCCCAAATCATAACTCCAACAGTGTGATGAACATGTCTTTCAACAAAAAACTGTGGATTCCTCCTTTCACCACGTCGCCTTCTAACCATGGCACGACCATCGTGCATGCCTAAACAAAATCGATACTCGTCACTAAAGACAATACTGTTCCATTCCTGATCCCAGAGTGACCGTTGTCTGCACCACTCAAGGCGATTACGTCGGTGTTCTCGAGTTAAAGGGAGGACCCAGTGTGGCCGGTATGAAAACAAGCCAAAACTTCTCATTCGTCGGTAAACACTTCGCATACTTCCGTGTTCGGCAAACCATTCATTTGCAATGGACCTGGTAGTGGAGAAACGGTGCCTTAAGGCCAATAATCTTAGGCGGCGATCTTCACGGTCTGTTGTTCTACGGCGGCGTCCAGTGCCCCTTGCTCTTTGCGTACGGCCTTCTCGAAGCCATGCCTGACAACACCTAACCACAGTGTCTACACTTCTTTGCACTCTAACTGCAATTGCCCGAAAAGAAAGTCCAGCTTCCCGAAGTCCCACTATACGGCCCCTATCAAACTCACTAAGTTGACGAAATCGTACAGGTCTCCGTACTCTAGGCATCGTAACCGATCGTAAAGGATGTCAAGAACCAAAATCCGACAACGATGATTCTTTACTGCGGCTGAAATGTCCATTTTTAGAGCGTTAGTGAATTAAAAAAAAGCCGTATAAAAACCGGAATGTCCAACTGATAAGGCTGAAAATTTTTTCACTTGTTATTTACAGTAAGATAAATACATTCACCAACTTTTATTAAAATAAAACCATTTAAACTGGGTGTTCGGTTTTATATGTAATTAGTATATATTTAATTTCTTAATATTCAATAAGCTGATGATGTTTCAAGGACATACTTTTGACAATATTTTGTTTTCAATATTTCATAGCTACTGGTTGCTAAAATTTGTTGAATTGATCTTGAAGCTCATTCGCTATATTTGACGGACTGTTACCGTATAGGTAACGGCTTGTTGATTTGACGATACTGGTAAAATTCATCCTAAGTCGCACAAATAAATAATTCTAATCAAAATGAAAACATAATATTGAATTTAATGTGTGAACAGACCCGTGCAAACATTGGCACGATCTTCTGCGTGATGACCAGTGCTTTTCAGCTCTTCTCGTACACATTGACGTCAAGCCGCTAGCCAAATTTTGTTCTCATTGTATAAAAATAAAATCCCGGATATTCTTGAGCGCTTATCGCCAACTAATCGATCCCCCTCGTAACTTTTCTCTATCACGTCACCGCCCACTCGTTCTCCGACCAACGTGCACAGCGAACTTTTGCGTACAAAGTGCAGTACAAGTCTCGATGTTATACCACAACGCCCACGCACCGTCTTTTTCAGGCGGTAAACATGTTTACCATTAACTAGTTCTTCTGCACGAACTCCCATATCGGAGACATCTATTCGGATCAGAATGACAGCACAGATTTGTTTAGGAGAGAGCTCGAGACGGTTCTACCCGGTGGATGTCTTAAGGACAGAACGAGGCAAAACTCAATTGTCCCTTAAAACTAAGAATGATAAATGTTTCGGATACGCACAGCTGCTTCTGCTGTCTGGACTCACCGGAAGGCGTACCGGTCTTTAAAACTGTCAGATAGATAATTATATAGCCCGTTATTCATAGAGGATCTAATTTGTACCCATCGTAATCCTTTAGCGTCAACCTACATGACGTCATGCACGGATTTTATTTCATTTCCAAATATTCAAGATACAAACTAGTCAGTTACATATCGGCCACTCAAACATTCTACAAGTAACAATACATATGGTCATTGCAAGGCATGGTTGTAAAACAACGCATACGCACAGATTAAGTAAGTGCATGTGTACCTCCGCTGTATAGACATAGCAGTGGATTTTCAGTCTGAGAACCAGTACGGCTAACGGGATTTAAATTGACAACACCAGGTAGGTAAGGAAAGTATGTCGAACAATCAACATTCTTCGGTGAAAAACGCTGAATATATATCTGATGATATGACTTGCCTTCCGGACATGTCTTATGTCATGCGCGCCGTGCATTAGCTGATACGAGGGTTGATTGACAGTTCCTCAGCTATCAATCGATGGTCTTTAAGAACGCAGTCCCGAATCGCCGTGCATTAGCTGATACGAGGATTGATTGACAGTTCCTCAGCTATCAATCGACGGTCTTTAAGAACGCAGCCCCGAATCGCCGTGCATTAGCTGAAACGAGGGTTGATTGACAGTTCCTCAGCTATCAATCGACGGTCTTTAAGAAAGCAGCCCCGAATCACCGTGTACTAGCTGATGCAAGGGTTGATTGACAGTTCCTCAGCTATCAATCGATGGTCTTTAAGAACGCAGCCCCGAATCGCCGTGCATTAGCGGATACGAGGGTTGATTGACAGTTCCTCAGCTATCAATCGAGGGTCTTTAAGAACGCAGCCCCTAATCGCCGTGCATTAGCTGATACGAGGGTAGATTGACAGTTCCTCAGCTATCAATCGATGGTCTTTAAGAACGCAGCCCCGAATCGCCGTGCATTAGCTGATACGAAGGTTGATTGACAGTTCCTCAGCTATCAATCGATGGTCTTTAAGAACGCAGCCCCGAATCGCCGTGCATTAGCTGATACGAGGGTTGATTGACAGTTCCTCAGCTATCAATCGATGGTCTTTAAGAACGCAGCCCCGAATCGCCGTGCATTAGCTGATACGAGGGTTGATTGACAGTTCCTCAGCTATCAATCGATGGTCTTTAAGAACGCAGCCCCGAATCGCCGTGCATTAGCTGATACGAGGGTTTATTGACAGTTCCTCAGCTATCAATCGATGGTCTTTAAGAACGCAGCCCCGAATCGCCGTGCATTAGCTGATACGAGGGTTGATTGACAGTTCCTTAGCTATCAATCGATGGTCTTTAAGAACGCAGCCCCGAATCGCCGTGCATTAGCTGATACGAGGGTTGATTGACAGTTCCTCAGCTATCAATCGATGGTCTTTAAGAACGCAGCCCCGAATCGCCGTGCATTAGCTGATACGAGGGTTAATTGACAGTTCCTCAGGTATCAATCGATGGTCTTTAAGAACGCAGCCCCGAATCGCTGTGCATTAGCTGATACGAGGGTTGATTGACAGTTCCTCAGCTATCAATCGATGGTCTTTAAGAACGCAGCCCCGAATCGCCGTGCATTAGCTGATACGAGGGTTGATTGACAGTTCCTCAGCTATCAATCGATGGTCTTTAAGAACGCAGCCCCGAATCGCCGTGCATTAGCTGATACGAGGGTTGATTGACAGTTCCTCAGCTATCAATCGATGGTCTTTAAGAACGCAGCCCCGAATCGCCGTGCATTAGCTGATACGAGGGTTGATTGACAGTTCCTCAGCTATCAATCGATGGTCTTTAAGAACTCAGCCCCGAATCGCCGTGCATTAGCTGATACGAGGGTTGATTGACAGTTCCTCAGCTATCAATCGATGGTCTTTAAGAACGCAGCACCGAATCGCCGTGCATTAGCTGATACGAGGGTTGATTGACAGTTCCTCAGCTATCAATCGATCGTCTTTAAGAACGCAGCCCCGAATCGCCGTGCATTAGCTGATACGAGGGTTGATTGACAGTTCCTCAGCTATCAATCGATGGTCTTTAAGAACGCAGCCCCGAATCGCCGTGCATTAGCTGATACGAGGGTTGATTGACAGTTCCTCAGCTATCAATCGATGGTCTTTAAGAACGCAGCCCCGAATCGCCGTGCATTAGCTGATACGAGGGTTGATTGACAGTTCCTCAGCTATCAATCGATGGTCTTTAAGAACGCAGCCCCGAATCGCCGTGCATTAGCTGATACGAGGGTTGATTGACAGTTCCTCAGCTATCAATCGACGGTCTTTAAGAACGCAGCCCCGAATCGCCGTGCATTAGCTGATACGAGGGTTAATTGACAGTTCCTCAGCTATCAATCGATGGTCTTTAAGAACGCAGCCCCGAATCGCCGTGCATTAGCTGATACCAGGGTTGATTGACAGTTCCTCAGCTATCAATCGATCGTCTTTAAGAACGCAGCCCCGAATCGCCGTGCATTAGCTGATACGAGGGTTGATTGACAGTTCCTCAGCTATCAATCGACGGTCTTTAAGAACGCAGCCTCGAATTCTTGAACATTTCCCTCAGAGCGTTGGTCATCTTTCACATCTCGGCCTTCCCGAAATCTTTTCAACCACTTGTTGACGGTTGGTACCTTCAGAGAATTGTTTTCACAATCTTGCCAGCTAGCAACAGATGTGCAAAGCTTCATGTCATCGGCAAACATGAGCTTGTTGCATGATAGGGGACCCAAATTGGAGCCCTGAGCGACACCAATATCCTTGCAATACCTTTTCAGAGATTACTGTTACAGTGTGAGACTCCATTTAAAAGAGCACCTCCGCTAACGGTATCCGAGAGTGTGCACGTCGGTGATCCGAGATAGCGTTGTTATTATTGTATCGGCGGAATAATGCTTTTTTCCCTCGTTATTATTATGGCTGTTGAATCGGATAATTTCCGGTTCTTAAACCCGCGTGAAGGCTAGTCCTTTCTTTATGTACAACGGCGCGGCAATCAGCGCAGCGGCGAGAACTGAACTGTCACGATACGAGGGTCCATGAAAAAGTGTCATCTCGAGCTTCCGTCCTACGACCTCCCGGGGAAGCTTGACAGGTTTGTGGATGACTTCCTCTCCAGCCAAAAAAATCAATGAATTTATAAATAAGCCTGCACCACCCTTAGGCACCTCTACAGTCCCTAAGCCCGAATCACCGCCCTTCTAGCAAAGTTTTGGGGATGCAAAGTGTTGGGCCCGAGTGTAGTCTGCCTGTAGCGACAACCCCGCAGCGCTTCCATACGGGATCCTCAGCCACCCCATCACATGCATCGTGTAATATAATAATTTTACAACAGTTCTTGAAAATATTGAATTCTATTTTTATCGCAAAACATTTCTCTTTTTCACATGGTTCTGTGGTGGAGGATCGTTCTCTACTCTCCATCCCTTTAGGTCATTGCCGGGATGTGGTTGATGTTTCTCTTCGACAATAGAGGGTGCGCGGTATGGCAACGGAACGGGAATTGTTTCGTTACAGAATTGTCGTTGTAACTTATAATTTTCGTCGACCTTAAATGCAAGAGCCGAATGTGACTTGGTGCTATTACCGGTGCTCTCGTGTAGAAGTTCAGTGGCCACAACCTGCGCTAGCGAATCAACTTCACACCTAGTGCTGGAAATTTGCCGGGTTGTGGAGATTTTTATAGAAATCGGCCCGCGCTGGAGAATTTTGTTGTAACGGGGCCCTTTTCTCGCCCTCTTGAGTATTTAGCCGTCGTTGCAGCTACACCTAAACCATTAGGCTGGTAAGTGACCGTTTTCTCCAAACCACGTGTTCATTTTCTGATCAATCTACTTGACGAAATTTTTTATAATTGAAATATTCAATACATTGCGGATGATAATCTGATGGTCGATTGAACTAAAATACCTGTCTTCTGTCATCTTACTAATAAAGATTTATAGCCGCGTCAATATGGAACAATTACGGCAGTCGCCAGACTTCAAACATTTTTTGCGATGTTATAAGAGCCGCCAGCATCAGGTAAACGACCTTTTCATGTCTAAATACAGCCGAGTCTATCAACGACAGCCCATAAAAGTCAACCGCTGATGGCTGGTCAGAAAAAGTGTGACATTATAAAATAATAATACGATCGGTCTGTTCGGTAATTGACGCCATTTTAATTATCGCTATACAGTGTAATTGCAGCCGCTTGGCTGTTCGATGCATAGATATATATGCGCTTAAGATTGCGTCAGATCTGAGAAACGAACGTTCGTGTCAAGAGACAGGACTATAGGACGGTCAATGTACGATCTATGCTTTAATTTAATCAGAGTTAAAAATAAAAATATCGCACAAAACGAAATATCTTCCCTACGTTTTGTAGTTTTTTTCTATGATTTAAAATCTCAACTTAATGGCCCACCCTGTACGTAAAAGTCGTCCAATATAAACAACTTTTTTTTGTGCGTCAATTTTTCAGAACAGTATATCAATTTTTAGAAGAAAGAGTACAGACGCCAATATAGTCTTAATATCACTAACAGTAGCTGAAATAACCCGAAGCCGATCACAGCACCGAGTACCCGGAGCTAGGCTTTTTGAAAAAAAAAATAGTACTCGGTTCATCCCTACAAAAAAACATATTTCCTTTACGTGAAAAACGTCTGTTATTGTATTGGGCGCGCACACAACATGTTTTTTGAGGTCATACTTCTATATTACCTACAATTTGCGTACTGGTCGCTTATTCAAAGTACTTTGCAAACCATTCTGGAAACTCCTTTTTCGATTCTTGCTTATGAGATTGTGAATATTTTTCTGTTCTACCCCTGAACTCACCTCTCATTCTAATTAAATATTTGTTTTGAAAACAGGCAGGTTTCGGTTTCTTTATTGCTTGTCCGGTGATGAGGTAATGATGGTAATCTAGGATGTGCGTATGTGACTGTGTATGACTATATGTATGATTGATATGGGGCATAAAACTATGAAGACTACATAAAATTAACTTTCAGCTTTATTTTTGGTTTCAGCTCTTTTTCAGCCAGTATAGAAATATTTAAATTATTTTGAAAAATCGTGGAGAATGATGTTAAATATTCTCTTTTCAGTAAAAATGTCGAAAAATCCGGTTCAAGTCCATGCATAGACAATCTGAAATTTGCAATATGAATTTATATTCTAAATTCTATGCATATTCGTTCATATTCGTCAATATTTTATTTGAAGCTTTTATTTGTCATAAGATTTTAGCAAAATGTATGATAGTAAAGTCAACACCGCACCCTGCAGCCCAGTTGACAAGAACGACTAGCTGTCAAGATTAGGGATGTTTAGATCCACGAAAAGTATCGTTATGTATCGATTCTTATCGTTTTAGGAAGTATCGATACTCTAAAATATTGGGATAAAATTATCGATATCCAGCGGAAGGAAACAAAGAAGAAAAGTAATCTGAAGTTAGTCACTCTTTCTGACACAGTCCGGATCGAAAGATGATGACGATACTCGTGAAATGTATCGATACACCCAAGTGTCGTATATAAAAATATCGATCCAAAATATCGTGTATGGGAAGCAAAGGTATCGATACTTCTAAATATAGAATCGTATCGAACATCCCTACTGTCAAGATGTATAATCCGAGGTACCGACGCAGCTATATTGGGGCGTCAAATTTTCATTTGCATTTTTTCAACTGTTGTGCAACGATTTTGGGAAAAATTTCACGAATAGTCTTATAAAGCACAGTAGAGTATATTTCAACAGTTGGCGGAGCGTACTCCACTGGGACCAGGGGGTGAAACGGGATATTAATGCACAATCTGGCAACCATGTGGCGGCCTAAAAAAATGGCCGCTGACAACCACCAAGTCACCGTGTCGTCATTGAATAGCATGGAATTAAACCTTCTTCAGTGTATATGTTTTGTGACTGGGGGGTTGACGGATCCCACACATGTGTCACTTGTTGAGGAGTTTTGAAATGTAATAATCAGCTGTTATTTAAATAATGTCTAATTATATAATTTAGAATGTGTACTCGTGAAAAAAAGAAAAATATTGCAAATTTATAGTTTTTTTTTTGCAGGTTTTAGCTTTACATCATATATTTGGGTATTTCTTAATCGCTGTAAATATAGTGTGGATGTTTGTTCATTTCCTGAACAACGAAAAATATTCAACTTTATGGATGTATGGATATCAGAAAACCTGAATGGTTTTGTGGGAATATCAATCTAAGGTGCCATAATGGTTCTGATGAACGGCAAGTAAATGAATGAATGTTTGGAAACGAGCAATATCTTTTGGTAGAGTCTGTCATCAAGTAGGTGTTTAATGGCTATCTGCAAGAGATTTATAGGAAAAAAAACACGGGAGGTGATGTTAAATAAGTAAAATCGCATATCAATTGAAGAAAATAATATAAACATGTATAAAAAATCAACAATGGTAATTAAAACATAAATTTTATTCGAAAATCAAACATTTCTTTAAATTTTGACTGAATTATATGTAATTTCTTAATAGTCAATAAGCTGGTTATGTTTCAAGGACAAGCTGTCATCTCATACTTTGACAATATTTTGTTTTCAACATTTCATAGGTATTGGTTGCTGAAATTTGTTGATTGGATGTTGAAGCTCATTCGCTGTATTTGACGGACTGGTTACCCTATAGGTGGAGAATAACGGACTGTTAATTTGACATCCTTGATGAAATCCACCCTAAATGACACAGAAAATGCAACACCGACTAGGAGTGCTGTAATTTTGATCATACTTTAACAAGTGCCCCCAAACAGAATCCATTCCACATTCCATTAAAGTCTATTCCGACTCGATACCAATCGTTGCCGACGATTATGTTAGGTCAGAGGTAGTACAAGATGGGGACGTTATCAAAACAGTCCAAAAGACCTTATTGGGCGATAAACTGTCCTTATTCTTAGTGCCCCTCCGGACAGCATCAGCTGGTTCGCAACTGCCCTTGTTGTGGAAAATCGATCTCTAAGTGCTACTTGCCTCAAATAACAATCCTGTCGCTGTCGTGTGTCTTTAACGTCCAGTACCTCTTAACTCGTCGATTTTGGCCTTCTTGGAACCACTCTCGACAACATCTCATTACAGTAACTTCATTTCGATCCACCCGATTAGCGATTTCTCTAAAAGAAAATCGCATCTGCATGATAGTGCAATGAAACAGATGGAACTAACAGAAAAATCACTGAATATTAAGTAAACATGTTCATATTGTTCGGATCGTGATATGACAAAAAAAGCCTTAACAAACGGAACATTTTATCAGCGTGACAGAATGGAAACATCAAATTATAGACCGATATCAGTACTATCGAATATAGCCAAACTTTTCGAAAAATTACTACAAAAAAGGATATTACAATTTTTGGACAAAAACAAAATTATATGTTCTGACCAATATGGATTTAGAAAAGGAAAATCTACTACAGATGCAATTTTGGCTGCAATGGATGAAATTAACTCTAATGTCAACAAAAAGATACCTACTATTGGTATCGTTGTTGATCTAAAAAATGCCTTTGATACGGTTAAATATGTCGAGCTTCTGAAAGTTATGGAAAGATTGGGATTTAGGGGAGCGTCACAAATCCTTTTAAAAAATTACCTTTCGAGTCGGGCACAGACTGTCAAAATCACTAACACTTACAGTAAAAAAATGTACATCAAGTGTGGTGTGCCTCAAGGAACAGTACTAGGCCCACTATTATTTAGTCTCTACTTAAATGACTCATTCAAAATTAACAGTTCGGGAAAGATTGTATGTTTTGCAGATGACACCCTCGTATTATATAAAGCTGATGACTGGAGCACACTGAAGCAAATAGCTGAAAAGGATTTTATAAGGATCATTGACTGGTTTGATACTAAAATTTTAACAGTTAACTTCAAAAAAACAAAATTTATTGGATTTACATCCTATTCAAAATGTTTACCTACCTTCGAACAAATTTCCGTTAATTATCATGGCCAAAAGACCAAAATCGATAGAGTTAACACTTTGAAATATCTTGGAATATTTATAGACTCACATCTAAGGTGGGATAACCATATTAAATATGTCATCAAAAAAATTGGAAATGTTGCCTATAAACTCAAAATGCTTGCTAACATTCTTACAGAAAGTTATCTGCGAATCCTATACCATGCCTTAGTTGAAACTATCACAGCCTGGGGTGCCGCCTGCAAGACATATATTTCTGACCTGAATATAGCACAAAAAACTGTTTTGAAAGCCATTTTCCATAAGCCAAGATTATATCCAACGAACAACTTATATCAAGAAACAGGGATACTTGATACAAGACAACTTTATTTCTTACATGCCACCACCTTATACCATAAGTATTGTAATAAAAAGAAAAAATCCTATAAACACGAGCATAACACACGATTTCGAATAGGCTCATCTAATATCCAAAGACCACACAAAACATTATTCAAAAAATCATTTAAATTCTTAGCAGCTAAATTATATAATGTAGAACCAAACGAAATAAATATACTTAATTTTGGAAAAAAATTTAGAAGAAAATTGAAAGACTGGGTTAGTAATGTGCAGCGAATGACTATACATAATTATATAGAAAACTAAAACTACAAAATTCCAATTACATTAATACCTTTTAGATTTAACAATAATTGTTATACACATATATGATTGACTGTTATCTTCACACACAGGCGATGCCTTCTGTGGTTTTTTCCTATTTATTTGCCCATTTTTTGTATTTTGGTGAATAAATATTATTATTATTATTATTATTATTATTATTATTATTATTATTATTATTACGAGTATATAATGAAATGAGGAAATCTATTTTAGTTTGAGGTGAGTGATGTGTTTTGGTTTCTAGATTGATCTCGGCGGTACTTTCCAGTGCGACCGAGCTAAAAAAGAACGTCGTAATAACCCAATTCCGCGAGATTGTAATGAATAATAGCAGCATAGCAGCGAGGCAGTGGTGAATAGAACGGCAAGCGTCAAAAATGTACAACTTTCACTAGTCAGTCGCAGCCACAAGCGGTACGAACCGGCGTTGACGCGTCGTTGCGCCGCACAGCTTGTTCGTTCCTTGCAAGGACGTTTGAACATTGTCAAGACAGTCTGCATCAACAATTTTTTTCGTCCATTCCAGCTGAAAGGCAGCGGTATCGAACTGTGGCCCAGGAAAAGTTTTGTCTTTATGCCGCAAACTACAAACGTCTAGCTTATCTTGAGGACCTACAATTTTCATCTCCTCCAAATAAATGATAGTTTAAAACACTAAAAAATCATTTCATTTAAAGCTTCACTATTGCATGGGCTTTTCCTGTTAACTTAGAGCAATCTTCGAGGTCGAAGCCCAGCTCAGGACTAATGGCAACATTCGCAATGAACAAGCTGATAATGACAGCATATTTAAACAATTTCCCGTCGCGAAAACGTATTGCTTTTGCAAAGACTATCCATACGAAATATAAATTCAAATTGCCGCCACATTTGACTTTTCGGGAATAATGCAGGAAAAAGTCGAACAGGAAATGGCTAAAGACATCTCGCCGCGAACTTCGTACATCCAGAATTGGTCGATACGACCGGTCCTTCATCTCTAGGGTTTGAAATTGTGGAACAGTATACAAAAAATTTATTATTATTTTTTTTCTATGTCACGTAGTTTATTTATTAACCAATAAAATGCATTAAGGCTCAATTAAACCAGACTTAAAATGCAAATTCAAATAAAATTCATTAATATTAGGTCATCGTTCGGAAAAGTTCTAAGAACCGCACACATCGAGTTCAGTCCTAGTTGCTGTGGTGAAGCGGTAACAAATGAACAAATGTCATGGCAATGTACGATGTAAGTAGATCAGAATGACTAAACGATTTGTAATAAGCGCAGCTATTATTCCAAGGCCTCCTTTGATCGATGTACTTTTGAACTGTTGCGCTATGCGCTGTGTGGTTCGGTTTGTGACCGTTTTCTTTAATTCTGATGATTGCTCACAAATAATTGTAAGTTGATCATTTCTTATGAAGACGTGAAGGATATTTAGCTTTATCTTACCGGCGTTACTAACTTTCGAGGTCTTCCTTCCCACTCAGCGTCCTCCAAAGTGAAATTGCGTGCGGTCATTTATTTAGAACGATAATAATAATGTTTTTATATCACAATAAATGGATTTTACTATCTTCCTATTTTTTTGATTTGGGATAAAAAATACTTATATTGGGAGTTTAATTTATGTTGACTGAAAGTTAAGAAATGGAAAAATTACAGAATTCCAACGTTTGACATGGACAGGAATTACAACGGGATTTACAGGAGGCAAAACACAATATTCATTTTCTTTTTCAATAATATGCCTAGAACACTGCTTCCATAGGTCTGTGGCAGCAATATGAGATACTGCATCTCTTATTGTGGCCAATAGCGATTCACTTAATTGAGGGGTCTGATTATGTTTTCTTACTTTTTTTTTTAAAGCAGCCCAGACCAACTCAATCGGGTTAAAAATGCAGTAATAGGGAGGTAGACGTAATACTTCATGGCCATTTTGCAGAAGCAGATTGTCAACAACATACTCTTTTTCAAATTTTTGTCTTTTAATAAGATCCAATAATATGGTTTTGGTTGATTTTTGTGGTATTTCCATTCCCTTATCCTTCATAAAATCAATAATGTCTTGTTTTTTTGTGCCTGTATTCGAAATTTTGTTTT
The DNA here is from genome assembly GCA_963669975.1 of Acanthoscelides obtectus. NCBI lineage: Eukaryota > Metazoa > Arthropoda > Insecta > Coleoptera > Chrysomelidae > Acanthoscelides > Acanthoscelides obtectus. The sequence continues at coordinate 3,000,213 of CAVLJG010000008.1, read as the reverse complement.
TCTGTCTCTGTGTCTGTTTCTGTATTAACTGCTGCTCTGTCCACTTTTCAAATAAGTCGGAGGTCATGTCCTCATGATAGTCGGCACATGATTCTTTGATATTTTTGGCAGATAACAGCAAGGCATTAGGTATAAATCCATTTTCACTGCCAGCATGAAGAATAATGATTCGTTTTCCACGGTTGCATGGTGCATTTAAAATGCACTTGTTGCTGTCGTCAACCCAGCCGTACTACACAACATCATGGGTATCATACCACGTTTCATCCAGGTAAATCAGATTTCTTTTCTGCTCTCTAGATTTTAACTTTGTGCAAAAATTCTTGGCGCAATTCAACGATTCGAGACGACTCCATAATTACCATTCTTTTATCTAATTTTTTGTATTGAAAACCACACAGTTTTACAATACAGTGCAGTGAGTCTAAGCATTTGTAATTATAAAAATCTTCAGGATAATCTTTTAATTTATCCCGTATCATTTCCAACGTGGGCACCAAATTTTCTTTATAAAATCCGTATATTATACGACGAATATCTTCCTGAAAACCCACGTCTATTCTTTTTAATTTTTGCCCTATGCGCTTTCTGTGGAAGGAATGGTTGACTACATCTCCCCTTTTTATAACCCGATAAATGGTAGACCGACTGATTTTTGTTAGGATACAAATTCTGTTTAAAATTTGATTTTGCGAGGAATCTGGATTTTCGTTTTTCAGACAATCATACATATTTAGGATTACTCTTTGGGTCTGTTCCTCTAAATCTTTATGAAAGAATTCTGCCTGCACAGGTTCATCAACCATCTCCTCGTGGCTTGGAGCATTTTCCCAAGGTCTCCAAAGAGCCATATTTAGGACACACAAGAACAATCAACACAACAATTAAATCAACAAGTAAACTGAGTATTCAAAAGTCAAAAACACAAACTAATAAAATCTATGAAAAAACACGGACAGACTAAAGAAAACACGTTTATTCACCGCTACACGGCACTGGCTAAACTGTTTCAATTTTCAGTAGCCACCTGCACTTGTTCGGAGCTCTGAAATACACGCTTTCTCATTGGCTATGTCCACGCATAGGCGTGCTTTACTCCACGTGGACCGGTGAAACTGCCTTTGATCTTATACGGGGGATATTTTCTGCGAAATTTGGCGATTTTTGCGTGCGTGTTAAATATAGATATATAAAACGCACCCGGTATTTCACAGTGCTTCAAGTGACTTCAGATAAAGTATACATTTGAGTATCAATTTTCATATTTTACAATATTTTTATTGTAAAACCGAAGAAAAATCAAATGAAACACCCAATTTTCAAGTTTTATTTTCCCGTCACCCTGTATTTATCTCGCAACTAATGCAATAAAAGTTCTTAGTTTATACAACGTGGATTATTTTCCTTTTTCATCGAGGAATATTTTGCAACCACTTACACATATACCAAGAACACAATGGGTAAGGTTGTATCGTTTCCTCTCATTGTTACGCTTTTGTTTATGATGGTTTCACACAGGAGATTGCGCCGCCTCACCAGCGTTCAAATAGTATACCCATTATCAGGTATTTTCTTTCTGATTTTCTACTCTTTTTTATACCGAAACAGCCGCGCAGGCAGAAGCCTGAATACCGGGGCAACGCGGCTGCTATAAGGATCCTGAAGAATCTTTGCTCGTCGGCGATGGTGATTCTATTGTTAATTATTAATGTTTATTTCTCAGCATAGAACATATAACAGACCCTTTGAGGGTTAAATTTTGCGATATTTTTCTGATTGCCCCTCAATAAAATCAAAACGCTGAATTTCGAGCAAATATACCGGTACCTGACTTGAAAGTGAAAAAATGTAAATGATTATTATTTTTTCCTAACCTCAGACAGTGTAAATATTGTTCACTTTACTCCTGACCGCATAGCCTTAGAAGGTGTCTGATTTGTTTTTAATGGCCCACTAGATTAGTATCTGTCGAGAACAGTCTGAGAGGTAAACAACTTTCTTTGTTTGAATGGACGGTGAATGGATTTTGGCTTCAGCTTGATTGATTTGTAATTATCATCTTATATTTTCGTTAGTGCTTATCATCGATATTTGCTTAATAGACGTCTGCTTTTGCCCGTCGAAATGTTAGGTTAGGAATCGAAAGTAGGATCAATCTCGATGGCTGAGCTTAACAGCCTGGCGAATCCGTTTTACAGGCTTAAAATGTTCTGGAGAAAGTTTTGTCCCGACACAGTTCAGCCGCGATTATACGAGAATTGCATCAAAGGGCTTTGCATTCACCTAAAGTACAGTGTAGTGTGCAATATCCTCCTATTATTGGTCCAGGTCCTTCGGGAACGTAAATATATCACAATATATCTCCTGATCATGGACACCGCCGTGACTTCCATGCGGTAGAAAGCTACCGTTCCCCCGTGCGAGGTATTTCTATATCAGGTGTAACTTCCATGCGGTAGGAAGCTACCGTTCCCACTGATCATGAACACGGCCGTGACTTCCATGCGGTAAGAAGTTACCGTTCCCCCAGATCATGGACTGGGGAGTGACTTCCATCTGGTAGGAAGCTACAGTTCCCCTGATCACGGCCGTGACTTCCATGCGGTAGGAATCTAGCGTTCCTCCGTGCGAGGTATTTCCATATCAGGTGTGACTTCCATACAATGTGTTATAATTTGTAAAAATATAATTGAGAAATATCATGGCCATTATTATATTGTTTTATGATCAGTATCAAGACGGCTAATTAATATACAGTTCCCCCGTGCAAGGTATTTCCATATCAGGCGTGACTTCCATGCGGTAGGAAGCTACCGTTCCCCGTGCGAGGTATTTCTATATCAGCTGTAACTTCCATGCGGTAGGAATCTACCGTTCCCGCTGATCATGAACACGGCGGTGACTTCAATGCGGTAGGAAGCTACCGTTCCCCAGATCATGAACAGAGGCGTGACTTCCTTGCGGTAGGAAGCTACAGTTCCCCTGATCATAAACACGGACGTGACTTTCATGCGATAGGAATCTACCGTTCCCCTGATCTTGAACACGAGCGTGACTTCCTTGCGGTATGAAGCTATACATCTCCTGATCATGGACACCGCCGTGACTTCCATGCGGTAGGAACCTACCGTTCCCCGTGCGAGGTATTTCTATATCAGGTGTAACTTCCATGCGGTAGGAAGCTACAGTTTCCCTGATCATGGACACGGCCGTGACTTCCATGCGGTAGGAATCTAGCGTTCCCCCGTGCGAGGTGAAACGGTACAGGGTAGTACTGCGAATGCTTGTAAGGTGGGATTGATGTTCTATCATGTTTATCATTCATCATTATCATCGTATATAAAAATGTTCTGATTCAAACAATGGCTTTGATCAAGTTTTGGAAGAAGGAAGTTTGCTGGCGCACCCTGTATATACGGCAGAGTCTCATATTGGCTTTGTAACATAGGAAAGCGTAACATCTATTCAAATTTTAAGTGTTTTTCTTGTCTGAATAGTTTCCGGCCTTCAATTTACTGTATCAATGCTGAAGAATTTGAGTACAATGCATGAACGGCAATTTAGATAAACAATTTTTTTGATGATAAAGGTGTATGGTGTATGAAGCAATTCATAGAAAATCTCATTATTCAAACAGAATTGTTATTGAAGGATGATGAATCGCAAGTTATCAATTAATGTGGCAATAAAGATGGCGAAGCGAACATTTTCTATCGCATGCTTTATATCTGTAGAATGTTATGGTTATGCAAAAATTTTTAAATGGTATATCAAAATCATGTGTCACGATGTCTGATAACTAAATTTACACACATCCGTGGGGCCCGATGATTTCTTAAAGGGAACCTTTCCGCATACGACCTGAATGCTGCGCCTGCTTTTTGTTGGCACTCTGCGTATGTTAGTATTGTGTTCACTAGTTCATTCTTTTCGCACAAAATAATCGGACGAATGAAAGAATACGCATTAAAAATCTTAATCAAAATATTTTTCCGAGCAGATGCGATGATACATCCTGGACTATTACCGCGGGTAATGAATGGGTGATCGCATCCAAATTTCAGGTAGCATTTCAGCTACCACGGAAGAATGTGTATTATCCTGACATGAAAACACATGTATTGTATTTTTCAAAAATAAATATTTAGCAAATGAAGTCACTGAGGGCGTAATAACATTCATCAAGTAAACAGCTGATAGACTGACGGCACTTCATGTCTTGTAGCAATTTGCCCCAGAAGCACAGTCCGTATCTCAATCGTCTACTGGCTACTCCGTATACTCTGTTAAATGCGAATATCCCGGTACTCGAATACCAGCATTCGTTACCTCCCATCCCAACAGCGCGAGAGAGAAAGACCCGCGGCCGTCGGCGTTTTGCCGCCGCCGCGGCTCCGACAATCTCCAACTCCAATCGGCGGGCGGCCAGTCGCGCCACCGCCATCGCGCAGAACGTAGCTAGCAATTGTATTCCTCATCCGCCGCGCTCGAGCCGGATCCGCGTGACCGACCGTACGCCACTGGATACACGATCACATTCGCGGTGCAGTGCGATCGGCCGAATCGAAGGAGGCGCCGTAAGGTATTTCACAGCCTCCTATGCAACAACAACAGTGTTTTCGAGTGACAGTGATCGCAAACGGCGACCATGATTGAACTCGATACTTTCCGTCGTCGTGGCAGAGAATGCGGGGTTCCGGTTCAGATTTTAGTGGAATAGCATAACTCTTAAAACCACTAATTCCTTCTTGGGTTCTTGCGGGCAGAGGCGTGTCTCAGGTGACACACCGCGCGCTGTGCGTCGGACGGGGTTGCAGAGTAGAGAAAATGTATGCTCCCAAAACCAAGATGCTCCAGTTCGCAACCCCGCGGTCTTCATCGGGGGCCCCATACTTTATGCTTCGGGCCCCAGGGATCCCAGATCCGCCACTCGCTCTTCAACTATCACCATCGGGGGCCCCATACGAACTTTGTGCTTCAGGCCCCACGGATCCTAGATCCGCCGCTGCAATTGAGGATGGAATATCGTTAAACCTCCCTGCGGTTTTTCAGGAATACAAACTGCATTGCACATTTCTTTGACTGTCAGATTATGTGCCTTATTTGAGGTTTTTCACTGTATTAAATTTTCTTTGCGCGTATCCTGGAGTTCTTGTTTCCCAGTGAAACTTTGTTAATCCGAGTATCGAGCATGGATGATATCTTTTATAGAATTATGAGGTCATGTGGGGAAAAGTACTTCTTACCTTCTCTTTTCCAGCAGCTGCCGCTATTGATGGGACGTGTTCGTGACAGATTAAGTCCTCGGTGATCTGGACTCCGATCAGTCGAAATAGACGGCTCTTTAGCAAAACTCGGCTATCTATCCAAACCGGATGAGCGCTATGACGCTTTTTGTCAAAGAACTGTGTTTTGAAAATACTAATCTGTACAAGACTGTTGCGTCCCTAAGCTGTGACCTCCACTAGCAAGTCTTCTTTTCCAGCGCGGGAAATCAAACTACTCTGCCCTTTTCCTAATTTTCTTCAGGAACTCAAGCTACTCTGAGCTCTTGTTTCTTTGGGGAATGAAATTTGACTTGTAAGTCCTTTAAAGAATGCACTTCACACTTTTTTTTACTTCGACTTCTGATACCTTTTTAGGGCATATCACTATTTCCCAATTTTACTCAAGCAACTTTGTACATAGGAGCCAATATTTGCTATTTCACTAAAAGAGACCTAATTCTGAACAAAACCGTCTTTGCCTATCTCAAAAAAATCCATTCTGTTTGAATGCAGAAACTTATTTCTTATCGTCGATCGAAATATTCAAAATTTCCAAATACTCGAACCTTACAATGTCCGAATCATGGTCGCCGTGTGATCCTGCGCGGCCGAGTCACTTCCGGTGAATCACCACCGTCAGTGACCGATTTCCGTTTACCTAAAGGCGACCACCGACTACAACAATAGTGAAGTGCAAGTGCCTCAACCCTCCGAGTACTACCCGACGTACTACTATTATTACGGCGACGGCCCCGAAGAAGGGATGGTGGCCAGTCAGAGCGGCCCTTCCGCCGATGCCACGCCCCCTGGAGGCGGTACGGCCCACCTCAACAACGTGCATCATATCCACCACATGCAGCAACCGCCGTCCGTTGCGGAGATGTACGGCGTGCATCCGCCGCCCTACGGGGATTATTTCCACGATTACTACATGCACGCGGCGGCGCACCATCATCATCCGCACGAGATGTGCCCCGCGCACCATCTGTGTCACATCCAGGGAGAGTTCGGTAAGCGTGTATGGACAGATTTAGTAAAAATCATCGTGTGTGGGCACCTTTAGTAGTAATATTTGTGTACGGCGACCTTTAGTGTGGAGTGAGGTACATCACGATAAATAAGAATGATTGCTGTATGGAAACCTTTAGATCGAAACCTTGGAGGTTACGGCTGTCTTCAGTCGAAAAATTCAGAATATGATACATTATTTCCGTGCTGGTCACAGTACAGCAACATCATTGCTTTACAGTATTGATTTCTCTCGACTTTTACAAAGTTTTTGATACCATTGATCATGGATTGCTTTGTGCAAAATTTGGAGTAATGTATTTGAAAGTAAACAACTTGTTTCAGGAGTTCCCCGGGCTCAATTCTATGGCTGATACTTTTCATAATTTACACTGCCGATTTTCAGACTGCTTTTTCACATTCCTATGGCTGCTTATGCAGATGATGCCAGTTGATTCACCACTTTAAAGCTTTTGATACCATTGATCATAGATTGCTTCCTAGCTCCGATATTATGGCCTCGATATCTTTGACTTATACCTATCCGATCGATTACTAAAAATCAAAATTGGGAGTAATATACCTAAAGGTAAACAATTTGTTTCAGGAGTTGCCCAGGGCTCAACTCTGGGGCCTCTACTTTTCATCATTTACACTGCCGATTTTCAGACTGTTTTGTCACACTTTTCTGTGGCTTCTTATGCAGATGATACTCAGTTGATCACTTTAATCCGGAAAAGTTATAAACAACAGAAAAAATTAAGAGAGAATATGCTACTAATCGTAACCTGTCATTAAATTCCAGAAAGTGTAATTCAGAGCGTGGTCTTTTTTCATATTTTTACATAATGAATATGCCCTGAAAATTTCCCGACAACATTATACAACACCCTGTATGAGGTCTTTTACTCTAGTTCTGTTCGTTATGCATCTCGAACCCGCCACTGGGCGAGAGACTAAAAAATAATTTCGTGGCAATGCACCCAATTTTTATTTCAAGATTTTTCTTCGCAATTAAATAGCAACCGGCATTCCATTCATTCGTTCTGTCAATCTTGACTTCTCTGAGTAAATTTCCCAAAAAGCAGAGCTCGACCCTAATTAACTCTTGCAACGGTCGTTGCGGGTAATTATTGGCCAACTCGCAATTACTTCCTATTATAACCAAAGTATATAGACTAGAAAAGTAGGATCACTCGGAAAAAAATTTCATCCTTCTTTTCCGATGTACATACGGAAATTCTACTTCCCTACTTACACAGGACATCCTGAAAGTTGGGACTTCTCTTTTTGGAGTCAAATACGTTTGGACAGTTTCCAAAAACGTAAAAAAGATATTGAAAAAAAATACTCACTGACCACCTGGTAAGTACCATGCTTGAAGCTGCCGCTGTTCGATTCAAAAACACTTACTAGTTTCTTTAACTGTCCCTAAATTTGGGGCTGTTTAAGTCCTCAACTGAATTCGACCAGACGGCTTATGGACGATATAAACAAACATCTCTGAGTACTCGCGGAGTAACAATAGGATGTTAAGATGCTCATCATAGCAAATCGATAACAATTTATTTATTTAACGGATAACATCCTTGCTACAAATACAAAACATTCCTGATTCAACGAATGCAATGTTCTTAACACTTCACGTTAAGTGAAATATTTCCTAACAATTGAGGACAAGCAATGTGAGCATTGATAAATTTGTGCAATAAAAGTCAAATTCCAATCTGCGTCGCTGAAGAGAAGTCATATTCATAAGTAGAGAAGAGTACTCTTGCCCAATGAAATCCATTTTATATCCACAGATTCTCAAACAAATCTTCTGCACACGCTGTAATTGGTTGATCTTTAAGTTATAACTTGGGGAGCAGCAATACTCAAGTAACGAACACACTGAAAACACACCGCACGATAGTTTTCAACGATGTTCTTATTCCTGACTTGAAAAGGTTTGTTTCCGGTAATTTGGAAATTCTTCCGCCTACAGAGATTTATTAAACAAACCCCTTTGCCAGTGGCGAAGCGTCCGTGTAACCATTGCCTCGACTTGGTTGTCGGTTGTTACCATTTTCGTTTATGGATACACTTGATAGTCCTTCGGGGACCGTCGGTGCAGGCTCGTGTCTGATCGCGGTCGCCAGAGTGCGTGGGTCGCTGCGACTATTACGTGGGCTTGTTACCACTTTTTGTTTTCGTTACTGACTTCTCACTCGTAAGTAGCCGTTTTAAACGGATGAATGTCGCTGCGTAATCGATCAACCACTTAAAAAGTCATTCTCCTTATATAATTTTGAAGAAAAAAAGGAGATCATTGAAAATGAAGATCAACACCTATTTTAGGTAATTTTAAATAGGAATAAAAATAGTAGTTCGATATTTTAAATTAAGTTGGTATAGTGAAAACTCTTGGTTACGTGGCTGCAAGAAAAACATTGTATTGTTGGCCGTGTCTTCTGTTTTCTACAGAAAAAAATGGATGAACCAGCAGCGGGGTCAACGATTTAAATAGTCTTAGGGTTCTAAAAAGGAGACATGAAATTTATCTGTTACATGTGAGATGTGTAGCCAATTTGATTCAGTTTGGCAAAACAAGAATCGAAAGTTGTCTTAACCAAGCTTTTAGGCAGCCCTCTTATAGATGCCGTATGTCTTTTGGCCAAACAAGAATTACCATTTCGGGGTCATTTTGAAGGGGATGACTCTGACAATAGTGGAAATTACAGAGAATTGCATAAGGCATAAGGTATATCAAGTTCCCCAGACGCCCAGTTCAGCAATGTTCACTTTAACCAAAAAAGTTTAAATAAAATACCTAAAATAAGCAAAAACTTATATTTGGTAGGTTCAAAATAAACTTTTTTTTAATAAGATCGTTCACATCTGGTTTTGGTAACAGTTTAGAAAAGGTCACGCGTCGCCACTGCCCTTTGCAAAGTGTAGATAATTTTTTTTTAAGAAATTGGTTTCGGTCGCGGAGTGATCCCACTGTTTGCAGTCTTTATTCTCCGGTTATATCATTACCAAAAGGACAGAAGGAGTGCTGTGATGAGCCGGGGAACAGTTACATTATTCAATTAGGAAGAGAAATTCGGATTGTGAGATTGTAGGTGAATTTTGTTAACGCGCCGACGTGGCGGTCTTTTTGTTTCTCCGGTTGTAAGCAGTTTTTTTAATGACACCATAAACAATTATGAGTTTCAACCTCACAACGACAAGCAATTCCCATTCCGTGGCCATCCCTGCGTTGACCAGACCGCGCGCCCTCTATTATCGAACAGAAACAACCACGTTCCGGCAATGACCTTTAAAGAGATGGAATGCAATATTTGTGTTATAAAATCATTATTCTAAAATAGAAAAACGTAACGATTTACTTTATCAGGTCGACCATAAAACGAAATTGTAACAGTATAGTCGAAAATTCAATACAGGAGATGGATATGTCTCGTTTAATATTCCGTGAACGCTTCCCTTTGAAGGTGACAACAATCCATTATCCAATTGTTTGATAACGAATCTGATTCGATCAAGCAAGCCACTTCGCGTCGTTGCCGCCACGAACATTAAAACCCCCATCCGTCTTTGATATCTTCGATACAAGACTGTCTATCGGAACTTGATTAAGTTCTACCCTTTCCATACAGTCTTAGTAATTAAAGATACCAACGAGACGGTCCTTTCTTTGTTTCCAGATTAGATACAATCTCTCTTTTGGCTCGTCGTGTCGATGGAATATCAATCAGATGGGATTAGTAAGAGTGATGTGAATCATTGTGGAATTGTATTATTCCGTTTTATAGATAAATTGTTTGGAAGTTATTTTCGACTTAAAATTATCAGTTAAAGTACATATTGAAGCTCTTCAATTGTATACTTATTTGATAGATCTCAGATGGTAAGATATGGTGGATGTACAGCTCGTAGTATTCGTGTAACTTTTGGAGTACCTCAGGGTTCCCACTTAGGCCCGTTGTTATTTAATATGTACTGAATGACATAGAAAATGCAACGCCGACTAGGATTGCTGTAATTTAGAGCATACCTTTATAAGATTTAGGTTTACTTATAAATAGAAAGTAATTAATATTTGATCTGAATTTGGTTTCGTAGAGGCTCCAATGTTTGTGGAGGGTGAGGTGAATTTTGCAACCATCTTCCCATCAAGTATTTGGAACTTCAGTTTATCAATACTGTTTTGTATTTGTAACAAGGGTCTTACCCATTGAGTAAACAATAACAAATAAGTATAAATATTGTGGATTGTATACTAGAAAAACCAAGCCCTTAAGATTAAACGTGAAACTACCTGAAAGGTGTTGGAGAATAAGGAATAAACCTGATTTCCGATACCAGCGATCTCCTCAACAACCTGTGACTGCAAAATTTTTCAATCAGTTTTTGCCCGGTCATCTGAATTTACTCTGTGTAATAAGCATGTATGGTATCCTTGGTGGCAAATCATGCGAAACATCTATCTGTATAGTGAGTTTATTCAATTTTATTGTACTGATATGTCATTTTAATATGCTTCAATTCCAACGAAGTATGTTATCGTCTTGATTCACGGTCTCAACCTGAAGATAATCAACCATATTTTGTTTCCTAAACTCTTAGATTTAATATTAATTTGAATATAACACCTCGACTTTGAAGGAGTGATATTTTCAATGCTGTTGAGAATTACAATCAGGTCGTTTTTTTTCAAGAAACTCGCCATAGTCAGCTTTGGAATATTTTGAAAAATCTTAGATGATTTTCCACATTTTAAAATTTCCGAAATATTCAAAATTTGCAGAATTATTGAAGATTTTAAAAATTTTCATAGTTTTCATTATTTAGAAAACTATAAAAGATTACAATATTTCTAAAAATTATGGAAGTTTTGATAATTATAACTATTTTAGAAATCATGAAAATATTAAAATCGCGAAATTGTTAAAAATGATGAAAATTTCAAGTATTTTTAAATTCCTAAATTTAAAAAAAGCACATGAAAAATTGGCTACCTATTGACTTTATTTCGAGAAATTTATAGTTATTAGTTAATAATAGGTTTACATTTTAAGGAACCAAGATTTGGTGAAAACAGAATCGAAAAAATATAGCGCATTTTCGTAATAAAAAAGTTGTAATTCAAGCCTGAATTCCCAAAAAAATAAATTTCCCAGATTTAAATGCACCTTATTGCCCCAAACCATTCAATCCCGGCTTGGACCTTCCGTAATTGCGACTATTCGCAATGACACATTGAAATACCCTGTGATCTACAAGTATATATGTCAATAAAGACATTTATTGTTATTTTTATCGTTATTATGTTCCCATACGATTCACTATTATCATATTAGGCTGGCTGTGAACCGATTACAAGATCATTACCCAACATCAAAGTGTCTTAGTTCCAGTTCGTGGAGCACAGGAACACCCATTAGCATTATATCCCGACCGAAAACTTGCGAAATAAAATAAACTTGAACTATTTCCGTCCCACTCGTGGCTAAAAATAGTCCGCGACGCTCGATTCGGAACGAGAGAGACGGACTGACTAACCAACAAGTACCCCGAATTCTATTTATTTCTATTGTGTGTTCCATGTTTTGAGTCGTATACAATGTGAACGCGCGATGGCACATCTGGCGAGATCGGTTCTTTGCATGTGCCTTCGTAGATTGTTTTAAATACTTCCTGGATTAATATCTGGGTCAGTTGTTTAAGGTCTTTCATCACGTTTTACAAGTCATTATAATCTAAGTAATATCTATTTTCTGATTATAGTGAGGGCTATTTCAGATTTTAGCCATAATTTTAATTGCTAACATTTTTTGTCTTAGATTTTGCCAATTTTTTGTCGATGCTTGCCCGAAAAGTTACAATCCACTTTATTGCTTTGTGTTCAGAATTAATCCAACAATATTAGGGCCTCTATGGAAGAATTGCAAAAAAATTAACAAGTTGTTTTGGAGCAATTCCAAAAACATTTACCAACGGTTCAGCATTTTATATGCACTTATTTCGAAAATAGATTTATATTACAGCGCTGGAAGTACCCGAGTCGAACTACTATACTCCGATTTTTACAGCGTCTAGCCAAACATCGTAAATCAAAATCAATCGAAATAAAACAAATTATAGCTCTACCGGAAACTATTAAAAGTCCATTGAAAAAAATCATAATTCACATAATAAATGCATCCGCAACTATTCGACCATAAATGAAAACAAACCACAAAATACCAGTGCAATGCACCGCACAACATACAGGGTGATCCAGAAAACATCTGCAGTGTTCGACTCCGTCATCAGTTCATAAAGGATTATGTTGGACACTCCGAGAAAAAAATTAGTTACGAACATGTATAACAGGGAAATCCAGCGGATCAAGTCGGTCAAACAGGTCCATAGACATTATTTCTCTGTTGTACTGGTAATACCTTCTGATACCTCATCGCAGGACGCGGCTCAGCGACAGTAATGCCAGGACACTTACCAAGACCGGCGCGCCTGCCGGTGAACCTAGAGAGCAGAAGCAGGGCAGCGTATCGAAAGCATTTCTCTATCGTTTTGTTTTAAGGGCACATGTACGAGGAAATCTACGGTGTGAGAAAAATAAAAAAGTTGAGGTATCCCCTCTCCCATCCCGTCCCCCAATTTTTCATCCCAAATTTTTTTTTGCTGTAAATTTCTTATTCAAAATGTTCAAACTGCACTAACTTCAGCTTAACCTCAAAGTACGACCCATTCTAGTTTTTTGTAAGACTATAGAGGCTTAGGCATTTTTTCTTCTATAGTTGTCAAGTTTCTGTGCCACTGTTCAAATTCAAGTAGACTTTCTCATTTATTCCAGTGATTTCAAAATCATGATTTCCGCACCCTGTATATTGATAAGGCATCATTTTTTGTTGCGTGCTTATAAGAACTACGAGTAGGTTTTTTGTGGACATAATTTTGCCTTTGAAATACTACCTTTTTATTATCACGCTGTATATAACTGCTCAAAATTTCAAGTAGACAGGCTTGACAGTTCTTTTTGTAAAAATCTGTAACATTAGTTAGATCAGTATTAATTTTAAACGACCATCCATTTAACTGAGAAAATTTGCAGCGAAATAATAATTGCGCGACATTTGTATAGAGCAAATGATACATGAGTGCAAATCAATCATATAAATTAAAAATGTATATAGCACAGGTCCCAGAACTGACCCCTGCGGAACACCAGCTGACACCATTGTAGTAGAAGAGACGCCCGTCCTTGCTACCTGCTTTTTCTATCAGCCAAGAAGCTTTCGAAAAGATTTAGCGGAATATCAGATGAAAACAAAGACATTTAGCTATATCAAAAACTTTTGAGAAATCAATCACCACCAGTGTGGTATTAATATGTTTGTGAACTATGCACTTTTTGAGCGTAATTTTTGTCCTTGAATTATTACTTCTGGTTTTTGAACCACGCTGTGTATAAGTGCCGTAAATTTCAAGAAGGCATTATCATCCACTCCAGCGGTTTCAAAATCTTAATTTCAACATCCCGTATCTTGATAACACATCATTTCATGCTCGGTGTTTATGAGAACTTTTCTCTTCTTGGTCGTAATTTTTACCATTACCTGTGCTTTTTAGATCGACCGGTGTATACAATGTGAAAATCACTCAAATCTACGTCCTCAATTATGTATTTTTATAATGGATTTCAACGTCGCTGCACTGTCCGACTTGATAGTATAAGTAATTACTTGTAGATATGGCAGCCTCCAAACTCCGGTTTCATTGACATAGTATTTAGGATTTTCCTCAGTCCGTCTCTCTCGCTCTACTGTATTCGTTCACTGGAAGCGCGATATACAGCGTCGTTGGTATTTTTCATAGTACGAGCATTTTAGGCTTAAACATTTTATATTGCGGCACACGAGAAATTAATCATCTGTCGTTTTGATTTGAGAGAACGCATTAGAATTGCACAAACGTACAGGGTTTGTCCGGAAAGTAATAGGACTCATTTTGTTCCGCCATGACTGTACTTCGGAGCGTGCACGCACCGACTGGATTCGGTAGAGGGCGTTCCTAGCTAACGAATGAGCGGCTGGTCAATTGTCTCCGAACACTTGGAGAGTCAGGACAGGCATTTTCGCGCGACGTGTTTCTGTGAGTGGCGCAAGCCGAAAATGCAGCTTTCGTTAGAGCAGAGGTACGCGATTAAATTCTGTGTGAAACTCGGTAAATCTGCGACAGAGACGTTTGATATGATCAAGCAGGCTTACCCAGGTGTTGCTTCAGCAAGAAGTGGTGTGTTTCGGTGGCACCAGGCCTTTTTGGAGGGCCGGAAGAGGTCGCTGATGAAGACCGTCCTGGAAGACCTTCGACTTCGACAAACACCGATAATGTGACTCGTGTGCGCAAAGTTTTGAATTCAGACCGTCGACTAAGTATTTGTTTAATTGCCCAGGTGTTAAATTTACCAAAATGGTTCATGACATTGTGACACAGCATTTGAACATGCGCAAGGTGTGCGCGAAGATGGTCCCAAAAGTGCCACTGACGACCAGAAATTGCGGCGAGTGGAAGTGTGCCAAGAAAATTTGAACATGTGTGAAAGTGACCCCCGATTTTTGAATAACGTAATCACACGTGACGAGTCGTGGATCTTTGAGTATGATCCCGAGACAAAGAGGCAATCTTCCGAGTGGCACACGACGGCGTCTCCTCGCCCAAAAAAGGGAAGAATAAGCAAATCCAAAGTGAAAACGATGCTCATTGTCTTTTTTGACATGAAAGGCATCGTCCACCATGAATTTGTTCCTCCTGAACAAACCGTCAACGCCAAGTTTTACGTGGAAGTGCTCAGGAGACTCAAACGAAGGGTCAGTCGGGTCCGACAAGACATCGCAGCCGACTGGAAGTTGCACCACGACGACGCCCCGGCTCACACCGCCTTTCTTGTGAACAGCTACCTGACCAAGGCCGGCGTCCCAACGCTTCAGCAGCCGCCCTACATCCCAGATGTGCCCCCCCGGACTTTTTTTTGTTTCCTCGCCTGAAAAGGTCGATGAAAGGAAGCATTTTGAGACGACAGAGGGGATCCAAGCAGCATGCACCGCGGCTCTCAAGGCTATTCCGGAGAATGCCTTCCATGACGTCTTCTATGATTGGAAATCGCGCTGACAGCGCTGCATCGACGCAGAAGGAGCCTAATTTGAAAGTTTTTAAAGAATTGTAACGATTGGCTCAATAATTTTTTTTTAAATCGACTCAGTCGTATTACTTTCCGGACAAACCCTGTACTTCTAAAACCAAAATTCCACTGCGCTTTTTCATGAAAATTACGATAAATAGTGTCCCAACGAAAACGGAAACTAGTTTTCTGAGTACAGAAAAGATATCCAAAATCTGTTTTCGTGGGAACCTTGATATGTTACTAGAGCATATTTTAAAATTATTTCAGTATATACGGGGTGCCTCAGAAAACACATTTTTTTCCAACTAGAACACCTTATATTTTATTACATATTCGTTTAGAGTTTGTTATCACATAACGTATGGTTTCGATTGTTTAGATATTTGGTTAAATGACTGAAAAAATGGCCAGCTTTGACGGCACACAGCCCCGCCATTTTTGAAGATATTTAGATAAATCTTAGTTCACATTCCATTGTCTGGAATAAGTGCTGAAGTTTCTTCCTGCTTATGCAGGATATCTCAAAACGCAAAATGTACCTTTTGTCAAAAATTTCAAAGGGACACCATGTGTATAATGGGTGTTTTTTTAGAGGTATAAAACTTTAAATTGCAATAAAACAACGATGGATTATTCGATTGACATGAATTTTTTTTATTCGAAAGATAATCTTGTTGCATTACATTTTAAATATGATTTCTGGCATATGACTGCCACGGCTGGTTCGGATGTAGTCCAATCTGGACGTCCAATTTTCGATGACTTTTTCCAACATTTGTGGCCGTATATCGGCTATAACATGCCGAATGTTGTCTTCCAAATGGTCAAGCGTTTGTGGCCTATCTGCACAGACCAATGACTTTACATAGCCCCACAGAAAATAGTCTAGGGGTGTTAAATCACAAGATCTTGGAGGCCAATTCACGGGTGCAAAACGTGAAATTAGGCGGTCACCAAACGTGTCTTTCAATAAATCGATTGTAGCATGAGCTGTGTGACATGTTGCACCGTCTTGTTGGTACCACAGCTCCTGGACATCATGATTGTGCAATTCAGGAATGAAAAAGTTAGTAATAATGGCTCCATACCGATCCCCATTGACTATAACTTTCTGGCGTTCATCGTTTTTGAAGAAGTACGGACCAATGATTCCACCAGCCCATAAAGCGCACCAAACAGTCAGTTTTTCTGGATGTAACCGTGTTTCCAGATAGACTTGAGGATTAGCTTCACTCCAAATGCGGCAGTTTTGTTTGTTGACGTAGCCATTCAACCAGAAGTGCGCTTCATCGCTAAACAAAATTCGCTTATGAAAATAGGAAGGAACGGCAATCTCGTTTTGGGCCCATTCAACGAATCTGCGCCTTGCTTGATGGTCGTTTGGCTTCAATTCTTGCACGAGTTGGATTTTGTAAGTAGACAAACCAAGATCCTTCCGCAAAATCTTCCATAAAGTGGATGGACACAGATCCAATTCCTGTGCTAGATGGCAGATGGACTCAGTCGGGTCTTCCTCAATGCTACGCTCTACAGTAGCAATACCTTCTTCTGTACGCACCGTACGGCGTCTCTGGGGATGCGAGTTATCAATTAGAGCAAACGTGGTGCGAAAACGTTCCATGGTTAATCGAATTAACTGCTCTGATGGACGATAAAATGGACGTAGTGCGCGATACGTATTCCTCACAGAACCATTATTTTCGAAATAAAACTGCACAATTTGCAAGCGTTGTTCAGACGTGAGTCTATTCATGATGAATTGCCAAACCAAACTGAGAATAAATCACTTGACAGCTGTCAAATCGGTCGCCATCTTCAAAAGTAATGCCAACTTAAAATTCTATACATCGTCGTGATTTTTTTGATATAGGATTTATACAACTTTTTCTACAAACGTTTTTGAGCTATTGCTATTACTTTCAATAAAAACCTTATAAATATTGCATTTAAACTTTGAAAAAAAATTTTAATCAACACAAAACCACATTGGGTACCCTGAGTACCCTTGCTGCAAAATAGAATAGAAAACACACTGTACATCAATAACATAATTTTTTCAGTACTGATATTGTTTCCATCAGATTTCCGCATCTAATTTTCCGGGACTACGGTGTCGATTTCTCGAAACTGGACTGACGCATTTTTCCTCATAACTGTTTATCCGTTTATTTTTATGGTAAACAACACTCGGACATGGCTGAGAGGTCACTCGACCGTGCTTTCAGAAGCTACACTTGCCGACAAAATAGAACTATTATGTCAAAAAAAACATAAGCTAGAGAAAACTGTACAGGGTTATATATCTTATACAGGGTGTTTCATTTTATTGTTGCATAACTTTAAGATTCGATAGCACTTTTAAAATTAATGCATAAAGTCTATGTAAACACAGGTCGAAAAATGCGTGGCTTCCGAAATACAGGGTGTTTAAATTTACTTTCTAAAATAGTTTTTTTTTTTTAAATATTTGATGTATTACAGTGAAAATTGGTATACAAGGTTTTTTTGGTACGACAAAACGAACCATGGGATAGTTTTACTGTAGCCGCTAGAGGGCGCTCTCTACTGTACCTGTAGTGTATTAAAATGACCGAACATTTTTCGTAGTGCAATTTTTTGCTTTTTGAATAAAAAAACTGATTCCTCGAACTTTTCAACATAAAAAAGCTCTCCTGTGAGTTTTCGTTATAGTTAGCCGTTTTTGAGATATTTCGATGTTTAAGGTTCGGTGCATTTTTAATTATTCATGATAAAATAACGTTAAAAAGTCAGTATCTCGATAAGTTTTAGAAGTAGGCTGTGCCTGCAAATATTTTTGAAATTGAAAGCAGAATAAGGTTAAACGTCAATTAGTTGACAGTTAGTTTTGTTATCTGTTGAAACCTGAAACGTTTTTTTTGCAATTGTGAATGCACGAAATTTAGTTTCTTTTACCTGTTTTTTTTTTGTAAGTTTTATAAAAATGTCATTTTTATTCTCCAATTAAGAGTTAGCGGATATTCATTTAGTGTATGGCTTTGTAAATGGAACGCAGCAGAAGCAGCCAGAGAATACGCAAGATTTCCAAACAGACGACATCCAACTCGCTCAGTATTTGTAAGAGTGCATCGCCAAATAATTGAAAATGGTTTTGGAAATCTCCAAGGGGATCAAAACATAAATGTTCGTCAGCGCAGATTTACCCATATGATTCTGCGTGAGTTTGATAGAGATCCGACCATAAGTGTTAGGAGAGTTTCTGGTGCCTTGAGAATTTCAGCAAGCCATGTTCACCGTGTTCTTAGAAATGACCATAGACGTCCTTACCATTTGCAACCTGTGCAAGGATTACAGCCAGGGGGCGGAGAACGAAGAATCACATTTTGTCAGTGGATTCTTGATAGAACTAATAATAATAGGGAGTTTTTAAGTAACGTTTTATGGACCGATGAGTCATGCTTCACTAAACGTGGAGTGGTGAATTTTCATAATCAACATATTTGGTCGCATGAAAATCCGCATGCAGTTCGAGAAAGACATTTTCAGCATGAATTTAGTGTGAACGTGTGGATTGGTATCTACCATAATCGACTATTTGGACCCTACCTTTTGCCTGCAAGGTTAAATGCTGCAACCTTCTTCGAATTTTTAAAGGCTGAACATGCAAATATGTGGGATGATGTTATGTTAGATTTAAGAAGATTGGCCTGGTTCCAGCTTGATGGTTGTCCAGCTCATTATTCGAGAATAGTTAGAAACAGGCTGGACGAAAATTATCCAGAAAGATGGATCGGCCGTGGAGAACCAGTCGCCTGGCCTCCACGATCCCCTGACCTAAATCCATTAGATTTCTTTGTGTGGGGATTTCTAAAAGACAAAGTGTACCAGACTCCCGTAACCACAAGAGATATGCTAATAGACAGAATCAGGAATGCATGTGATGAAATAAGGCCTTATTTGAATAATGCTATACCACGTTCGATCATTCGTAGATGTGAATTGTGTATTGAACAATTGGGTTTACATTTCGAGCAACTACTTTAGATTTTGTATGTTTGTCCTAACTATCCAATAGCATTTTAGTTGTAAATAATTAATTCAATTTGTTAAAAATAATATTGGAAAATTAATCAAATTGATATTCTGTTTTTTGTGTTTATTTGGAGTTAGGAATTATTGCTGTGTTTAAAAACACAATCTAAACGATCATCTTAATTACTTGTAATGCCCAAATCGAAAATGTAAAAAAAATATGATTTTCCCATAAATAATTAAAATGCATCGAACCTTAAAAATCGAAATATCTCAAAAACGGCTAACTATAACGAAAACTCACAGGAGAGCTTTTTTATGTTGAAAAGTTCGAGGAATCAGTTTTTTTATTCAAAAAGCAAAAAATTGCACTACGAAAAAATGTTCGGTCATTTTAATACACTACAGGTACAGTAGAGAGCGCCCTCTAGCGGCTACAGTAAAACATGGTCCGTTTTGTCGTACCAAAAAACCCTTGTA
Source organism: Acanthoscelides obtectus (assembly GCA_963669975.1). NCBI lineage: Eukaryota > Metazoa > Arthropoda > Insecta > Coleoptera > Chrysomelidae > Acanthoscelides > Acanthoscelides obtectus. Next base: position 2,980,275 of record CAVLJG010000008.1, on the reverse strand, counting down.
TACCAATTTTCAATGTTATACATCAAATATTGTTCGAAATATTTAAAAAAAACTATTTTAGAAAGTAAATTTAAACACCCTGTATTTCGGAAGCCACGCATTTTCCGACCCATGTTTATATAGACTTTATGCATTAATTTTAAAAGTTCTATCGAATCTTAAAGTTATGCAACAATAAACTGAAACACCCTGTATAAGATATTCCAAAGCCTTAAGATAAACCGGATATTAGTTCCTAAACATTTTAAATGTGCCATTGTCACACCCTCCTACGTCACAGAAATGATTTAAACTCAATACTATTTTTGTATTTTCTGTCGGCGATTATTGAATACATCATCACGATGTTCGCTGGGAAAACTTGATATCATAATTATACCGATATATCCGATAATCACGATGGGAAAATCAAACAGCGTTAAAGATTGATTAACATAGTCGTTCAGGATGTCCATCTAGTTATCTCAGTTACTATGTGAATAAGTAATTCACGTATGTTTATTATTAAACAGTTGAGTTTCACATGACGTCGAGGAAGAACTGAATTGGGATCCGGTTTTAACTTGTACACCAGAATTCGAACAAAATGCCAAATACGTAAAAGGTTATGTTCAGCAGAAGTTAGACTCTCTGAGAAAATAGTTAGTTATGAACATGTATCACAGAGAAATTAAACACCAAATTTTATGTTGATAAGTCACGTAGTTTTAGAGATTTCTTAAGTATCTGCTCATTTACATTATAAGTTATGGAATCCTGTTGGTAACATAACTATGTGGTACAAGCCCATTATTCAAACAAATTGAATTGTATGGCAAGCAAGCCCATTAAGAAATATTTGCTTTTTACTTCTTTTTTTCGATACAGCTCTGTTATTTTTCCTATAAAGATTAGAATTATATCGAGGCACAGACAGATTTTGTTCAATACTTGTAACCACTCTTCGTTCCTGCAATAAAGTCTGTTATTTTACCATACGACGTGTGCATTCTTCATCTTATATCACAGAACCAAAAGAACCGAATATAAAAAATCCATATTTGCATCCCTAACTTAAAGAATAATAGTTTGTAACTTTTACCCCCTATCTCAGCCCCTAAAGTTAGGGTCCAGCCTATATCCGTTTCCGAGGTCTGATCTACGTGTATGCCAAATTTGCGGTACATGCTATACATTTTCCCATTTTTATATTAATATTGATAGATATTCGAATACCGAAAGCATTTATTGTCCCATCACCGTTCATTCGGTCGGCTCGTGCATCGTTTTATCACCTCATTGAGATACAATGCTCGGAATGAATGTCGTCCTTTTATTTTTTCTGTCATAGATCAAAGGTGACACATCTCGATCCGATTAGTCTACATTTAACTAGCGTCTGTTCAAATTGACTTGTTGATTTAGGAAAGAAAAACATCTTGTGGCGTTTTTATGTTGATTTTGTTATTTTTGGTAGGAGATATATTTATGTAGTTATGGGAGTTTGATAGAGAGATAATCTAAATTTAAAAATGTATAAGCATTTTAGTCCAGGAAGTATATTCAAACTTGCGTGTTCTATGCCCGAAAATTATGTCAAGAATTGTTGAAATATTTTTTTTCAAAAATTGTTTTTACTCTCCGTACATTTTTTTTCAGGTTTTCTGGGTCATTCTGAAGAAAAAAAATCCTTAGAAACTGTCACCTGATTTGATATTTAAAAAAGTGCGAAATTGGTAGGCCATTTTCTACCCCGAAAAAAAAAATCAAAAGACGAAAGTGTTGATGTTGCTAATGTACGTAAATATTCTTCAAACACCTATGAATAAAATCTCAAAGCGTTTTACAGGGTATTGTTAGTGTAAACCGCTGTTTTTTAATTGGCGCGAAAAAAAGATACATGATCTTTGTAGTCTGAGGTAAATACACAAAATTTTAGTTGTGTTCTGTTTTTACGTTGAAATTATTTCACAACAACATGAAATACTTTTTGGACATATATACTCGTACTTCTCTTACCTTTGCCTAGTGCTTTCCGTATCGTATTTTTTCACACAGGTGGAATGTAGTTATGACTTTTGTTTCAGATCTTGAAAAAATGTGCAATTTTTTCTAGTAGCATATACACCAGTCTTAATATTACCGAGATGTTAGGCTCCACAAAAAAACAAATCTAAAAACAATCTAATCCGTCAATCAAACGTGATCACGTACAATGCACATCAGTGTCCAATCAAGGCACTGGCCGCGTTGGTAAACAAAACCTCTACACATCGGTTCTAAAAAAAACAAAACAAAAATGGGACACTCATACAGCATTATCGGAGTTGTATATATATTATTTTAATTTACGGTGAGAGTCTTCGGAACGCTACCGAGGCTTCACGAGTGCATGCAGATTCAAGATCCTTCGTGGACCGAAATTAAATGTTCATAAAATTGAGGTGAAAACGGTTGTGTGAATTTAGCTACCTGCTGTTTCATTTTAAACTATCGCATACAACTTTGAACAGTACTTGCAAGTGATAGAGCTGTACTTGAAATGTCTTTTCGATGAACGTTGAGTTCATTTTTTTACCTTTTCGCTGTTGTTTCACCACGCATTAGCTTTCTTATTACAAACGCTTGTTTCTGAGAAGGAAAAGGAAATTAAAAATAAATACAGCATTACCACAATTATCATGGCTAACTCATCCACCTAAAAGATTGTGAGCATACGTTATGTTTGAAACACATTTTTGCATGCAACGTCAACGCTGTGTCATACGAATTCCTTGTACAAGGTTCACAAGTCACAAGTCTCGTTAATGTCCACTCAACACGACCGCCCTTATGCCCGTTTATGTTCATTCCTCTGGCCACTTGTTGCCAGACGCCAGAGTAACCTTCCACTGGCATCATTTACACCCAAATGAGTATAACCGTCGCTTCTAAAATCAAGTAGTGCTCGTTGTGTACTTAATTACGGTGTTCCTGTGCTATTGGTTGCAGCATTCTTGGGTACCTGAAAGGTTCCATCGCCGAATAAGTTGCTTTCATATTATCCTGACATTGTTATCCATATCGAATTGTTCACGTATTGCCTTTATAATTAAATAAAATGGTACTTCGAACTCCTCTAAGGTGGGTTTGTTATTTTTTCATGTTTATCATTCTATCATCGTGCAAAATAAGCTTGGAACAGAAATGTTTTTTTGAGAATTACGTTCGACAAAAAATCCACGTACCACCGAAAACAAAAGGCTTGTAAAGCAATATAGGGATATTGGAGTCGGTGACAGGTACATACAAAATACAAAATCCTTGGGCGCTTTCATATAAAATGTGAGGTCAGCGGACATGGGAATGAGAAGTCGAGAGCGGATCGAGTAGGCGCTGTGTAGCGGCAGGCGTTAAAGCGGCAGCGTCGAGAACAGGGCAGAGGACATCGCCACCGACGCCAAGGTCACCGACGTCTAGAGCTCGAATGCCGCGCCGCGTTGCCGATTTGACGGAGGAATATCGCATACTGGGGATTACCGCTATCCTGGCATCACCGGCGCCAGACCGAAGTTTTGACCAAGAAAAGCTGTACTCGCCAAAATTTTTGCGGGTGTAAAAGAGGCGTATGATCTTGAACAACGATTCTTTCTGTACCCGTACAGGCTGAAGCTTAAATACCTGGGCTACGCGGTTGCTATAAGAGGCTTAAAGGCACTTGGACATTCATCAGGCAGATTATTCTATAATCTCGTAACTCTTTGAATAAACCAGCGGTCGTATGGGCCAGTTGTGGATGAATGATGCTCTACACGGTTAGGAAGTTAAGTTGACCGACAAATCTGACCATTTTATCACTTGTTGTTCATGGCAAGATAGATCGATATATAAAAAATTCTTGTATTCTAATAAACGTGCGTACTTCAGTGCATATTTCTAAAAACAATAATCCTCAGACATCTCATAATTTTTAGTTGAATTGAAGTGGCAAGCCGACGAATCCAATAACATTTTGTCGGTGCATTTATCTGGGAAATATGGATTTCGACGCGGACTGAGAGCAATCCAGTTTCAGCGTCGGAACTATCAATAAATTTTTCCGATGGCCGTCGCCGGTTGCGAGCGAGGAGACTTTGTTAACAGTTGTCTTGGCATCGTGCCAGCCGATTTCAGATTTCGGAATGTCCGCCGCCTGTGCCCCTTGTCCCCGATGCCAGATTCCCATTTGGCACATTCACCCGCCAAATACACACTCGATCTTTAAAATGCCCCGCAAATTTCCGATTGCCTAAAATGAACTTATCAATAACACCTTTCAGAGGAATTTAAGAAATTATATGTTTTACTTTCTTGCCAAACCATAAGAAATACTCCTGGAATTATTGAAAGGGTTCGCCAGTCCATGAGAAAGAGAATTGAAGCCTGTATTCTAGTCCCGCAAGACATTTTCAACAATTGTGATATTTGGTACACGCAAATGTATCAGAACTGCCATGATTTTCGAGGCAAACGAAACAACGAAAGAGGAGTAAACTTATTTATGTGGTTTTGATTCGCCAGACAATCATGGAGGATATACAGGGTGTTGCAACTTTATTAACTTTCACCCTGAGTTTTTGTAAGTAAACATTTTTGGACCATAATTTATACTAAGTGACATATAAATCCGAACACCCAGTTTAAATGGTTTTATTTTAATACAATTTTGTATAAGTACCTAATGAAGCGTAATAAGTAAATGATAAAAATTTCAAAATGATTGCACTGCTTTAAAGCCCTTTGACCTTTAATAATGTGTGGATGCACCCTGATGTGCTACGCACTCTCCAACGCGCCTAGGCATGCTTCTGATCGGGTGGTCAATGTCCTCCTGTGGTATCTCATTACAGGCAACCACCAACTCCTCTCGAAGTGCTTCTAGAGTCTGAGGAGGACGTTGCAAATTGAGCAATCTCCTACCCATCATATCCCACACGTGCTCAATTGGGGATAAGTCGGGAGATCTTGGTAGCCATGGTAACAATATGACATCATTATGTTGAAAGAAGTCTATTGTGACTCTTGCAACATGTGGTCGGGCATTATCTTGTTGGAAAGTTGGATCTGCCAGGGTGTCAAGATAGGGTAAAAGATGTTGTTCTAGAACTTCGTGGATATAACGCTGCGCGTTCATGTTACCTCTGATGAAGATTAAAGGTGACCTGGAACCATAAGCTATATCACCCCAAACCATAACTCCAACAGTGTGATGAACATGTCTTTCAACAAAAAACTGTGGATTCCTCCTTTCACCACGTCGCCTTCTAACCCTGGCACGACCATCGTGCATGTCTAAACAAAATCGAGACTCGTCATTAAAGACAATACTGTTCTATTCCTGATACCAGAGTGACCGTTGTCTGCACCACTCAAGGCGATTACGTCGGTGTTCTCGAGTTAAAGGGAGGACCCAGTGTGGCCGGTATGAAAACAAGCCAAAACTTCTCATTCGTCGGTAAACACTTCGCATGCCAATAGGTCTTCCGTGTTCTGCAAACCATTCATTTGCAATGGACCTGGTAGCCTTAAGGCCAATAATCTTAGGCGGCGATCTTCACGGTCTGTTGTTCTACGGCGGCGTCCAGTGCCCCTTGCTCTTTGCGTACGGCCTTCTCGAAGCCATGCCTGACAACACCTAACCACAGTGTGTACACTTCTTTGCACTCTAACTGCAATTGCCCGAAAAGAAAGTCCAGCTTCCCGAAGTCCCACTATACGACCCCTATCAAAGGTGAATTAAAAAAAGCAGTATAAAAACCGGAATGTACAACTGATAAGGCTGAAAATTTTTTCACTTGTTATTTACAGTAAGATAAACAGATTCACCAACTTTTATTAAAATAAAACCATTTAAACTGGGTGTTCGGATTTGTCACTTAGTATATAAAGAAAACTAACATTAATTTTTCTTGTAGATTCATACCCTTAAATATTCGCATATCATTAAGGAACACCCTGTATAATAAAAGAATAATAACTGTTTATGTATGAGCGTGTCCTTACACATACGTGAAATAAATGATTGCTATGAACAATATCATATTACTCAACGAATTGCATTTTGTGAATTCCATATTATACCATCCTCGGACTTTCCCTCTCCGCCTTTCCGTTGTAGGCCAAAATGTTCCCATAAGAACGCGCCGAGAGTGTTGAAACAATCAGACCGTTGACTCGGTTAGATTCTAGATGCCGAGATTACGTCACATCTTTTCGTTTTGAATTAAAAAACGAAACCTATTGTTTCTGCCACACCGCAGGATTCACCATGAAATATTTGTAATGTTTGCGTCTTTCCTTGTTGTTCGTTTTCTGTTTTCGTCTGCAGATCTCGTGCGACGTTGGGCCAGATAATAGGATGATTTTGAATGACAAACTTTTACAATAGATGCAAACGAAAATGTTGTTCAAGGTGTCGTTAGAATATCGGTTTTATAATGTTCATTTCGAATCCGACTCGGCTAGGGCATTAGTTTAGATTTTGATCAAGTATCTCGTGAACTGTCGGATATAGAGTAATGGACAGGAAGTATAGAGACAAATTAATATTGGGGTGTATTTCTTTTTTAAATTGTTACTCACTTATACATAAATAAATTCATTAAAAAATTAATTGAAAAAATGGAACTATGAAGGACAAAAATATAGACAAAGCAAAACAATTATAGAAAAAAGAAGCAAAGTTCATTGAATTATAGAAAACCAACCAGGTTTGTGTTAATATTTTGTAGCATAACCATTATTATCAATCACCGCCTGGCATCGTCTCGGCATAGTCTGTAGAAGTTTCTTGATATTTATTTATTTATTTATTTATTTACTCATGTTTGGGGTGCAACAGAATGTGAATTCCAAAGACGCACCCGCTGCTTACTAAAGTGATAAAATAAAAAGATACATAGATTACAAAATGCAGAAGATGGAAATCTGTAACACAAGCCTACTAGGATTCATCAACCTGTCTCCACTTTTGTTCTAAAGCGGCAAAAAGTGCATCCTTGTTTGAGTAATTTTCATCTGGTATTTGCGTATCTAAGTATTCCCATAGATTTTCAATGGGGTTTTATCGGGAGACTGTGAAGGCCATTTGAGAACTGGTATTTTTTCATCTAGAAAGAATTTCTTTGCGAGATTTGAAGTGTGCTTGGGTCATTATCTTGCTGGAAGATTGATTTTAAGAGCATAACATTGTCTTCCATATAGGGTAACATGACATGCTTTAGTATGTCTGGCAAATCTTTTGATGTGTTTCGGCGTTTTTTCTTTTAATCAGTGGTTTTCGATAATTCCGCGGTGGAAAGTTTTCAAATAAAAACTACTATCTCTTTTTTTACAGAATACACTTTAGCCACAAAAAAGGTCTCTTACGTTTTTTCGACAGTTTGATGGTTCTTGAAGTAAAGTTAAAACGAACGAAAATCGATTTTGACATTTTAATGAGAAAAACTAACCACTAACAAAACAAAACGCTTGTAAAAATAACTAACAATGACAAAATGCAATCAAACTTTAGAACAAAGCCAGACTTTCAATGAAGTGACAATGAATCATAATCAGCAATATCTAACCATAATATGTAGATGTTTCGCATACGTGGACGAGCCAGGTGCATACAAGAATGTATCCTTGCGAAATGCAAACTTGATTCATTCCGCAAACATTTTATCACCACTCGGCAATGTTTAAATTATACCGTATACGACGTCTGAATCTTCATGTCACTCCTTATTTTGACTTAATGTCTTTATTGTAAATGTTGCTTGCCCGTCTCCGAAGTCACCTTCCAGACTCATTAACATAGTGGGTGCGTCGTAAAGTTACTAGAATATTTTTTTAGAAGGCGTTTCAGAACATGTGATCTTTATTTACAAGTAATTCAGAAATGTGCAGTCGGAATTCTGTTCCTCGTCTTTCAGATAACTATTGTAACAGGTGTTTTAACCAATGAAATCTCACAAATCACGAAAATACCCGATTTTTTTCCAACATCATTTTATATTTTCTTAACTTCATTTGAGGTCGAATTTCAAAACTAATAGGAAATATTCCTGCTTTTTGTATCTTCTGTCGGTTAGTTGGATTTTTTTAATTACGCGTTTAAAAGTGCAACGCCAATGACTCATTGTTTGTCGTTCTATTTTAAAGTATGTGCTAAAAGTTTTGGCGCAAAGTATTTATCGGATTCTTCCTTTTAATGAAGGAATTTATTTAAACGCTAACTAGGTATCATACATTGCAACTCAATACTTAACTAAACTGTACTATCGAATCATGTGGGGTGGCAGATTCTGCTTTACCAGACGCAACTGTCTTCAAATGTCTCTCATGAGGTCCTGGATGGAATTCAGATCAATTTCTCTCAGTCCCTCGTAAATTCGCCGTCTTAATTGTTCTTCATCTTGGGCTTCGCAGCTTTCATGATAAACTGAAGCAATTTGGAAAGGCATTTATCAATATGACACTCACTATTCAAAGCTTCACCCCTCGCTCTTCCCACAAAAGGTTGGGATACACCCCTGTTAGAAATTGCGCACTAGACAAGGATTTTATCCGCAAATTTCGCCTTATGTTTGTATTTAACATTGACAGGGCATTCCTCTACGTGGTCCGTGTAAAATCCGTCTTGGTATACGGAGTTGCGCTTTAGAGTATTTGGGCACTCAAGTCTCTTTCGATATTTAAGACAATTCCTCCTCAATTACAGCGATATCGTACTCTTAGATGAGCCAGTCTCCTTGCTGACATTTCAACCTGATTTTTTGCTCTTCTCACCAATCTATCTAAACTCTGTTCAGCAAATGCCGAGAAACTCTACCAAAAAACCTCTTGCGACTGTAATTTACTTGAAGTTTTCTTCTCTTTCTCCATTACAGTTGAATATATCATTTTATTGTATCTAATTTAACATATTGGTACCTATGTAATCGAACAAACATTATCTACGAGCACCATTTTGTTTATGTTCCCGTTGGAAGGCTATAAAGTTTCGGTCACTTACGAAAAAAGATATATGTAAACTTTCAAATAGCAAAAGCACACATGTCTCATAAACAATCTGATATTATTCACATGTGACGTTTGATTTTGAAAGGTTGAATATTAGAACTTTGGAAATGATTATAAATTTGTGAATCATTAGCACAGTGCGATATGTAACTGAGGCATCTAGATCCGATATAGATAAAATGAGTAATAGCGGCCCAAGTGCAGACCCTTGCGGTACTCCAGAAGACAAGAGCCAATTTTGAGACGAAATTACATCATATGGCGTCAGATTGGTCAGGTGGCTCCAGGCTTCAGCTTCCAATTCTGATTTTTCTTTCTCAGTTCGGCCGCATACGAGAAACATTCGGTATAAGTGAGATCTTTATAGATCTCGAGACACAACACGACCTATACCAACAGACGCACCATTGTTGCTGTGGGAATATTTACAAAATGATAAGAAACACCACAAAGTCGGTTGGTTGAACTCGCAACACGCACACGATATAAACAGAGCATTTAAAAAATTAATGGTACCTTTTGATCCGTGGCTATACTAATTTTTTTATTACGCTGGTCGACGCCTTCTCGCTCGTTGCCGAGTGTCTCTTTAGTGTCTTACGACCCTTTTTTTACCTATTAAACAAAACAGATACTAGACGTAAACATCTTTGAAACCAATAACAATAAATTAATGTACTCAGTGAAATGTTATTTACAAGTAATAAGAAAAAATTGAAGAATGAAGACTTTCACGGCTAATTCTAATGTAATTTAGGTTTTTCGGGCTGTTGAGCCGTGGTCGGGTTGGATTTGGCCCAGAACTTTGCTTGTAAAATTGTGTTACCACAACATGCTTTAAATATAGTCATTATGTTACCAAAAAAAAAAACAAGTTGAAGAAATTATGGGGTTGTCCAAAACGGAAACAGGAAAGTAAACGCATATTAAAACAAGAAAGACTGATATTCAAATCAAGTTGGGTACTTTATTTTGAAGATTTATTTATACCATTTATGTATGAAAAATAATATCGCTCAAATGTTCACCACGACTTGATTTACAGACGTCCACGCGATGGTTGAAATTGTCAAAGACATTTTGCAACATGGTCGGTTCTATGGCATTTATCTCGGCAATGGTGTTGTTTTTGAGTTCTTGGAGGGTGGCTGGTTTGTTGTCGTAGACTTTGCTTTTCAAATATCCCCATAAAAAGAAGTCCAAGGGAGTTAAATCGCACGATCTTGGTGGCCATGGCACATTTCCTCTGCGCGAAATCACGCGATCACCGATGAAGGACTGCAATCGATGGATATTGACGTTGGTTGTGTGGCATGTTGCACCGTCTTGTTGGAAATTTTGCTTGTTTACCGTCCCATTCAAAGTGAAATGCGCTTCGTCGCTGAACATGATTTTTGATGAAAAATTGGCATCAATTTGGCGGTGTTCAAGGAGCCAATCTGAGAACGTTCGACGCAGCTCTTGCGTCAATTGGATCTTGTAGGCGTGTACATTCAAATCCTTGTGGAGAATGCGGAGCAAACTGGTTCTCGTAATGCCCAATTCTTGGGATCGACGCGTTGTTGATTCTTTCGGATCGTCTCTCACACTATCCTTCACAACAGCAATATTTTCCGGTGTGCGAACGCTCCTTGGCCGGCCAGAGCCTGGCAGATTTGCCACAGAACCTGTTGTCTCGAATTTACGCACCAGACGACCGATGGTTGTTTCGTTTGGGCGGTTGTTGCGACCGAAATGTTCACGAAGCGCACGAAACGTGTTTTTGCACCATTTTTGTAGTGCTCTTGAATAACTTTAATCGCGGTCTTCAATCGAATACGACTCCATAGCGATCAATGGTAAACATTCAACTAACAAAATGACATGTCGGTGATAGAAAACAAAGATGGCGTGTATGTCAAATTGACGTTTACTTTCCTGCGTCCCTATTGGACAACCCTTTATTTTTTCTGGATGTAACACTTCTAATGTCACGTTGTCGCTGTTGAAGGGATCGACAGCTCTTCGTTTTCTCACTTTCAAGAATAAGGATCCTAGCGTCTCTCATTACCCGCGAAACTTTACGAATTCAGAAAATCAACTCCAGCCGCGAGAAAGTAAAGAGTAACGAAACCAAGGCTCTAAAAGCTAAAAGCAGCAAGCCGACGAACTGTTTCCGACAGTTAAATCGAACACCTCAAAGGCAGAAAGGCACAAATTGCGGCAGGCAAGTGGGAATGAAAATTCGTAACTGTCCGTTAACCTCCGATGTTCGATTGTTTGTTCACCTTTTATTGGCCCCCGTGTCCGTAATTTAAGATCAACCCGGTCAAAGCAGTCCAGACGCTTATTTTCGAGAATGTTATTCTAATTGGTTCGTCCGTATGGCGAAACATGATAATCCACTTATTTAAGATCTTCACACAGTGCTTTCCAGCAAGGCTCCCGTTACTTAATTTTTGTACGGGTCAAGTTAGGAAGCTGAGATCCGGGATGAAGACATCGACGCATCAACACTGGCGTATCCAGAAATAAGTGCTGGGAGGAGGTTGTGGATCCAGCACTTGAGTGAGGCTGGTCACTTAATCCCATTTGTAGGAGGATACGACGATGATAAACATGAGAAAACAGCAATCTCACCTTACAAACGTTCGAAGTACTACCCTGTACCTTTTCACTTTTATTATGATGGTAGTACGTAAACAATTTAACAAGGGCTTCAATGTCAGGATAATTGGTGACGTAACGACAAGGGAGTTGTACTTCCTTGGCGGTCGATAGAACTGGGTTGTCGGGGCTAAGCCGGTTTTTAGGAAAAACCTGTTAGTACCTTCCATATTCTACCGACTCATGACATGCACAACTCTACTGTCTATTGATTATGTTAATTAGCTGTCTTGATACTGATCATATAACCATGTAGTACTGTCCATGATATTTCTCATTTATATTATTAAAAATTATAACACATTGCATGGGGGAACGGTAGCATCCTACCGCATAGAAGTCACGTCTGATATGGAATTACCTCGCACGGAGGAACGGTATCTTCCTACCGCATAGAAGTCACGTCTGATATGGAATTACCTCGCACGGAGGAACGGTAGCTTCCTACCGCATCATGGAAGTCACTCCCTTATCCATGACCAAGGGAACGGTAGCTTTCTACCGCATGGAAGTCACTCTCGTATCCATGGTTAGGGAACGATAGCTTCCTACCACATGGAAGTCATGTCCGATATGGATTGTGTAATTGAGACACTTCGTCAGTGTTCGTTGAGAAAATTAGAAAAATTGGATTTAGCATTTTGAATAGAAATCACCTAAAATTACACTGGGAAAGTTTTTATCTTTGAAATGTCACGAATTGAGCGTATTTCGCGATGTTAGAAACCGACGAGCATTAGCCAGCTAAGTGATCCGTCTATTCAGCTGTCAACCATCAGGCACGGGTATTATCCTTCACTTTCGAAGAACGACGTTCAAATTCAATTTCTATGGCAATTTCCCGACACAATGACGGACCAATTAAGTGAAAGCAACAACCAATCGATTCAGTTTGCTGAAAAAAATCCACTCGATTCGACTGCAACATGATGCATTGTTCGGATGGAGTGACGCAAAAATGTTGCTGCGTCGACAAAAGTTTACAGATTACCAAAAGCAAAGCCACTCGCGAGAAAAGCTTGAGCGGTGCCACCAACGAGTTTTTTTTTTCAGCGATAGACAAACTCGGAAAAGCGGTTCATGTTTCAACGCAACTCGACACGGGTTCTAGATACATAAAACTTTATCTCTTGACACTGTTCAAGCAAAATTAGAGGGTATGCGTTTGAAAAAAAGAACTTTCATTTTTATTGGGACACCCTGACATATATTTTTTATTTTTAGCTTTTATTGAAAGTTTAGAGTTATGTATGAGAAATTATACCGCAGCACCCCAAACATGTGAGCAGTACTCGAGGCTGGGTATTATTTGGGCCTGACACAGACTGAGGAGACTATATGAAAGAAATAAATAGCATAGATTTTTTCTAGCAACTGCCGCGATTGACGAGCTATTATGCTAATTCGCTGATTGGTACGTAAAACCCGTGTATGTCGAACCTCTTCTTGTATATGACGTGGGCGTGGTGCAAATAGCGGCACCTCGTAACATGTGCACATACGCATAGACTGCAGCACGTTTTACAACGTGGAAACGCTAATAGACGCTGCTTTCTGTGCCCGCTGATAAAATCAGCCATAAATAATGTATTTATGAAGCTGTAATGGACGTACTATAACTGGGCCTTGCCTTATGCACATTCAAAAATAATACGCGCTTGGATCTACAAGGTATGTCGCATAGTACACAGGACTTTTGAAACGTATCCGCTAGAAATAGCGTCAGGTATGATCGGATAAGTACATCCTTCATTGATGCCCTGTTAACATGTCATGACAATCTAACCTACAATCACGAGCACCATCTGCTGAGGTAACGGGGGGGTGAAAAGGAAACGAGGGTGGGCTGGCCTTAGACGATCGTCGGCGCTACTTTAAAAGAGGAAAGGATGATTGCGGGTGAGTACCGCGGTAAATTTTTATAATAACAGAGTCGGATTCCCTATTTTGGTACTCACCAAGTGATCATTTAGTATTGTTCTACCCTTGTTACTCTTCGTCGATATTGTGTTGTTGTATTGTTGTGCTGTACTCTTGTTGGTGTGATTGTTCTTGAGTGCCTTTTTATCAAGGTCACCAATGGCGTGGGAAGTAAAACGGTAATCCATCGTGATACTTTCGATAGCGGGGAAGTTCTCTTTAGACTGTAAAATCGCTCACTCCTTTTTTGATGTAGTGTCTTCTCAAGTATCTTTTTCTCCAAATTATTACTTGCTGACTGCCTAGTTTGTTTCGTGTGGGAATTTAAGGTAGCGGTAGGTGAAGATATATCAGCTTTTAAGGAATCACACGTACTACAAGTATATTTTCGTAGATAACCGAACGATATATTGAAGTTGTTTTCACAGATTTCTCGGAAGGATTCATAGGAAATCTTGTTTTCAACATTGCCAATAGAATACATTTTGTGTAATTTTGCGATATATAGGTTTTCAGGTAGGTGCGGCCTTTCCATATGGACTGATGCCGTTTTTCCATACATGCGCAGCGACTCATGCCATTCCTCCCCGGCAATCTATAGCTGTTGTTTTGTGAACCTAAGCCCTTTTTACAATTTAAGAAGCTGATTACAAATAATGGACTAATGCCGTTTTCCCCCGGTACCCTTCATTATGTTCCCCTGTCTCCCCTCCAAGCTCTGCGCCTGCAGTGTTGACGCTACGTTGCCGATCTCATTGCTCAATGTCGTATGTACGGAAAATGTTTTTGTTTTTATGATAACCACACACCACATATCTAGCTACCGATCTATCTGCCTGTTCTCTCTGAAAAGAATAAACACATTCACACTAGTTGTATCTAAATTATATAAACATGAAAGCACAATATAGGAAGAGCTGAAAGCAATACGCCCGTCGGCAGACAGACGACACTTGACCTCATATTGCCGCCCACAAAGCGCTTCTGTTCGTTTTTCTAATAATAACATATTCTTAGTCATATACAGAACAACAGAACAGAAACTTACGGATGTTATGCATGTAGAGCAAGATGAATATTGATATTATTACATTCACGATGCATCAATCTTACAACGGCTATTTTTTTTATTGGCTGCGAACAGAACTTTACGACATGATGCTGAGCGATGAGGTTTGGCATCGGCTGGTCTCAGTGTCGTAGGTGAAACGGAAACTGGTTTTTGATGCATTCGCTAACACAAAAGTTATACGACTATGATGGCGGTGTAAAGCGCACACTTAATTTTGACAAAAATTAACAAAACCGCTGATGAGCTACTGAGGTCCTTAGGACAAAAAAGGTATCAAGTAGGTTGATACCTCAAAGCACAAGTCAATAAAAAATGTACATCCACAATAAAGGTACCCATGCACACAAGCCCAAAAATGTTGTTACAGTGTTGTAACTATCTATGCCTCAAATGTGAATGCATAAGGGGAACATTTGGACATATTCAAATAATTCTATGGTGAGTTAGGATTCAACTCCTGGTACATTAAATGGAATGTTTAATGTCAAGCTTCAGCGTGTTTCTTAAATAGGACGCGTTGAAATTTGAGATACCGATTTTATCTCAAATATTAAACCGACTTGTCTCCAAAAAGGTGTAGTTTCAGAAAAACTTCTGAAAAGAGGCGATTTATGTAAAATTGAATATGCGATGTTTCAAAAGAGTCTGTGGCGTTGAGGTCAACATTTTCCAATTTTGATGCCTCTAGTATAGACTGAAATTTTCGTAGGTATTTCGGTCTAAAATGGGCATATCTAGACTTAAAAAAAAGCATTTCTAATCTGCAATTTTGGTAAAAAAAGCAATTCTAATCTGAAATTTTGGTCGATGACAAAAGGCCCCTTTTTCATTCAAAGTGCGATATCTGCTCGCCATGATAGTGTCGAGTTTTTTAATACAGGATATTGGAACTCATCGTCTTATCTATATGGTGGCTTGAAAGAAAAACATTTTTCAAGTCCATGGACTAAAAAGAGCAAAAATTTTGCAAAAAATCAGAATTGCATGAGAACCGTTGATCCTAAAATTTTCGGCTGAAAACCTGAAACTTGGATCTTTTCTTAGTCTAGATATGACCATTTTCCACCGAAATACAGCCTGCCAAAAATCACCGAAAAATTTGGATTTTTTGCACCTTTAATTTTTTTGAATAGTATATTTTTCGATTTTGAAATTAGAACTTAAACGTCCTGTTATATTATTTATAAATATTTTTCGTGAAATATTGACCCAATTTTCTGAACGACCTTGTACAAACTTTTCTTAGAATCACTCTAGATATCAGACCTTGAAGTTTTTATAAGAAACAAATTCAACATAAATCTAGGCAGTTATAAAATAATCCTTTTTAGAACTGACTAAATAATCATTTTATCGTTGATTGTGCCGCATCCTCGATAACACAGGAATGAAGGAACGGTCATATAGACCAACGAAATGAGAAAACGACCTGACTAAGGGCTCACTGATCGGAGAGATACCAAATACTGTGCGTGTGCAGGATATCTGAGGTTAGGCGGATCTGTCAAAGTACAGCGTTGCCAGATGTGTCCGAATTTCATCAGAACAAGCCCAAAAATTCCTAAGAACTGCTACTATCCCAAATCGCAGTTGATTAATGGAAAAGTGTAGGTTTAATTCAAAGAGTGAACATTGAATCCCCAAATTTGGAGAAAAATCTCCCAACGTGGCAGCTCTGTCAAAGCACCACTGATATATATACTCCAGGCGTTTTTTACAACACGAACAGTGTTGCTTTAGTTTACTCCTTTTATATACTAAGTGACATATAAATCCGAACACCCAGTTTAAATGGTTTTATTTTAATAAAAGTTGGTGAATGTATTTATCTTACTGTAAATAACAAGTGAAAAAATGTTGAGCCTTATCAGTTGGACATTCCGGTTTTTATACTGTATTTTTTTAATTCACTAACGCTCTAAAAATGAATATTTCAGCCGCAGTAAAGAATCAACGTTGGCGGATTTTGGTTCTTGACATCTTTTACGATCGGTTACGATGCCTAGAGTACTGAGACCTGTACGATTTCGTCAACTTAGTGAGTTTGATAGGGGCCGTATAGTGGGACTTCGGGAAGCTGGACGTTCTTTTTGGGCAATTGCAGTTAGAGTGCAAAGAAGTGTAGACACTGTGGTTAGGTGTTGTCAGGCATGGCTTCGAGAAGGCCGTACGCAAAGAGCAAGGGGCACTGGACGCCGCCGTAGAACAACAGACCGGTCACTCTGGGATCAGGAATGGAACAGTATTGTCTTTAGTGACGAGTCTCGATTTTGTTTAGGCATGCACGATGGTCGTGCCAGGGTTAGAAGGCGACGTGGTGAAAGGGAGAATCCACAGTTTTTTGTTGAAAGACATGTTCATCACACTGTTGGAGTTATGGTTTGGGGTACTATAGCTTATGGTTCCAGGTCACCTTGAATCTTCATCAGAGGTAACATGAACGCGCAGCGTTATATCCACGAAGTTCTAGAACTCCATCTTTTACCCTATCTTGACACCCTGGCAGATCCAACTTTCCAACAAGATAATGCCCGACCACATGTTGCAAGAGTCACAATAGACTTCTTTCAACATAATGATGTCACATTGTTACCATGGCCACCAAGATCTCCCGACTTATCTCCAATTGAGCACGTGTGGGATATGATGGGTAGGAGATTGCTCAATTTGCAACGTCCTCCTCAGACTCTAGAAGCACTTCGAGAGGAGTTTGTGGTTGTCTGGAATGAGATACCACAGAAGGACATTGACCACCTGATCAGAAGCATGCCTAGGCGCGTTGGAGAATGCGTAGCACATCAGGGTGCATTCACACATTATTAAAGGTCAAAGAGCTTTAAAGCAGTGCAATCATTTTGAAATTTTTATCATTTACTTATTATGCTTCATTAAGTACTTATACAGAATTTTATTAAAATAAAACCATTTAAACTGGGTGTTCGGATTTATATGTCACTTAGTATATAAACTCCATGGCCCAGCTCTTGATGTACACAAATTTCAACCGAATTAGTATAGTTGTGTTATTAGTATATCACAGTTTTTCTTAATACTTCTGGGTTTTTGAAGATCGTACCCGAAAAATTCGTAATGGTATGCCGCTGCGCTGCCGATTCGCCTTGGCACTAATAGAGAATAATGGATGTTGTCGAACGCCTGGTCGTCGTTATATCATATTCTAAAGATGATTAATTATGTCAAATTGTATTACCAGCCAACATTTTTCCACGACAGTCTTTACGAATGCATTTTCGAAGATTATGTCAACCTATGAGTCACTTAACTACACATTCCTCTGAATAATTCCGTTTGTAGATCCCACTGGAGTGACTCAACAGGAGCGGATCCAGGGAGGAAATTGGGAACGTTAAAAATTTTCGTAATTTGCACCTTTTGCGAAATTTCCAAAATTTTCATAACTTTCATAATTTTCAAAATATTGAAAACTATGAAAAAATCATTTTGGTAATTTGGAAAATTTTAAATCGTAAAAAGTTTTAAAAATCTTACAAATTTTGAAATTATATTACAGCCTACTCTGAAATGCGATCTCAAACGCTTCCTTGGACGTTTATCGAGGCAGCGTTACTTGAACATCCAATTATCAGTGTGTGTGTATTTATACACAGTTTCAATAATAAATAACATTTTTTTTCTCTCCTGATATCAATATTTTGATGATGTTACTTCCATACTTCGAAATGATTATCCATCAGTGACAAGTTATTTATAAAATACATGTCACAGTAAATGAATAACAGGAATTCGCTATAATAATTTATTATGCGAATTATAACAAGTAGATAATTACTTATTTGCAAAATACTTTGTTTCTTATCATTAACAATGTTTTTGTTGTTGGAATTTCATCCACAATCGTGTCAAAAATGTCAGGATTTGAATTGTGCTTTGAAGTTAAAACATTTTTGTCATATTTGTCGATGCCTAGACGTATACAGGAGCGTATTCACATTATTATTTTTTTTTCTTATTACTGGTGAGAATGTTATCGTGTCATTCTTGATATATCACTACCTCATTGCCAAAAAATCAAGTTCAAGAAATTATTTTTTCTGGTTGTAACATTCCTAACGTCACTGAGCATGTTTATCAAAATTTTCATCAAGTGTTTTTCAAACAAAAATGAATAAACGATATATTATTTTGTTCCAGGTCCGGTGACAGTACCAATGGTCTCAACGAATTCCTCCCCTCCCATCGCGATGCCGGTCCAGGTACCGCCGGGTCACATGGTGCAGCAGATCGTCGATGAGAGTGGTACCTTACGTCATGTGATACTTTCCCCGCAACACCCCCCGAATATGGTACCGCTGCCATCACACAATCCACAACACTTTGTAAGTTACTTTTATTTCTGTATCTGAAAAATAACTAAAGCATTAAATAGTGAAGACTTTCCTTTTCAGAGTTGGCAAAACAACACCGAAAACGTTAAGAAAATGAGAAAAAATTTCAGGTGCTGTCCTGTCTTCCTAAAAATTTGCTAAATTTGGTGCTATCTAGGTCTTCAACTGTATGCAGGCAAACGATATAATCAAACATATGCAGCACTGATGGAAAGCAACATCGAGGACAAAGTCAATGTTCTGAGTACACTCGCGGAGTATCAATAAGCTCTTTAAGATGCTCATATAAAATAGATAATCACGTTATTGCTCCAGGAATGTGTGAATTTCTGTTTTTCAAATGCGGTTTGTTTATAAGCTAGTATTACGTCTTTTCTCACACGACACGATGTTTTTCGGAGCTCTCAATAAAAACTACCTGCCCGGTAACAACGCTCGATTTATTCTGTCCGTTTAGTGTTTACATGCTTTTTTTTGTACCATACAAGTTTTTGTATATATTATCTAGTCTTCCGACGTTGCCGTCCTTGGACCCGATGTATTATTTTTCGTAACACTAGATTAATCTAGACACCACGCGAGGTGTGGTTGGGATCAGTGGCGGCTCGTGCCAATTCAGTGAGGTAGTGCCAGAATGGAAGCCATAATTTTGAATCGATTCAAAATTGTAAAGAATAACTTATAACTTACCCCTGATAGTTAGTGGTCAAAGTTCTTGAGGTTCAATAAATCTATATGTCCAAAAAAAAATCAAAAATAAAACTATTTACACACGCGCACCAAATTATAAAACAAGTGTGGAGAAGTACCTATAACTTCAAAGTTTTCTATACATGAAGTCCATTCTTCTTTCTTTTTTGGTAGCAAAGTTTTCGATTACCTTATTATTAAAATTTTCAATGCCACTAACAAAATGTTTTTCTGCAGACAGCATTCCTAAAGCACTAAGCCTTTCTTCCTTCATTGTGTTTCTGAGGAAAGTTTTAATCCGTTTCAGCATTGAAAAAGAGCGTTCTGCTTCAGATGTTGACATCGGTATAGTGATTAAAATACTTAAGAGCTTAAGAGTTTCTTGAAACGTACAATTTAATCCTTCCTCGTTCAATAAAATGGATAGTGGAACAGCTCCAGAAGTAGTACTCAATTCTTCTCTCTGATATAATACTTGTAACTCAGTTTTAAGCCTGTTTTTGTCTAAAAATGAAAATTGTGTGCATGTGTCATTTAAATGTGCTTCAGGAAACTGATGTTTATAAACAGAAAACTTTTCAGACACAAATAAATTAGAAGCAACTAAATGCCCAGAAAAGTTAAATCTTGTTCTTATTTGCGATAATACTGCATCGCATATTTCTAACGCTTCCCGTTTTTTGCTGCCTTCTTCAACTTGCCTTTTTTTTCTTGCCGGTTCATCAGTTTCTCTCTGCACTCGTTCAATCTCGTCAATAATGCTATCCATTTGTTCTCGTATAGTTTGAATTGCTGCTTCAAAATTCTCTAAATCATTTTTGACCTTAACAGAATCGGTGCATACTTTTTGTAATTGGTTAAAGACAATTTCAACATGTGGCATTATTTTATGGAATATACTTAGCCAAAATACAAAATTTGTATCTTGCAGCTTTAATTTGTACCCACTGGCTTGATTAATCGACGAAGAATCGCGTGAAGTACTTTCTATATTGTCCATAACTTCAATCAGGTCTTTCCTATTTTCATAAACTGTATGAACACCTCGTGACTGAAAATTCCAACGTGTTTGGGAAGATCTTGGCAATCTGCGATTAACTATTTCATCCAAAATTTTTGTTCTTTGAGGAGACGTCGAAAAAAAAGAGCACAATCCAGATAAATTATGGAAAAATATTCTAGCCTGCTTATTGACAGAGCATGCGCTTGTCATAATTAGATTTAACTGGTGTGCATAGCAATGAACATAATTTGCAAGTGGATAAGTTTCCTTAATAATCTTTTGAACGCCATTCAATTCACCACTCATAACAGACGCACCATCATAGCTTTGAGCTATTAATTTGTTTGGATTTTGATCTATTAATGGATTTACAACATTTAAAACGCATGCAGCGATTGATTTGGCATCGTGTCCGCCGGGGACGTAAAATCTCCAAAATCTCTCAACTGGTTGTCCTTTACACAAATATCTGAAAATAATAACTAACTGAAATTCACAGGCTACGTCAGTCGTTTCATCGGCAATTACTGCAACAAAAGGAGAATTTGCAATCTCCTTCTTAACTTCTTCATGATAAACATCTAGCATGCACTCAAGAAGCTCGTTTTGAGTTGTTTTTGAGGTACCCTTGAAAAGTTTGGCACTTTGAATATGGACTTTCAATTCGTTGTCTAATTCGGCGCTAAAATTCACCAGCTCCTTAAATATGCCTCTGTTTTCCGAATTTTCCTTTTCATCGTGACCCCTTAAGGCTAACTCAAATACTCCACAAAACCTTATACAATTAATAATTTTATTCAATACATATCGATTCTTATCCACTTGATTATTATGTTTAATTAGATCATTGCGATAAGCCGAATTGAGTTGAGTCCTTATATTTAATTTACCAAGAATAGAAAAGCTAAAAACATTATTCATATGGACTTTAGATTTTTCGTGGGTCTTCATTTTATCCCATATATGTATAAGATCATCTGTACCTTTTTTGACCAAGTCTCGTCACCTCCAAATAGAACACATACAAAACAAAATAGTTTATTCGTTTCTTCACAACCACATATCCAGCTGTTTTTATCGTACACATTTTTATTAAATTTGCGACAGCGCGATTTTTGTCCGCTACCACTTTGTTTCTCAATTTTTAAATCGGGTATTGGCCGTCCTAATTCTTTAATTTGCAGTTTTTGATCCAGCGAAAAACCACTAAATGAGTTTTTTAATATCCCGATTTTATTCATTTTCACTAGTTTTAATAAAACAGTAAAAAATATGATCACAAAACAGAGCAGTTCATTAACACTAGACGTACTAAAACAAAAACGTTATTTCTCACTTTTCAGGTAAAAAAAGACCGAAATCAGCACTAGACGTAATCATAACGAAACGACCGACCGAACAAAAACACCGCCGATATCATTTGATAACGAATTACGACTGATGATGTGCCTGGCACAAATTATACTTGTCTTTCGCTATTCACCTCATATAAAAATGTGTATTGTAGCGTTATCTCTGTCGCTCGTATGCGATGCTGGTAAAATTTCTCTCTTTTTATTTGGGCCGGCCCGACATTGGCACAAGTTGATGACGTCAAGGTCAAGGCATGCTTTATATCTCGTCGCGTGTTCGGGTGCTTGCGGTGTTGTCACGTTGTCAGTGTTGTCACTTCATATAATTTATACCAAAAAAAAAATGAAAAAGCAAAAAATAAAGTAAAACATTGAAGATTGAAAAAAATATTCTTTTTGAAGAAGACAAGGTAGTGCCATGGCACCGTGGCACTACCTCACGAGCCGCCACTGGTTGGGATACTTACTCGCTTCGTCTTAGTACAGCATACGTTTACACCTAGTAGGGGATCGTGGGAGGGGGTATCAGGATCGTACTGATTTACTTATTGCTTTTTGGAACCTAATAATGCGGTTACCTTACAGCTTTGGTATACAGGGTGGAACATCGAAAACAAATCAGACGCATTTACTGGCAGCTCAGTTTTTTTTTGGAAAAACGCTCAGACCCGTCGATTTTATTTTCGAGGGGGACACAGGTTTGGCAAAAAATCACTTTAGCACGTGCAGCCCCCTAAGCGGGGGTGACACCACCCCCAAAATCTTAAATGGAAAGGGGGGTCGAGTGATACCTTATTTTAAAGGTCTTTCAATTCCCTTTATAATGATATAAAATTAATGTACTTCAGTTCAGTAGTTTTGAAGATTTATTGATTTAAATCTTAAATAAAACTAATACATCATCATTAGTGGAGATCAATACATTTGGCAGCAAAGTAATTTAAAAATGAATAATGAACTGACTCGTTAGGCAAGTAAATGTTGAAAATGGCCACCATGACTCTCCATGCAATAATAAAGATTTTGCTCAAAACGTTGCCGCACATTTTGCAATATTTGAGGAGTAATTTGAAGGCACTCATTCACAATTCTTTGTCGCAGGTCTTCTAATGATGTTGGCTGAGTAGCATAGATTTTGCTTTTTAAATGACCCCACATAAAGAAATCCAAAGGTGATAAATCTGGCGATCTTGGGGGCCATTCAATGGCACCTCTTCTATCAATCCATCGATCTGTAAACGTCTGATCTAAATATTGTCGAACACGTAATGCGTAATGTGGTGGGGCACCATCCCGTTGGAACATCAACCTATTCGCAATGTATCGCCGATCATTCTGATTTTCAATTATGGCTGTTAATGCAGGATCTATGGCGTCTTTCAGTAATTCCAAATACATTTTACCGGTCAAATTTCCAGGTAAAAAAAAGGACCAACTAAATGATCGCCAAAAATTCCAGCCCAAACATTTAATTTTTGTGGCTGCTGTGTATGAACCTCATGTTAAATTCTGGGATTAGAGTCGGACCAATATCGGCAGTTATGACGATTTACTACGCCATTTAAGAAAAAGGAACATTCGTCGGAAAAGCAAGTGTTGAACAGAAAATGTTCATCGTTTATAATTCGTTCAATCATATCTTCACAAAATTGTAATCGCCGATAAAAATCGTTTTCATTAAGTTCTTGTACCAGGTGAATTTTATACGGATGAAAACTATGAGCCTTTAGAATGCGTTGAGAGCATTCTGTATATGGTAACTAGCTTTCTGCCTCGCGGTTTTACCCGCAGAAGGTATAGATGACGACAGTAATAAAGGGGGGACATCATAGTTCGCTATTTTTTGCATCATAGAGTATAGTCCTGCCGATTTCGAAACCAAAATTGCAAACACGGAAATATTTAACAATGAGAATTAACATTTATGCAACAGTGTCTACTGTATGGTAATTTTTGAATGATAAAAGCCTGAAATTATTTTAGATTGCTTTGAGTTTCATTTTCGTGATTTAAAATACTGTTTTTTTTTGCCCGAACATATAAACATTTTTGAATAGATAAAAAAATCGCATCACATCCTGTTGATTCACCAACTCCGATGACTAACAGGCTTCATTTGCTTGGTTCATGGTAAACAAATTGCAACACCTAGTGGAACGCGGCAACAGGACAAGTCGAAAGTATTTTACTAGTTAGCTGCAGTAGAAAAGCGGATGTTTACTTTCTTTTAAAATTTAAATAATACATGCCGCATCATTTTCTCCTCGCCTGATACACACGCCGGTCACTCATTAGATGACGTACGGAGTGGATGCACTTTTATACAGGGTGGGCCATTAAGTTGAACGGATTTTGAAAAATCAGAAAAAAAAACCTGAAATTCGTTCGTCTTTCTGGTCCACCCGGTAGTAGTTTCTATTGTTGTCGTTGGAAAAAGATGAAAGTCTGATGGTGCTAAGTCAGGGCTGTATGATGGATGATCCAGTATGTGGGGCCGAGCGTTGTCGTGAAGCAGAACGAATAATCGGGATTTTAAATTGAAATCAACTCACAGTTGACGATATCGTCGGAAATGTCTATAATAAAAATTAGAAACCGTGCTTGATCCGTCTACATGCTGAATTATAAACACACTTCTTGTGTTTGTTCATCAACGGCTAACCGTTCGAAATGTTATTATCCATAATTTTCAAATAACAACAAACAGAATTGAACCTTCGTCGTTTTTATTACGTAATAAAAAGATTTAACGTTCTTGTGTTTCTTGTTCTGTGTATTTATTCGCAGAATTTATGAATCAGTTGATTTTGCAATATTTACTGTGGTTTATATATTTGTCTAGTTTTATGATCTGGTTGAGAGTAGTTATTTTGAAATTCGAATAGTAAGAACTGTTTACAGATCGAATGAGCTTTCCGTATCCGCGTCTATAGTCATGGTTTTTGATGAGTCACAATATAACTGCAGGAATTACTAGGACTCATACATACATACATTTGCAATCTGCCTCTATGCGCGGACCTTTATTTATGTTCGGGCATGCGTTTTCTACTTTTATTTCAACAAGAAGTAAGTGTTACCAACATTTTTGGCGTTACTGTGTGTTGATAGATACCCGAAGTAACGAGTACCAATCCGAGCACGAAATGATTACTTCGATTACTTCGATTACTTTGATTACTCTGTTGTGGCATCCCACATTCGGGTGGAAACCTGGAAACTAGAGATTTAAAAACAATTACCAAATTCTATGTCCATCAGTCAAAAAAAAAATATTGAGTTTACCTATTTACACCGTGACTCAAATTCAAATTATGAAAATGAATTTAAATTAACTTACAGTAGTAAATTCATTTTGCACAATTGATGCTACTTTTATGAATGTAATTGTAGCTCCTGAGGATGATGGCAAATACCATTGAAAGCTAGAGACATTAAAAAAGTATAAAGAGTCCTCCTTGCTTAAAGTTTGTCGAAGTACCCAACAAAAGGCGGAAGCTTTAATTTTTCACCTAACTGGTCTAGACGACAATTACCACGTCTTAAGATATATATATATATATATATATATTCCGGTATGACGAACAATAGTATATGTAGACTAAGCTCTACGTTTAATTTTTTATACTGGTGTATGGTTAATTGAAATGCTTTAAATTAACTTACAGTAGTAAATTCATTTAACACAATTGTTGCTACTTTTATAAATGTAATTGCAGCTCCTGAGGATGATGGCAAAGACCATTGAAAGCTAAAAAGATTAAAAAAGTATAAAGATTCCTCCTTGCTTAAATTTTGTCGAAGTACCCAACAAAAGGCGGAAGCTTTAATTTTTCACCTAACTGGTCTAGACGACAATTACCAAGTCTCAAGTTATATATATATATATTCCGGTATGACGAACAATAGTATGTGTAGACTAAGCTCCACGTATAATTTTTATACTGGTGTATGGTTAATTGAAATGCTTTAAATTAACTTATGTTCTAAATTCATGTTGCACAATTGTTGCTACATTTATGAATGTAGTTGCAGCTCCTGAGGATGATGGCAAAGACCATTGAAAGCTAGAGAGATTAAAAAAGTATAGAGTCCTCCTTGCTTAAAATTTTAGTAGCCATCAAAAGGCGGAAGTTTTAATTTTTCACCTAACTGGTCTAGACGACAATGACCACGTCTCAAGTTATATATATATATATATATGTTCCGGTATGACGAACAATAGTATGTGTAGACTAAGCTCCACGTAGGATTTTTTATACTGGTAACTGGTATATGGTTAATTGAAATGCTTCGAAAAGTTACTTGCCATTCGGAATTTCCTTCAGCCCATATACAGATCATCTTTCTGACTAAAATGCATGCTTTTTAAATAGTAAATACAAAGTATTTTCAGTTTGTAGGCTCATACGAGTCATATCCTATAATAACCTATATCGATAAGCATACAGTTTGAAGATACGATGTTTGCATTTAACGCGGCAGATTTGAATAAACTATGCTTGAAACATTTTACAAATTTTAAGGTTGTCTATTTTCTTGTAAGATTCGAAGCCGTTGAACTGGTTCGAATTCAACATTAACTACACTACGCACGTTGCCAAATCGTTATACTCATACTACTCATAGTAATCAAAGTAAAGTAATGGATACATTAAATGATTACTTTGTAGAAGAGTAACGATTAATAACGAGAAATAATTCAAGACAGATCATTTGTTTTAAATTGAACGGGGAATTCAAAAATATTTTTTATTTGGCAAAAAACCATTGGCGTATCATTTTTTTCTAAAAAAACATCGAAGTCAATACCCGTACGCACGCTACTGTTAAAGCTAAAAATTATTTTCGCATTGAAAAATATGCAACTTTATTAACTTTCACTACGTACTAAATATCAGTAAAATATCTGAAGCGGTTCTGAAAATGTTGATTAATTTCCATTTTTTTGCTAAAACTTCGACACCCTGTGTTTTTGTAAGGAAACATTTTGGACCATAGTTTATAAAGCAAACTAAGATTAATTTTTCGTGTAGATTCACACGCTTAAATATTCGCATATCATTAGGGAACACCCTGTATAATGCATTACCATCGACTGATTTCAGTAATTTCAAAAATCAAATCAAACAACTTTAATTGTCTTTAATGCTCAAATCTGAAACTCCCAGTATATAGTTCAGACATATTTCTGCATATTGTATAAATCGTTTATAATTTTTTTTGTAAACTCATGTGTAATTTTTGTAAAAATTTTGGAATAACATTTTGTCAACATTGTTTTCGATATTCCAGTGCCGGTTATTTTCAAGGGTCAAGAATAGCTTGTAGCTAAATTCCGCCTGAAATCAAAGTCGTTCATTTTTATTATTAAGGCTCTAGTAGCGGCAACACCGGTCGACTGGATCTACGAACCGAAGCATTATGGAAGAGTTCGTACGGCCAGGATGGTTCGGTTACCGGGCTGCGAAATTCCAACGCATGCTGCGCGGTGGTAGCGTGGCGTCCGTAGTCTGTCGGTCGGTCGGCCTTTGATAACGGGACACCCTGTACACCCAGGAATTTGCGCGCGGTACGCGTGATGTGCGGTGAGATTCGACGTTTGCCGGTTTTTATTCAGATTTTGTAGTCACTGATAGCGAAGAAAAGCTATTTTCTTACTTCCCATGTCTCTGTTGGCCTGTCCGCTATCATTGGCCTGTCTATAACTTGAAAAGTACTGCTTGGGTGGGGGTTCTAGAGGTTTGACCGTTTTCAGAATAAATTTGTTGTGGGAGGTTTCTTGATGTAACTGATATGCTTCCTACCCCGGTAATTCGGGCTGCCATATTTCCGGCACTCTGGTCATAACCATATCTGTAGCAACGTTGTCGTTGCTTGTATGTCAAACGGCTGCGAATTGGTGACGAATTTGTAAAAGCCTATTTGACGCCCTTGCTATCTTCAATTCATTTGTTATACATGCTCGTAGTTGACTTTTTTAGCTGAGAGGACCAAACTTATGCTGAATACGATTTGTATCCATATAGGAAATGCATTCAACGTACTTGACGCTGTTTTTGTAAATAATGGACCTTGTTGCCCCAGAGAAGACAAACTGTTGTGAATGATGGCTTCCGATGTTCAAGCAGGTCTCCTGATCAAGGCTCAGCTTTTCGTTCCCTCTATGACTGTCCCAGGAGAAGAATTTGCATCGGCTGGAATGAGCCAAATTCCAGTTTTAAGGGGAAAGTACCGGATTCGTCCATGGTGGAGTTGGCAGCAAGGATCTTGGCAAGAACGTCCGCCTTAGCCTTTAAAATAATTCCATTCTAGCACGTAAGCGGAAAGGCTACTCTTCGAGAAGTTCCCTTCAGTCTGCTTGGCCAGCGTCCAGAAAGATCGACTGCAGTTACGCTGTGCCTAATTCTTGCGTCGTGCTGGTCTTTGGTCTTTTATTGTATGAGGGATGCATTTCTCCATCCGAACGTCGATGATTTCAGTTACTGACGAACAGACGATGCATCCGAGTCAGCGAAACAATCGTCTCTCCACGGCAATGTCACAATGCGGTCTGAGTGACTCAGGGGAGACAGGACAACAGTGCTGTAAGGGACAGGATGTGTGGTCATACAGAGATCCAGCAGACTACTGGCGTGTGACTAAACGCGGCAGAAAAAAAGTAGGCCTCGTCCCCAGCTGGGTCAATTCTTGGGTAAGGGCGAACGCTTCAACAAACCGACCTGCTTCATCGGACTTGTTTGAGCCCAACCGATGGGCATTGCAATCACGAGCTACTGCTGCCACAGCCGATTCTGAGTCAAACCTGATGTCTAAATCACCGTGGTCTGAGTGACCCAGAGAAGACAGGACAGCTGTGCTGTAAGGGACAGGATGCGTGGTCAGAAAAAAATGAGGCTTGACACCAGCCGGGCCAGTCTTTGGACAATGGCTAACGCTTCAACAGCACGACCTGCTGCATCGGTCTCGTTTGTGCCCATGAATGAATAAAGAAAATGGGGGTAAACAGGCAACCATGAGCAACAGGCGGGTTGTTTGACATTTGGATGACGTCAAGTCCGTCTTCCCCTATTCCCGTTATTCGCGAAACTTTGGCTATCGGTTCCGGGTACTGCACCGCGCTACACCGTGGACTAGCCAGAAAATTCTTATTTGAAATGGCCAGTATTGGGTGCCCTGTGTCTTGGCCCCCCGTAAACTCCGTTCTATCGCCACGTTGTTGACGATCGAGGACCGCGCTGCGCATACAGAAAGCGGGCGGAGGCCGAACGCAGCGAGCAGCAGAGGTGAGTGACCAGCACAGGCAGGACCGACGCCGTTGCCGCACAGCAGCGAAACGGTTAGCGGAGGTGCGTTGAATTTTGAACGCGATCGCCACGGACAACGCGATGTGATTCGAAGTGGATGCGGCATAGGACAGAATGCCTGCCGATGTTAGTTCTGCGATCCGCAAAGCCAAGTCAAACCGTTTAATGATCACTTCCAGACTTAAGATAATATGCAAATGATTTTTTAACTTAACGGCGATACCCCGAGCCCGAGTTCGATCCTGTCAAATTCTGCGCTTGTTCTTAGTTTTATGGCCGAATCGCCAATAGCTATTGCATCTTTGTTGTGCCTGGGCGTAAAGGGTCTACGAATAGGGTATATACAGGATGGCATGTCACAGGTAGACAAGACCTTTTTGAAAAGCACTGTATGTAAATTTATTCTTTACTTTTCTTTACGGACTGATGACGGCGTTGTTTGGGAAATGCAGAGTCGACCTACTCGACGCCATTCTTCTAACAGATGATGCTTAAATAACAGCAATGTCGATGGCATTTTCAACAAACCATTACTTTCAAAAGCCGCGCTCAGTTCCCATGGATCTCGTTCACACGTCAACTAAAAAAAAACCCATTGTCGATACCACTAATTACTATTTTTATTATGACATTTAACAAGATAAATATTCATATTTTCCATCGAAAGCGGCAAAAATAATAAAGCAACATGTAATAAAATAACGCCGCGCAAATTATTATTCAGCCGTTTTTTACGGAATCATTGCACAATTTCCTACATGATCTGTTGCAACGCCAATTCAAGGCTACGGTGGTGTGTTAGAATATGTGCATGCTGCTTGCGTTTAGTATATTTTCGTACACTACTGGCATTGTTTGTGGCTTGGGTTTGTCGATTTTAACATCGATACCCTTTGTATGCTTTTACAGCAAAATTTAAGAAAAGACTAAAAGATAAGATAAGGCGTTTCTAAAAGTTCGGAAGCAGATAATCAGCTTGCTTATTCGTACAGGACACGTTCTCAGAAAAAGTGATATCGAGGAAAGGTGACACCAATGAAGCCCTGACTTGTCCCCACTCGATTTCTTTTTATGGGGATATTTCAAGAGCGGAGTCTACACAGCTAATCCAAAAACCTCCGACGAATTAAAGCAAATCATTAGCAAACTCTTCTAGGTATAACCTGCTTTCATTTAGATACCTTTTACTGTCTATTGTTTATTGACATTAATATAAATGAACATTAATTAACGTTCGAGTTAAACACAGGTATTCTCCATTAAATGAAGGCAAAGGCTTCGTTTCCAGCTGAAAAACCAACTCATGGTAACCATAAAAAAGTCGATGACATTAATGATAATTTTTTATAGTCTCACTGACACATACGCCTAACTAACTTTTATGGCCAATAAAAAACTTTTTATTCCAAATCGACGGCCCACATTTCATGCTTCAGTTTTTTCTACGAAAAAGAAACGTTTTGTGATGTTGGCAATACGATAACTTTTCTTTATCGTCACAATAAGCGTATTATCGTATATTCAATAATTTCACTTTGTATTTTCTAGGATAAGGTATTTTTGGAAAAAGTAACTTTCAGCATGGAATATAATGGCGACCTTGACTTTCACCTTCAAGGTTAATTCATGGTCAACTTTATTTTTTCAAAAAGAAACCCCTATTTTTCAGAGAACAAAAAATTTCCCTTTCAAACACAATTAAGGTCCAAGTTCAAGCTGACTACTAAAGGTCAAATGAAGATCAAATGCGTGCTAGGATAACCTCACAGGATGATTGATGTAAATAACTATTGCGGTCAATGTCTTTGGTCATTTTTATCGAGGAAGTGATCGCTGACCTTGGATATGACCTTGACCTTCACCTACAAGTTTATTCCAAAGTCAACTTTATTTTTTTATGAAAATTCATTTTTTTGATGCCGGCAATCCAAAGAGCGGAACATGTTACGTTAAAGTACGTCAAAGTCCAAGGTCGGGGTGCCATCTAAAGGTCAAGTGTGTGCTGCCAGAAAGACCTCTATAAATCTTACATGATTTGTGATGGCCATAACTATCAAGGTCAGTTCTTTAGTAAATTTTGACGAGTATCTTGGATTTGACCTTGAATCTCACCTTTAAGGTCATTTTTAGGTAAACTTAATTTTTTTAATGGCAACCCCTAATTTTGAAGCCGGTTATTGAAAGAACAGAAAATTTTGCGTTCAAACACAATTGAAGTCCAAGGTCAAGATGTCTACTAAAGGTCAAATGAAGATCAAATGCGTGCTAGGATAACCTCACAGGATGATTGATGTAAATAACTATTGCGGTAAATGTCTTTGGTCATTTTAATCGAGGAAGTGAACGCTGACCTTGGATATGACCTTGACCTTCACCTACAAGTTTATTCCAAAGTCAACTTTATTTTTTATGAAAATTCATTTTTTTGATGCCGGCAATCCAAAGAGCGGAACATGTTACGTTAAAGTACGTCAAAGTCCAAGGTCGGGGTGCCATCTAAAGGTCAAGTGTGTGCTGCCAGAAAGACCTCTATAAATCCTACAAGATTTGTGATGGACATAACTATCAAGGTCAGTTCTTTAGTAAATTTTGACGAGTATCTTGGAGTTGACCTTGAATCTCACCATTAAGGTCATTTTTAGGTAAACTTAATTTTTTTAATGGCAACCCCTATTTTTGAAGCCGGTTATTGAAAGAACAGAAAATTTTGCGTTCAAACACAATTGAAGTCCAAGGTCATGATGTCTACTAAACGTCAAATGAAGATCAAATGTATGCTGCTAGGAAAATCTCTATATATCTCAGAGGATGAGTGATGAAAATAACTATAAAGATCAAGTCTTTGGTAAATTTTAACGGGGAAGCGAACGCTGACCTTGGATGTGACTTGACCTTCACCCTCAAGGTTATTCCAAAGTCAACTTTATTTTTTGTAGCAAAATTTGACCTTGAATCTCACCTTTAAGGTCATTTTAAGCTCAACTTATTTTTCTCATTTTTGGTGCCGGAAATCGAAAGAGCCCGGAAGTGTTACATTTGAATGTGTATTAAAATTCAAGATCAAGATGACCGCTGGAGGTCAAATAGGTTAAATAAAGGTAACATTATATGTGATGATAGGAAAACCCCTAGAAATCTAGCAGAGATAGTGATGAAAATAACTAGCAAGGTCAAGTCTCAGCAAATTTTCACAAGTAGCGGTAGTCTTACATTTGACCTTGAACCTCACCTTCAAGAAGACAACGTTAGTCCAGGAATGACATACGGATGACGTTTATTTATTTACAGTTCATATCATAGCCGATAGTGTGTTCACCGTTTCGTATTAAAAATAAAATAGTTTTTTACCTAACGACCTCTATCGTACGTATTTTGAGACGCTAAAATCGAATCCGATGTCATTTAAGGTGCTAAAAATCTATTTTTATTATCGATGGCTACATATGAGCGATGCTTTGTATAATGAGGCAATTTGGGGTGCTGAAGACGAATATCATAGTAAAAAAATTCTAAAGTGTCATCGGACCCGATTTGGGGCGAAAAATTGGTAAAAAACTAGTTATCTGGGGCTACCTGTGAATGCTAGCACTGAATTCGGAATCTACACACCCGATTCACCTAGAAAACTTCCTTCGAGAATTCTTGTCAGTATCTGGAAAACGGGACCCCAAAAACGTAGAATTCTGGCCCTCACGTTCCCGACTGATCTCTAGATTAACAATATAATCTGATTAAAATAAAGGCCTCAACCAATCTGTCTCTGCATTCCTGGTATATTCCCCTCATCTGACACAGAAACTAGGAGTTCAAAAAGCTAGACCAACTCCCGATCCCGATCCGCTTTCAGGCTGTTTGAGTACCCAGAAAGGCCATTAAAACTTTTCCTTGGAAACAGTTGCCCCCATTACTGATAAAATATACGACGTCTTTCGGCGAAAGGTATGCAATAACGTTGATAAGACTGCGTTGTGTACCCTTGCAAAATTTAGCAATAAAAATACTACGTACGCTTGCTTTCAACTACTGATGATGTGAACATACTGTGTATACAGCAATGTACCAAGGTATTTCTGTCTAGAGATGAGCTACCGTGACTACATTCGGCGTGTTAGTAAAGTATGTACCAAAAGATTCAACAGATAGTTTGAAGCCAAAATGATTTTACGTAAATTTCTTAAATATCCTTTACCTAGTTTTATTTTAACACCCTGTATCTTGAGAACGAAGAATTTGCCGACCGACTAAAATTACTCACAGAATCGTCTGTTAAAATTATAGTACATACTTAATTACCACCCTGTATATTTCCTGGACTAGATCATAAAGTCAAAATCAATTAACACTCAATATGATAAACGATAAAACCTGTCGTTTCTCTTGAATGAAATTGACGTCGCAGGAAATTCGCAAAAGTGTTTACACGTTACCATAATATTGCCGAGTGCGTCGCTAATACCAGCAGCATGTGCTGATAACGATAACAACAACGGGGCATATAACAATAAAATAAAATTTAAACGTTCGTACCATGAAGAGACTCGGTCGACTGCTCTCTGTACTATCTAATCTAGGTCTGAACGCATTCCATATGTGCAACTCATAATTTTATCTAGGCCAAAAATGTTGTTGTTCCTTTCATTGATGCTTTTCCTCTGCATTACGAGGGGCTAAATATAAATACAGTGAAAATATAGTTTTTTATTATAACTGACTTTTTGCTAATATCTTAATTTTTATATTGAACTTAGTCAAAATGAATTAGTCATACATTATTGGACTTTCTGTTGTAGTAAGACAAACTCTCCTGTACTGGAAAATTAGTTTCTATTTTTTAGCTAGATTTGCCGTTAAAGTGAAATTTTTTAGTTTTTTAAAATACAATTTATTTTCTGGTTTTTTAGTCTCAAAACGACAACAAATTCGAAATACAGTGCAACCCGCTTATAATGGACAAATAGTCTATTATAGACCATATTAAAAGCTTAAAATGTGTTTGTTTAACATGTATTACATAAATAAAGATACATACAAAAAAGTTATACGTATACACACATTACAGGCATACGTACTGTGTAGGTTATGTGTAAAAATCGTAAAATATTTGGTAAAAAAGATAGTAATTTTCATTTGAACAGATTGTTTTTTTGTATAATTATACTAAGTGACATATAAATCCGAACACCCAGTTTAAATGGTTTTATTTTAATAAAATTTTGTATAAGTACTTAATGAAGCATAATAAGTAAATGATAAAAATTTCACTGCTTTAAAGCCCTTTGACCTTTAATAATGTGTGGATGCACCCTGATGTGCTACGCATTCTCCAACGCGCCTAGGCATGCTTCTGATCAGGTGGTCAATGTCCTCCTGTGGTATCTCATTCCAGGCAACCACCAACTCCTCTCGAAGTGCTTCTAGAGTCTGAGGAGGACGTTGCAAATTGAGCAATCTCTCTCCATCATATCCCACACGTGCTCAATTGGGGATAAGTCGGGAGATCTTGGTGGCCATGGTAACAATGTGACATCATTATGTTGAAAGAAGTCTATTGTGACTCTTGAAAGTTGGATCTGCCAGGGTGTCAAGATAGGGTAAAAGATGGGGTTCTAGAACTTCGTGGATATAACGCTGCGCGTTCATGTTGCCTCTGATGAAGATTAAAGGTGACCTGGAACCATAAGCTATAGCACCCCAAACCATAACTCCAACAGTGTGATGAACATGTCTTTCAACAAAAAACTGTGGATTCCTCCTTTCACCACGTCGCCTTCTAACCCTGGCACGACCATCGTGCATGCCTAAACAAAATCGAGACTCGTCACTAAAGACAATACTGTTCCATTCCTGATCCCAGAGTGACCGTTGTCTGCACCACTCAAGGCGATTACGTCGGTGTTCTCGAGCTAAAGGGAGGACCCAGTGTGGCCGGTATGAAAACAAGCCAAAACTTCTCATTCGTCGGTAAACACTTCGCATGCCAATAGGTCTTCCGTGTTCTGCAAACCATTCATTTGCAATGGACCTGGTAGTGGAGAAACGGTCCCTTAAGGCCAATAATATTAGGCGGCGATCTTCACGGTCTGTTGTTCTACGGCGGCGTCCAGTGCCCCTTGCTCTTTACGTACGGACTTCTCGAAGCCATGCCTGAGAACACCTAACCACAGTGTCTACACTTCTTTGCACTCTAACTGCAATTGCCCGAAAAGAACGTCCAGCTTCCCGAAGTCCCACTATACGGCCCCTATCAAACTCACTAAGTTGACGAAATCGTACAGGTCTCCGTACTCTAGGCATCGTAACCGATCGTAAAGGATGTCAAGAACCAAAATCCGCCAACGTTGATTCATTACTGCGGCTGAAATATTCATTTTTAGAGCGTTAGTGAATTAAAAAAAAAAGCAAAATAAAAACCGGAATGTCCAACTGATAAGGCTGAAAATTGGACATGACCTTCAAAAAATCATTAAATATGGCATAACCGAATTTGAGGTAAAAAATGTCGCTTTTAGGACTCTCACTTGAAATTGATGCTAGATTCGGAATCCGCTCGCTGCCATAGATAAAGAGCGCCGCGTCTTTTTCCCGCAATCTAGCCGTTCAAGTCATTAAAAATGAGACACTTTAATAGGGCACTTTGAAATATTGGATGGGAACATCGTTCACCGTCGTTACATAACCGAGCATTAGCTATTTAATAAAATTAAATACCGGCAAATGGTAGTAAATTATTTTTCATTTTGAAAGTAGGTTATACTCGGAGAAAGTACACCGTGGTATTTGCGGTTAGATGTGGATTGCAACTGCGTTTATTTCGAATAGCGGATCCGTGATGAGGAACAATGAATTGTTTAGGAATGCGGTTGAAAAACTTTATGGTTCATCATTTTAACTGCTGGATAGCTGGTCAAAAAGTAAAATTGATCATTTTAAAAACAATTTATGTCGTCATTCTAAACCAGGTCCAGAAAATTGCCAGATTTCAAGACTATTTGCAAAGTTCTGATGTGGTGGCCCTCCAAGAAGCTAGCGAAGCCATAGTTCAATTTGGATATCTTACGCTTGTGTAAACGGTTTTTTTATACATGAACCACCACCGTTCCATGTTTAGAGTTTAAACTCGTCCTCAAAAATTGATTTTATTGGCCATAATGATATTTCAAACGGAAGAAAATGATTTGTCAGAAGGATAACCAGAAAATGTTTCAGACGTTATTGTCGGAAAATATTTTTCCAGAATATAAGATTCCTAGTATTTCTTGACAATTTTTTATGAAACATTTTAGGAATTTCTCATCGCTAATTGGTACAGGTTATTGTGATTCTTTATTGGGAAAAATGAATTTTGTGGTTCGAAAGAACTATCAAAAAGTGTATGAACTGTAATAACGGAAATATACTAAATGACATAGAATATGCAACACTGACCAGGAGTGCTGTACGACTCCCATAATGGCAAATATGTTTATAAGTTTTTATCAACATTCCAGAGATAATTCTGGGTGTTGCATTTTATGTCACTTGTATAGGTATGTACAGTAGAACCCCGATTATCCGAAATCCGTTTTATCAGAAATAGATCGCATACAATAATTTCTCCGTTTTAAGGCGGCTCCGACGCAGTGAGTTTCAAGCCATTTACAAGGGTTCAACTGACACTCCATTTTTCAATATTTTTGAATGAAATTCATACAGTACGTTGAGAAGATAATTGCCCAGGGTGCTATAGGAGCACTTTTTGAAATTTTGTTTTTGCACAAGTTTTATGATGGGTTGAAGTGCGTACTTTTTCTGTTCAACTTGGCGATTTTTTTAAAAAGAACCTAGTGAAAAAAATGAAAAAGTGGCTCCATAACACCCTGTGGGGTTTTGTTTTCAGCACTCTGTGAAGATTTCTTCCAAAAATATCAAAAAATAAAGCGTCAATTTCGAAGCGCGCAAACCTCTACAAATCGTATTTTGGACGAATTTTGTCTACAGCCGTTTTACTTCCCACGTCATTGGCGAGGAAGTATTGTAATCGCGAAAAATTTCTAAAATGAGATGTTGTGTTTTTTAAGTCATATGACATCTACATCACGAAAAACTGTATCACTCATCAACTTGGCAATAACCGCTCGGATTTTTATGAAATTTCCACACGGGGTTACTAATATGCCGAAGCTTTGTAGTTTTAGTCCAGTAGCAACAGGTGCTATAGGCAAAAAAGAAAAAGTAACAATTGCTGAACCTCCGTTTTTGACGTTACAGGGGTTCCTTATAATTGACAGAATAAAATTGTACTGCTTAAAAAGTGGGGGTTGGGGGAAGGTGATTCTAAATGTTGCATCTTTGATATCAGTGAAACACGTTCTATTATTAAGAAGCTTCTGATTCCAGTGATTACAAGAAATTCAAGTAACGAAAATCCGACGAATAATATGCTCACGATTTGAAAAAATCGGTACCTGCTCTATAGATTTGACACCAAGAGCCAACAGATCTTTTTTTTTATACTCCAACTACCACGAAGGCCTAAGGCACCGTGGGGCTATAGGGGGATACAGGGGAAAGGGTGACGCCACACGGACTCTGGCGAGGGAACATGTGTGCATGCAACATGCACACATTCTGGCTCCGCCTACGAGATCCGCCGGGTGGTACCTCCACGTTCCTCATCTATCTGAAACTGCCGACATTAGAGAAGAATGAATTCGGATATCAGTCCAGTCAAGTATAGGGGAATTTAGCGTTTAACTTTAAAATTATCGATATGTCAAGGAAATATGTTCTTGAGAACGATAATTTGGTAGATTTTATACCTGCATTTTCATTTGAATTTCATGAGCCGTGAAATGTACCCATTTCGCCGTTACGTTCAATTTGTGTTCTGCAGTTTGTGATGTTTTTCTGGATATAAGCAGGACATAATTGCCTAAGGTGCTATCAGAGCGTTTTACAAAATTTTGTCTTTGCGCAAGAATTATGGTGGGTTGAAATGCTTACTACGTATTTGTGCTCAACTTCTTGATATTTTAAAAAGATCCTAGTGGAAAAAATCGACAAAGTGGATCGTTAGCACCACTTTGTTTTTAGCACGCTGCAAGAGTTTCAGTTGGAAATAATAAAAAATGAAACGTAAGCTGTGAAGTGCAAATCGGTTTTTGGGCGAAATTCGTCTACTGTTTCGTCCTGCCAGTCCAAACGACGCGACGGTGCGTCCCGACTAAGAAAAAATGTATTCAAATAATTTGGTGTCTTTCCTAAAATAAGTTCAAGAACTCAAATTACAATTCGTTTATTCATGTCAGTAAACACAATTATGTTTACAAGGATCATGTGGTACATGGTAACAATTGAATGAGAGTAATAAAAATATTTTATGCTGGCAAAATAAGAGAAAACATTCAAGTAGAGAAAAATACTTAATGATCACTTGCTGAGTACCAAAATAAGAAACGATTTACTTCTAGATCGCTAATCGAAATCCGACTCTGTTATTATAAAAATTCACCTTGGTATGCACCCGCAGTCATCCTTTCCTCTTAAAGTAGCGCCGACGACCGCCTAGGCCCAACCCACCCTCGCTTCCTTTTCACCCCCCCCCCCAGACGTCACTGTTTCGGCCAATGGATCAAGGAGTTTTAGAAAATTTGAAACGCAATTACAGACGTTTGTTATTAGAGTGAGTTTTAGATCAAGTTGATAATGGTTGTAACCTCGTTGATTGTTTAAAAGAGATCAGCCTCAAGAATGTGACTATCAGAATAACAACTAAAATTTACATGATCGCGTCGTAAAAATAGCAGGGTGTGAAAGTCTTAATCCAAGCAGATGTTGGTGAATGGATTAATGGTGATGAATTGGTGGAAGAATTAACTGATACAGAACTAATAAAAACTGTTTGTAACAACAAACAGAAATCTCTGCCAAAATATCACATTCTGATGGATTAGAAGCTCTATAAAAGGCGTCGACTTACGTCGAACATCAAGAAAATGCGACAGCAGCTGATGTGCTACTTATCAAACGTTGGAGGGATATTGCTACCAAAAATAGGAACAATGCAAAACGTGTACAGTTGAAAATTACTTCCTTTGTTACTAAATACTCGTAAATATACTAAGTGACATATAAATCCGAACACCCAGTTTAAATGGTTTTATTTTAATAAAATTTTGTATAAGTACTTAATGAAGCATAATAAGTAAATGATAAAAATTTCAAAATGATTGCACTGCTTTAAAGCCCTTTGACCTTTAATAATGTGTGGATGCACCCTGATGTGCTCCGCATTCTCCAACGCGCCTAGGCATGCTTCTGATCAGGTGGTCAATGTCCTCTTGTGGTATCTCATTCCAGGCAACCACCAACTCCTCTCGAAGTGCTTCTAGAGTCTGAGGAAGACGTTGCAAATTGAGCAATCTCCTACCCATCATACCACACACGTGCTCAATTGGGGATAAGTCGGGAGATCTTGGTGGCCATGGTAACAATGTAACATCATTATGTTGAAAGAAGTCTATTGTGACTCTTGCAACATGTGGTCGGGCATTATCTTGTTGGGAAGTTGGATCTGCCAGGGTGTCAAGACAGGGTAAAAGATGGGGTTCTAGAACTTCGTGGATATAACGCTGTGCGTTCATGTTACCTCTGATGAAGATTAAAGGTGACCTGGAACCATAAGCTATAGCACCCCAAACCATAACTCAAACAGTGTGATGAACATGTCTTTCAACAAAAAACTGTGGATTCCTCCTTTCACCACGTCGCCTTCTAACCCTGGCACGACCATCGTGCATGCCTAAACAAAATCGAGACTCGTCACTAAAGACAATGCTGTTCCATTCCTGATCCCAGAGTGACCGTTGTCTGCACCACTCAAGGCGATTACGTCGGTGTTCTCGAGTTAAAGGAAGGACCCAGTGTGGCCGGTATGAAAACAAGCCAAAACTTCTCATTCGTCGGTAAACACTTCGCATGCCAATAGGTCTTCCGTGTTCTGCAAACCATTCATTTGCAATGGACCTGGTAGTGGAGAAACGGTCCCTTAAGGCCAATAATCTTAGGCGGCGATCTTCACGGTCTGTTGTTCTACGGCGGCGTCCAGTGCCCCTTGCTCTTTGCGTACGGCCTTCTCGAAGCCATGCCTGACAACACCTAAGCACAGTGTCTACACTTCTTTGCACTCTAACTGCAATTGCCCGAAAAGAAAGTCCAGCTTCCCGAAGTCCCACTATCCGGCCCCTATCAAACTCACTAAGTTGACGAAATCGTACAGGTCTCCGTACTCTAGGCATCGTAACCGATCGTAAAGGATGTCAAGAACCAAAATCCGCCAACGTTGATTCTTTACTGCGGCTGAAATATTCATTTTTAGAGCGTTAGTGAATTAAAAAAAAGCAGTATAAAAACCGGAATGTCCAACTGATAAGGCTGAAAATTTTTTCACTTGTTATTTACAGTAAGATAAATACATTCACCAACTTTTATTAAAATAAAACCATTTAAACTGGATGTTCGGATTTATATGTCACTTAGTATATGTATGTATCCACAAGGTTTATATTTTACGTAACTTTATATACGTATATACTCACTTAACACACGCATCTACTTTTTTCAATAAAAGCATTATAAGTCTAAATATTTATTTCCGTTTTATCCGAAAGCACTTAGGTCCACATTATTTCGGATAATCGGAGTTCTACTGTATTTATATCGTCGTGTTTTGTTTCCATACAAATACAGTGTTTATTAAACGAGGTCCATGATAAGCTACAACTATGTATTACAGTTCCATAACTATGATATCAAATGGGTAGTCATCACCTTATATAAACATTATTTTTCACAAGTATCTAATCGTGATGGCTCAAGAAAACATGATAATTTATTTTGTGTAGAAAATACAGACTAATTTTGGATGAGACAGCGGTCTCTAAAATTTAGAATATAGGATACGAACGAGATATAAAGGGTTGTCCAATAGGGACGCAGGAAAGTAAAAGTCAATTTGACATAGACGCCATCTTTGTTTTCTGTCACCGACATGTCATTTTGTAAGTTGAACGTTTACCATTGATCGCTATGGGGTCGTATTCGATTGAAGACTGCATTAAAGTTATTCAAGAGCACTACAAAAATGGCGCAAAAATAAAAAACACGTTTCGCGCTCTTCGTGAACATTTCGGTCGCAACAACCGCCCAAACGAAACAACCATCGGTCGTCTGGTGCGTAAATTCGAGGCAACAGGTTCTGTGGCAAATCTGAAAGGCTCTGGCCGGCCAAGGAGCATTCGCACACCGGAAAATATTGCTGTTGTGAAGGAGAGTGTGAGAGACGATCCGAAACAGTCAACAACGCGTCGATCCCAAGTATTGGGCATTTCGAGAACCAGTTTGCTCCGCATTCTCCACAAGGATTTGAATGTACACGCCTACAAGATCCAATTGACGCAAGAGCTGCGTCGGGCCGACCATTTTTCGCGCCGAACGTTCTCAGATTGGTTCCTTGAACACCGCCAAATTGATGCCAATTTTTCATCAAAAATCATGTTCAGCGACGAAGCGCATTTCACTTTGAATGGGACGGTAAACAAGCAAAACTGCCGCATCTGGGCGAACGAAAATCCCCGTGAGTATCAAGAGCAGCCGATAAATCCTCAAAAAGTGACTGTGTGGTGTGCATTGTGGTCAAAAGGCATCATCGGACCTTACTTTTTCGAAAATGCGGCCGGGGACGTCGTTACCGCCAATTCTGAGCGATATCACGTGATGATAGAGGACTATTTTTTTGCCGCAACTTGAAGGAATGGATATGGACGATGTTTATTTCCAACAAGACGGTGCAATATGCCACACAACCAACGTCAATATCCATCGATTGCAGTCCTTCTTCGGTGATCGCGTGATTTCGCGCAGAGGAAATGTGCCATGGCCACCAAGATCGTGCGATTTGACTCCCTTGGACTTCTTTTTATGGGGATATTTGAAAAGCAAAGTCTACGTCAACAAACCAGCCACCCTCCAAGACCTCAAAAACAACATCATTGCCGAGATAAATGCCATAGAACCGACCATGTTGCAAAATGTCATTGAAAATTTCGACCATCGCGTGGACGTCTGTAAATCCAGTCGTGGTGAACATTGAGCGATATTATTTTTCATACATAAATGGTATAAATGAACCTTCAAAATAAAGTACCCAACTTGATTTGAATATCAATCTTTCTTGTTTTAATATGCGTTTACTTTCCTGCGTCCATTTTGGACAACCCCATATAATAGAAATATAACGATAAACGTGAAAACATCTCATCTTAGAAGATTTCGAAGTACCGTCCCGTACCATTTCATTTTTACTACATGGGCAGTACGTAAACAATTCGATATGGGCAACAATGACAGGGTAATATTAAAGTCACTTACTTGGTGACGAAACGACAACGAGTTATCCTCCTTTGGCAAGCACATGCACAAATCTACTATTTACATTAATGTACCCCAACTACTAGTGATGATTCGTCATCGACTGATCGTTAAGTCGTCACACAGACTGACTAGGAGTCTTCACACAAACCAACTCTTTGGTCGCTAGGTGTATGGTCAGACGTGCCGAGTTTAACGATTGTTACAAAAACACAGTCCAGGAACCGAGAAATCAAGTTGGCCAACGGCCGTTGTGTCAATACCCCAAAGC
Source organism: Acanthoscelides obtectus (assembly GCA_963669975.1). NCBI lineage: Eukaryota > Metazoa > Arthropoda > Insecta > Coleoptera > Chrysomelidae > Acanthoscelides > Acanthoscelides obtectus. The sequence goes on along the minus strand of CAVLJG010000008.1, from coordinate 2,937,237 downwards.
TCCGATGTTACCCCTGAATCAGAGGTAACCGAGCAATATGACTATCATTAAAGTAACAATCCCTTCACACATCCTGCCATGAGATAAATTCAGACTCCAGCGATTGCCAAGAGAAGATAGTTGAGCAGTCATTCAGACCTAGGCGCCACTTCGGCCAAAAGCCACCGTGTCAACATCCCAAGCGCTCCGACGTCTCCCCTGGTAGAGGAAACCGAGCAGTAATTAACATCACTATCTCAACCCAGCAAACGGGCTTCGAAAGTCCCATAACAACCCCCAGAACCTGGAGGCGTCCCACCTGTAGATATTCAATAACAAGTCGTAAGCCATAACTTAAATTATGAAGGAAAAAAGTATAGCATCTTCACAAACATGGCTTAAGACATTCATGATCATGAGTATAAAAGTATTATCAATTCATGCAGTACAGTAGAATAAACGAAACACCTTTCAACTAACCAAAACACCCAATAGCACATCAACACTGTAATTAGGTCCACTCGGTCTGAGAAGCGACCTCTTCCACGCACTACGTGAACTGCATTGCCAGCCACGCCCGTATCTTTAAGAAAGTTTATCCTGGGAACAAGTACCCAGAGAAGTAAAGGAATGTATAACATAAACAGGCGTAAGGGGCGTCGCGCTGACACTAAGCAGCCTTGTGAACCTCTGGAAAGATTTTTTGTGCTACAGGGCTGAACTCGCATGCAAAAATGTGTTTGAGACATTTCGTAAGCTCACAAGAATATTCTATAAATGATCCTGTTCAACCAGTTCTAGCTATTTCAAAACTTATGGATAAGAATAACGATCGTGAAGCCATAACATTCATTATCAATATTGAGACGGAACTTTTCCACAACAGCCGTCGATCTAACAGCCCTGAAATATGCGGTGAGCGATGTTTTTATCACGTTCAGCCAGCGATAAGCCGAAACGTGCTGGCATATTTTTAGATTACCGCCAACAAACGTCTTGCGTTTCTGTAATTCCCCCAGATTCAGCAAATACCGGGAGATTATTGCATGTTTGTTTTATCGTCGCACCATTCAATGCATTCTCAACTCTCGCTCGAAGATTTGAAACTTGAAGATTTCACAGATATACTGAGAGACACTTGTTGTTCATGGCAAGATAAAACGATAGGTAAACAATTCTTGAATTCTACCTTTTTTTGTCACTGAGTATAGTTTTGAAATGCATATGGGACAACACAGTCCTCAATTTATACTAAGTGACATATAAATACGAACACCCAGTTTAAATGGTTTTATTTTAATAAAATTTTGTATAAGTACTTAATGAACCATAATAAGTGAATGATAAAAATTTCAAAATGATTGCACTGCTTTAAAGCCCTTTGACCTTTAATAATGTGTTGATGCACCCTGATGTGCTACGCATTCTCCAACGCGCATAGGCATGCTTCTGATCAGGTGGTCAATGTCCTCCTGTGGTATCTCATTCTAGGCAACCACCAACTCCTCTCGAAGTGCTTCTAGAGTCTAAGGAGGACGTTGCAAATTGAGCAATCTCCTACCCATCATATCCCACACGTGCTCAATTGGGGATAAGTCGGGAGATCTTGGTGGCCATGGTAACAATGTGACATCATTATGTTGAAAGAAATCTATTGTGACTCTTGCATCATGTGGTCGGGCATTATCTTGTTGGAAAGTTGGATCTGCCAGGGTGTCAAGATAGGGTAAAATATGGGGTTCTAGAACTTCGTGGATATAATGCTGCGCGTTCATGTTACCTCTGATGAAGATTAAAGGTGACCTGGAACCATAAGCTATAGCACCCCAAACCATAACTCCAACAGTGTGATGAACATGTGTTTCAACAAAAAACTGTGAATTCCTCCTTTCACCACGTCGCCTTCTAACCCTGGCACGACCATCGTGCATGCCTAAACAAAATCGAGACTCGTCACTAAAGACAATACTGTTCCATTCCTGATCCCAGAGTGACCGTTGTCTGCACCACTCAAGGCTTACGTCGGTGTTCTCGAGTTAAAGGGAGGACCCAGTGTGGCCGGTATGAAAACAAGTCAAAACTTCTCATTCGTCGGTAAACACTTCGCATGCCAATAGGTCTTCCGTGTTCTGCAAACTATTCATTTGCAATGGACCTGGTAGTGGATAAACGGTCCCTTAAGGCCAGTAATCTTAGGCGGCGATCTTCACGGTCTGTTGTTCTACGGCGGCGTCCAGTGCCCCTTGCTCTTTGCGTACGGCCTTCTCGAAGCCATGCCTGACAACACCTAACCACAGTGTCTACACTTCTTTGCACTCTAACTGCAATTGCCCGAAAAGAAAGTCAAGCTTCCCGAAGTCCCACTATATGGCCCCTATCAAACTCACCTCACTAAGTTGACGAAATCGTACAGGTCTCCATACTCTAGGCATCGTAACCGATCGTAAAGGATGTCAAGAACCAAAAAGCAGTATAAAAACCGGAATGTCCAACTGATAAGGCTGAAAATTTTTTCACTTGTTATTTACAGTAAGATAAATACATTCACCAACTTTTATTAAAATAAAACCATTTAAACTGGGTGTTCGGATTTATATGTCACTTAGTATATAATTATAACGTTATAATTATAATATTTTAAAAAAACAATACATTAATTGACAAATGTTTACGTAAGCATTGGGGAAGGGGGTAAGAGCTTTGCTTACTTTTGCTGACAATTGTAATAAATCTGCTTACGTAATACTTGAACGGCCCCTAGGCCACGTAATTTTTCACACCCCGGTAGAGCTATTTCGTCAAAAAACTGACATATGCCATACCTCTGCGGGGCTTTGAATAAAAAAAACATTTCTACCATAAAAATCCACTTCACTACCAATGAATAACATACTGTGATGTACGTAACCCTGATTTAGATTTATTATAGGGTTGTTATATGACGAGCTCCGCCGCTAGGCGAGCAGCACTAAGCCATACCGTAGAGTAGATGAATCATCCGCATCTCAACCGTCTCTCCATATTCCCAATTATACTTTATCCAGTGTTTATTTTAGTTTAGGCAAACCATACGTCCAAATGTTCATTTTATGGGCCATAACTCATTTTACTATTCGACTTAATTCAGGAGCGAACGTCATAACTTGGGAATCCCGAACGTAACAATAGCTTTTGTTTTTCTAAAGGCTCGAATAGATGAGCGATTGTTGACTTATAGCGGTAATTACTCGCTGAGTTCTGGTGTTTTGAATCAAGATGTTCGAAACATCTCATGAAAAATAATAAATTAGAATTGTATGTTATTGTACCGGCATTGTTGCTTTAATATTGCAAAATGACGTAACATATTAGTTTCCCTGAAAAAAAATTAAATTAAATTATAATATACTTCAATTTTTCATAATCTGTATTCAAATGATTTTAGTGTTTAGTATCGAAGAAAAAGGTCTAGATAAAACGTGAAAAATTCATGAATTGAAAATTCGAAGGACATCAAAATTTTTGCAAAACATATTTTCAAGATGTTCACATTTTTTGTTGATATAGTAGAAAAAGTTAATTTGGGAAAATTATTCCTGTATGAAAATAGGGTTCTTCGTTTGAAAATTAACATTTTATTATGTAAAGTTAACTAGTTGGTTTTAAATAAAATAATTTTTATCTTCTGGCGCGCACTATATGCACTGCATTAAATGGTGATCGCGGCAATCGACATTTTGAGCAAATATAATTTATTTTTATCTCCTAGTTAATCAATGGACCTTACATATAAGATGCTACCTTAGTTGACAATGCATTAGCGAAAAAAAAGTATTCTGGAAGGAGATAATTTGTCCATTATCTTATCAGCAAATGATAAAGCTAAATCTAGTAGACTAAACGCTTTCTTAGAATAAAACGTGCAGAAAAATTCCATTATTTTGTGGAAACCATTGACAACCGACACCCAAGTGAATTAACTACATTGTGAGCACGTTTGTTATTCCAAAATCACATGAACCAATCCCGTTCCAAGAATAACAAGTAATTCGCGAAAAATAGCTTGTTACCCAACACGAACTGGTGCATTGTTACATTGTATAATAACTCTTAAACGTTCTTAGTGTTATAGATTTTTGTATTTTCGGATAATCTCTTCTAAAAATAAACCGAAATTGTTGCGTTATTTCTTTAACGCACGATTCCCCGTTTATTCAGGTAGCTTTGGGCATATTAATGGTCTTTTTGAGAATTGGTAATTTTGAATATGACACCGTTCAGAAAGATGGTCGAGTAAATATTCTGACAAAAGTTCGCAGAAAATCTCGTCTGTTGTCTGGCAATTAGTATTGCTCATCTATAATTTATAAAGTAAGACTAGGCATTTGATAAAATTTGACGCGCGACAAGGGTTTCAGAATTCTGGACGTAACATTAAATACAGGGTGTCCGCAAAGTTGGGGTTTTCCTTTACACGACGTGTAGATCTTGAAAACATAAGCAATGTTTCTTAGTACCATATACACCAATGTCTTAAGGGAACCGAGATAAAGGGCTCTGCAACATCAAAAATATCTGAATACCGTCCTGTAGCCGCGACCCGCGACATCCCCGAGTGGTACTAGGACACTAGCTCAACCCGACGACAGAACTGGGTCGGGGTCAGTGTGTCAGGTCAGTATGCAACCTTCAACCGACGGTTACGGTCACGCGTGTAGAGGTAAACGAACCCGTATAATCGATTGCATTTCAAAAAAAAAATAATAATGGCACACAGGCACACTCATACACCAATAATGAACTCGTTGATATGTTGTTAATTTATGGCGAATGTCTTCAAAATGCTACACAGGCGTCGCGAGTCTATGCAGATCGTTTCCCTAGACGACATCATCCAAGGCCCCGCAGATTTGTGTACCTGGTCCAGAGAGTCAGGGATACGGGCGATTTGGAGGAATTTCGAGGTGGGCACAGTGGGGGGCCTAGACAACCACGAATGGTGCAAGTTGAGGAAGAACTACTGAATCGCGTAGACGAGAATCCCTCAACAAGCACTAGAGACGTGGCTAGTATCAAAAACTAAAGTGTGGCAAACGCTGCGTGAAGAGGGGCTGTATCCGTTTCACGTCCAACGTGTACAAGCCCTTCAACCTGACGATTTTCCAGCAAGAGTGCGGTTTTGTGAGTGGTTGTTGCATCAACATGACAATAATCCGGACTTTTTGAAGTGCATATTGGTGACAGACGAATCTACGTTCACGCGTAATGGGGTGAATAACTTTCGCAACACTCATGTTTGGTCAGTAGAAAATCCGCACGCTGCCCGTCGGGCACATTTTCAACAAACATTTTCGGTTAATGTTTGGGCTGGCATGGTGAACGGTATGCTCATTGGACCATTTATTCTCCCAAATCGATTGGACGGGATGCAATACCTAGACTTTTTACGCAACATTTTGCCTTCCTTGTTAGAATATGTGCCATTAAGTGTAAGACAATCAATGTGGTTTCTGCACGATGGTGCACCGCCCCATTTTAGACGCGAAGTGCGTGAGTTTTTGAATGAATTATTTCCGAATAGGTGGATCGGACGTAATGGACCCGTAGCGTGGCCTCCGCGATCTCCAGACTTAACACCATGTGATGTTTTTCTTTGGGGAGAAATGAAACGCTTAGTGTACAAAACTGAAGTGCATACGGTTGACGAACTGAACAAGCTGGTGCTTTCATTCGGGGGAGGGACTCCATTCTCAAAGCCTGCACCGATGCTTGGCTACGTCGTGCACGCACCTGTGTTTTTGAATCAAACGGCGGTAACTTCGAACAATACCTATAAAGTATATTTACCTAAAAACTGAAAACGCGGCAACGCCGTCTTATTTGTTACCTCTGTTCGTGGTCTGCACCACCGCCGCCGTCTGCTCGGTAGCGCATCAGCTGATTTCATTTTCTGTTAGAGCGGTATGATTTCGAGCAGAGACGTACTTAGCCCTTCTGCTCAACTGGAGAGTGAGTACTTTTTCCTTTATTTTTTTTTACTTGGTCGCCCTCGTTTCACTACACATTACCTTTGTTATTTCAAGGGTAGTTGTTTCTGAAAAGGAAAACCCCAACTTTGCTTACACCCTGTATATTGTCGATTCTTTTGTTACAGAGTTCCGGTCCGCAAGGCGGCACAAACCAATCCCAGTACTACACGTCGACGGGTGGAGGCGGTGCCTTTTCCCCAGGTCCGCCTAACTCCGGCCAGCCCCCCCACTTTCACGGCGGCATGCCCCCTCCCGGCGGTGGGGGAACGCCCACCGGCGGTGGGGGGGTGCACAGTCCGACGCATCATGGCCACTCGCCGCCCCCACCACCACCGCAACAGACGATCGTCATTGGCGCACATCCCCAGACACAACAGGTAAGATCAAAAATATAGATGACGGTGAATGAAGTCCGATACTAGTTTTGTTATTGACTTGTGAAAATTAACTGAGGGTTTTTTGAAATTACTGTTGTTTATTTACTATAAGACAGACGGTTGTCATTGGCGCAGACACAACAGGTAAAATATATCGAAGAAAAATTTAGATGAAGGTGCCTAAATTCTGATCCTGGTTTTGTAACTATCTTGCTGTGAAAATTGATTATGTTTTAAAATTATAGTTGATAATGTCTTATTTTGCTTACTATAAAAAACCTTACATACCCATGATTTGAAAAATAGGTGCTAGTAAAAATGTCAATCGTCAACTCTGTGGTTAATTTTTTCTAATTATATAAAAGCTCAGGCTTTTGTTTACAAATGAGACTAGACTAATTTGACCATAGCCTCAATTTTGATTGCGATTTTAATGGCATTTCCTTCACAGACTCGTATCTACAATTTTACGTAAAAACGTTTGCCACAGAATTGAGCTTTTACGATCATATTTATACGCCCGTTGGAATTTTCTCTCATGGGTCGAAGGAAGGTCATTTAATTTTTTGTAATATGTGTTCGTTTGTTCGTAGATAACTTTTTTCCCAGAAGACCTACTTTTTAATGAGTTGATGACAGCGTTTCATAGGAAGAGTCAACCTACTTAACGCCGTTTTTTCGTTTCAGGTGCCACCGCCTGCCTATTTTAGGGATGAAAGAACTCATCGGCAGCATATCAAGTTAAGAAGGAAACTGAACGAAAAGCAGAAAAATAATAACAGCACCGAGGTTAGTAATGATATTATTTTGTTTTCAATAATTCAATATATAGGGGGTTCCAAAAGTCGTGGAGCAAACTAACGGGTCATTTACAATCAAAATAACCATATACCGGTTGTGTGTTCAGGAATTTGTGGAAAATCGCTACTATTCAGACTGTACTATTTTTTTCAGTAGAATTCATTCGGGTTTCAAAATTTATTGTCAAATAAAGGTCATCCTATTTGGCAGGAAGAAGAGCAATGGCAGTTAAAGGGTTAAGTTTAAAAAATGTGAATTTCCGGATATAGGGCACCTGCAGCATTTTGTTTACTTTGCACAGAAACTATTTAGGATATTTGATTAGCTAATAGGAATTTTGAAGGGACATAGTATCGAGAAGTTTTTCCTCACTATGGACATTTATACGCAGTAATTTTTTTGATAGTAGGCAAAATTGCAGATTGGTCGATTGCTGTACCTGCATTGACTGGACTAAATTTTCACTCGTAACTTTGACTCAGCGACACAATTTGGGAACAAATCCTGTCAATCTGATCAAAAAATAACCAGAAATTTTCTGAAAAAAAAAATAGTACAGTCTCAAAATATCATATATGTATTTTTTTATTGCGAATGACCACTCCCTATCACCCCCTTTCGCTTGCTCCAAGAAAACATAACTTTGACAAACTATCTTCCAAAAAACGTCAAGTTGGTATCAAGGCCTCCTATTTTATTTTGAAACTAATTGTATCTCGGCTCTTCGTGAATGATGCAATTTTTTTTATTTTTATTTTTACGAAAACAGTGCACTCTAGGAAAAAACACAAGAGTAATTATTACTATTTTTATTTGGAAAAATAATGCCACTGATGTGAATGTGAACAATACTTAGGTAAATCCACATACCAAATTTTAGTTCATCCAAGTTGACCGTTTTGAAGATATTAAAAAACTTGTTTTTTATTTTTAAACTTCAACACCCTCGATGAAAAAATGTTAAATGCGATCCTGTGTATGATGTTTCATTTTTGGTCACGACTTGCGAATCACCCTGTGTAAATGTATTCAGGAACTGAACTCTGCAAAAAAAAAATGTTAAACGGAATTTTTCGTTCCAGAAATCGGACGCAATCCTGAGGAAAGAATTCGTGAACGGCCTGAAACGCGGCAACGAAGGCAAGGAAAAAGGAATGAACAGCGTAGGAACCAGTGAAGATGGCGAAGAAAGCAGTGTTCCAGATGAAGAAGACCCGTACCCTGCTGTCATAGACGTATTATCTTCCGTCCAGGCGCCTAAGGTAAACTTAGATATTTTAAAAGTCAAGTTGTGATGCGTTTTTTTTTCTCTATAGTCATTTTATCGTAAACCGCGATTCCTGTTCTACCTGAATGCCTTTTTAATTAGATATCTTCAGGTGAAATATGTCTAAAGATGCTCAATTAAAATGGGCATTAGAGAAGCGCCAAAGGTGGAATGACGATCGTAGCGCCATCTAAGAGACAGTAGCAGAAGCCAAAAGTCAGATTTATAGACTTTTCTTGAAGCTTCCCTGGAAACAATGAAACGAGACGTTTCCTTGAGGAACGTTCGAGGAAGGATTTAAATTTTCATTTCGCAGTAGACTGCAACATTTATCACAAGCTGTCAGAAAGATTTTTTCTTTGCTGGCATTTTGATGATAAAATTGGGACAGTTTGGTTTATTTGTACTAAATATCAATAAACAAAGCAAAATAATATTGTGTTCGCTTCCTCGAGTTACATCGCAATCACAGAAAAGTAAAAAACTGAATATAGGCAACCAGTTGCACCGAACTGCTTTGCTGGTTGTAGATTGTAGATTATGTTAGATTCAACTACGACTAATTTTATACCGAAATTTTATATTATTATAAATTGTGTTAGCAGCAGTTATCACAAGCTGTCAGAAAGATTTTTCTTTGCTGGCATTTTGATGATAAAATTGGGACAATTTGGTTTATTTGTACTAAATATCAATAAACAAAGCAAAATAATATTGTGTTTGCTTCCTTGAGTTACATCCCGCAATCGCAAAAAAGTAAAATACCGGATATAGGCAACCAGTTGCACCGAACTGCTTTGGTGGTTGCAGTTTGTAGATTGTCAGATTCAACTACGACTAATTTTATACCGAAATTTTATATTATTATAAATTGTGTGCGACTTTGGAAAAAAGACATACATCCAGATGATAATATAAGAATAAAAGCAGATAAACAGCAGAGCAGTTCTGTGTAACTGGTTGCCTATATTCAGTTTTTTTACTCTGATTGTAACATAAGGAAACAAACATTATTATTTTGCATTGTTTATTGGTATTTAGCACAAAATGCTGAATAGAAGCAGCAAACAAAGGAAAATTTTTTTGGCATCGATGACAGCTTGTAATGACAACTTTTAAGAGCCTACCGTGAATAGGAAATTATCGTTATAAATAATTATTTTTGCTCCGAATAATATTGAAAAATATTCTTCGTGGTTTTAGTTTATTTATATAATTAATTTTGTTGAATGTAATTGTATCACTATTAAATTGAATTATCAGATGTTGAAAATAATTACTTCTGTATTTATGTAAATTTCAATATGAATAAATTCATTATACAGGGTGATTCACAAGTCGTGACAAAAAATGAAACGTCATATACAGGACCACATTTTAAGGGGGGTCTTCTATATAACATTTTTTCCTCGGGGACTTCAAAAAGATACGGGGAGTTGAAGTTTAAAAATAAAAAACAATTTTTTTTAATATCTTCGAAACCGTCAAGTGGAATGAACTAAAATTTGGTATGTGTATTTACCTAAGTATTGTCCACATTTAATACTTAAAATTTACGTGCACTAGTGGCGGAGATACAGGGGATTAGTGGCATTATGTTTCCAATTAATACTCTTGTGCTTTTTCTTAGAGTGCACTCTTTTCGTACAAATAAAAATAAATTTCTACATGTATACATTCTACATTGCTGCATTTTTACTTTAAAGGAATGATATAAATAGATTATGAAAACCACGAAATAAGTCAGTAAATTTGTTTTTGCAGAGTATGAAGGCAGCAAATCACATACTACTGCCTTTTGATTTTCGACAATTAAGGACCTCGACAACAATTATGATCCAAACCCACATTTCAACGACTCTCTATAAGTTCATGTAACTTTGCAATATTAATTCACGTTTATTGTGTCGTTATTCAGTTCGAAAAAAATGCAGAACTTTGAACTCAATGTTCTCAGATTTCATTTTCACACTTTACTGCCTCTTAAGAAAAGAAATAATAAAATTGTTAAGCAGATAGAACAATGACAATATCGATGCATGTACAAATACAACAGTCACTAACCGTATGTAGCAAAAGGTCACTCGTAACCACCTACGCGCTATGTCAGCATGAGTGTTTTCTGTATTATGAGTCACTATTCGTTAATTGAATGATAATTACCCCGTACAGAATCTACGCACGGCGGCCAGTGTGTCATATCATAACGTTTTCCAAACTATTTTCATACCAAGGACGCTGCATCTTAATGTCATAACAGTATTCCAGCTGCTTGCCTTCCTTATTGTGCCACGATCGATGTTCGTCATGTGGAAAATATTTACGAGAAGTGATCTATGATGCATCTCAAGATATGAGCTTCAACCTTATATCTCGACATTCAGTGTTTGAAGATTATTTTTTCGAAAAAGATTCTGAATCAATGTTTCATTATAATTGGAGAGCAATTATCATCATTCCCATTAAAATTGAGTTCAACATTCTAACATTCCTCAGGTGTTCCAGGGGAGACTCTTTATAATCAAGGGTGAGAAGGGTAACGACTCAGACAAATAAATACCGCGATTGTCTTATGAGACACTGAACTTAAATATAAAAATTCATAGCCGGCTTCTGGCGCAGTCGACCGCTGCTTGCTGGCCCTGGTTTTTTAGTCCTCCGTTCTACCTTCTTGTCCCACGTGCAATGTTGACCGCGCACTGTTGCCGCTACCACCTATTTTTCCCTAACTTCACTACTCACTTAAACCTAGCCTGTTACAACATTCTGAGCTACACTAGCGGGCTAAACTGTGGAAACAAATATTAACATTATTATGAACTATTTCATATACCTCAATTGAAATTGTGAAGGAACAGCTAATATAAATATTAAAGTCTACCTTTGTCTCCCGTACTAATACAAGGTTTATCTTATCAATATTCAAATTCTCTAAATTTATTTTTGTTCTGCTATTGTCTCAGAGATGGCGATAGGATCTCTCAGATCCCTTCTTGGTCGCCGAAATAAAATATATGGTTGTCTATCTTTAGGTAGAATAGCGTGGCATGTACCTCGTGCCTACCTCACTGTAACTTTTTCTCTCCGTTCTTGTATCTTCCAGGTGTCTGAACTGACCTCACGTAGTGCCTTACTGCAATGGGCCCCACCCATTCGCCTGTCAGAAACGGCAAGCAGCGACAGTCACGATCACCTGGACATCCAGGAGTCGGACCTCAGGTATGAGGTCTTGCTGAGCGACAAGAGCAAAGAGATGAAGTTCAAGTCCATATACAGCGGCACATCGCTCAGCTGCAGGATACAGGATCTGAAGCCCGGACAGGAGTACGCCGTTTGCTTACAGGTAAGGGAGACTGGGACTAAGAAATTAAGCATTTTCACATGTAAAAAAGTCTGAGAGTTCAAATTTATTGCAAAATAAATGAGGATTTCAAACTGATTTTTTTTTAAAGCAATGGTGTACTATCTTTTTCGTCAGTATACATCCCGTACGGACGCCACTGGTAGAAATATTAAAAAATATTCTACGTCAAAAAATGTCTATTGGTGTTTAGTAGGTGCTTGTCAAATTTCATGAAAATATCTGGAATAATATTAAAGTGATGATGAGAAAAAGAATTTTTTACTAAAATTTTAACACTCTGTTGCTCAAAAGGTAAGAGGCTTAGGACATATGTTTATATAAACTTTTCTTCCCAAAATGAGCTAAGGAATCATATCCTGTATTTTTCGCCATCAGAAATCGGTAAATAACAACAATATACATTACTAAAAAAAAGCAAGAAAAAATCCAAATTTTTCTGTGATTTTTGGCAGGTTGTATTTCGGTGAAAAATGGACTTATAAGGATTTAAAAAAAAAGCATTTTGAAGCTTAAGGATTCTAGTTTTCTGTTTTTTTAGCCGTAAAATTTTAGCAGCAACGATTCTCATGCAATTCTAACAGATAGCGCGAGGAATATTTTTATGCAGAATTTTTGCCATCTTTTTAGTCCACGGTTTGAAAACTTTTCTCTATTAGGCCATTAAATATATCAGATAGCTCGAGGAAGTGAATAATAAAATATTTTTTCGATCTGACCATTCTCTCTTACTTTGCAGGTCCACCTAGACAAGCTGCAAGGCTTCGCGACGGACCCGGTCCGTTTTTCGACTCCCCCTTGCGAGCCAGATCAACCTCAACCGCCGAAAATCCTGCACCGCACCAAAAACAGCCTCCAATTACGATGGAACGCGGTCAACGACAATGGCGCTCCAGTGTTGCACTACGTGCTAGAGTACAGCGATAACAGCAAAGTGGGCGGAGCAAACGGCGTAGAGTGGGTGGAGTTCTACAGGGGGCGGGGCAAGATGCACACGCTGCAGAAACTGCAACCCGCTACTGCGTACACCTTCAGGATGGCTGTGGTTAACGAGGTAAGGGAATGGTTGCCGTTTTGTTTGATTTGTTTAGTTGTTTGTGCTACTTTAGTTCCGATTTTTTTCTACTGTACCCTCAACAAGATCCATAGGTTTTTTTTAAGTTTTTCAAACTACTATTCATTTTATCTCGGATGATTCTTCGGACTCGCGAATGAGTTGGTTACTTTCTGGCAGAATGTTATCAATCTTTATTTTTGAGTTAGCAATTTCCATTTTCGAATAATTTTCTTGCAGGTCGGCATGAGCCTGTACAGTGATTGCGTGACGTACGCGACGTTCGACAACCCTCCCACGCAGCCCGCGCCGCCCACCCTCCTGGAGACGGGCGTCAATCGGTTGAGCCTCGCGTGGCAGAAACAGGCGAAAAGGGACGACGAGTTCCTTTTGCAGATGAACGATGTTGAGACGAAATATGGCTTTCTTAATGTTTACAATGGCAAGGAGAGCTACCACGTGTGCAGCGGACTGAACAGGTAGAGACCCACCTTAAAACTATACAGGGTGTCCCAGAGGTCGACGCCAGAATACGACAAAAAAATGGGGAAGATCGGCGAAGGGCAGATCTACAACATATACAATGACCCTAATAAAAGTTTAACTGTTTTTGAGATATTAATTTTTTCATCAACATCAGTATTTACGGTCAGTTGGACCAATAGAAAAAAACCTTATCGAAATGCAATTTTACGGAAGCTGTCAAAGCTCTCTGAATATCAGTGATTTCTATTGAAATGTTGAATAAAGTCGTGAAAAAACTTTTGCCTTATAAATAAGGGTACAATGTAATATTATGTCTTTGTGCTTTAGAATCAGGATAACTTTCATAGAATTTCAAATTTTTATCATTTCACAAAAGACGGTCAGTTATTTAAAAATGAGAGAAACAATAGAACGAGTTTCTAGCTATTATATTTAGTAGGATGTTTTCACTGTTTTTGACGACTGACTGACTGTTTGTCAATGGAAATAAAAAGAGCAAAAAACTATGTTCATGCATCGAGGTTATTTGAAGATCAAATGACTTATAAACAGGAAACATTTTTAATTTCTGAAAATCATTATGCGGACAATTTTAAGTTCAAGTATGTCCTTGCCAATGAACCTGACCATAACCTTCAAGGTCGTCACGTTACGACCAGATACATTTTCAAGTAAACTCCCTACTTTTTGCATTGAAATCAATTTATTGTTGCAATAAGATGATGGATAAAAAATGGTCATTGCCAAATTAACTATTTCATATTGTATTTCTTTTTTCAAAACGTATCTCCTTCATTAAAACGATACGAATGACTTATTGTAGAACGTCTTTATGGCCTCCTTGATTTTCATATTTTTCTACTGTTCCGTGTCAGCACTTTATTTTGAGGTTTTGTTAAAAATATCTATTTGCATCAAATTTTTCATGCTTTCGATTTATATCTATATCTGTTATATCGGCCTGAAATTTTCTACAATTCAAAAAGAAAACATAGCCTCACAACAGGAGAGCGCTTACGCTGACATGGAACAGTAGAAATCTAGAAATGCCCCAGATTTCCGGAGGAGGAAAATAACTATGAAAATTAAAGGAGGCCATAAATGCGTCCTTAGCCCTTCGCCTTCTCTCAACCATAAAAATATTGTGTATTGAACTTTCCTGCCCAAAAAAATGACGAACGTTTTACAAGTCGTATAATTTTCCTTTCAGATCTATTGACTACATATTTCGTCTACGCGTGAAGAACGAAGACGGAACGTCGCCTTGGTCGGAAGACGTGACGTACCGAACGTTGCCTGACAGGCCAGCGAGACCTTCGAAACCTGTTGTTAAAGGCAGGATACACGCGCATTCCTTTAAATTGAAGTGGGAACCACCGGCTGATACTGGCGGGACGAAGATCACTAGGTACGTAAATCAATCGTGTTTATGGACTGCAGGAAATAGTGATGTATAGTTCGCGAACGAACTACTTCAATCGAGAGATTCTTATAAGTGAGTCAATTCCACTTTTTTTCTTGGTTAGGTACCTCTTGGAAGTGAATTCCGGCAGCGGTTACGAACCGGTGTACAGCGGCCAAGAGACGGAAGCCATCTGCGATCGCCTAACACCGGGTACGACGTACCAACTGCGCGTCTGCTGTCAAAGCATCGGCGGTCAGAGCGACTACTCGGACCCGTGCACGGTCACCACGGACGCCATTAGTCCAGGAACATGCCCGCCCCCGAGACCGGTGGGCAGGCCGAGGCCTACGGCCGCCCATCTCAGGTGGGCGGAGCCTGACTACAACGGCGGGGCGCCCGTATTGGATTATGAGGTAAGTTCTGTACTTCCTTTTTGCTGTCTCGTTTTCTTTTCACTTCTAAACATTGAAATATAAATTCTCGATCATTTTCTGGCGCATTTGGTGCGTACACTACCGGTCAAAAGTATTTATTATTATTTTGCCAGGTGGAGATGGTGTCCCCCGACACCTCCAGAAGCATCGTCTACAAGAACAAGGAGTGCGAGTGCCTCGTGACCGATCTACGACCCGGTTGCGACTACCTGTTCGCCGTGAGGGCTGTCAATCGCATCGGGCCCGGTCCATGGTCGGATACGTCGCGGGTGACTAGCGGGGCGGCGCCTCCTGATGCCCCAGAGGCGCCCAAGGTCGCTGCCAAGTCGCCATGGCATGTGGCTGTCGAATGGAGCGAACCTAGGTAAGGAGGTCGCGGAGAAGCTTTAGGATGGAAAACATACAGTAAACCAACTCGGATACTTCTACATTTTGATAATACTCGTATAAACAAGCATGAAGTTTGTACAAAATTAGTGGTTTTCCAACGTCTGTCGCGAAATTTATTTTGAAGTCTCATTACAAATAAAGACAGGAAAAAATTTTGGAAAATTCTTTTTTTTTATTCTCTTTCCAGAAGTACTATGAATTTGAAAACTTTCTAAACTTTAATTACCTAAATACGCAATTCTGTCCCCATTTGAAGAATTTCGTACCTCCAGCCGTTTCCGAGATACCGGTGGGGTGGGGTGTTTTGTGTTATTAATTGATTATCATTATAAGTACCCCTTGGTCTTTACTGAATTCCTGCAAAAAATTATCTTTTTATTTAGGTGTAATGGCGCGCCTGTGACGGAGTATAAGCTAGAGATGAGTAGCAGTAGTGCCGATGTCGAAGGAGAAGAAACTGAGGAGACGATAGCTGCCGCAGTCGATGGAAAATTTGCCAGCATATATCAGGTATGTTTTCAGAAAATATTTTTTATTATACGAAGTGTGTCTCCCACATTTTTTTTTCAGGCACAACCTTGCATTTGAGATAAGAAAAATCCGCAATTTTACTAAACGTTCCTATTTTCTTCGATTTGATTTTGCCTCATATTTCTTCTTTTTTTTTTCAAGGGCCCCCTGACCTGCTACGACCTGAAGACGCTCATCCAGCCCGCTCATTGGTACGCGTTCCGCGTTGCCGCCTCGAACCTGGCCGGTAGCTCCGCCCACAGCTCGATCGCGTGCGCGCGCACGCCTGCAGCCCCGCCCTCGGCGCCCGGCGCGCCCAAAGGCGAGGCCACGCCCACGAGCGTGCGCGTGCGATGGCAGAGGCCGAACGATAACGGCGCGCCCATCACGCATTACAACGTCGAAGTTGGCGATAAGACCATTTCCACCGAGGGACCGGTCACGGAGGTCACAGTGGATGGGTTGCAGCCCAACACTGCCTACAAGGTAAGAATCGTTTTAGCGGTAGAAACGAAAAAGTTATAATGATATTATGTCAAAAAAATGTCCTGTATAGTTTGATATTCAGACGTCGAATATTCATTGTCTTAGTGAACCTACCTAATCGCGATTCGATTTCTCAGTTTGCAACGATTTGACTCACTACTTGACGCCATATTTTTTTTCTAGGTAAAAGTGCAAGCAGTGAACTCGGTATCAGCCGGTCCATTCTCTCCTTCAGCAAAGATCAGCACACTGCGTCTTCCCCCCTCCCCGCCTAAGCTGGAATGTTCAGCTGCGGGTCACAATTACCTGAAGCTGAAATGGGGCGAAGGCCGGAACCTAGACTACGTCCAGTACACGGTCGAGATGGAGAACCATCGTACCAGAGAGTACCAGTGCGTGTATAAGGGTACGGCGCTTACGTGCAAGGTTAACAAACTGCACGAGACCACCACATACAGGTAAGTCTTTTTATAATACGAGTGTTGTCTTAAAAATCTGGGTTTCAGGCGCAAGAAAAAAACGAATTCATCATTGCAATCGTTGAGCTTCAAGGTGGCACGTCCCTTTTTTTTAGATTTTTTCAACGATGTTTCATTTTTTTCCGTCAAAAATTACATTTTATTGTCCATTTTTTCTTCAATCGGAACTTGCCAACAAATATAAATACAGCTCTGAAATTGTGTGTGAATATTCCTCTTTTATAGAAGAATGAAACAAGTTATTAGTTTTGTTCTTATCACTTTTCCTTTTCGAAACATCTTTGCGTTTTCTTGAAAACAGCTTGCTGCGAGACGAGGCTTCAAGAGCATCAAAGATTTTTCGAAAAGGAAAAGTGATAAGAACAAAAGTAATAACTCGTTTCATTCTTCTATAAAAGAGGAATATCCACACACAATTTCACAGATGTACTTATATTTGTCAACAAGTTCCGATGGAAGAAAGGATGCACAAAAAATGCATTTTATGACAAAAAAAATGAAAACATTGTTTTTTAGTCATCTCATACACACCTTGAAATTATCAGATGAAAAGGATTTAGAATACTGCTGAAAACAGAAAATTGAAAAGAAATCTAATCTCTCGTTTCATTCTTACATAAAAAAGGAATATTCACACACAATTTCAGACCTGTACATATATTTGTTAACAAGTTCCGATGGAAGAAAGTATGCACAATAAAATGCACAAAAATGCATTGTTTGACAAAAAAATGAAAACATTGTTTTTTAGTCATCTCCATACACACCATGAAATTATCAGACGAAAAGGATTTAGAATTCTGCTGAAAAACAGAAAGTTGAAAAGAAATCTAATCACTCGTTTCATTCTTCTATAAAAAAGGAATATTCACACACAATTTCAGAGCTGTACTTATATTTGTTAACAAGATGGAAGAAAGGATGCACAAAAATGCATTTTTTTGACAAAAAAAATGAAAACATTGTTTTTTAGTCATCTCCATACACACCATGAAATTATCAGATGAAATGGATTTAGAATACTGCTGAAAATAGAAAGTTGAAAAGAGGTCTAAAAAAGGGACGTGCCACCTTAATAGGGATGTTCCAATCCACGGAATGTATCGATACCATGTTTGGATTCGTATCGTTTTAGGTCGTATC
Source organism: Acanthoscelides obtectus (assembly GCA_963669975.1). NCBI lineage: Eukaryota > Metazoa > Arthropoda > Insecta > Coleoptera > Chrysomelidae > Acanthoscelides > Acanthoscelides obtectus. Next base: position 2,919,057 of record CAVLJG010000008.1, on the reverse strand, counting down.
GATACTCTCTAAAATATCGCAATAAAAATATCGATATCACAAGTATGGATACGAAAGATGCTCTGCCGAAAATCGATGTTGTTTTTTCTCCAACTCTCAAAATAACGTTCACTTTTTTAACTGCATGACTAGATTAAGTACAAAAATACTTTTCACTTTATTTTTTTTTAAACTTCGTCCTTAACACTTTTTTTTTTTGTTGCAGCTTCCGAATAAACGCGACCAATGACGCCGGAGTCGGCGATTTCTCGGCCGTGTACCAGTTTTCGACGATTCTGGCACCTCCAGCTGCCGTGAAGCTCCCCAAAGTGGTCGAGGTGGAAAGAACGACGTGCACTTTGGAATGGTTGCCGGCCAAAAACGCGTTCGCCGATCCGGTCGCATATTTAGTGCTGTTGGCGAGGGGCAAGGAGCAAACATTCAAAACGGTGAGACACAATATACAGTTAAAAGTTGAAAATGATAATTTTTTTCTCGAATACGAAGTGAGATACGAGTGTTAAAGAAGCTGTATTGTTAGATGCTTAATCAAACAGCGAATATTAAAGGGCAGTAGCGTACATTTTTTTACCAATAATGTTCGCTGACGCGCCCCCCGGGACGCGGCGGTACATAATGCGTTTTTTCTATTGGAATATATTAATCAGTGCTGTCATTGATTTATTTTAACTTGCAGGTGCACAGAACCTTTGAATCTAAACACCAGCTGGACCACCTGGACGCCGGCACCGAGTACCACGCTCGTATCGTACCCGTACGCCTTGCAGGCGACACCGAACTGCCCGGTCCTTCATCGCCTTCTGTCACTTTCACCACCTTAGCATCCACGGAACCTTCTAGCACCGCCTCCGCGACGGGCTGTACTCCAAACGCCCAGTCCGGGGCGCAGGTTCATCACAAACGAGGTAAGTCGAGGAAATTATATCCTCTTTTCTTCTCGAAAACTGTCAGAGATGGTCTGATTGCACAGGGTGGCCGATATGTAACTGACTGGTTTATATCTTGAATATTTGTGAAATGAAATAAAATACGTCCATTTTTTTCATCTTAATCTTTTATTGAAACTACTTGAAACTCGCCATTTTGAAAGTACCGACGTACAGTGAACGCACGATGTTCAACGTACCAAACCATCTTGCCAACTAAAACGGCACTTCTCTCACCGACACGGGACCAGCCCACTCGATGTAGTACCCATTCGAAAAACATGCGTTCTTTCTGACGGACCCTGTATATTGGCCAACCTGTATAATGATGATGAATAAAAAATAAATGTGTTAAACCGATTTTACTCAACGTGTATGGGACACTAACCTTTCCAAAATCGGTTTCTAATTAGTGGAGAAAGAAGAAACAAATTCTCATAGATGATATTTCATTTTGTCTCGAAACATTTTTTTGAAGAAAACGTTAGTTAATGTTAGTATTCAGTACTCAGTCGGCATCTGTGAAAAAAATGCTTGGTGTGAGTCCTTTTTATCAGCTTTAATCGATCTACATTTTGTGTTGGTTCCAGGTGGTACCGTGGCGTTGGGTCTGTATCATTCCATAAGCAAATGTTGCGCGTTGGCCCTGAAGGACGAGTACCGCACTTTCTTCTACGTAGTACTGATCACCTTGCTGGGTATCCTGATTTCGCTGGGGATCGAAGCGATGCTGTAGACTGACAGCTGCAGGCATTTTAGGACGTCGAGTAAGTGTCGCTGGCTTATCGGACGAGCCGCTTTCTAAGAAAATATTGTTCGTGATTTGATTTTGTCGGTGTGACGGTGAATGTTTTCGAGAAGCTTTGTTTCCTTTGGTATTGCGAGATTCAATGGGGTTGCCCGAAACTTGGGACTTTCTTTTGCAGAAATAGCGGCGCCGTTTGAATATGAGTACGATTATGGTACTGTTGCGTCTTGCAGCACTTCGCATTTCGCTGTTTTTTCACTTGAAATTTATAGAGGGTACGCTTTTCCCAAAACACTGTAGTTTTAGCATTTATTTCTACCATGATTTACACCGCCATCTGCCATATGACGTTGACGTCTGTACATATGTCATGTATGAGAAGTGCTTGCCTGCGGTGTTGCCGGATTGGGCTCCGCATTTATGGAAAAATATGAAAAGTGGAAAATCTATATACAATATTAATTAATGAAACACAAAAACAAACAACAATAGCAAAATAAAAAACGAATCTTAATAAGTATAAAACAAACAATAATAGTAGTAAGCTAAAACACAATAAATTGTTAATAATTATAAAAAAAAAAACGGTAGTAAAACAAAAAAAAAACAAATCCATGTATTTATAAAAAACAAAAAAATAACAAATAGTAAAATTAAAAGCAAATAGTAAAAAAAAATACATATTACTTTTTATTTTAATGTTTGTTATTTGTTGTTTTTTATAATTACATAATTTTTTGTTTGTTTTACTGCTGTTTTTTATAAGTATTGACAATTTGTTTTTCAGCTTACTATCGTTATTTTTTGTTTTATACTTATTCAGAATCGCTTTTTATTTTGCTACTGTTGTTAGATTCAGTTTTTCGTTTTTGTGTTTCATTAATTAATATATTATTATAAGTTTTCCACTTTTCATATTTTTCCCTAAATGCGGAGTCCAATCCGGCAACACCGCAGGCAAGCGCCTCTCATATATGACAGATGCACAGACGTCAATGTCATATGGCAGATAATGGAAATAATGGTGAAAATAACTGCTAAAAATACAGTGTTTTGGGAAAAATATGCATGAATTCGAAGTTCTTCAAGACGCAACAGTACCTATGATTATTAAGTCTACTATTTTTGGAGCTTAATAACTTGGTTATCTCAAGATTTTGGTTTACGTGCTATTGAGAAAAAAATGTTTATTTTTACAAGAACTACACGCTTTTAAAGGAAATTCCCAACTTGAGGAATACCATGTATAATAATCGAAATGTATTGAGGTTTGTCCGGAAAATACATATAAAAGTGGAATAACTTTATTTTACAATTGTTCTGGTATTTGAATATGCAGTTCTGCCAACGCCGTTTCCACTGTTGATACGACCGCCGAAAGTCTCTAGTTGTGAGGCTCTTCATTCTCTCTCTATGCTTTGAGATTTCAGCTTCACATCGAATTCATAGAACAGACTCGTCTCCAGTGATGACCCGGTTGAGCAAGTCCCCTCTTTCCTCTGCTTCCAACCAATCCTCACAGCAAGCAACTCTCTTTGCATTCTATTCAGGAGCCAAAACCTTCTGAACGATTTTCGTGCACAATTTCTTCATTTCAAGTTTTTCTGTCAGAATTTCGCGTACGATTGTTTTGGGGATTGACAGTTCCTCAGCCATCTTTCTGTCAATCATTAAGAACACTGCAAGAAATTGATACCGAAGGCAGGTAAAAAGAGTTACTTTCAACAAGCACACGTAAATCCCACTTGTACTGAGCATAGAGAAAGGGAACCACCGGGCCACTGAACGACGCCCCGAATTTTTTATACGTATTTTCCGTACAAGGGAAACTTTAATCAACTGAGATCGTGAGATGACTTGTTTGTTGCAGATTTGTGATGGTACGGATTGAAATGATCGAAAGAGTATAACGCAAAAAACCGAAAAAATGTCAATTTGTAACCATAAAAATAGTGGCGAGGAAACTAGCTGTAATTCCATATATTTTTTTTTTCGTTTCATAGTAGGAAAGCAAGAATCTATAAACTGTTGTTATATTATGATCCTCGGTGATTATTTTTAGTTTTGTGTATCATGTTATATTTTTGTATGAAATACTGAGAGAGATTAGTGGTTTATATATTGTATACCAGATTTTAATTTGTAGCTATATATATTTACATGTTTTTTAAATAGTCGTTTAAAAATATATTTTTTTATATACACTTCGCTTATGTAGTTATTTGAAATAGAGGATTCCAATAGGCTCCCAGAGAGGCTCGCGACGAGGTGAAATTGAAAGAAAGCGGTTCTTCCCGAGATATCGCTGACCTACTAGGGATTAAAACAGATTAGGGTGCATTTTTCGTGCTTATCCTTCGATATTTCCGAAATTCATACGCTCTCCTCCCATAACTTGCAGTTTGTATACTTGTCTCAATAAGAGCGTCGGATTTGATTTTCAAGAAAAACACAAGTTTTTTTCGAATTAAGCGAGTATTTATGTTTCAACATGAAGAGGAATAGTTGCGATTGAACATGAAATAGGACATCCGGTAAATGGCCACCACGAAACCTCTGGCACAGTTTCCGCGTAATTTCCTTCTTTTCGGTAGTGAATTTTCACAATAATTGAACGTCTAATCGCGTGGTCTGGACATGACAGCTGTCATCAAGTAACCACCATATGTACAAAAAATGGCGGCAAATTCAAATCCAGCGCTCTTGTTGAGACACCCTATATCTAAGTTCGTTAATAGAGAAAGGCGCCAAAGTTTTTGGTTGAAATGTTTCAAAAAAGTTACCTTTACCTGAATGTAAAGTCTTCTTCTAATACAAACTTCTATGTAAACTGCATTTGATTTGTATATCGAGGTAAATACAGTGATTTGGAATCTGGGCATCAAACTTTGATCCAGTGACTTCTTGGATATTAAATTTAATTATTTCAAAAATACGATCTTGCAAACATTTTTCTTTTCATCCAACAACTGTTATTGGCGTGTGAATTTTGAAGAATATATCAGGTAACGTATGGGAATGCATCCAAACCTAGAGTATTATTAAACAGGGCTTTTTATTATAAATTTGTTATATATTATATATATTAGAGGACCAAAGCGATATGTGGCGTTTTGGTATTTTTATACATTTTTCCCCGTACTTTCGGTGTGGTGCTATCAAAAAACCCAATTTGCACAACTTGGCGTTTACAATTATCAAGAAGCTTCCTAAAATATCACCCCAATGTTTATTATATTTAAAGGTCGTACTAAGATGATAGAATATAATAAAAGTAAGGTTATGGGCCCAGAGCTTCGTACGGCAGTTGGCCTTGAATCTAAACTTTACCGATTCGCGAGTGAGGAATGAAGTTTGTGGTCGTAAGTTGTGTAGGTCGGGTGTCACTAAGATGTGATGTAGACAACATGTAATTATTAATATCCATAATTTGCTTTTTGTATGTTCATATATTCAAGTCATAAGTCGAAGTATGTTCGAGCACATCTGCAAATCGTCGTACTATTTTTTTACTCCAGTTTTCCATATACCCAAACGAATATGCTTACATGTGATGCGCAGATTTCGTAGTGCTATAATCTGCTTATTGAGTATGTGATTGAAATAGACGCAATATAATATTTTGTTTTGATCACGATATGATAAAAAAAATTGCAGATGTCTTGAATCTATATGCGTATATTGTGAAAAGGAAAGATTTTTTATCGTTTTCGTGGGGGATGCAATATCTTGTGCTTGTTATAAAAAATCACTGCCAGAGTTATTAATTCCAACCATATCAAAATAAAAGCCTGTTGTATATGTAATACTTCAGCAACTCCCGTAGATGCTGAAGTATTTGCCAGAAACTGCCATATGACGAGAATCTCTATGCTAAGCATATCCTATTTCAGAATATATAGTCTAATCATATTAGACGAAAATATCCCTGGTTTACGAAATAATTGTAAAGTCTGATTTTATTGCTGCAAATTATTCAAGGGGGTATTCAAAACATGGACGCATAAAATTGGTACGCCAATTTTTGTATTTGACAACAAAGAATGAGAAAACTTGTTTTTTGGGATTAAATTGAAAATGTTGGCAGGAACGAAAAAACTCTTCATATAAGATTTTTAGCTATATATAAGACCTACAAAAGGAGATCACACGTAAAAAGATCCGCAGTTTGCCTGGGTTTTCGGCCATAACTTTTTTGCTATTATTCGGATCTTTTTACGTGTGGTCTCATTTTGTAGGTCTCACAAATACCTAAAAATCTTATATGATAATTTTTTCGTTCCTGTCAACACTTTCGATTGAATCCCGAAAACACGTTTTCTCATTCTTCGTTTTCAAATAAAAAATGTTCCCACAAAATACCCCCTTGAACAACTTGCGCGAATAAAACCAGACCTTACAATTATTTCGGGGAAACTTACTAATATGATTAGACTGATATGTATCGTATTATAAGAGTGTCACTAACATGCAAAGTTTACGCGTATGACACGTGCCATTCTTGGTATGTGGCGCGCTCCACGTTACATCAGTTGTCATTGATGTATTGTCAATTGTCATCTGTCATCCGCCGTTTTTACGAACCCCTAAATGTTTTTTGAGCTTACAAACATGTATTTTTGATTATTAGTCTTATCGCTATCGTAAGACCAATGTATCAACTGATTTTTGTCATGTTTTGTTGATAAAATTTGTATCTCAGCTCTACAAATAAGTCTCATAATAGGTTTACTATACCACTAAGGTTATGACAGTTGACGTGTAACACCTACAAGCACACTGTGTGTCGCATCCTTCAGAAAATTATAGCAAAAATCATTTTTGATAATCGTGGTAGTTATAAAATTATATGGTCGATGGTATTATAAAAAAATTTAGCTGCTGGAAGAGAAAAAACATGTACCTATAGACTAATAATTTTTTTGTAATTACAGATGTATAGGTTGGAGAAAAATCATTTATCGTTTATACAGGGTGTTCTAGATTGTTTGTACTTGACACTTAGTATGAATTGGCAACAAAAAAGGTCAAAGTTTCAGTCAGACTTCAGCCATCAATACTGTCTAAACAGTATAGCTTTATTCATGCTTTTTCTAGTGAAGACCAGTGTCATCAACTTTGAATTTTGTTTTATTGTCATTTATATTTGTAGCAGACAAAAGGAAAGATAATTTCTGAAAATATCAGTCATTATCTACCAAAAGCCTTTAGTTGTGCCTTTAGAAACGTAGTACCCTCTATTTTTCCATATGTCATTTTGTCAAACATCACAAATATTCTTCTGCACCCTGTATGTTAATCGAATCTTTATGCAATTCTATTGATCTAATCATTATTATTTAGAGTTGGCTATAAAGGGATGATGTGTAATTTGATATACGTGCTATCCATGCAGTAAGAAGAGATATATATTAATATATTATAGATAAATACCTATAAATAATAAAATTCTATTATATTTTATGTACTAGTATCATGAACTTTCTTTTATTTAAAAATATTGGAAATAAAAATCAAGTTACAAATATTCTTATTTTATTTATTTTGTTTTTCAAGTGTTCACTTCAGTTATACAAGATCTGCTACCACGATCACAGAAACGCGAGAAGATATCGAATCTGCTACTCCTGATGTAAAGTTCAAATCTATCTTGTTACTTGCAACCCTGATACCAAATTTTTAGAAAAAGTTGGGCACCGGCCGTCAGATTACCTGGATGAAACTCTCAGAATGTAGGAATTCCCATTTGCTATCAGGATCTCAGAAACTCGAGAACGTATAGAATCTGTAGTTTGCTCCTGATTTACCGACCCGTTGTCAAAACGGATACACATATTGGGCAAACACAACATTATGGGCAACAATAATTCAGATTTTTCAGAAACAAGACAAAAATACTGAAGACGCCGTGATGCGGAATACATTTTGACGATTTGTTCAATATAATTCCCTAAAAAATCGATGAGTATCATTAATTTTTTTTATGGTAGTGACATCTAACGACCAACAACCTACACTGCTACGCAAAGCTAATAATGGGAAAGGTAACTGTGTTGCATATTTGTTGTTTTAGTATTTCACTGGAAGATGGCAGCACCACTTATGATTGCGGTGACATCTTGTGACAGGCACTCTAATTATTGCAAACATTAAGGTAGAAACTGTAATTAAAATTTTCAAACTTGGAATGTTACATAAGAGATGGCGCAGCTAATTCTACAAGCTGTGACATCTACTGGTGAAATTTGTAATTTGACAAATCAGTACAGAAAACTATGATGAAGTAGTATACCATTCTGGTTTCCTTGTAAGAAAATCGGTAATCTTGGCAACATAGGATAACTTCGTTGATGGTAGTGACATTTATCGATCAACAACGTACACGATGCTATGCAGATCTAATGATGGAAAAGATAACTGTGAAGTATATTTACCGTTTCAGTAATTGACTGGAAGATGGTAGCACCATTAACAATTCTGGAGACATCTTGCGGCATGTATGCTAATTATACCAAACATTAATGTAGAAACTGTAATTAAAGTTTTCATACTTAGATTGTTACATAAAAGATGGCGCAACTAATTCTACAAGTTGTGACATCTACCGGTGAAGTTTGTAACTTAAAAAATCAGTACAGAAAACTATGTTAAAGTAGTAGGTCATCTTGTTTCCTTCTAGGAAAATCGATAATCTTGGCGACGTAGGATAACTTTGTTGATGGTGGTGACCTTAGACGAGGAAAGAGAGTGGACTCGTAACGCGCATTCACAGACCGGCGCAGTAAGTGTGCCCAATTATTGAAGAGACGCCATTATTTGGGTCCTATTCTTGAAACCGACTCCAAGCCTTTTTTTCTGTGTTTCTGTGCTATTGTGTATTAAAGACTGCGACTTTTTTATTCAATAAGAATGGTGTTGTGCTCGGCTTTTGATTGCAAAAATCGCAGTGAGAATAAAGTGCCAGGAATAACCTTTCACAGGTAAATTTTTTAGTTGTGTTGATAACGTAAATACCTTAATTACTTTATAACTCCATTTTAAACGACTGCAACAATATTATTTCAGTCATATAAGTACTACTTCACTTGAATGCATAATTTAAATTAGTTATAGCCATGTGTTTCATTCAGGATTTGTTTGAATTTATCAATTTTATATCACTATTATGATTTAATGGCGGTCATTTGCCAGTGGCGGGTGTGATATTTTTTTATTTATTATATTTTCAAATATGTTCAATATCAAGTTAGTTTAGTATTGTTGTCATTGTATTTCAGGTTTCGTCTTAAAGATCCAACAAGAAATGGTATCTGGCTGAAGAATATGCATCTAGCTGACTGGTTTCCCACAAAAAATAGGCCTTTCAAAGCATTTTGAAATCCATGCTTTTTACAAAGTTGGAAACAGAACCTCTCTTTTGGATGATGCAGTCCCTACAATCTTTGAAGAACTTCCAAAACACCTACAGACTAAGCTAATTTAATACTTAACCCAACATATTAAGAAATTTACAAAACAAATTATTCCTTTACTCAGTTTACAGAGAAATTCTACCAATAATTACTATAATCTGAAATAAAAATGAAAATACTAATTAAGTGGAGGACTTATTAATGTAATTGAGATATATTTGATTGCAGGTAACAAAGAGACCACATCCAAGATCTAGACAGCTTATTACACCTACAGCTTCGACATCTAGGAAAAATGATCCTCCCCAAGAAGATCCAGACACCCCCAGAAAGAAGCATCCTAGAAGACAGCTTTTTGCAGAAAGGGTAAAGAGCCAAGAGAAATCGAGAGAAATAAAAGTTTTGAATCAGCGGGTGAGAAGACTGAAAAGACATATTGTTTCTCTCAAACAAGTAGTGAAAGCCTTAAAACAAAATAATTTGGTATCTTGTGAAAGCTCAGTTCTGCTTGAAAACATGTCAGAAATTACGAAAGAATTACAAAAGCGTAAGTTGGGAAAAAAGCATCAGTATGGAGACAGAACTGTGAAAGTTTGCAATTACTTTGTGTTTTTTCTCCCCAAGAGGATATGATTATGTACGAAATGCTTTTGAAACCTGTTTACCCCATAGAAGCACTATAGGAAAATGGTTTAAGACCATTAATGCTGAACCAGTTTCTCTAGTGAGGCAATTAATGTTTTGAAGAAAAATGTAGAATATTCGGATAAGCCTGTACTATTAAGCCTCATTATAGATGAGATGTCCATTCGGAAGCATCTTGATTTAGAAGATGATTCTAACTTTATGGCCAAACAGGTATTTGTTATGATAATTGTTAACATTAATGGAACTTGGAAGCTGCCAGTTGGCTATTTCCTTGTAGATAATTTGAATGGAAATCAAAAAAGTGTACTTGTTTCACAGTGCATACAATTAGTTTCTGCTACAGGAGCACGAGTTGTATCGCTTACATTTGATGGTGCTCCTTCAAATATTGCAGTGGCAAATACTTTGGGAACCAATAATTCTTATGACTCATTAAAACACATTTTTCTTTAGATGGTAACAACATTTATGTTTTTTATGATCCAAGTCATATGATAAAATTAATAAGAAATGCTTTTGGGGAAAGAAAACTACTAATAGATGACAATAGGAATTTCATTAAGTGGGAATTTATAGAAAAACTGGAATTTATTTATTTTTATATAGATTCTAATTATTTTCAATAAAATATCTCAGTTCATACTGAATGTTCATTAAAAAAAATATTCAATATAAAATAACAATAAATAACTTATATATTATTTTTAAATCACAATCAACACACTCAAGTTATGATATTCATGTTGAACAATGCTCTCAATAAGGCATATATGATTATAATCATGTTTACCAATAAGTGAAATTTACACTGTAATAATTATAATTAAAGTACCATAATATTATAACGCTATGTCATACTCAATAAATGTTTCTGTGTAAACTACATGTTTATTTTTAATAAAAAAAATGGGAATATACCTACTCTGCGTGAGATTTGACACTTTCATAAATGAAATAATTTATTTTTTAGTTATATTGCTCAATATTTATATTGGGTGTTTAGTATTTTTATGGAATACTTTGTCTGTTGTTATGCTTTCACATAAATTAACTAGAAAATGTATTATACAATAAAATATAGATCATTCGATTTGTTCTATTTCATTTTTATAATAAAATAATTATTAATGAAAAAACTTGTTGAATCTGTGGTATTAGAAATTACCGATAAAAATATACTTTGTAAATAATAATATAATAAATTTACTTTTTTCTACGAAGAAAGTATCATTTTTCTTCCGTTTTTTTAGATATTTCAAATTGAAACTATAAAATAGACAAATACTAAGCGTCACTCAAGTGCAAAATTTATTTCTGTAAGATGGTACTGAACCCTGGCGATACGCCCCTGGATTGACAGCCTGGAGTCTGACTGGGCACACTTTTAAAGCGGACATGGCGTGTCCTCTTTCTTTCCTCGTCTAAGGTGGTGACATTTATCAACCAACAACGTATACATACATACATACATACACGATGCGATGCAAAGCTAATGACGGGAAAGATAACTGTAAAGCATATTTACTGTTTCAGTAATTATCTGGAAGATGGTAGTAATCACACCAAAGCCAAAGATTGATAACAAGCCGCATGGACGTTTAGGCAACACGTACAACTAAGTGCGACGTTTAGGCAACACGTACAACTAAGTGCTAAGTTAACATCTTGTAGAATAAACTACATAATGTCAAAAAAACAGCATAATGTCAAAAAACACGGCTAAATGTCACTTTTCAAGATACTTGATACCCCTGCGTGACTTGCTACCAATGTGAGCAGATATGGAATCTGCTTCTCCTGATATAAACGGGGGCGGAAGTTCAAATTCATATCGTGACTTCCTGTCGCAAAAGCGACCCTGCCGCTACAATGTATAAACGCATATTAGAAAACAAGCAAACTATGCGAAAAATGAAGATTGGGCCAAAATTCCGTCCAAGTTTAATGCAATGAATGGTGAATGCGCGAATATAAGATTTAAAAAAACCGTGGATGTTCCGCAATTTCTCCTTAAAGCGATTTACTTTCTATACCCGACCCGTGGTCAAAATGGATATACGTTGGCCAAACACATTGTATGCAACAATAATCTGATTTTTCAGAAACAATATCAAAAACCAATGTTAAAGCTGAAGACGACGTGATGCGAAATACATTTTGGCGATTTATTCAATAGAATTACCGAAAAAATCGGCAGCTAGCAATACATGTTTGATGGTAGTGACATCTATAGACCAACAACGTACACTATGCTACGCAAAGCTAATAGTGGGAAAGGTAACTGTGATGCGTCTTAATTGCTTTGGTATTTGACTGGAAGATAGCAGCACCACATACGATTGCGGTGACATCTTGTGTCGGGCATGCTAATTATACCAAACTGTAATTAAAATTTTCATATTTAGATTGTTACATAAGAGATGGTGCAACTAATTCTCCAGGTTGTGACGTCTACCAATGAAGTTTCTAACTTAACAAATTAGTACAGAAAACTAAGTTAAAGTAGTAGGTCATTCTTGTTTCCTTGTAGGAAAATCGATAATCTTGACAACACAGGGTAACTTTGTTGATGGTGGTGACATTCAACCAATAACAACGTAAACGATGCTGTGCAGAGCTTATGATGGGAAAGATGACTGTGAAGCGTATTTACTACTTCAGTAATTGACTGGAAGATGGTAGCACCATTAACAATTGCGGAGACATCTTGCGACATGTATATTAATTATACCAAACATTAATGTAGAACCTGTAATTAAAATTTTTATACTTAGACTGTTCCATAAGAGATAGCGCAACTAATTCTACAAGCTGTGACATCTACCGGTGAAGTTTGTAATTTAACAAATCAGTACAGAAAACTATTTCGCGTGGTAAAATAACATACAACATAACATGTTGATGCTAGTGACATATTGTGATCAACAACGTACAATATGAATCAAAGCTAATTGATGGAAAAGGTTACCGTGATGTATATTGATTGCTTAGATAATTGACTGGAAGATGGCAGCACGATATACGATTGCGGTGACATCCTGTGACATGCATTTTGTTTATACAAAACATCAAAGTGAAAACTGTGATTAAAATTTTGATGCTTAATATTTTACGTAAGAGATGGCCCAACTATCTGCAGGTTGTGATATCTACCGGTGAAGTTTTTAATTTAACAATGTCAGTACAGAAAACTATGTTAAAGAGCTTGTCATTCCAGTTTCATTGTAGAGATGTCAATACTATCACTTCAAAAACGAATAAAGCAGGCATCCCCAAAAAGGTCACAGTGGTCACACCACCGGGTCACACAGACAAACATCAGGGATTATTCTAGTAGGTAGAACCTTATTTTATTGAAAAAATGTTATAAATAAAAGTCTTGTCACCAATATTCATAATTTATTTTAATGATATAACAAATCCTATCATAATTAGTCGTCCTAAAAAATAGAACATCATAGTCGTTTTCGTATATATTTTGAACAAATTACATCTTTCAATTTTCCATAATTATAGGCGAATGAGGAACGTGAATGTACAACACAAATATTCACGTTTCTGACAAGAACTTTATTTTGAAGTACGAATGCTATCGATTGTCGATTTCTTCTTGAAAGATGTTACTTGTTGAAAAATCATGTTGATAATAGTGACAATGTGTAGAGGCACCCAGTAAATACTGGAATGATTTTTTCACAGATCAGAAGAAAAAATTATTGACGGGAAATCCATATAGGTTGATACGTCTAAATAAAAAGTATGAAGCTTCATTTAGTTTAGAGGCTGGGAGCTGCCTCAAAAATTAAAAATATATAGTCAACCAGCTTAGCACTCTAGTGCATGTACGGTCATTTGTATGTTTATGTACAAAAAGATTGCCACCCACTATTTGAATGTAATCCTACAAAAATTTGTTTTAATAATTAAGATAACTCATATTATGTTTCCATCTGATCTGTTGAACAATAAATCTATTAGAAATTATAAAGGTAATTGTTATACAGATAAACCTGGAAATTATTCAGCTTATGCGCAAAATCTCAGGGCTTGCTATTTTTTGGAATATCACAGAACTGCTTTGACGAATAGTACAATCTCTGAACATAATAATTAATAATATTCAAGGAGTTATTTAAAAAATACTTTTGGAATATTTGTGTGCACTATAGCACAAAGTTATTGGGAAAATTGTATTGATGGGTCATAAAGTTTCTAACTGCTAAGAATGTTTAGATTTTTGTGTGCGAGGATCATGGGCGCCCGCAGGAATTTTTCTCTGGGGTCCGATCATCGACAAGAGATAACCTGTCGTGAAAGAGTACCTGCCTTTAAAACTTTTTGAAATGCGGAGGTACTTGACTCATTTGAATTTTAAAATCCACGCAGATTCTAAGAAGGACTATGACCCTCTGACCCCTGCAGGCGCCCATGTGAAGCGGACCACCAGAAAAGTATGACCTGCAATACGAATAACAGTAGAGAAATAATCTGTTTGAAAATATACTTACATATATGTATGTATCTATTTCTTAATTACCATATATCGTTAATAAGTCAACAGCACTTTGTAGAAATTCAACACTGACTTTAAATCTCTTCTTTATGTGTAACAATTTTCACAAGTTCAACATTCTAATATATATTTCAATCAATTCCACTTTACAAAATTGTCGCATCTAAGGTGTCGCGTAGTTATGTACTGTTTAACGTCTATTGCTACGAAAGTTACAGGTATATAGTAAAAAAATAACATTAAAAAATCTGGAAAGCTGCGTATGCGAACTATGTAGCTAAGTGGTGAATTTGCACAGGTTTTTTCAATCAACATACGAAACTTGATCTAGAAATAATGTTTCCAAAGGCGAAGTCTGACAACCCCGCTGCGTTAAGTTAGTACATCCAACATAATTTCAGTTTGAACCAATGAGAAAACGTTGCACATCCAACATATTTCTTAATGTTGACGATAATAAGAAAACATAGCTCATCCACCATTGTTAACAGTCCAAGTGTAATCGAAAAAAAAAACGCGACACATCCACCATATATGTAAATTCCACAACCTTAAAATATTTTCATTAATTACACTTGATTTTTGTATACACTATTCCACAGTATTAGCATAAGTATTCCACAAGGCACCATATCCTCGTTGAGTGCTTGCGTTCATACTCTGGAATAAGGTATTCAAGTGTAACTCCTAAAGGTATTTAGACAGTAGAATTTGAAAATATGGTGAGTGCCACGTTTTCTGATCATACTTGGATTGGTGGATGAGGTATATTTTCGGATTGGTCTAGAATTCAAAAATTTGGTGGATGTATAACGTTTTCTGATTGGTGCGAATCGAAATTATGGTGCACGTATCAACATTTTCTAATAGATCGACATTTTAAAAAATATGTGAGCGAAATTCTCACAGATTATCTCTGCGTTATGAGTATTTAATACTGCACAAATTCACTAGTCTTATCGACATGCTACATTTCGCGGTTCTTCTTTCCAATTACACCCACATCAAAACAGCAACAGAAGATCTTATAGATACTTTTTACATACACAGTAACAGAGTCACCGCACTACGTGATTCCCCTCCCAGTAATCAAAGTAGCGTTCCTGCCTCCAATTTTATTGGGGGCCAACAGTAACCCTCACGTCCTTACGAATTTATACACTACGGCGAATACCAAAATGCTCACTAACACAAGCACTAAGGCTGTTACCACCTGCAACAGAAATAATATTGAAATTTGCATGTCCAGTTAAGGATTCTAATATCATCTAGGTGTAATTTTCCACGACCTTTACAATTTGACCTTCGACCGTTGACCTTAGACCGTTGAACTCACCGTTGACTTTTGACAGACTCTTGATTTGTGATCTTTGACATTTGACCATTGACCACTTTCCTTGTACTATCGGCCTTGGAGCTTTGGCCTTTGACCTTTGAACTTCTCCATTGACTTTCGACAGAGATTGTCGATTTATGATAATCAACTTTTGATCATTGACCTTTGGCCATTTACCTTAAACCACTGACCTTAGACCGTTGGTTGCTCTCAGTTGAGCTCTAACCGTTGACCTTTGGCTGTTGATTTGACGATCGTTGACCTTTGCCCAATGACCATTAACCTTCAATCGTTAACTTTTGACCTTCGACCATTGACCTTCGACTATTAACTTTGATTATTGACCTTTGACCGTTTACCTTTGTCCGCTGGTTTTGGATCATTAACATTTGATCGTTGACTTATGGCCATTGACAGATGACGGTTGATTTTTTATTACAGACCTCGCATATGATCATTGATCGTTGAACTCACCGTTAACTTTTGGCAGACTGATGATTTTTGATATTTGACCTTTGAGCGCTGACCTTTGATCTTTTCCGTTGTCTTTCGACAGAGATTGTAGATTTATGATAATCGACTTTTGATAGTGACCACTGACCTTAGCCCGTTGGTTGTTCACAGTTGACCTCCTGCCTTTGACATTTGACTGTTAATTTGACAGCAGTTGACCTTTGCCCGTTGACCATTAACCTTCAATCGTTAATCTTTTACCTTCGACCATTGGTCTTAGAATATTAACTTTAATCATTGACCTTTGACTGTTGACATATGATTGTTGAACTTTGACCTTTAGTCTCTGACCATGGACTTTTAATCAATAACTATTGTGCTTTGAGTTTTAGCCATTAACCGTTGACCACTGGCCATTGACAACTATTGACCTTAGACCACTCACCTTTCACTATCGATCTTTGGCCAGTGACATATCGACCATTGACCATTATTACCCTTTGATCTCTGACCGCTGACCTTTGACTGATGGTCTTTGACGATTAACCGTTGACCTTTGGAACCCCGTTCCTTGGAAAATCGCTATTGTGTTTGGTCATGCTTATAATAATACCTACCTTAGCAAAACTGTTAATTCCACTCTCCGAAGGATTGAGAGGTCTCCGATGCCCCGTTTGTTGGGACCTACTCCTCTTCCCTGCCAATCCCCTGGCCAGTGCTGGAAAGGCGAGACTTTGAGTGAAGGTCAACTTGTGTAAACTCTCGGACAGGGAGTAAGGGCCGACGCTGCCTCTCGCCGCCGCTCTAAGTAGAGCGTATTCTAGATCTATCGTGTCGAATAGGGAGTACCTGAAATTGAGTTCGAGGTTTAATATGCTTATTTTTTACTGATAAAAAGGGGAGAAGTCGCAATAATTCAAGGTGCCAGTGCTGAGTTTACGGAACAGTTTAAGTTTAAACGCTTTTAGTTATTTTTCAATTTTTATATACAATACGTTAAGTAGTGTGACGCGATGAGCGCCATCAATTGACGGTAACACGAACTGTCGCTGTCAAGTTGTCACGAATGCTATGTGTTGATATCTAGTAGCGCCATCTATCGGCAACCAGCGGGATTACAAGCCTAGAACTAATCCCGATACGCTTGGCTGTTCTAGAGGAGGCCATACCCTGGTCTAAATGCAGCCACGTCCAGAGAACCAGCCAGATCAGTCGAGAGCTCAGAAGGACAGACGACGCGGACGCGGAACCGCGACCCAAACACAAATTTGTTATACATCAGTGTTGTATGAGTTAGTGTGGTTAAGGAGTAATAGTTTTCTTAGTGAATATCTGGTTTCGTTATTACCTAGCAGTCATTGTGGATGATCTTCTGCGACCATCAGAACAACTATCGCTAGTTCTGGAGTTACAGTTGGCAGCTGCGGCAGCTATCGAAGCCAGTGATGACGTTGTTGAAGACGAAGGCGTTGGAACGTGGTTGTTGTGCTGACTACTAAAGGCTAGCAAATTGAAAAAGGGCATTGATTATTGTATACCAAGGAAAAACTAATTTACTCTAGCGAAGCATCCTAGGCAATCTAAGCGATCTTGCATTTGTGATACAGGAGTTATACCCTATTCGTAGTCGATTCACGCCCCGGCACAACAAAGATGCAGTGCAGCAAAGCGACAGCCGTCTAGATATTAGTCAGTCGAACATAAGTCCATACATTTTTTGAAACGCAGGAACATCCCACCATAGACAAAGTATTACGAGCAAATATAAAAAACTATGTGGCTTTAAACAATAGAACCTTCAAATTGAAGTGAAAAATTTATTTTATAAAGATGTCAACAGAGTGACGACAACCTTTCGAAAGATTGCATCTGTGACGGTCAAGAGACAATTGAAACAGAGATATGGGATCTGGACAATATATCGATTATCAAATTGAACCTGTAATCTTGCATACGTATAGTAGCAATAGGAAAGGACAAAGCCGGCAACATGGTCGTGCATCGGTAAGTAGCACGTAGTTGAGTAATTTAAAATATCGAAACTTTTGAACGAAAAGGGATAAAGAAATCAAAAAGACTTTATCTTAATGTCCGATGTCCGGGCTTTCTCACGCAAAAATCGTCAGGTTCGTAGCTCCTTTATCTTCGGAGGAGATAGAAAGTGAACGTCGAACAGCACGAAAATCTACAGTTTTTTTGACTTTGACCGCCGTTTTCGATCGCGTTTCTTCCTCTTACCTCGACGGTCTTCGTAATTAATATTAACCAGCGAATAAAGAATTGTGAAAAGTATGTGCACTTCTTTCTATAAAAATAATCATTTATTTTGTTAGGTTATTCCAAGACCATTGAAGAAAGTACGGACCTATACAATCTCGCTTTTGACATGTTGTGTTTTGTCAGGGCGTAAATGGACTACGAATGGGGCATAGACCTACTGAATTTATAAATGACATGCTGCATGCATTATTAGCTGTTATTGGAATGGGACTTGACTTCTCTCACCATAATTCTTATCGTTGCTTTCGGACATATCCTCTGTAGAACTGTGCACAGGCGATGAAGGTGGATGGAGCCTAAACAACCTGGCGTGATCAGGATGCAGGAACGAACAGGAGGGCCTCCTTGGAGTGGGAGATTGTACAGGGGTAGCCAACGGGGACATCGGAAGCGTTGAACCACCCGCTGTGGATGAAGGCAGTGGGGAAACCTGGAGACAAATTAAATACACTACCGTTCAAAAGTATTTGAACACCCAGAAAACAAGGAAAGTGATGGAATTTGGCAAAGAAAACATTACAATATCTGTATGAAACATTTATTTTCTTAATTCTTAACAGCATACAACTATTTATAATCGAAATAGTCAAATCTTTGACTTGTCAATATGTCTTCTTTTACCTTTAATTACAGCCTGGCCAATGATGGGTAAACGCTGAACTAAATTATCCAAAGTGGATGAGGTTACATTTCGCCATACGTCTTACAATATTCTCCATAAATGTTCTGGACATGTAGGACAATATGTTCGTACATGTCTGTCCAGTTCATCTCACAGCAACGCTATCGGATTCAAATCCGGGGATTGGCGAGGCCATTGTAGGACTTATTAATATTTTGCTCCTCTTTTGCTTCCAAAAATTGTTTACAGAGCTGGGATGTGTGTTTGGGGTCATTATCGTGCTGAAAGACAAACCCCGGGCCAATAAGGCGAGTCCCAGAAGGGGTAGTATGTCTTTGTAACCTTTTTTATTAAGTATTCCCTGTCCTCTCACAATATCTCCCAGAGCGGAACGACCAAAAAAGTCCCAAATCATTATAGAGCCTCCATCGTGCTTAGCTGAAGCGACGATGCATGATTCTGATGCCGACGGCGGACAAAGACTCGTCTCTTGAAACCAAAAACTTCAAATTTCGATTCATCGCTCCAGAGGACCTTCTCCCAGTCAGCAACTGTCCAATTTTGATGTTATTTGGCCTAAATCAGTTTCTTTTTTTGTTAGTAGCCCTGAGGAGTGGTTCGATACTTCTAGGCATCCAGCTGCGGGTAACCTTCTCTTAACTTACAGGTTTACTACGGCCCACATTCAAGTCCGCTGCTATTTCTGGTGCAGTCATGCGTCTATTGCATTTACTTTTTACTATTATGCTTAAGTCTTCAGTGGAAGTTGTAACTCTGGGTCTCCTTGAACAACGGCTTTTGGATGTTACACCTTGAGCCTTAAATTTCTTAATAATGTAGTGTACAGACGACAGTGGTACCTTTCTACATTTTGCAGACGCCCAATGTCGTAATTCCAGAACGAGTTAACCTACTTGACGTTATTTCAATATGGCATGTTGGGAAGTTTCACTCTCCTGCATGGATCACATTTAGCATACGCACACGAAATGTATCCTAATCCGCTGAATATCGTGATTCCCGGACGAGTCAACCTACTTGACGTCATTTTGTTATCGCATGTTGGGGTGTTTCACTCTCAACATCGATCGCATTTCTCAAACGCTCAAGAAATGTATCTTATATAGTAATTACTAAAGCTACTGAAACGCTCAATAACTATGTATCTCTTCTCTCTCGCTATTGCCTACATCACAGCTACGTATCAAACAAAGTGAGATTGAGTTAAACCAGTTGACGTAGGCAACCCTGTACGGTCGTCACTCTGTATGCACTAAGTGAGAATATATCCTGAAAGGCCCTCACTTTGTTTGTTGTAATTGTTTCAATATACGGACCTCGTTATGTTAGGAGCTCGGTCGGTCGTCACTTTGTCCGATATACAAGTCATAAATTTAAAATAGTTTTTTGCGTGTATACTCGCTACTTTTGGATATAACAATGGCGTGCTACCAGATCATGCCTAAAACCACATTTTTGTAGCTGCTTTCCTTCTGGTGGTCCTCACTTTGTATGGTATACAGTCGGTCCTCACATTGTATGGCAGCCATATATATATATATATATATATATACAGGGTGACTTTGAAGTTGAGTCATTAATTTTCAGATAATGATTGTACGTATAGAAGGAAGATAAACCAAAATATGTGTGTAAAAATAAAAAAAAAATTAAAAAAAAATTTACCTTGTTTTATAAAGTATCCTCCCGACAAGTATTTCAGTGAGGACCTGTATTTGATCGCGAGGTCTTGGAGCACCGGCATGCCGTCTTAAGTCACCTGATTCACGAGCCCGTTGTACTACATTAACAAAGGCACGAGGGGTTGGTTGCACTCGATCGGCATAAACATGTGCCATTTTTTATTTCGTTTGAGCCACGCAACAGACACCACCATTCACTAACGCGTTACCGACTGACACTGACTGTATACAACACAACTGAATAAAATAATTGTAAAAACATCGTTCCAAATTCTTTCGCTTTTTTGTTTCCGATGCGATGAACCGATGGCGGATTATATCCGTTGTTGCCAAACACGAGCACATAATATTATCATTGAGACAGGGCGGTACTCAAACTTCCAAAGGGCTATAACTTTGTTACTTTAATTTTACCAGAAAAATGGTAAAGGAAAAAAACATTTCTTTTGATCAGATCTACTCACTGTTAAAATAAATGACTCAACTTCGAAGTCACCCTGTATATATATATATATATATATATAAAAATAGGAAAATCGTGAGCAAACTCTGCAAAAAGAAGGAAAGTAGATTCGTTCAGAAAATAGGATGGGTAACCCGAGCGATACGTATTTCTGCTGGTTGGCTTCATCAGGCCCGAAATGAATGCACATATGTAACTACAAAAGTATATATATGGGAAATGATGGCAAAATCCGCAAAAAGGAGGAAAGTGGATTTTGCCCATTATTTTCCTACTTTTTGTTATATACCTTTCTCCGCATGATCCTTTTCTATAGGTATATATATATATACAGGGTTATCCAAATTAAGTGTCCACCATTAGTAACTTTGTTATTAGTGAAAATACAAAGTTGTTTGAATTAGCAAACTAGTAGCATTTTTAACGCTGGTAAAAATGAGAAATAAAAAAAAACAATTGAGAGTCGTTATTTTGATTTTTTTCAGTAAAATAACATTTTTTTAAATGGAAACCCCTGTATATTATATTTTTTTCTGTTAAAGCATCAAATTTTAAACAAAAAAGCTTACAATAACTTTTCTCCTAGGTTACAAATTGTTGAAGTTATCGCCTCCAATCTGAAACAATTAAATTGTATCGACAAACTTTATTTTCAACATCAACTTATAATCTTACAAAATACAATAACAATTTTTTTTAAAGAAGATGCTCGAAAACACCACCTTGTTCTTCAATACATTTTTGGGCACGTTTTTCAACTGCTCGAACTGTCTTAAGTATGGTCCTACCATCTATCTGGGTTATCTTTTCCCTAACTGCAGTCTTTAACGCGTCAAGGTTATCGTACCTTCGCTTGTAAATTTGGTTCTTTAAGTAACCCCACAAGAAGTAATCAAGTGGGTTATTGGGCCATTTGTTCCTATCCACTGATCATTAAAAGTAGTACTTAGAAAATGATAAGTACCTCTGGAGTTGTGGGCAGGTGCGCCATCTTGCTGAAAATGCAGATGATGTCTACTTATAAGATCCAATTCGTCTAAGAAATTAGTCAGAATTTCTGACATAAATTCCACATATCTTTCACCAGTTAGGGTTCCCTCATAAAAGAACGGGCCAACAATTTTTGAACCAATTATACCGCACCAAACGTTGAAACTGAAACGGACTTGTGGGCCTCTTGGATGTACTAACAAAAGATTTTCTCTTGACCAATAATGGTGGTTTTTTCTATTAAACATTCCAGAATTTGAAAAATTTGATTCATCTGTCCATAAAAGGTAACGAAAGTTATTTACATTTTGGCGACAGAAGCTAAGATACCAATGGCAAAAAACAAGTCTTCTCTATGGATCCCCTGCCAAAAGCGTTTGAACTGGTCGGTACTTATACGGAATAAATTTGTATTTTTTTAAAATCCTTTGAACAGTACCATAACTGAAATTAGAGTCCTTGAGAATATCTGCTATTGAATTCTCACGATAAGCTTCAAAATATCCAATAACTGCAATTTCCGTGGCCTCGCTTATTATGAATTCTTTTTTGCCCTTGTTTTAGCAAAAACATTTTCGTTGCCCCTAAATTTTCGATAAAGTCTCAGAAAATATCGTTCATACGGTTGAATGCGAGCGGGATATAATTCACTGTAGTATTCTCTTGCTCTCAAGGAGGATTTTCTGCACACTAAATAGCATTCTAACATATCACACTTTTCTTCATGGGGGAACATTTTTCTTTAAATTAATGACACAATAAAGCTTATAAACAAGTATTTACACTAATGTTTG
The DNA here is from genome assembly GCA_963669975.1 of Acanthoscelides obtectus. Classification (NCBI taxonomy): domain Eukaryota; kingdom Metazoa; phylum Arthropoda; class Insecta; order Coleoptera; family Chrysomelidae; genus Acanthoscelides; species Acanthoscelides obtectus. Next base: position 2,896,169 of record CAVLJG010000008.1, on the reverse strand, counting down.
ACATTATTTGATTTTATCATTGTTTTCCAAAGCCTTCTAGTTGCGAGTATGTCCAGTTTAACAATTTGTCGCTTATCTTAATGCTGTCAAATCGCGAACGCCATGTTGTTTTCATAGCCGTCTTAATATTATAATACTGCAAATAATTAAAAATATATATCGTTATTTTGACTTTATTTTTGACTTTAGCGGAAAAGTCATTATGAACTTTTTTGTTTAAAAGTTGATGCTTTAACAGAAAAAAATATAATATACAGGGGTTTCCATTTAAAAAAATGTTATTTTACTGAAAAAAATCAAAATAACGACTCTCAATTGTTTTTTTTTATTTCTCATTTTTACCAGCGTTAAAAATGCTACTAGTTTGCTAATTCAAACAACTTTGTATTTTCACTAATAACAAAGTTACTAATGGTGGACACTTAATTTGGATAACCCTGTATATATACACATATATACGCAACGTTGCCAGTCTCAGCACTTATGTGATATCCTGGCTCCTAATCTATCCGTTAGAAATTCCTGACAGGGGATAAGAATGTGTCTGTTGAAGATGAGAGTGCATGTGTGTCGCCCGCGCTCCGGAGCCTCAGCAGCGCCGCCGGACTACTTCGAACTCCGGGAGCGCTGCCAAGTGCAGATTGAATGCGGGGCAGCACATTCCTTTGGTTCTAGTTTGTCCGAAGCGGAACTGGTTAAAGTTACAAAGGGGGCCGGCATAACAACATAGTTAGATGGTGGACTAAATACAGAGTGAACAGTTTACGGAATACTAGTTTTCGGTTTTATCCGCGAAACATATAGGTGGCGCCACTAATATAGTAACCAAATTTTATAAGCGTGCAAGTTCGTTGTCGATTTACTTTTGCCGTCAGAGGTACGAAACGTGATCGGACGTTAATAGCATTACTTAGAAACAACGTTTTGTGTTAGTAAGGCCCGATTTTACTAACAGGACTTCAAAATTTTAATCCGGATCATAATGAACCAATGTCATTGGATAATATGTCAGTAGAGTTGCAATGGTTTCTAATGTTTGTCATAATATTGCTTAAAAATTCATGAATAATTTTAAGTTGACGATAAGTTAAGCAACTTGACTATAATGTTATAAAAATGTTTCATCATCGTGGTACAAATGCATTTGGAACTTTTAAAAACAAATATGTCGAAAACTATACGCTTAAAACACTCCTAACAAGTAAACCTTTTTTGTTGTCGAAATACGAAAAAATAAGATTTTTTGGCCAGTTGTTGTATACAGGGTAGCACAAAAAAGTTATGATGAGTTATTTACCGAAGTAGTGCTGTAAGTGGCGCCCTCTAGAAGTTTGGCCATAAAAAATAACGGATTATTGTTTTTCGTACTAGAAAACTTCCCTATAGTTAGGTTTATGACAAAATCTGGAATTCTTCTCAAGCAATAAGGAAAAATAGAAAATAAAATTGTAACTTTGACACCCTATATATCGCAAACTATCAACTGTTGGAATCAGGTATGTTTAGGTCAATTCACATATTTTGATCTGTAGTATCTCCAATTTCGAGACTTCTCAACCTTCGCAGACCCCCTGTATACATAAGTTGTTTTCATTTGGTACGTGCTTTGTTTATCAAGAAAAACGCAGGTAAAAAAAGGTTGTGAGACCTTTTCGGGGCGCCGACGGGGATGACATCTAAACAGGCACTCATTATCGAGCGAAAAGGTGGTACGCATGGTCAGACCCGCCGGAGCTTCGTAATTAATAAAATTCCTGATAATTTTATCGGTACATGACAATTTCCTATTTCGACTTGTTCGGTTCGCCCAACATTCGTTCCGCCTGTGTGCCTCTCCGGTCCTTTGTGTTCCCGGATAGTGGAGACATGGAAAAAAATCGTCTGAATGTTCAGTTCGTTGCATTGAAACGTCTTTTATGTGTCTCGCTCTCGGTCGCCGAAAAGAGCTTTTCGAGCATGGTAAGGATGCAATGTGGGAATGGCGATAGGAAAACCATATGTTGCGGATGCGATGTTTGCGCGGATATTGGGAGAAACATATGGTCGGATCACTTGTTTTCGCTTAGAGAAACGCTCTTGTGGATTTATTTTTATAGAAAATATGTAGGTTCCACTGGTTTTTTATTGAAACATGTTTCAGAAACATGGGTATATTGTCTGCATCCTCAGCTAATTGTGGAATCCTGCATAAATAGGTCATAAAGCCATTGAAGAGATCTCGCATTACTGGGAGAGATTTTCGGACTTTCTCAGGCCCGGTTTTTCAGTTGTAGGTTGATTGTAATTTTACAGCTAACCAGAAATAAACACTTAAAATGTGTTTTTCAATGTCATCTTTGTCCTAAAACGGTAGTTACCTTTAACCAGAAGATCATCTACCAGTTGACTAGAAGGTTGTAGATACACCGCAATTCCTAACCTCTTTTGCTTGACAGTGACATGCGTTGTCGCAGATGACAGGTCCAGCGTCACAAAACACGATATTTCTGATGTAGAGGCAGCGTTGCCAGATCAACTCTAACGTGTTAATATAGCCAAAATCACGAAAGATGACTATTATATCATACCATAAATTGTACTGAAGTAATCAATGCACGTATATCGATGATAAAATCACGATGTCAGGAACATAATGACAACAAATTTATATTATGATTTTGCGAAGTTAGGTTATTTCACTGATTATTTTTATTTTCATTTTACTTCATGGTTTTGAGTGATGCTTTAATAATAATTTTAGTGGGGAGTTTTTGTTTTGAAACAAAAAACAGTTATGAGTAGAATACCTTGACAGGAATACCAAAGACCAAAGTATCATTAGAAATCAATAGGTTTAACATAAACTATTCGTCTTTCAAATATGATCGATCATGCAACATGAAAACATCGTCTATCTTGGTCGGATACATGCAAATTAGCAATACAGTTTGTTTAGACAATAAAATTCAGTTTGTCTCTGTCTAACATATCTGAAACTTCATTAAAAATATTCACAAATCGTAGTCGTTTGTCTTTACTACAGACTAAAACGATGACGTAATCGTCATCTTTCGTGATTTCGATTATATTGAAAAACGAATTGACGGACAACTAAGGGTTATTTACAAATTATAGTTACCCAAGTTGAACGTTAACCAGCGATTGAAAAACCGGGCCCAAAAAACTCAATAGGCTATTGCAAAAAAAGATTGTTCGCTTCGGACAAAGTCTTTTGTGTTTTTTGGATCTTTCCGAAAAAAAGTTCTCAGTGACTTTCCTATAAAAAGGTCATATTCAAAGCTTGAAAAGTCGGTTAAAACTAAGTATTCTTGAGGTTGTTAAGATCAAAATCTAAGCTCAAAGCTCCGAGCATTATAGGCTTGGTTGGTTGTATTGTAACTAAAGAGATCTTCGGGGTCTCATAAAAGAAGGTTTATATTCTGATTTAAAGGCTTTGCAAGCTCAAAAATGATGTTCCGTATCAGCGTCAGCGCTCTCCTGTTGTGAAGTTATGTTTTCTTTTTGAATTGTGCAATTTGATGCAAATAGATATTTGTGACATAACCTCAAAACAGAGCGCTGAGACGGAACAATAGAAAACTATGAAAATCAAGGAGGCCATGAAGGCATCCTACAAGTGTAGGAACAACTGACGATATGACCCTTAACAGAGTTTTTATCATTGAAAATGCTCAATTTCAAGAGTTTTCACACTTGAAATCGCTTATAACTCGAAAACGGTCAACTTTAGAGTAAAGTGACTTAGGATCTTTTTTGATCAGAACGATCTAGAAGACTTAAACAGCTTTATTCTAAACAAAAAAACTTTTTGTAATTAAAAAAAAATTCCAACAAATTTGCACCGACAACCCCCCTCTAACTTTTTTCTATCAAACCCTATAAGAAATAGTAGTATAAAAAGGTTCTAGGATCTGATATGAAGTTATTAATATTTTTTGCATCTCGAGAAGTGTTATCGAATAAAGCTGTATTTTTTTATATAGTTTTTGCAAAATCGTAAAAAAATTAAAAATCAATGTTTTTCCAAAACTCTTCAATACCTGCCTACCGCATTATCCGAAACTTTTCATTATGTGGAAGAAGATGATTTCAGTTACCTAAGTCCAAATTTTCATCCATTATAGAATTTTTTTCGAGGATTTGGGAAAATTTTGTATTCCCTTACAGGACCGTTCAGGGTGTCTTCAAAGTTGAGACTTTACACAACGTACAGATCGTGGACAAACGAGCAGTTTTTAACTCAAACATCAGTACTTAGTGCTGGTAAACAATACCTTTATACATCCATTCTAAAAAGAGTTGTCCATATTATTTTAATTTACGGCGAGTGTCTTCGCAATGCTACCGAGGCCTCGCGAGTTCATAAGATCGTTTTTCAAGATCTTTCGTGATTTTTTCATTTGTTGTTGTTCCTGAGAAGGCAAGTCGTAACTTCCAGGATACCCTGTATACGTATAAAACCACGAGGCGAAAAGCTAGCATTAATACATTGAGCTGTTGAACACTGTATGCCTGTAGCTGTAAATATAATAGGTATAACGTTGGTATAACTAATTACTTGAGTGTTTCTGACGGACCATTTGAGGCAGAAGATCTAATATATTAGGTTACCTGGTTAGAATCGATGCCGGAGTCATGGTGATTGATTGTATCCAAGCAGGTGGAGATTTGCGAAGTCGCGTCCTCGGCGCATGCCGGGAACACGAAACTTTGTCCGTCTGCCTCGCCGCGTGGGCTGTCGGAACTCGGCCATACCTAGAACAACAGTATCTACAATTATTTAATGTTCAAAGCATATTGCGACACCCTGTATAGTGCGTTCGGTCACAGTTTGAGATCCGTCATGGGTTGTCGAATTGTAGGTTATGTATGTTGTCAGATAGCTGTCGGTTTTGTTTATTTCTAGATCTTTTGATGTTCCGCGACTTTTGTAGAAAGAAATTTATTTTCGCTTATTACTAAGCTATACAGGGTGTGTGTCAATATTCTGTGGAACTATAAAGTACCATACCACCACCGGTGGTACGATTTGAGTAAAATTATGTATATTATTCAATTTCTGTATTCTTTTGGGGGATTCTAAATATATTTCATCCTATACCTAAGTCTAAAGGTAAAGTTCCTATAGCAGGAAACCAACTTTAGTAAATTTGATTCCGGATTTAGATAACACACAGGGTGGTCAAAAAATGAGAATGAGATTTTAAAAAACCCAAAAAAAAAACAATTTTTCTAAAAAGAAAACATTTTGTTTCAAACTCATCGCACTAAGCATTGAAAATGTGTTTGATCTTGTCTGCTTCGAAAATCAACAGTCTTCGAAATATATCGATATGCATATTCTAATATAAATCAAAACTACCGGAATCGGAACCGAATTACTCAGAATCCACCGAAATCGAAATTGAAATCATCAGAATCGGAATCGAAATCATAGAAATCTGTATTGAAACCACCAGAATCGGAATCAAAACCATCAGAACAGGAATGGAAATCATAAGAATAGGAATCGAAACCCCAGGGATCTGTCTCAAAACCTCAAAATCGAAAAATCAAAACGATCAGGAATCGAAAGCTCCTGAATGCGGAATCGAAATCATAAGAGTCGGAATCGAAACCACAGCAATCGTTTTCAAAACCGCCGGAATCTGAATCTACACCAGCAGGACCTGGATCGAAACCATGAGAATCGAAGTCGGAATATTCGGAATCTGAATCGAAACCACCGGAATGCGGAATCGCAATCATCAGAATCTGGATCGAAGCCACAGAAATGTATATTATTCATTTTTTGTATTCTTCTCTGAATCGGAATGTCCAGAATCGGGATCGAAACCACCTGAATGCGGAATCGAAATCATAACAGTCGGAATCGAAACCACACCAATCTGTCTCAAAACCGCCGGAATCTGAATCTAAACCAGCAGGACCTGGATCGAAACCATGAGAATCGAAGTCGGAATATCCAGAATCGGTATCGAAACCACCGTAATGCCGAGTCGTAATCATCAGAATCTGAATCAAAGCCACAGACACGTATATTATTCAATTTCTGTATTCTTCTCGAAATTGGAATGCCCAGAATCGTAATCGAAACCACCGGAATGCGAAATCGAAATCATAAGAGTCGGAATCGAAACCACAGCAATCTGTCTCAAAACCGCCGGAATCTGAATCTAAACCATCAGGACCTGGATCGAAGCAATGAGAATCGAAGTCGGAATATCCAGAATCTGAATCTAAACTACCGGAATGTGGAATGCCACAGGAATGTATATGAGTCAATTTCTGTATTCTTCTCGGAATCGGAATGTTCAGGATCGGAATCGAAACCACCGGAATGAGGAATCGAAATCATAAGAGTCGGAATCGAAACTACAGCAATCTGTCTCAAAACCGCCGCAATCTGAATATAAACCAGCAGGACCTGGATCGAAACCATGAGAATCAAAGTCTGAATATCCAGAATCTGAATCGAAACCACCGGAATGCGGAATCGCAATCATCAGAATTTGAATCGAAGCCACAGGAATGTATATTATTCAATTTCTGTATTCTTTGAGGGATTCTAAATACACTTCATCCTAGACCTGAGACTAACCGATTTTGAGGTGTCTCAAATTTTCCAAATGCTGGCCAATGTATTACAACATCTTTTTCTCACATTTATCTTTGCCATATGATTTGTAACGGGTTTCGTATAGCAGGGAACCTACTTTAGTAGATTTGATTCCGGAACAAACACCACAGGGTGGTTAAAAAATGAGATTTTAAAAAACCGCAAACATCAAATTTTCCAAATAGAAATCACATTTTGTTTCAAATTCATCGTGCTAAGCATTGAAAATGTGTTTAATCTCGTTTATAGTTGTCTGCTTCGCAACTCGCAACAGTTTTCGAAATAGTTATATGGAATGAATGCTCCATACGTTTTTTACCACATAACAATCTCAGTTAGCCATGACGTGGCGATAGCGTGACATTCAAGAAGACTAGAGATAGGAGGGCAAACTCATAGAGGGAGGAAGAAGTATGTCCACTGCGCAGTCATTGAATTGCACGTTCTGCGCATTTGGTATCTCGCTCTGTTGATGTGATCATGAATCATGACTGTAAACCACGAAGACGCTCTCCGCCTTGTTCTACGAACACTAAATTTCCGAGGATCACGTCCTCCTTATCGACAGAATTGACTTCATATACGAATATGTGTATGCCATACGCGGTTTAACCTCCTACGTATAGTCTTAGTGGTTTTTCTCTTGCTTAAATGCTCCATACGGCTTTTACTGCATGCTCATCTCAGTTGGCCATGAAACGGCGATAGCGTTCCATTACATGGCCAACTTGCATTATCTTGTAGTAAAAGCCTTATCGAGCGTTTATGCAATAGAAAAACCGTTAACCTCTTATCTTTCGAATACCATTGCTTTGCGAAGTAGATAAACTTATACAAAATTAACCTTGTTTTCAATGCTTCTCTCATTGCAAAACGAATGTTTCTACAAGCACCGGAGAAAAGGCTCATAATACCATCCATATGATATGATACCTTAAGACATTGCAAGGACGGTTATACTAGCATAACTCGGTGAATTTTGTATTCATATATGTAGATTACTCCAGTGCATTGGCGGGCCTTGACGTCACAGAAATTTAGAGCAACTCGTGTCTCTGAGAAAATGGGGATATATCCGAAATTAACTTCACATCAATAAAATTCTCGTCAACCCTGACTCAAATAACTTTCTATGTAGAAGTTATGGAATATTGAAAAAGGACATCGTCGGGATTCAGGACGAGAAGGCAGAGGCGGAACATGAGCTTGTTATAGGGTTCTAGGAAATAATCAACTATTTCTTAGAAAACTAGTTCTATATCATTGTACCAACAAACAATCGATCTAGTTCTTAATTGAACAGATCATACACATAACGAAATTACTACAAATAGAACTGATTTCGTAACTAGCAGTTTTCTGTTCCTACACATTCTGTACTGATTCCGAACTGGTTCTGAAATGGTTCTGGTTCTGAGAGAGAACCAAAAGTTCGACTTGTTAGCACATGCGCGTTTACAGAATTTAGCAGAAAGCCGTTTTCCATAAGATAACTGCGGTGGCCTTTACGTTTCTTTGTCAAAAACCTACTTCAAATTAGAACATATTGTATTTATATTAGTAGCATTTACGTAGAATTAAATTTTTTCATTAAAAATATAATACTGAGAACATTTAATGACAAATAAACATAAATTCAACAATCGCCCATACTCCAAACTCCATTACCCCGGAATCGGAAACCACAAGAATCGGAATCAAAAGTTCTGGAATTGGAATCAAAAACGTCAGAATCGGAGTCGATACCTCAGGAATCTGAATCAAAACTACCAGAATCGGAATCGAAATTATCAGAATCGAAATCGGAACCACACGAATTGGCATCAAAATCATCAGAATCGGAATCGAAACAGCAGGGATCTGAATCAAAACTACCGGAGTTGGGATCAAAATTATCAGACTCGGAATCGTATACGGTACATCCGGAATCGGAATTTAAACCATCAGAATTGGAATTGAAATGATCAGAATCGGGATCGATACGACAGGAATCTGAATCGAAACTATCTGAATCGAAATTTTCAGAACTTGGACTCGGAATCAAATCGTAAGAATCGGAATCGAAGCAGAAATCTGAATCTAAAATACCGGATTCGGAATCAAAACAATCGCGAATCTGAATCGAAACTACTGGAACCGGAATCAAAATCGGAATCGAGACCACATGAATCTAGATTAAAACTGCCGGAATCGAAATCGAAATCATCACACCCGGATTCAAAACCACAGGTATCGGAAAGTCCGGAATCAGAATCGGAACCACTGGAATCGGTATGAAAATCATCAGAATCGGAATCGCAAGAACATGACTCGCAACTACCGGATTCGGAATCGAAATCATTAGAGTCGTAGTCGAAACCACAGGAGCCGGGATGGGAACGCCCAGAGTCGGCATCGAAACCACCGGAATCGGAATCAAAATAATCAGAGTCGGAATGGAAACTAAAGGAATCTGAATAGAAACTACCGGAATCGGAATAAAAAAAAATCGAGAATCTGAATCGAAACTACCGGAATCGAACTTTTCAGAATGCGGAATCGGAATCAAAATCGTAAGAATCGTAATCGAAACAACAGGAATCTGAATCGAAAATACCGGAATCGGAATCAAAACAATCGAGAATCTGAATCGAAACTACTGGAACCGGAATCAAAATCATCAAAATCGGAATCGAGACCACATGCATCTGGATTAAAACTGCCGGAATCGAAATCGAAACCATCATTACCGGATTCAAAACCACAGGTATCGGAAAGTCCGGAATCAGAATCGGAACGACCGGAATCGGTATGGAAACCACAGGAATCTGACTCGCAACTACCGGATTCGCAGTCGAAACTACAGGAGCCGCGATTGGAACGCCCAGATTCGGAATCGAAACCATCAGAATCGGAATGGAAACCGGAGGAATCTGAATAGAAACTACCGGAATCGGAATCTAAATCATGAGAATCGGAATTGAAACCACAGGAATCGGAACGCCCATCGAAACCGGTTCCTTCGATTCCAACTGCGGACCGACCCTGCCTTATTATGAACTAACAACAAAGTTGAGTGAGATATGCAGAGTGAAACTACTTCACTTCACCATCTGTGTCAGTCGATCCCTTGGATTGCTAGTTTCGCATTGCATTGTTGCTGGTGGAGGTATTCACAAGTGCCAAAAAGTAATCTAGTATTGTTCTCGACCTTAACCGCTTGTGAAAAATTTCTAAAATGCACACCCATGGAAGAACCGTGACCACTTCACACCCTGGATGTACTCGATAACCGAAATATCGGTCAAAGACGAAAGATATAACGCAAACAAAAACCCTGCGAAGAGTATTAGAAAAGCAATAATCTCCGCCTTAAAACTCACATCCGCCAGGTCAATGACGTACGTCGTAAATCAACTGCTGTTAATACAAGTCCACGCATCCTGGATTCTGGAGAGAATTGGGTCAAACAGCTCAAGGACAACAATATATGTGCCGAATTTAGGGCAACAAGTGATGAATTTAATGCTCTAGATTTTCCGGAGGTTCACTGTGTGATGGTTTTGGACCAGTGCATCAGTTTAAGATTTTAACTTTACCTTTGTATGGAGATATCACAAATTTTAAGGCTAAACAAAATTTATTGGAAGAAAATGTTATTTAGCCGTCACTAAGTTTGTTACTTTTTTAATTAATTTGTTTGTTTTATACATATATTTTGAAACAAACTCTCTAGTTATCTTTTAAAATAACATTTATATCAACCGCTTATACACTAAAAACTCGCTGTGTTTCACCAGCGCTAAAATGTGCATCTCTCACAAACTTCCGTCTAGTGATGGAAAACACTCCGTCCGGCTCAGTTGCAGGCGAGCGCGGACAGAAAATTTGACAAATAGTCCCTCTACGTCCTGCGGGAACTTTCCCGGGACATAATTAGTGGAAGTTCCAGTGGAGCTTGAAATAAATTTTCTCACTTGCCTGCCTCGGAGTTCGCTTGCCGTTCCGAAAGACCAAATAATGTTTTCCATTTTTGATCAAATCGGCTGATGGAAAACGTAATTTCTTGTTTACAGTCCAAAATATTCAATAATGTGGAATAACACAGATGGAACAAGGCGTGAGTTTGTATTTTCTGAGTGTTCATACTTAATTACTATTTTCCTTTCTGTATCCCTTCGTCTCAAGATTTGAAGGTCACAAACACCAGGCGATATACGAAAGCGTTGAACCATGTGTAAACATTTTGAATGTCATAATTACAATATTTTTACTTTCACAGATAAGTTCATGACTCAAATGTCTATGTGATGTTAGGTTTTATAAATTGCCATTGTGTTAGTCTGCCACTTTTTTCTTTTGGAATCTTGATTTTTTTTAATTCGCAAACAAAATTTTTGATAATCTGTGTTCTCAGCTGTTAAGAAAAATTTCACCTAATGTGAATGATAGGAGAACGCGTCATACTGATACTTTCTTTGTCATCTTTCATCAAAAAAATTGTGGTTTAATAAATCCTTAACTCGCCTTCTTAGGTTAGGTAATCCGGAATCGGAATTAAAATAATCAGAATCGGAATCTAAACCACAGGAATCGGAATAGAAAATACAGGAATCGGAATCGAAATATTTAGAATCAGAATCGAAACCACAGGAATCAAAATCAAAAATACCTGAATCGGAATCGAAATATTCAGAATTATAATCGTAAACACAGGAATCGGAATCTAAACCATCGGAATCGAAATCTAAACCACAGGAATCTGGACTGGAACTACCAGAACAGGAATCAAAATCATCAGAATCGGAATCAAAACGACCGGAATCATGATCAAAGTGATCAGAATCAGACTCGAAAGTACAGAAATCTGTAACGGGACTACCGGAATCGGAATCGAAATCATCAGAATCGGAATCTAAACCACAGGAATCTGGATCGGAACTACCGGAATAAGAGTCAAAATAATCAGAATCGGAGTCGAAACCATTGAAGTCTGAAAGAGAACTACCGGAATTGGAATCGAAATCATTGGAGTCGGAATTGAAACCACAGGAATCGGAATCGAAACATCCGGAAATGGAATCTGATTTCTCAGAATCGTGATTGAAAACACAGAAATTGAATTCGGAACGTCCAGAATCGGAAACTAAGCCACCGGACTCGAAATAGGCGTCATTAGAATCGGAATCTAAACCACAGGAATCCGGGTCGGAATTACCGAATAAGCATTCAAATCCATCAGAATCGGAGTCGAAACCACAGGAATCTGAAAGGGAACGACCGGAATCGGAATCGAATTCATCAGTATCGGAACTGAAAACAGGAATCGGAACATCCGGAATCGGAATCGGAGTCCTCAGAATCGTTATTGAAAATACAGGAATCGAATTCGCAACGTCCAGAGACGGAAGCTAAACCACCGGAATCGCAATGGATATTATCAAAATCGGAATAAGAGTCAAAATAATCAGAATCGGAGTCGAAACCACAGAAATCTGAAACGGAACTACCGGAATCGGAATCGAAATCATCAGAATCGGAATCTAAACCACAGGAATCTGAATCGGAATTACCGGAATAGGAGTCAAATTCATCAGAATCGGAATCGAAACCACAGGAATCTGCAACGGAACGACCGGAATCGAAATAATCAGAATCGGAATTGAAACCACAGGAATCAGAACATCCGGAATTGGAATTGGAGTCCTCAGAATCGTGATTGGAAACACAGGATTCGAAATAGGCGTCATCAGAATCGGAATCTAAACCACAGGAATCTGGATTGGAATTACCGAATAAGTATTCAAATTCATCAGAATCGGAGTCGAAACCACAGGAATCTGAAAGGGAACGACCGGAATCGGAATCGAATTCATCAGTATCGGAACTGAAAACAGGAATCGGAACATCCGGAATCGGAATCGGAGTCCTCAGAATCGTTATTGAAAATACAGGAATCGAATTCGCAACGTCCAGAGACGGAAGCTAAACCACCGGAATCGCAATGGATATTATCAAAATCGGAATAAGAGTCAAAATAATCAGAATCTGAGTCGAAACCACAGAAATCTGAAACGGAACTACCGGAATCGGAATCGAAATCATCAGAATCGGAATCTAAACCACAGGAATCTGAATCGGAATTACTGGAATAGGAGTCAAATTCATCAGAATCGGAATCGAAACCACAGGAATCTGCAACGGAACGACCGGAATCGAAATAATCAGAATCGGAATTGAAACCACAGGAATCAGAACATCCGGAATTGGAATTGAAGTCCTCAGAATCGTGATTGGAAACACAAGATTCGAAATAGGCGTCATCAGAATCGGAATCTAAACCAGAGGAATCTGGATCGGAATTACCGGAATAGCATCCAAATTCATCAGAATCGGAGTCGAAACCACAGGAATCTAAACCGGAACGACTGGAATCGGAATCCAAATAATCAGAATCGGAATTGAAACTACAGGAATCGGAGCATCCGGAATCGGAGTCCTCAGAATCGTGATTGAAAGCACAGGATTCGTATTTGGAACGTCCAGAATCGGAAGCTAAGCCACCGGAATCGAAATCGGAATCTAGACCACAAGAATCTGGATCGGAATTACCGGAATAGGAGTCAAATTCATCAGAGTCGGAATCGAAACCACAGGAATCTGAAACGGAACGACCGGAATCGGAATCGAAATCATCAGAATCGCAATTGAAACCACCAGAATCAAAATCCAAATCAAAACCCATAACTCGCCTTCTTAGGTTAGGTAATAGATATATCTAGTATTTGGAACTTCTGTTAATGAGCTTAAACGAAGTCTTAAGGACATTACAACGTAATTCTTTTATTCAAGACTGCTTTATTTGTAACAAGGATTTTACTCGTTGTTTAAATAAACAAATATAATGAATAGCTTACAGAAGCCTTGATGGTGGTTTTGATACCTTTCACTGACTGAAGGAATCCCTTGAAAAGTTAACGCCTAAAGAACGAAAAAACCCTTCTAGCAAACCAGTCGACAAACGCGTCAAATACTCGTTGCGACTCTATTTCGAGCGCGACTCTACTTGTGAATAATCAAGCAGGCGTCTCACATTTCAGCTTTTCAATAATGTATGCGAAAGTGCTTTAGCGTTGGCAGAGTAGGCGATGCTCTTCGTAGATGATGCGTTTTAGCGTTTTACTGTAATTAAGGATTCCTGGGAAGCCAAAAATTGTTTGATCAGGTACAGGGTGGTTCTCGTACTGGATGTATATAAACGTTCAAACTAAACATAATGACACGGATATACCTAGACAGCTGTTTGATGCTTTTTGGCAACTCATCAGAATAGTCTAGGCTTGGTCTCAAGTAGTACAAAGAACGAAATCATAGCTACGTAAATTATTCTATAGACGATTTTTTTTGGGTTGAAGCATGAACTTTTCAGTTAGTTCTTCTCTTATGCACAAGAAGAAAATATTGGGCTCTTACGTTATTCGTCGACATAAGAGGTAACCCCATTTCAATTTGCTTGCATCTCACTGAGCACACACTCAACAGGCGCTGGTTATTTTTTTGGTTTGATGACTTTCTTGGATAAATAGATATGTTAGTATCGTAGACCTTATTGTATCCAACCTGCACATCTCATGTGAACCACATATTCGGTCGTGTTACGAAGCCATGTTTTATTTCAGTTACATAAAATACAACAAAAACCTTCTGAATTGGAGCGTCAGCAACAGAACCACGTTAAAACTTTGTGTCATAAACAAAATTTCTGCTTAAATGCCGGATTTGTAGCTTCGCCGAAGTTTTCTCCTGTAAGCCGTATTTTCATAATTAGAACAAAACGCCTACCCCAAACTTTGTCACAATTTTTCGTTTAAAAAGTTTTATAAAACGGTATTTATATCAGCAGCTGCGAAATTTAGTGGTGGAGAAACGCTCAATTAGAGAACGCCATATAATTATTGCTATTGTAATTGGCGAATGCAGGAAGGGTCTTGTGGGGATCCGAATCCCCCCGAAATATCCGATTTGGAAATGTTGGTGCGTGTTTTTCAGTTTGCAGACGCACTATATACTACTATAAAAAAATTCGAATTTATAATATGGATCCTCCCCCAAAAAATATTTTCTAGATACGACCATGAAGCAGTATAGAGGTGGGCAATAAAGATTTGAAAGTTCAGTCAAAACATATCCTTCTTGTAAGACCGACTTTTGTAACTTTCAGAGTTGAATACGTAAAATAAATGTATCCTTAAACCAATTTTTATGGAAGTTTCACATTCTAAAAACAGAACGTGCAAAGAATTACATACGCTGAACGTACATTTTGAATGCACAATGTTGATCGAAATAAAGCAACACAAAGTGTCATCTATACACGAGGTTTGTCTCTAAAACAGGGTTGCCACATTTTTTTCATGCAGAAGAAATTAAAACAATTCACCATTGGAAACGTTGATATTTGCAAACTTATCGCACATTTAGCTATTATCATATATGCATAGTAAAATGATAATTATCATATGTTGCCGTATCTCAACGATAGCATGTACAGGGTTTGTCCGGAAAGTAATAGGACTCATTTTCTACAGCTACCTGACCAAGGCCGGCATCCCAACGCTTCCGCAGCCACCCTACAGCCCAGATGTGGCGCTTCGGACTTTTTTTTGTTTCCTCGCCTGAAAAGGCCCATGAAAGGCAAGCATTTTGAGACGACAGAGGGGATCCAAGCAGCATGCACCGCGGCTCTCAAGGCTATTCCGGAGATTGCCTTCCGTGACGCCTTCAATGCTTGGAAATCGCGCTGGCAGCGCTGCATCGACGCAGAAGGAGTCTATTTTGAAAGAAAGAATTGCAACGGTTGGCCCAATACATTTTTTTAAATCGACTAAGTCCTATTACTTCCGGACAAACCCTGTGTGACCGATTTATCTACGTCATCGCTGAAGATCGATTACTCATTTATCTTTCTAGCAACAGTGTACGGGAAATGCCGAATTTTGCACGGGAATCTGGGGAAGCTGTCAATGGTAGAGAGACATTGGGTACACCTGGGTCGTTGGTGCGACTAGAGGCATGTAGAGATTGATGATGTGCTCGATCTTAATAACCTAATAGCCATACTTACAAGCTACTGTAAACTAGTGTTCCTTACATATTCTGATTCCCACTGATGAGATGAAAAATCATGTCACTCTCTTCCGTCTGTCTGTTCGCTGATACTTGAGTACGAATTCACTATTTAATTTGATTTTCAAGCTCAAGTCAAGTATTAGGTATTTGCGATCTAATATCAAGTCACGTAGTTCTTACGACTGACTGTCAAGTGTTAGAAAATTCAAGTAGTTTTGATATTACTTGATAATTTTTGTAATATAAATACGGGAAGACTTTGTCACGTGTTTCAGAGAAAGCAATACATATTAAACAAGTTTAAGTTGTGTCTGTTATACAACATGTTTGACTAAACATGTATGGACATTATAATTGAAGTGAAAAACATGTAAAATTAATTGATAACCTATATTGCCCATTAAAACTACTGTCAGTTGATCTCGACACCGTCTTGCAGCATCTCATTTTCGAAAACGTCCAAATAAATAGCACGTCTGTGCCAAAATCATCAGTCTGGCAACGCTGTTTCTTATAGTCGAGAACTATTTTAATAGCAGCGTTGCCAGACGTACGATAATTATCGTTTCTGTACGATAATTTCAAGTACTGTACGATGAACGATACTATGTGTGGGATAATAGCTGAATGTACGATAATTTTGCGAATGAGCTCTTTTACTCCCAGATGTTGAATCAATCTAACAACTACGTTCAATTAACACCAGCAAGCAGATGTCAGTGTTGCCGCTTGGTCGACAAGCGCGCGTACCCCACTCTGTATAATGGGTTGCCTGGCATTACGCGGAGTACCTCGGCAAACATCAACGGGAAAATTTGCCGTCAATCAGTTGTCACGTTGTATGAATTGACATGACGCGCATATTTTTATTTAACCGTGTGCATTAAATGAAATGAATGCGACGTCTCCCGTTTTTTAGACTTTTAAAACTTAAAAATCAAAAGATCGTTTTCAGTTATTTTCGATATTAAACAAAAGAAAAGGAGCAGACTCTTTGAAGAAAGCCAAACATAGACAGCAAGCTTATAGGAAAGAGTGGGAAACAAAGGAAATTTTCCTTTATCATGAATCCTTAGAGAACCTAAGGCGCGGTGTAGGATAATGTAAAACGTACGATAATTTAGAAGGGTTGTGAATCTGGCAACGCTGTTTAATAGCGTGCTGAGCAAAACTGGGAAGACGTTGCGAAAACCGCAGCCTCCTAGACTGCTCGACGGTCGTTCTGGCTGTTAGACTGACATTGCGGCAACCGGCCAAGGTTATTATAGATATACCGATATACGCAATTCGCCATGTTCATTTGCATTGTAATGCTGAAGTTCTAACCTGGAGCAATGGAAGAGAGCAGTGTGGTCCTGGCTTCGCATCGTCCACCGGAGAATCGTCAGCGACACCTTGGTCGCACTGCGAACTCGAACTGCTATTGGAAGACTTCACGGCTGACCAAAAGCGTCTCAAGCCCAGCTCGCGACGCTGTTTCTGTAACAAACAACAAAGTTTAATAAACAAAGTGGAAACGATCGAAAAGAAAACAGTTGTACCTGACTCTCCTTGTATGGAGCATTCCGGATATCTATTGCGTTCAGTAACCCTTTGTCATTACTCTAAATAAATTTCACACGGTCACTACTCAAGGGTCGATCAGACCCTCCTATTTTTTTATACAGGGTGTTTCAGTTTATTGTTGCATAACTGTAAGATTCGATAGAACTTTTAAAATTAATGCATAAAGTCTATATAAACATGGGTCGAAAAATGCGTGGCTTCCGAAATACAGGGTGTTTAAATTTACTTTTTAAAATAGTTTTTTTAAAATATTTCGAACAATATTTGATGTATAACAGTGAAAATTGGTATACAAGGGTTTTTTGGTACGACAAAACGAACCATGGGCATAGTTTTACTGTAGCCGCTAGAGGGCGCTCTCTACTGTACCTGTAGTGTATTAAAATGACCGAAAAAATTTTCTTAGTGCAATTTTTTGCTTTTTGAATAAAAATACTGATTCTTCGCACTTTTCAACATAAAAAAGCTCTCCTGTGAGTTTTCGTTATAGTTAGCCGTATTTGAGATATTTCGATTTTTAAGGTTCGATGCATTTTTAATTATTTATGGGAAAATAATATTTTTTTACATTTTCGATTTGGGCATTACAAGTAATTAAGATGATCGTTTAGATTGTGTTTTTAAACACAGCAATAATTCCTAACTCCAAATAAACACAAAAAACAGAATATTAATTTGTTTAATTTTCCAATATTATTTTTAACAACTTAAATTAATTATTTACAACTAAAATGCTATTGGATAGTTAGGACAAACATACAAAATCTAAAGTAGTTGCTCGAAATGTAAACCCAATTGTTCAATACACAATTCACATCTACGAATGATCGAACGTGGTATAGCATTATTCAAATAAGGCATTATTTCATCACATGCATTCCTGATTCTGTCTATTAGCATATCTCTTGTGGTTACGGGAGTCTGGTACACTTTTTCTTTTAGAAATCCCCACACAAAGAAATCTAATGGATTTAGGTCAGGGGATCGTGGAGACCAGGCGACTGGTCTGGACTAAATTTCGTGCATTCACAATTGCAAAAAAACGTTTCAGGTTTCAACAGACAACAAAACTAACTGTCAATTAATTGACGTTTAACCTTATTCTGCTTTCAATTTCAAAAATATTTGCAGGCACAGCCTACTTCTAAAAATTATCGAGATACTGACTTTTTAACGATATTTTATCATAAATAATTAAAAATGCATCGAACCTTAAAAATCGAAATATCTCAAAAACGGCTAACTATAACGAAAATTCACAAGAGAGCTTTTCTATGTTGAAAAGTGCGAAGAATCAGTTTTTTTATTCAAAAAGCAAAAAATTGCACTAAGAAAATTTTTTCGGTCATTTTAATACACTCTAGCGGCTACAGTAAAACCCATGGTTCGTTTTGTCGAACCAGAAAACCCTTGTATACCAATTTTCACTGTTATACATCAAATATAAGTGGATACCAAATAAAACCCGATGCACGTCATCGATCTGGAGCTGTGCGCTGTTGCCAGAATTGATATGAGCTCTTTACACCGACTGTTAAGTTGTTTTGGCATTTTGGATACTTTATACCACTTCACAGTAACTTTTGTTCTGAGAAGAACAACTTTTAATTGGCAAGGCAACGATTCAAAGCTCAAATAGCGCAAAACTCACAAACTAAACAATAAAGAACTAATAGTACGACAAAAGGACAATGGCAACTGATGTCAACAAATGAGAAGTGGCAACCTCACATTTCTCTGCACGGCACTACCAACCGAATCGAGACGGGGAAATTTAAACGTCAAGTAGAAATGTCACATTGAATGTAGTCAACTGTTGGTAACCATGATTTTTATGAATGACATCACCTATGACGTGCATCGGATTTTATTTGGTATCCACATTGTTCGAAATATTAAAAAAAAAACTATTTTAGAAAGTAAATTTAAACACTCCGTATTTCGTAAGCCACGCATTTTTCGAGCCATGTTTATATAGACTTTATGCATTAATTTTAAAAGTTCTATCGAATCTTAAAGTTATGCAACAATAAACACCCTGTATAATTAAGAAACTTTTGAAATAAAACTATTTAAAAGATACATATATTATGTAATAAAGTAATAGGTACACCTTTAATTATTCCCTGAACAGTTTTGGCATAAGTACAACAATTGAGCAATTGTTGCAAACTTCTATTGTTTGAAAATATTGATTTAAAAGTTGACACGTATCCAATAAGGGTCGAGTTGAGTTTGACAGTTTGACACCAGGTAACTAGATATTTTATAGTATTTACAAAATGGCTTGCGAACTTCATGATCGTGATGTAAAGTCGAATATTTTGTGATGTTAGTAGTGAAAAAAGTGCTTGTCGAATGGATTAAATTGTCGACCAAGGTATGTTATGCATCATTTTTAACTAATAACCTGACAAATCTCTATTATTTATCGCACTCATCTGAAGAGATGTTACATTTGGCTTTCTAGGTAATGATAATGGAAAAAACTAAATAGTCAAGTAGGTATCTCTAGTATACTATTTGTCAGACTAATCATTAAATTGCATAACATAACATATGTGAAAACAACAAAAAATAGTAGATTAGAAATTTACTAGTTGCTTTTGCGTAGCGTACCGTTGCCGAATATAAACGTTACAGAAGCTGTTTAGTATCAGGGGGCGTAGCTCAGATGGTAGAGCGCTCGCTTAGCATGCGAGAGGTACCGGGATCGATACCCGGCGCCTCCAGGAGTTTTTTTTCAGGCACGCACGCCATAAATTCATCCGTTCGCCTTGAAGGTGGCACGTCATTTTTTAATTAAGTGCTGTGAAGAGTCATTTATACAACTTCAGTTAAAACAAAGTACTTCATACTCGAAAATGGAGGGAAAATGCGTTTTTTACATGTTTCATGGCAGCAAACTCATACAATTTCATATCGTATCCTTTTCTAATCGACCTGTTACGTTTTTTCTTATTTTTTGCTTCGTTTTTACTGGTCTTATTTAAAGAGAATTGAAAGGAATCGAAATCATTGCTCTCGAACTTTGTTATCGACATTTAGTGGGGAGACTTTATAGTGCTATATTAATAGAAAATGGGGTGGGTACCCGGGAAATTCAAAACGTAACGTAACGCTATTGGCGTCAGGTCACAATTTGTGACTTGCGTTCAGCCAAGTCTTTGTTGATTGGTGAGTCCAATTTAAAATGACAGACGTTTGTTTTCGTTGCCATTGATTTGTCAACCTGTCAGATTGATATTGCAGAATTTCAATGTGTGTAGTAATAAACACAATCTATAAATACTTTGTAGTCTTACAAACAGATGATATAGTCAAAATCACGAAAGATGACTGTTACGGCGTACCATAAATTGTACTGAAGTAATCAATGGACGCAAGTCGATGATAAAATCACGAGTCAGAAGCATAATGACAACAAATTTATATTATGATTTTGCGACGTTAGGTTATTTCACTGATAATTTTTATTTTCATTTTATTTCATGGTTTTGAGTGATACCTTAATAATAATTTTAGTGGGGAGTTTTTGTTTTGAAAAAAAAACAGTTATGAGTAGAATACCTTAAGACAGGAACACCAAAAACCAAAGTATTACTCAAAAACAACATAACCTGCTTTAACATAACCTAACTATTCATCTTTCAAATATGATCGATCATGCAACATGAAAACATCGTCTATCTTTGTCGTATACATGCAAATTAGCAATACCGTTTGTTTAGATTAGACAATAAAATTCAGTTTGTCTCTGTCTAACATATCAGAAACTTTGTTAAATATATTCACAAATCGCTGTCGTATGTCTACTACAGACTAAAATGATGACGTAATCGTCACCTTTCGTGATTTCGACTATATGTCAAAAACTCGACAGTAGCCAAACCAAAAAAACATTCAACATGGGGCTATGACGTCACTGCGAAGCGCCCCAAAAATGCGCGGTTTTTGCAGTTTTAAATATTTAATTAAAAATATAGACATTTCCATGTGTTTCCGGTATTATATTAACCTAAATAATTGACAGAAAACACAAGAAGTTAAGCGTATTTCCTATTGGACCGATACATCGTTTTCTCTTTAAATGAGTTATCAACTTGTCGGTCAAAAAGACGAAACTCGGAAGGTTCGAGATCCAAATTCAATTCTGGTGCCAATTTACACGCATTAAGCTCATTCTTGTTACAAATGCTGTGAGTTTGACCCATTTAACATCCTACGAACTACGAAACAAACAACTTACGAACAACCCTCACGCATTGAAAGGATTCAAAAGATCGAGAAAGAAAAGTGAAAACCCAGGCAAAACTCGTCAACACACTATGTGATATGTGCTCGTATTGCCACTCCAAATTACATCTATACAACGTGTTCGAAAAATAGACGGAGATATTTTACAGGGTGATTCCTTGTTGAAAAATATGATACAGGATGGTAAATTGGAAAAACAAATATTAATGTCTTATCTTTACATTATGTCATGGTACCTGGAAAAGTTGCAATAACACTCTTTCCTACAATTTGTTTGATTTTTGTTTTCCAAGGCACTTGTGATTTTTTTAACAAAAGTTAATAAGCCAATTTTGTCCAGAGAGCGGTTTTTATTTTTTTTCTTGAAAACGAAGTGAGATACGAAAAAATACAAGAGGCAAATAAGTTGTATTTTTAGATGCTTAATCAAACAACAAATATTAAAGTTACAAAAACGGCGGTGACGTACATTTTTTTGACAATTATATTTGCTAAGGTGCCCCCCGGGACGCCACTGGACCTAATAATTTTAATCTATTCAGGTCAAAATTAGCCTCTTAATACAACTAATAATATTGATAAATTTCGAAAGAATTGATTAAATATTAAAATAGTAATAATTTGAACTCTCAAAGTGATCTCCTCTATTTTTCGAACGACCTCTATACAAACCTCACACATGAAGACTTGAGGACTTTCTATCAATGCGAAATTAATGAAAGAAAAAGAAAGATGCCCACATGCAAAATTGCAAAGTTATTTATAGAACAGCCCAAGTGCGCAGTTATGTATATCGTATATGCAGGATAATGACTACATTCATTTGCGTAGATTTTTCTCTGACATTTTTACCGTGTTAGGATATATTCAAGATAATGAGGTTTTGGTTCGTCGTGACTTCCCCAACTAGCAGTAATTTTGTTTATTTTTAGTCTTTCCTTAATAATTTATTGCATGGAATATTTAAGAGGTAACGAAAATATGCTACGTCATCGATCAGTAGAAGAATCATTCAAATAAACTTTTGGCTTTGTTTCGCTTGGTTCAATTGCAACTTAATATAACTCACAGGGATGGTAAAACAAACGAAAATAATAAATACAAGTTGAGTCATTTATTTTAGCAGCTTGTATAACTCGTCAAAAGAAGTTGTTACACCAAAAATCGCCTTTCGGCGAGTCAGTTAACATAAATGACTCAACTTTGGAAACACCCTGTATAGTGAAGGCAGGTTAAAGGAGACATTCGAAGTTGTGAGAAATGTGGGGAAATTGCTTAAAATATGTAAACGGTATGGTAGTTCAAAGAAAAAAACTAGTTTCTTGTTCATTTTTATATAGTTTGTATGTATTTTAGAAAAAAACATCGATGGACTCAGTATGAGTGTGTTTAATTTCTTTTAATTAAAGCTTTACTGATAACTGGTTTGAAATTTCTAATCTACTATCACAAATTTTTAAATACGGTTCTGTCCAAAACTGGTCAATCAAATGCTGTCCGATAATTGGAACTAGCCAGCCGGATAGTAGCAGAGTACTGGCAAGATAGCACCTTTCTGATTAATATTATTTATAAAATCACAGGAATATCTAAAAGCAATATGTTTGTTGTCGGCAAAAAGTTAATAACCTACATATATGATATCACCTTCAAATGTATTAGGTGTGATATCTTGAACACAAAAATCGAAATTACACTTCGAATTTGTCATTTAATTATTCACCCTAATAACAACTACTATGTATGTATCCAAGAAAGATACTAAACCAAAACGCGTATCGCGTGATCAGTACGCTGATATATTTCAAGACTGTTATTGGGCAGAATACCTTACACAAAACCAATGACAAACCAGAGGGTGGAGTGGGAGGCGATACGACCGTGCATGACGGCTGTCCCGCTGGCTGGCCGTACGGTACAGAGTTGGCATCAGATTTATACTAGTATTTCTGTCTGCTTAATAGATTTGTCAGTTTAATTTCGTAGAACTGAAAATGTCTGATACGGATACATCTGATGAAGTTGTTAATATTAGCTGCACACCGCCTAACAAAAGAGCTAAGAGGCTTCATTTTAGCGATAGCGAAAAACAAATAATTATCAACATTTATAAATACGAAATGCAAGGAAGTAGTGACTCAAGTGTTCAGGACAGCTGACACTTCAATATTTTTCAATACTTGTAAGACGAGGAATTTCAACTACAATTATATTTTATTTTTGTTTTTGTACATGCTATATCGAGATAAGAAATCAAGCAATCATTTTGTTGGGTTTTTAATGCTTTCAATAGGAGCCGTTTTAAAGTGTCCAAAATTTTTCTCTACCGGAGCTTGAAGATAATTCGGTAATAGTATTAGATAATGCTTCATTCCACACGAGAAAATTAGAGAAAAACGTCAACAAAAAGATCAGAAATTCAAGGATGGCTAAAAATAAAAAGATTGATTATGATGATACAACGGTTAAGGCAGAATTGTTACAAATTGTCAAGACGCATAAAAATAAATATAACCTGAACATAATTGATGAAATGGCCAAAAAACAAAATAAAACTATTTTACGATTGCTTCCTTACCATTGTGAGCTCAATCCGATTGAGCTCATTTGGGCAGACATGACAAAATATGTTGCAGCAAAAAATAAATCTTTTAAATTTTCTGACCTCAAAATTATTTTTAATGATGCTATTATACAAAGAATAACAACAAATAAATATGAAAATGTATCAGCATGTAAAAGAAAATGTGGGAATTAGACGGTATCACTGATACTCACGTTGCCCCTTCAATCATAAATCTTGATGACAGTGGGAGCTCCACGGCGTCAGATCTAGATTGATTTTCACTTTCAAATATATGTACTTCCGGTTTTAGAGGTAAAAATTATGTGCAATAAGTTTTTGTATAATATTTAGTATATATTATTATGCATTCAAATCCTTTTTCTTTCAACTCCACCTAACTATTCATTCATTCTAATATTAAAATTAGCTGTTTGCACACTGACGTCTCTGTTCAAGCGATGGTTAGGTATACTTGTATGCATATGCAATTATCGTTTCTTGATAAAACACTTCTACTAAAAACAACAATAGACAGTTGTTTTCTTTTTGGTCATGACAGTTAAATTAAAAAAATACATTAATTCCAAGCTTTACGTTTAGACCCTACACATGCCTGCAATAATTTTGCATACTTTTTGATGGTGTCGTAGAACTACGAATTATTTATTCTCAGTACGGCCCTGTAACGTGCTAGGCGTTCTGGAGCGCGATCACGTGGAGTATACGTGAATATATTTAGGTTTGGTCTCTTTCTGCGATGGATACATAATAGTCATGAAACGTTATGTGTTATATCAACCATTTCCTTTTGCAAAGGGCAGATTTTGCCAATTTCTTATAATGGAACTTTGTACATTGTTCTTGAAACCGCCTTGAATATCTTGGTGCTTGTATGTAGGATAGTCACATGTATTCAGCAGTTTTCAAAGTACCAATACGTCGCAATATGACGTGCATGCATGTAAAATATCACGTGTACGATGTGCACTTAACTGCGCGTATTTTTAGCTAGAAAATAATGCGCCTGAATGCAATGTAGTGGTGTTGGTTATCGTTACTTTCGAGTACTCGTTACTAATCGTTACTCTTCTACAAAGTAATCGTTTATTGTATTCGTTACTTTGATTGCTATGAGTAGTACGAGTATAACGATTTGGCAATGTGCGTCGTGTCATTAATGTCGAATTTAAACAAGTTGAATGGAACCGAATCTTGTAAGAAAAAAGACGACCTTAAAATTTGCAAAATGTTATAAGCATAGTTTATTCAAGACTATCGTGTTTAATGCAAACATTGTATCTTCAAACTGTATGCTTATCGAGATGAGTTATCATAGGATGGAGTGTCATATGACTCATATGAGCCTACAAACTGAAAATGCTTTGTATTTACTAGAAATACTTAAAAACATGTCTTTTAGTCAGAAAGATGAACTGTATATGGGCTTAAGGAAATTTGGAATGGCATGTGACTTTTCGAAGCATTTCAATTAAGCATAATATACCAGTCAAAAAAATGTATAGAGATTACAAATAGTAAGGTCACTGTAGATTTTTCGGAGCTTCCACCGAAATAAGACCTGATTTACCGAAATTCCTAACACATCCTCGCTTCTCACGATTTTGTAAAATACAGGGTGTTTCAGTTTATTGTTGCATAACTTTAAGATTCGATAGAACTTTTAAAATTAATGCATAGTTTTACTGTAGCCGCTAGAGGGCGCTCTCTACTGTACCTGTAGTGTATTAAAATGACCGAAAATTTTTTCTTAGTGCAACTGTTTGCTTTTTGAATAAAAAAACTGATTCTTCGCACTTTTCTGCATAAAAAAGCTCTCCTGTGAGCTTTCGTTGTAGTTAGCCGTTTTTGAGATATTTCGATTTTTAAGTTTCGATGCATTTTTAATTATTTATGCGAAAATAATATTTTTTTTACATTTTCGATTCGGGCATTACAAGTAATTAAGATGATCGTTTAGATTGTGTTTTTAAACACAGCAATAATTCCTAACTCCAAATAAACACAAAAAACAGAATATTAATTTGTTTAATTTTCCAATATTATTTTTAACAAATTAAATTAATTATTTACAACTAAAATGCTATTGGATAGTTAAGACAAACATACAAAATCTAAAGTAGTTGCTCGAAATGTAAACCCAATTGTTCAATACACAATTCACATCTACGAATGATCGAACGTGGTATAGCATTATTCAAATAAGGCCTTATTTCATCACATGCATTCCTGATTCTGTCTATTAGCATATCTCTTGTGGTTACGGGAGTCTGGTACACTTTTTCTTTTAGAAATCCCCACACAAAGAAATCTAATGGATTTAGGTCAGGGGATCGTGGAGGCGACTGGTCCTCCACGGCCGATCCATCTTTCTGGGTAATTTTCGTTCAGCCAGTTTCTAACTATTCTCGAATGAGCTGGACAACCATCAAGCTGGAACCAGGCCAATCTTCTTAAATCTAACATAGCATCATCCCACATATTTGCATGTTCAGCCTTTAAAAATTCCAAGAAGGTCGCAGCATTTAACCTTGCAGGCAGGTAGGGTCCAAATAGTCGATTACGGTAGATACCAATCCACACGTTCACACTAAATTCATGCTGAAAATTTCTTTCCCGAACTGCATGCGGATTTTCATGCGACCAAATATGTTGATTATGAAAATTTACCACTCCACGTCTAGTGAAGCATGACTCATCGGTCCATAAAACGTTACTTAAAAACTCCCTATTATTATCAGTTCTATCAAGAATCCACTGACAAAATGTGATTATTCGTTCTCCGTCTCCTGGCTGTTTCAACAGACAACAAAACTAACTGTCAACTAATTGACGTTTAACCTTAATCTGCTTTCAATTTCAAAAATATTTGCAGGCACAGCCTACTTCTGAAAATTATCTAGATACTGACTTTTTAACGTTATTTTATCATAAATAATTAAAAATGCATCGAACCTTAAAAATCGAAATATCTCAAAAACGGCTAACTATAACGAAAATTCACAAGAGAGCTTTTTTATGTTGAAAAGTGCGAAGAATCAGTTTTTTTATTCAAAAAGCAAAAAATTGCACTAAGAAAAATGTTTCGGTCATTTTAATACACTACAGGTACAGTAGAGCGCGCCCTCTAGTGGCTACAGTAAAACTATGCCCATGGTTCGTTTTGTCGTACCAAAAAACCCTTGTATACCAATTTACACTGTTATACATCAAATATTGTTCGAAATATTTAAAAAAAACTATTTTAAAAAGTAAATTTAAACACCCTGTATTTCGGAAGCCACGCATTTTTCGACCCATGTTTATATAGACTTTATGCATTAATTTTAAAAGTTCTATCGAATCTGAAAGTTATGCAACAATAAACTGAAACACCCTGTATACATATTTATTTCCTTCTTATTTTTCTTATCCTGGAAATATACAAACACTTAAAAATGTGAATGAATTTCTCCGCGAGTGATCTTACTTTTTATAGTCTGTATACCTTTGGCCTAAGCCAGGCGGAAAATATGTCGCTCCCCACTCATTCCACGATAATACACAATGCGGTGGGCAACATTTAATTATCTGGGATAAATCGGGGTGTGCCGTGGAAAATTGGAGGTTAAACAGTGTAATTTAAAGCTGAACTGACGGGGATTATAGGCGGCGTTGCGCGATCACAGTTTCTGATTTCTTGTTTTCTGATTTAATTGGCGCAGTGATTTTATAGTATATTGCAAATACGGAGTGCTTATAAAATGATCACAGGTGTTATAGTAGCCGTAGATATACAAGATGATTATTAAAACTCGCAATATTTTTAGGAATGAAAAACTTATATACTATCGACAGATACCAACGACTTAAAAATAAAGGCCTATCTATTTACATCCAGACTTTTCCAGTGCTGGTGAAAATGACTTTCAAATAATAACAATGACTGATAAGCTGATTTTAAATGTCAACTGTCTATACTGACAGAACCAGTCACAGATACTGATAAAAATTTGTATCAAAATACGTAGATAGACGAAGACATGTTGTCTCACCTTAAAGAGGTCGTTAAAAGATAAAGCCCCACGTAAATTCGTCCGTAAATACCAGCCTTTCTAATGAATATAAATTAGAGCTAGGCATCTCATCTTTCTTTGTCGCCGACTTTAACGCCCTATGAATTATGCTTTGCATTTAGATCGATTTTGTCCTCAGCTTCACCAGCTGCTGCGTTGCTGCTGCGTTTCACTAATGGGTTTTTTGAGTGTACCTAGAAACAGATCCAAGATTTCGTACCAGTGACGGCGCAGAAAATATTTTCTATCAGGGATCGATCTACTCCAGTTTTTATGTTCCTAGTTCAGTTCGGGACGGGAAAAACTCCGTGCTTCTTAGGTCCTATGTTTATGAGAAACTTTTTTGTTATTTTCGTACTTTGTGTTCTAGGAATATTTCCACAACTCTTCGCCCCGTAACATGTTTTAACACGCCTCACTCCCCACACGGCACCGCTAACTTGTTAACTGCTTTAGACATCTTGCATTAATAAGCGGTAAAATGACATAAAGCTTACCGGAAACTTTAATATACTCATAACTTCCGGCTAAACTGCTCGAAACTTCAGGCTTTCCGCCTCTCACTCGACGAGAGTCTTCACAGTTTAAACGTTTAAAGTTTTCACGCTCACGGAACCAGTCACAGCCGACTTAGTTTCAACTTCTCAGGTGTTATTACCCTGCCGCGTGTTAAATGTGTTCGAGTGACAGTTGTCACGTACAGGGTGGTACAAAATTCCGAAAATCACAGGAGCAACAGTTTAAGCCAGTGCTCGCAAACGCAATTCTGGCGGCTCACAACATATTTGAAAAATGTGTTAGAAATTCTCATAATAAACACAAGCAGCGGCAACACTGCGGTGAGCGATCTGTTCGGGAACGATCTCGATTACTTTGAACGGAATAAATATGCAAGGCGCGGCGTCAGTGCGCTCAGTTTAAAACTGAACAGCACAAAGTCCAGCGGTAGGGTTAGAGTTGGCCTGCAATTAAAAATATTATGAACAGTAGTAAGAAGATGAGGACGTACCATTTCCATTCGGAATGGAAAAGACAATATTTCTTCAAAGAAGTTAAAGGTAAAAATGTATCTTTGTTATGTAATACATCTGTTTCCGGTGCTAAAAAAGAGGCACTATGAAACTGTACATTCGAATTTTGAAAAATCATTCCCATAGTCAAGCAAGTACGGTAGGAACAGATGTAGTTAGGGTATGTATTAGCTATTCGTTTATTTAAGTTTATTGGTATGTACAGGTATTAGTATTAGTAAAATAAACACATGCATGTCGCATACAACTGTGTATAAGTTGGCCTGCATTGCTTACCGCTAGGTAGCTCACTGTTTATTCCAAATTTATCAAAGTAGCTCAACACACTGAAAAGGTTGGCGAAAAATGGTTTAAGCACATACAGGGTGTCCGCAAAGTTGGGGTTTTCCTTTTCAGAAACAACTACCCTTGAAATAACAAAGGTAATGTGTAGTGAAACGAGGGCGACCAAGTAAAAAAAATAAAGGAAAAAGTACTCACTCTCCAGTTGACGAGAAGGGCTAAGTACGTCTCTGCCCGAGAAAATGAAATCAGCCGATGCGGTACCGAGCAGACGCCGGCGGTGGTGCAGACCACGAACAGAGGTAACAAATAAGACGGCGTTGCCGCGTTTTCAGTTTTTAGGTAAACGTACTTTATAGGTATTGTTCGAAGTTATCGCCGTTTGATTCAAAAACACAGGTGCGTGCACGACGTAGCCAAGCATCGGTGCAGGCTTTGAGAATGGAGTCCCTCCGCCGAATGAAAGCACCAGCTTGTTCAATTCTGAGACGAAGTTCGTCAACAGTTTTGTACACTGAGCGTTTCATTTCTCCCCAAAGAAAAAAATCGCATGGTGTTAAGTCTGGAGATCGCGGAGGCCACGCTACGGGTCCATTACGTCCGATCCACCTATTCGGAAATAATTCATTTAAAAACTCACGCACTTCGCGTCTAAAATGGGGCGGTGCACCATCGTGCAGAAACCACATTGATTGTCTTACACTTAATGGCACATCTTCTAACAAGGAAGGCAAAATGTTGCGTAAAAAGTCTAGGTATTGCATCCCGTCCAATCGATCTGGGAGAATAAATGGTCCAATGAGCATACCGTTCACCATGTCAGCCCAAACATTCACCGAAACTGTTTGTTGAAAATGTGCCCGACGGACAGCGTGCGGATTTTCTACTGACCAAACATGAGTGTTGCGAAAGTTATTCACCCCATTACGCGTGAACGTAGATTCGTGTGTCACCAATATGCACTTCAAAAAGTCCGGATTATTGTCATGTTGATGCAACAACCACTCTTGCTGGAAAATCGTCAGGTTGAAGGGCTTGTACACGTTGGACGTGAAACGGATACAGCCCCTCTTCACGCAGCGTTTGCCACACTTTAGTTTTTGATACTTGCACTTCTCTAGCCACGTCTCTAGTGCTTGTTGAGGGATTCTCGTCTACGCGATTCAGTTGTTCTTCCTCAACTTGCACCATTCGTGGTTGTCTAGGCCTCCCACTGTGCCCACCTCGAAATTCCTCCAAATGGCCCGTATCCCTGACTCTCTGGACCAGGTACACAAATCTGCGGGGCCTTGGATGATGTCGTCTAGGGAAACGATCTGCATACACTCGCGAAGCCTCTGTAGCATTTTGAAGACATTCGCCATAAATTAACAACATATCGACGAGTTCATTATTGGTGTATGAGTGTGCCATGATTATTTTTTTTTTGAAACGCAATCGATTATACGGGTTCGTTTACCTCTACACGCGTGACCGTAACCGTCGGTTGACGGTTGCATACCGACCTGACACACTGACCCCGACCCAGTTCTGTCGTCGGGTTGAGCTTAGTACCAGTCGGGGATGTCGCGGCTACAGGACGGTATTCAGATATTTTTGATGTTGCAGAGCCCTTTATCTCGGTTCCCTTAAGACATTGGTGTATATGGTACTAAGAAAAATTGCTTATGTTTTCAAGATCTACACGTCGTGTACAGGCAAACCCCAACTTTGCGGACACCCTGTATAGTTGAAGCATGTACAAAAACCAAAATAAAATATAATTTTAGTTGAAATTCCTCGTCTTATAAGTATTGAAAAATATGTAGGTGTCAGCTTTGTAAACAATGTCCTGAACACTTGAGTCACTCCTTCCTTGAATTTCGTATTTATAAATGTTGATAATTATTTGTTTTTCGCTAACGCTAAGATGAAGCCTTTTAGCTCTTTTTGTAGGCGGTGTGGAGCTTATATCAACAACTTCATCAGCTGTATCCGTATTAGACATTTTGAGTTCTACGAAATTAAACTGACAAATCTAATAAGCACACAGTAATATCAGTATAAATCTGATGCCAACCCTGTACTGTACGGCTAGCCAGCGGGACAGCCTGCACTCCACCCTCTGGTTTGTCATTGGTTTTGTGTAAGGGCTCGACCTATTCTGCCCAATAACAGTTATGCTCCTTCTCTCTTGAAATATATCAGTGTACTGATCACGCTACAATCGAGCGATGATCACTGTTTTGTGTTTTGGTTTAGTCTCTTTTTTCGATACATACATAATAGCATACCAGGAACAATCTAGTTTTGATACAAATACAACCTTCCGAATGTACTATTACGAAAAGTTTCGTACATAAAACGGACTGTCGTTGATATAAATATTTCACGACTCTTTTCTGACTTCTCCTATTTATCGTAAAATACTCACGACAACCGGGATCCGTTTCTCGTAACTAAGGTCAGACTATACTATTCAAGGTCACTACTCCCTAAATTTTTATACAGCTAGATACTAATTCACTGTTACTATACATGCGTAAGTAGTAAATCTGCTATAAAATTTATTGTGCTGAAAAAAAGAGCAGAGTTTTATTGTAGGGAGACCCGGGCAACAGGAATATCCCCCGATAGTGTAGGTCTCCGTACTCTAGGCATCGTAACCGATCGTAAAGGATGTCAAGAACCAAAATCCGCCAACGTTGATTCTTTACTGCGGCTGAAATATTCATTTTTAGAGCATTAGTGAATTAAAAAAAAGCAGCAAAGCAGTACAAAAACCGGAATGTCCAACTGATAAGGCTGAACATTTTTTCACTTGTTATTTACAGTAAGATAAATACATTCACCAACTTTTATTAAAATAAAACCATTTAAACTGGGTGTTCGGATTTATATGTCACTTAAACTCTGGGCGCTGAAGAAAGACATTAAACGTAAACAGTGATCAGCACGTGAACAGATCCCTCGAAAGCATCCACGGATATACTCCAGTCACTTTAGGTCTAAACATCCTCGGCAGTGTATTTCTAGTGAATCCACAGACCCTTTTTCGTGTCATCTTGAGACTAGAAAAAGGATGACTGTTAAAATAAGTTACCTTGATCTTTCATGAGCTCCCAGTACAAAACATCATCGATATATTTTTGATGTAGGAACAACAAATTGGTTTAGAAAACATCCACTTTGAACCTAAATTGACTGGAGTAACATCGATCTACAGACAAATTCAAGGTCACTAGCAGTCGTCGGCGCTCTACGAATCTGCACAGGTTTGGACTTGTAAACGTGATTGTAGATGACACGACAGGCATCTAACAGTTAATTCACGCACAGGATTGCATTGCATACGCATTACGCATTCAGTAGCGTATACTCGTTTTTCGCGAGTGGAACGTTTTGTTTATATATTGCCTAAGATACGATGTCCGACACAGATACAGCCGACGAAGTGGTTGACATCAGCGCAACCCCACCCAAAAAAAGGGCTAAGAAGCTACATTTAAGTGCAAATGAAAAACAAATAATATTAAATATATACAAAAACCAAATTCAAGAAAAACCCGATTTGGTCGTGGACGAAGTTATATGTAAGGTAGCACATATTTCTGGAGTATGTCGGTCCAGTGTTTATAGGATCGTTAAGGAATATAGGAGCACTCACTCACTTTCTGAGCCAAAACCGTATCCTGCAAGAAAAAGGATAACGGACGGAGTAGATGACTTTGACAGAACTGCCATCAGGAGGAAAGTGCATAATTTTTTCTTCCGAAATGAGATACCTACAGTAGATAAGATATTAAGATTAGTTAATGCTGATGAGGATCTTCCATCATTTAAAAGAACCACATTCCGAAAACTTTTGAAGGAACTTAATTTTCGATTCTTGAAACGGGGAAGAAACAGTATGTTAATAGAGAAAGAAGAAATTGTTGTGTGGAGAAGGGAATACCTTAGGAAGATTCGGAAGTTTCGCGATGAAAAAAGAAAAATTTACTATTTGGACGAAACGTGGGTGAATGCTGGACATACTCAAGCGAAAGTTTGGGTCGACAAATCAGTAACATCATCAAGGCAGGCTTTTCTAGACGGTCTTTCGGCTGGATTGAAAAATCCTGCAGGTAAGCTCCTTCATGTGTATATATGTATACCTGTATATGTGTATACTCATATATGTGTGTATATGTATATGGATATTTGTGTATATACCAGTATATTCTGGTTTCCTAATATCTATTGATCATATTTATAGTTTCTTTTTTCTCTACTTAAAGCGCCTTTCTCTTTTCTGTGTGTTTTTTTTATTTTTGTTTCACTTTATGACACACAGACTGTGTAAATTAAACCATTGTATTATGTATTGCTCTCTAAATGGTATCTGTACTGTTGGGCAATAAATGCTTTATTATTATTATTATTATTATTCATCTATCCGGCAATTTAATTTTGATAAATTCGGGCAAATAATATGCTGTGATAGCAGATAATGTGTGATATTCTCCAAAAATGGTGCATTCGCAGTGTAGTCATTAGGAAAAAACTTCGACCCTCTTTTAAGCGTTATTTTGAAATTTATTATCATTTTTGGGTGCAGTCAATTTGCTTTGAATGGGTTTTGAGAAGTTGCAAACTTCAATTTTCTACGTTTTTCAGTTGTTGATCAGCATTCCGTGACTCTTAAATTCAGCTAAATGAACTCAATTGCCTCATTCCTTCAAATTTGATCAATCCATAGTGTAAGGAATAATTTATTTCCAGGAAAAGGCAAACGGCTGATCATTTGTCACGTAGGTAGTGAAGACGGCTTTGTTCCCGAAGCACTGTGGGCCTTTGAATCAAAAAAGACAGGGGACTATCATGAGGAGATTGACGGCAATTCCTTTGAAAATTGGTTCTCCAAAATGTTACTAAAGCTGGAGAATAACGCTGTTATTGTACTGGATAATGCCCCGTACCATTCTAGAAAAATAGAAAAAATTCCCACAATGACAACTAAAAAAGCAAACTTACAACAATGGTTGGCCTCAAAACAGATCGATTTTGATGAAACAATGGTCAAGGGTGAATTGATAAGTATAGTCAATAGACATAAATACAAATACGATTTTGAAATGATCGACGAAATGGCCAAAAAACAAAATAAAACTGTCTTGAGACTGCCACCCTACCATTGTGAGCTGAACCCTATTGAGCTGATTTGGGCCAACATAAAGCAATACGTGGCGTTGAATAATAATACTTATAAATTTTCTGATGTTAAAAATCTCTTTCACATCGCAGTCAATAGAGTTACGGCAGAGGAATGGAAAAACTGTATCCGCTACGTTCGGGAGAAGGTTGAGGTCAAAATGTGGGATTTGGACAATGTCATCGATACCCAAATTGAACCTCTAATAATTCATTTAAACGATTCAGAAGATTCAAGTTCCTCTTCTAAATGAGTGCGCGCAGCTTACTTACTAATAACTAAAAAGTGTAGTTAACTCATTTGTGAATCTCTAACTGAAATTTACTGTAAAAGATAATAATTATCTTGTATGAAATTTTTGATGACTACCCATAATATCTTGATGCGGTCCTGTAATGTCTCCTGCGCCTAAACACTCACTCACGAGCAATATGCGTGTATTTGTTTGGGTTTAGTTTCTTTCTTCAGCGCCTAGAGTATAGTATACGTAATACCCGTGCAGATCAAAAAAACTTTTTTTTTTGTAAAAATGTCATGCAAAAAATGTTTTGATTTATTTTTTTTTGGTAAAATTTAATGAATCCTTCTAATTTTGGCCACATTTTAGGACTATGGCGTCGGTTGCGTCTGGGATTAATTATAAATATTAATGCGTTTCGCATACTATACAGGGTGATTCACAAGTCGTGACCAAAAATGAAACATCATACACAGGACGTCTTTTATGAAACATTTTTTCATCGAGAACTTCATTAAGAAGATACGGGGTGTTGTAGTTTAAGGATTAAATTATTTTTAGCAAATTGAAGATAAAAGTCGAAAAATTGCACGTGGAGTAATAATTTTATTTGGAAAATAATGCCACTAATCCTCTGTACCTCCGCCACTGGTGCACGTTAATTTTAGGTAAAGACTTTTGAATGTAGACAATACTCAGGTTAATCCGCATACCAAATTTTACTTTATTCCAGTTGACGGTTTTGAAGATATTAAAAAATTGTTTTTTAGTTTCAAACTTCAACACCCCGTACCTTTTCAATGATCCCTCGAGGAAAAATGTTACATTGAAGACCTGCCTTAAAATTTGAAGACCTGCCTTAAAATTCGGCCTTGTATGACGTGACACTTTCTGGTGGAGCTTGTCAAATATAATTTTTGCTATAAAAACCACCTTCATGCAAAAAAATAATGCTGTCATTCGCTAATTTTCAGCTATATAGGGTGTTATTTAAGTACGTTGCCAAACCTCAGGAGGAATTTTCAGACGAAAAGTTTATATAAATATAGGTCTAGAAATGCTTCATTTTCATGTTACCCACACTTTTTAAAAAAATCGTTTTTCCTAATATATATATACAGGGTGACTGCGAAGTTGAGTCATTTATTTTAATAGTGAGTAGATCTGATCAAAAGAAATGTTTTTTTCCTTTACCATTTTTCTGGCAAAATTAAAGTAACAAAGTTATAGCCCTTTGGAAGTTTGAGTACCGCCCTGTCTCAATAATATTATGTGCTCGGGTTTGGCGACAACGGATATAATCCGCCGTATCGGTTCATCGCGTCGGAAACAAAAAAGCGAAAGAATTTGGAACGATGTTTTTACAATTATTTTATTCATTTGTATACAGTCAGTGTCAGTGAATAGTTTGTTGCGTGGCTCAAACGAAATAAAAAATGGCACATGTTAGGCGGATCGGTTTCCCAATCGAGTGCAACCAACCACTCGTGCCTTTGTTAATGTAGTACAACGGGCTCGTGAATCAGGTGACTTAAGACCTCACAGGGGACCTCACGATCAAATACAGGTCCGCACTGAAATACTTGTCGGGAGGATACTTTATAAAACAAGGTAAACATGTTTTTTTAATTTTTTTTTTATTTTTACACACATATTTTGGTTTATCTTCCTTCTACAATCATTATCTAAAAATTAATGACTCAACTTCAAAGTACTTCGAAGTTGAGTCATTTATTTTAACAGTGAGTAGATCTGATCAAAAGAAATGTTTTTTCCTTTACCATTTTTCTGGTAAAATTAAAGTAACAAAGTTATAGCCCTTTGGAAGTTTGAGTACCGTCCTGTCTCAATAATAATATTATGTGCTCGTGTTTGGCGACAACGGATATAATTCGCCTTATCGGTTCATCGCATTGGAAACAAAAAAGCGAAAGAATTTGGAACGATATTTTTACAATTATTTTATTCATTTGTATACAGTCAGTGTCAGTGAATAGTTTGTTGCGTGGCTCAAACGAAATAAAAAATGGCACATGTTAGGCGGATCGGTTTCCCAATCGAGTGCAACCAACCACTCGTGCCTTTGTTAATGTAGTACAACGGGCTCGTGAATCAGGTGACTTAAGA
The DNA here is from genome assembly GCA_963669975.1 of Acanthoscelides obtectus. Lineage (NCBI taxonomy): Eukaryota > Metazoa > Arthropoda > Insecta > Coleoptera > Chrysomelidae > Acanthoscelides > Acanthoscelides obtectus. Next base: position 2,859,132 of record CAVLJG010000008.1, on the reverse strand, counting down.
CCTCACAGGGGACCTCACGATCAAATACAGGTCCGCACTGAAATACTTGTCGGGAGGATACTTTATAAAACAAGGTAAACATTTTTTTTAATTTTTTTTTATTTTTACACACATATTTTGGTTTATCTTCCTTCTACAATCATTATCTGAAAATTAATGACTCAACTTCAAAGGTATATATATAAAAATTCAAGAGATAACCTTCGTCTAATGTTAGTTGCTTCATTAATTTGGTGGTTTCAATGTTTTATCGTGTTATTGTCCAGGAACATGCAATAAAGTGGTTTTTATTTTTCATCCCAGAAACTCAAAAAGAAAAATTAAAATAAAAAAATTGGAAAAAGTGAGTGGCGCACACATTTTTTTTCAAAGACATTGGTTGGGATGCTTTCCGGGACGCCACTGGACTTGATAATTTCAATCTAATTGAGGATAAATTATCCCCTTACTGTCCTCTATATCATTGGTAAATTTAAATGAAAACGACTGAAAGTTTATCAAGATATTTAGGAAAAACTGGTTTTTAAAAATAAGTTATCTTGAAAATCAAGCATTTCTGGATCTATGTTTATATAAACTGTTCATCTTAAAATGACTAAAAGAATCACCCCCTGAAGTACTTAAATAACACCCGGTATACAATTTTTCATTACTACCAACTATCTCTATAACATTCCAAAGGAGCGAGCATCTATCTTTCGGCGTCCATTATCAACCCGTATTGATGATTCATGGGCGGAATTAATGGGTGACCATATATCCGTTCCTCCCATACCAGTGGACAATGTATAAAGGCAAAAGTCGTATAGCATCTCCATACAAATAAAAGAGTGCGACATTGCCTTACATATAGCGAGGACGAATATAAATCGAAAAATCGTTGGACTGTAAACGCTGGAACTATGCTGATGCTGCTTTGCCTTGCAATAGCTTCTAATGAAGGATGCAGGATTGAATGTATGTATCCAGGGTGATTAAAAACAGTGGAACTATTGAAAAAATCACACAAAATCGTTCGGACGTTATTTTATTTTATCTTAAAGTTTGTTTATTTTTTTAAGGTTACAAAATATTTGTTTTACTTTATAAGACATCGAAATATGTTGTTTGGACATCATATTAACAAAATTATTAACAAATAATATGATATTAAACTACAAAACTGAACTAATATTGATAACAACAACATAAATGTTCGGACGAACCGTTTCTCCCTTTGCCTTAATCTTAATAACATAATTAATTCTGGCTTGCATAGTTTTAAAAAGGTTTTCGCAATCTTCCGCCTTAAAAGAATCCCATATATTTTGTTATTTTACTCGTAAATCGGAAATGGTTCGTTTGGTCGTACCAAAAAACCCTTGTTTACCAATTTTCACTGTTATACATCAAATATTGTTCGAAATATTTAAAAAAAACTATTTTAGAAAGTAAATTTAAACACCCTGTATTTCGGAAGCCACGCATTTTTCGACCCATGTTTATATAGAGTTTATGCATTAATTTTAAAAGTTCTATCGAATCTTAAAGTTATGCAACAATAAACTGAAACACCCTGTATATATATACAGGGTGACTTCGAAGTTGAGACATTTATTTTAACAGTGAGTAGATCTGATCAAAAGAAATGTTTTTTGCCTTTAACATTTTTCTGGTAAAATTAAATTAACAAAGTTATAGCCCTTTAGAAGTTTGAGTACCGCCCTGTCTCAATAATAATATTATGTGCTCGTGTTTGGCAACAACGGATATAATCCGCCTTATCGGTTCATCGCATCGGAAACAAAAAAGCGAAAGAATTTGAAACGTTTATCACGATGTCAGTCAATGTTTCAGTCGGTAACGCGTGAGTGAATAGTGGTATTTGTTGCGTGGCTCAAACAAAATAAAAAATGGCACATGTTTACGAAAATGCTGAACTTGTGAACTTGTGGACATGATTCTTATTTAATCGAGTGCAACCAACCCCTCGTGCCTTTGTTAATGTAGTACAAAGGGCTCGTGAATCAGGTGACTTAAGACCTCACAGGTGAGAGCATGCCGGTGCTCCAAGACCGCACGAACAAATACAGGTCCGCACTGAAATACTTGTCGGGACGATACTTTATAAAACAAGGTAACATTTTTTTTTAATTTTTTTTTATTTTTACACACATATTTTGGTTTATCTTCCTTCTACAATCATTATCTGAAAATTAATGACTCAAATTCAAAGTATATAATATATATAAGTTATTTTTTAAATCGATATTACAAAAGTGGATGTATCTTCTGCTCCATGAATAACATCATTGTTTTTCATCCACCCTGTATAAGAAAATGCGAGACATTTTCTGAGTGGCCTGCCAAATGCGAAGTTAAGTGGATGGTAAATAACCGACAAAAGCGGGTGCAGACTTTTAAAGATTGGGTGAATCTTTCATATACAGAGAAATGCGTCCTAGATTCTAGAATACAGGGTCCCAGTTTTATCTCCTCGACCTGAATATTTTAAAGTTGTAGGGTATCGAGGACGCAAAGTGACGATGACCTCAACCTTCAAAGTCATTTTAAGGGGCAAGCGAATGTTTCAAATGAAAACTCCCATTCTTTACATCTGAATTTTTACGTCCAAATACGACCTTGATCGTGACATTGGCCATGATCTTCAAGGTCATTTCTGGGGTTTAGCAAAAACGTTCGACAGATCAGCTGTAACGGCTTGGGAGCATCTCCCAGAAGTGACCTTGACATTGACCTTCACCATGACCGTCAAAGTTCAGTCAAACTTTCCAAAGTAAATCCTTCAGAAATTTTTACATACACAATACAGTGTTTTTTGAATTAGCCATGTAACGTGTCAAAAATCGAATAAAATCAGCGAAATTGTGATTTATCCTAAGAAAAAATTGTGAACCAGGCAGTACCATGAAGCAAAAAGAAAGCAAATAAATATATGAAGCTGGCTTTTTGAGGTAAATGTGTTCCAGTTGAGAAAAGTCGTCGAAATGCATTTTATTCAGTTTCTGGGAGTTTTCCGTAAGAAAATCATAGATTTGAGAGAAACTGAAAGAAAAACTCGCAAAAACACCTACGTCTATAAGAATCCACAAATTTTGATTCTAAAGTCAAAAAAAATATAAAAACTGAACAAAATCGGCAAAAAAAAAGGTTTTCCCGATTTTTAGCGATTTTTCGAGAACATCGCCTATATCATTGTTTGGCTAATAACGGGCAACATTTTGAACACTTATTGAAATAGAAAGTGATATTTTCGTGTGTTTTTGTTTTCTATTTGAACAAATTAAGATAAATACATTTTTTTATAATTTTCTCGAAAACGAATCGACTGATTTTGAAAAATCAAACGTCTAAATGAAGTACTTCGAAAGACCTTTCAAACAAGCTATTTCTCGATACCCCTTGTCATTAAAAAGTTGACCCCCTCAACAAATCTTTCGACGAGTCTAGGGGTTTTTTCTTTTAATCAGTGGTTTTCGATGATTTTGATGAGCACCCTGTATAGTGTGGTGATGGAAACATAAGAGCTTCTCATCAATTCTTGCTAAATGGTCAATTTATATCCGTCAGTTTTTTATGCGGTTTTACCGGATCGTTGGCAAAATCCTATTCAACTTGAATTTTCCGGCAAATTTAACCTAATGCTCGAATCGATTTGTCCTCGACTTGTGGTCTTATCTTTCACATCTCCCTACACATTGCGGGGGAAAGCGCGTGTTAAATATATTTTCCAAGTACGAATTTTCTCGTTTATTCACGCTTTCACGGAAGGTTTACGCACAAACTTTTTCGATGCGGCCTTCTAACGTCGAAAAAATCACGACGAGCTGTAAAACATAAAAAGACTTCATGGGGGTTACCGCGTGTGTATTTTCTTTTATGTTGTTTGCACAATGTATTTGCAACAAGGCCCAATCCCTACTAATATACTGAGTGACGAGAAAAGGTAAACACATACGTACGGCAAAAAATCCCTGGTCGGTGAAGTATGTTACAACTAACGGGTGAGAAAATGGACACTCGTGAGGCTTTAATATCGTCGGGAGTGCCTCAACGGTCAGTTCTTGCGCCACTTCTTTTTATATTATAATCTCCGATCTTGATAAGGTTGTTAAACATATTCAGTTTTTTGCAGTTATACAATAATTTTAATTCTGGCAATATATAAAAAGTTGATGCCTAAATTAATGAAGACTCGAGATCTATCGACAAGGTTTTATACACATGCAGACCAATGCACACATAGACCACACAATCACCCAGATGCGATCTATATCAACAAAAGATATACAATTCGCACAACGTGATGAAGCCTGCCTGGAATGTGGTTTCTGACATAAACGGAAGAAATAGAATATCAAAGAACATTGTTACTGTACAGTGGCGGCTCGTGGGAAAATAAAACAGGTGTTCTGCAAATCCGAACTTACCTATTTTTTATGTCAGTTCGATCCTGCGCTCCTTCTTGGCACCTTTCCGTTGAAGTTTTTCATGGTAGAAATAAATTCCTTTTCATCGACAACGCTGTAAGGCGATCTTTTATGTTTTTATACCCGTTCTTGGAAGAAGAATTCTATAAACTAATTAATGATAAGTTAAAAAACAAGCGTTCTTCAGGCACCGATGAAGTTCCGAATTTCTTAGTCAAGAAAATTGTATTGTACATAACCAAACCTTTTGTTTTCCTAGTTAATTTATTATTCTGCACTGGTGTATTTTCAAACAACCTCAAAACAGGAAAAGTAACTCCAATTCATAAGAAAGGAGATAGTTCTTTGGTCAGCAATTACGGACCGGTGACTGTTCCATGCTGTTTTTCCAAGATTCTTGAGTATGTATTGTTTTTTAATCGACTTCTGCTGTTCTTGGAAAGCATTGACACTCTATCATCCAATCAACATGGTTTCCATATTGGAAAATCAACCATGACCGCATGTCGTTCATTTATCAACAGGTTAGTCAACTGTATTGAGGCAGGAGAATGCCCTGCTGGGATATTTTGTGACCTCAGTAGGGCGTTCGACTGTGTCAGTCATGGCATACGAGTACTATTAGCCAAACTAACTATGGAATTCGTGGTTCAGCCTATCTGTGGATAAAATCGTACTTACAGAATAGGTCACAATACGTGGCAATAACACACAACAACGCTGGTCAACTGAAGCAGGTCAAATCGGGTATGGTTAACATAAATATAGGCGTACCACAAGGATCTATATTGAGGCCAGTGCTGTTTTCCCTTAATATAAATAACCTGAAGCACATTTCACGTTGTATGCAGACGATGCCTCCATCATGATATCAAACAAAGACGATGCTGATTTGATAAATAAATGTAACACCTTAGTGTACAATATCAATAGCTGGTTTGAAGAAAATCAGTTACTTCTTAATAGCGAGAATACCACTGTTATAAGGTTCCATAACGTTCAGAAGTTTTTAGGGCTCCACTTAGACCAATGTCTCAACTTTAAAGGACATTGCCATCAAAACTGAATTCACAAGCATATTCATTCAAGAACTTGAGATCTGTTTTCACAGAGGATCAGCTATTGATGTTGTGTCATGGTCAAGTTGAGTCTCGCATGCTGTATGCTTTGTGCTTCTAAGGTGTTCTTAAGTCAAAAACGGCTGGTGAGGTGTATAGTGAGAGTAAGCAGCACTTATAGTTTCAGGGAATTATTCAAGAGATTGAAAATAATGACACTGTCGTCGCTTTTTTTCTCTACAATATGGCTATCTACAGGGTTATCCAAATTAAGTGTCCACCATTAGTAACTTTGTTATTAGTGAAAATACAAAGTTGTTTGAATTAGCAAACTAGTAGCATTTTTTAACGCTGGTAAAAATGAGAAATAAAAAAAAAACAATTGAGAGTCGTTATTTTGATTTTTTTCAGTAAAATAACATTTTTTTAAATGGAAACCCCTGTATATTATATTTTTTTCTGTTAAAGCATCAAATTTTAAACAAAAAAGCTTACAATAACTTTTCTCCTAGGTTACAAATTGTTGAAGTTATGGCCTCCAATCGGAAACAATTAAATTGTATCGACAAACTTTATTTTCAACATCAACTTATAATCTTACAAAATACAATAACAATTTTTTTTAAAGAAGATGCTCGAAAACACCACCTTGTTCTTCAATACATTTTTGGGCACGTTTTTCAACTGCTCGAACTGTCTTAAGTATGGTCCTACCATCTATCTGGGTTATCTTTTCCCTAACTGCAGTCTTTAACGCGTCAAGGTTATCGTACCTTCGCTTGTAAATTTGGTTCTTTAAGTAACCCCACAAGAAGTAATCAAGTGGGTTTAGATCTGGTGATCTGGGAGGCCACTGTATTGGGCCATTTGTTCCTATCCACTGATCATTAAAAGTAGTACTTAGAAAATGATAAGTACCTCTGGAGTTGTGGGCAGGTGCGCCATCTTGCTGAAAATGCAGATGATGTCTACTTATAAGATCCAATTCGTCTAAGAAATTAGTCAGAATTTCTGACATAAATTCCACATATCTTTCACCAGTTAGGGTTCCCTCATAAAAGAACGGGCCAACAATTTTTGAACCAATTATACCGCACCAAACGTTGAAACTGAAACGGACTTGTGGGCCTCTTGGATGTACTAACAAAAGATTTTCTCTTGACCAATAATGGTGGTTTTTTCTATTAAACATTCCAGAATTTGAAAAATTTGATTCATCTGTCCATAAAAGGTAACGAAAGTTATTTACATTTTGGCGACAGAAGCTAAGTTACCAATGGCAAAAAACAAGTCTTCTCTCTGGATCCCCTGCCAAAAGCGTTTGAACTGGTCGGTACTTATACGGAATAAATTTGTATTTTTTTAAAATCCTTTGAACAGTACCATAACTGAAATTAGAGTCCTTGAGAATATCTGCTATTGAATTCTCACGATAAGCTTCAAAATATCCAATAACTGCAATTTCCGTGGCCTCGCTTATTATGAATTCTTTTTTTGCCCTTGTTTTAGCAAAAACATTTTCGTTGCCCCTAAATTTTCGATAAAGTCTCAGAAAATATCGTTCATACGGTTGAATGCGAACGGGATATAATTCACTGTATATTCTCTTGCTCTCAAGGAGGATTTTCTGCACACTAAATAGCATTCTAACATATCACACTTTTCTTCATGGGAGAACATTTTTCTTTAAATTAATGACACAATAAAGCTTATAAACAAGTATTTACACTAATGTTTGACATTATTTGATTTTATCATTGTTTTCCAAAGCCTTCTAGTTGCGAGTATGTCCAGTTTAACAATTTGTCGCTTATCTTAATGCTGTCAAATCGCGAACGCCATGTTGTTTTCATAGCCGTCTTAATATTATAATACTGCAAATAATTAAAAATATTTATCGTTATTTTGACTTTATTTTTGACTTTAGCGGAAAAGTCATTATGAACTTTTTTGTTTAAAATTTGATGCTTTAACAGAAAAAAATATAATATACAGGGGTTTCCATTTAAAAAAATGTTATTTTACTGAAAAAAATCAAAATAACGACTCTCAATTGTTTTTTTATTTCTCATTTTTACCAGCGTTAAAAATGCTACTAGTTTGCTAATTCAAACAACTTTGTATTTTCACTAATAACAAAGTTACTAATGGTGGACACTTAATTTGGATAACCCTGTATACTTTTTTAAACAAAGATGATTCCACCTTGAATAGTCATATACATCAAATGGGCACTCGCAGACAAAACGACATCCATATACCTTTTGCGCGTTATAAGTTAGGCAGCAGATCCCCGTTTATTTCAGGATCTATTATTTTTATCCTATCTTCCGGTATTGTTATATTGATAATGATTGGTTGCCGAACAAGTTTAAACGATATTCACGCTAAATTTTCACTTAGTCTTTTTCCATCCTATTCAAGGTTAGTAATGATCGAAAATATATTTTTAGGTGCTTGCAGTGGACATCTAATGCAGTTCGTACAAAAAATTAACAATTTTCTAAATTTCCACCTGGTTTTCCATGGTTACCTTGTATGCACTAATTCTATCTAAAAAGTAACGTAATAAAGTAGCAACTGAACACCACAGGGAGCGTGCGAACAGGAAATAAATCGACCCCGTTTCTTCCTTAATAAAAATATGATCCGCGTTCCCGAGATTTCTCTTATTAGAAACCCATATTTTAGCCTGTGGCGCGGCCCCCGTGGTATCGGGGCCATTTATCATTTTCACCACCGGTGAGGGAGAAAGTATGCCATAAAAATGCTCGTACATCCGATATGAGAGTTCGACAGGTTGCATAGGCGTGATTGAATGTTCAACGTAAACATGGAGGCGGAAGGAAAAGTGATAGATGCTAGTTATGTCAAACATTAAAAAACGCCCCTATTTCACGAGTATCCATCACGCTTTGACGTCTACTGAGGGGAACAGCTGATCAGCAAGTGACATTTTTGTATTAGTCTGCAACGTTGCCAATAACGAATCGAGTGTAAATTCAGTAAATCTGTTTATACAGTTTTATTTTTTGTATGCAAATAAACTTTTCTAAATAAAAGAGCTGTTAGCAAGTACAAAATGAATCTGTAGCGTACAAACAAAAACAAAATTCGGCTCTGTCTATCTGGCGTTGACGGATCCGTCAGAATTATGTGTCCTGTGCCGATATGGGGAATTTTGAGATATCACTAGATGATCAGTTATCATTCTACCCTGATGGATACTCGTGAAATAGGGTAAACATTTTCGGTGAATGTTTGGGCTGGCATGGTGAACGGTATGCTCATTGGACCATTTATTCTCCCAAATCGATTGGACGGGATGCAATACCTAGACTTTTTACGCAACATTTTGCCTTCCTTGTTAGAAGATGTGCCATTAAGTGTAAGACAATCAATGTGGTTTCTGCACGATGGTGCACCGCCCCATTTTAGACGCTAAGTGCGTGAGTTTTTGAATGAATTATTTCCGAATAGGTGGATCGGACGTAATGGACCCGTAGCGTGGCCTCCGCGATCTCTAGACTTAACACCATGTGATTTTTTTCTTTGGGGAGAAATGAAACGCTTAGTGTACAAAACTGAAGTGCATACGGTTGACGAACTTCGTCTCAGAATTGAACAAGCTGGTGCTTTCATTCGGGGGAGGGACTCCATTCTCAAAGCCTGCACCGATGCTTGGCTACGTCGTGCACGCACCTGTGTTTTTGAATCAAACGGCGATAAATTCGAACAATACCTATAAAGTACGTTTACCTAAAAACTGAAAACGCGGCAACGCCGTCTTATTTGTTTGGTCTGCACCACCGCCGGCGTCTGCTCGGTAGCGCATCAGCTGATTTCATTTTCTGTTGGAGCGGTATGATTTCGGGCAGAGACGTACTTAGCCCTTCTCGTCAACTGGAGAGTGAGTACTTTTTCCTTTATTTTCTTTTACTTGGTCGCCCTCGTTTCACTACACATTACCTTTGTTATTTCAAGGGTAGTTGTTTCTGAAAAGGAAAACCCCAACTTTGCGGACACCCTGTATTTTAGTATGTTCTGTGAAGCAGGAGTAAAATGCTCATCACGTTAATACTGCACTACATTTATCCTTATTTCACACAACATAACATGTAAGTGTGAAAATGTACGCAACTCAAAAAGTAGAAAAACGTAGTTATCTTGTTTTTACAGCAAGATGGCGGTATAACAATAAATGGAAATGACTCAGTCTAAGCAACAATTTTTTTTCACGATTTTTCTTGTCTTCCAAACTGTAATTCAGTTATTTGATCCGGAAAAACATCCTTGACCTGAAAAATAGTTTTTTACGACAATCCTGCCGCTGGTAACCACGAGCCGACAACTCTCAACGTGACGTCACGAAGCTCCGCCCAAATGCGCAACATCCTATCTTCAGTGATGTGTATCGTGGGGTATTACATACAGTAAGATCGTACTTAACCTAGAATTGAGAATCAACGCAGCTCATAACGACTTAAATACCTGAATACGTAATACAACGTCTGTTATCCATATTCTCCGCATAGAACTCCGGAATAAATTAGCAAACGTGCGAGCAGGCGGTGGCATCACGTTTCGTGTTAAATGTTGAGTCAAACAGGTGCACATTGCGGGTTTCGTATTATGCAGACAGCACGTACGCGCTTATTTCCCCTTTCCCCCCTTGGAAAGAGAGATAGAGTAGACAAAGCAGCAGAGCTTCCGTTTTACTACACGATTAGGATCTCCAGCTATCATATACGGGGGCTGTTTCAAAAATATGGTTCTCACATTCTTTTCAGGCACAAAATCTACCAAAATACATGATTTCGAAGCAGTAAAAGAAGACAAAGGAAAATTTATTGGTCAGACTAATCATGAAGTGGGCCATAAAGTTATATTATATTGGACACCAAGAAGTCAATCTGCTTTGACCGAATTTTTCTTGTAAATTATTTGTAATCTGACATAACCTCCTACAAAGTTTTCATATTTCCTCACAAAAAAATAAGGAAATACATTAAAAGGAATACAAACATATTAGAGTATGTCGAAATTGTTCAAGTACATCGTTCAGTTAAAAACTTAAGTATCTTTCTTGATGACTGTCTAAATTTCATTCCACATGTGAATCATATTACTAAGGATTGTTTTTTGTGTGTTACATGTTCGGATATATTCTTTTAAAATAAGCATATTGACATACCATACCTATGGGTTTTGATTATTATAGTCGTATATCTATTGGGCTGTTGGATATTTTATCTGTACAAGCACTGAAGTTTGGCACAACTTGACAGGTGGGCTAATCATTTTTGAGTCAAACACTGCTTATTATCGGTAATTTCAACCTAATATATCGATTTTCTGAATGAAAAATACAAAAACGTAAAATGCACTTTTTGTCAAAAAAAAACTGAATGACCCTGTATATTCTACCATTTTTGAATGCCACTTTTTACAAGCTTTTCCCTGATTCAAATTTAACTGGTATTTATTTATAACGTTTTTGAGTTGTTTCAAATTGCTCGTACATTCCATCCACACTTTGGCCAACAAAAACCGCACTATCCATGAAAACAAAACATAAATAGTAAAATTATAGCATAAAAAATATTGCGACATTACTCTTGCTTGTGTTATGTGACCTTAGGCACAAAAAACATAAATAGAGGTTTCCATGTTTTCCGGTCCCTTAAGGCCGTATCATCAGTTGTCGCTTCAATTGTAGGACGGCTTCATGGCCTCCTTCATTTTTATAGTATTTTCTCTCCTTCACAAAGGCTGTGGTATTTCTAGATTTCTACTGTTCCGTGTCAATGTCAGCACTCTCCCATTGTGAGGCTATATTTCCTTTTTAAATTGTAGGACATTTCAGGCTGATATAAATCAAAAGCATGAACGATTTGATGTAAACAGTTATTTGAAACATAACCTCAAAATAGAGCACTGACACGGAACAATAGAAAACTATGAAAATCAAGAAGGCCATAAAGGCGTCCTACAATTTATTGTAGGAAAGACTGATTATACATATTTTTCGAAATCTGCCAGTTATCAGCCTGTTAACGAGGGTTCCGTATGCTATTAACGACCAGATACAATCAGCTTCACACAGAGCGAGTCCTATTATTAGCTGCAGCTTCAACGAAGGCAAACACCATGAATTATCAGGATTAATTTGCTGAAGCTCGCGCTGAAATGAATCGGGTCATCTGACTGATGCATAAAGAAACTGGCTCAGCAATAGGGAAAGATTGATGACGCTGTCTGTGTAGTTAAGGGTGATAAATATTTATTGATGGATGATACCAAGTATTACAGAATGTTGTCAGGATCTAACCGACTTCATATAATAATAATAATAATAATAATAATAATAATGATAGTAATAATAATAATAATAAACATCAAGTCTTGTTTTGTTTATTCTTGCACGTACAATGGGAAATTTATCGAGATCACCTTTAGCTATTTGGCAAACATTACGACGCCTTAAGTCTTATGTTCCTCCATTGGTATTCCTCAATATTTTATTCAAGGCTTCTTTTTTATAATACTCTAACAAAATGGCAAATGTAGCAAAAACTGCTGGCAACACCGCAATCCAGGTGACAAGAATAACAAGGTCAGCTGCCAAAACTTGTCTGGTCAATTTATGCCATGTTATCTTTACTCGGGCCAACATCTCTCCAGAAAGAACAACATATAAATAACCTGTCGGGAACAGTTGATAGACATACTTCATTTGAAGCATATCAGTAATAATTTTCTCACATAGCAAATATCATTGATTTTATACACATGCAGACCAATACACATAATCATCCAGATGCGATCTTTCTACTCAACCAACTTTTTGTCTTTCACGTCTTATCAGAGAAAAACACTACAGACTACTCGGCTTTCTGCAACCAACAATGCATGTCGTGTCGTCGAGTCATTCCTCCATAGATGGCGCTCACAGCTGTCATAACGAGCAAACGTGAAATGAACTATTTGCACACTAAACACTACCTAGACTGCAAGATTACAGTTTGTCGGAGTAGATAGGGTTTGTATGTTCTGGGACGCCCTTGAGCGCCGACCTTCGGTGCCAAACGACCTCGAGAACTGACCTTCGGTACCAACCTTGAAATGTGACATTGAAACGTGACCTTGAGTTACCGAGTGACCTTGAAGTATGACCTTGAGTTTTCGAGTGACCTTGAAGTGTGACCTTGAAGTGTGACCTTGAAATGTATGTAATGTAAATGAATTCCGTATCCAGCAGGTGTTTCTTGAACCTCCTGTGGGCATCGGCACGTTATTGCTTTAAAGACTCTACAGAATGTCGGATACAATAGTTGCGCGTGACCGAATACGGTTTTGCTAACTTGTTGAAACATTTAACATTGGATGTGGATATGTGACAAGCTTATGAGAGCTTTAGAAGAACCATCTTCAATAATAAAAACTCTCAATTCTCCCTGAGCGAAATGCTACTAAATGCTAGACAAAAAAAAGCAGCTTGGGACATAATCAGGTTTAACTGATGCGCATAGCAATGCACATAGTGAGCAAATGGATATATTTGTTTAATTTTTGCCTGTACTCCACCACTATGTCCGCTCATTACCGCGGCTCCATCATAGCTTTGTGAAATTAGTTTGTTAGGGAAATTTCCTATTAATGGATCTACGACGCTCAAAATATGCCTTGTGAGAGTATCAACGTCACATTTTTCGGGATTCATATAATTCCAAAAACGTTTAATACGTATCTAAAAATTGTTACCAGTTGGGTTTTCCCTGAAATGTCCGTTGTTTCATCTGCTATTATCGCCAAATACGAGACCCTGTTAATCCGTTTTATTATTTCTTTACGACAAACTTCAAGAATACAATCCAGTAGATCGTTTTGTATTTCTTTCGAAGTTCCTTAAAATATTGAAGCATTTTTATGTGTTTGCCTAAGGTTGTATCAAGCTTAGCAGAAAAATTAATCAGTCGAGGAAATATTCCCGGGTTTTGGGAGCTCTCGGTTTCGTCGTCGCCAATTCAAATGCTCCGCAAAATTTTATACCGAGCACCGACCGACCAATCAGATAACGTACTTCGCATTAGATCTGTACGGATCTGTATAACGTGCAGCACATGCTTATGCTTAAATCGCGCATTTGATTTTGCAGAGAGAGGCAAAAGCAAGCGCGTGCGGCTTGGTCGAAGTAGTGCACAGACCCTTTTCAAGTGGCCCATGAATAATGTTACGCTGCGGTCGCGACGAAAATGACAAGTACACAATTGGTCGATTATAATGCTTTCTCAATACAAAACAGACTCGACGCCGGGTCTTGCGGGGGGCAGCGATGCCGGTATTGTTTCTATTTGAGTGATAACATGGAAAATAAATAATGATCAAATTACTACTGCTTTTTTCTGCTAAGACAAAAGTTTTGGCAGCTCTGCAATGGGGTTGTATTGACAATGGTAAAGGGGGAACCGCAAAACTTGATGTCCATGTTCATGTAATATTTCGTCTACGATATATCTTGGAGCTGATGGTTTATTAAGGCGACATAGATTTAAAAGCCCGAATTTAAAAGGGTAATCATCAAAATGCATTGCATGTTACTCCAACTAGAACGGGGCATTTTTACTAAAGAAGGCTCTTGTAACGCTGGTATCAGCTTCTATCATATCCGCAGACTAATCTTCAGCGCATCTGCTACTCTCTTCAGTACGGATGAACTGGCCTCATCCCCTAATTTTCTACCTCTATAATTTTGTATCTCGCGATGATCGGGAGGCTCTGATGAAAAACGATGTTTGAGCGATTTTTATTTCTTTCGACCTTGGCACACAGTTTTTTAAGACGCTTACTGGTACTTTCTAAGTGATAGTGAAATCCGCGGACAGACAGACCAACCACCAATATGTCATTTAACATTCAGAAAAGACAATCGAAATTTTGCATATTGAAATGCTTCCTCGCCAGTGGCGTGTGAAGTAAAACTGGGTAGACTTAAGATGGTCCCAGTAATTATAGCTTTGTTAGGGACTAAAGTAACGTAGCCATTTTTACTGAACTAAGGAGTAGTTTGACATTTAAGAATGAAACTCACGCCATGCGAGTAAAAAACGTGACGTGGGCTGACCTCGATCTGTATTACGCACTTGAAAACCTCCATCGTCAGTCCAGCTGAGCGTGATCATCTGATTTTATGCCATCCGGTAGCCTTCAGTTGTTTTTTGCCCTATAAGAGCGCGCACACTCGTAAATTCTTAGATAATACAGAATGCGTTATTATTCTCGTTTTTTTTTCATAATTCACGTTTGTTGGATTCTTGATAATTCACTAGGATGTCGGGCGGTCATGCGATACAAATTTGTTTGAACCATTTATCTTCTACAATTCCTAGAATGTCTTAAAACGCTTCTTGTTCAAAATAATCAAAAAAAACGTAGCGGAATAACATTTATATTGTTTATTTAAGGAGGGGAGGTTAACTAGTGAAAAAATGCATATTTTTAAGAGCTTTTTGACCATATGAGTAACGCTGATTTTCTTATTGATGATCATACAATATAACATTAGAACTATACGAGTATTTCGTGTGTGAAATCCCTATAAATAATTGAAGCATTATCTATGCCATGTCCATAAAGACAAGGCTAATAAATTGAAGAGATATGGAGGAGAAACCACAAATATGGCGTCAACAAAATAGCTGAAGGCGTAGTCTTCTTATTTGGCCAGAGACAAATGCAGTGTTGTCAGATACTTAGTGATTTCTGGATGACTTCATTGTCTATCATTTGTAGCGAAGGATCAAGCTAGTATATGAATATATATACTAAGTGACATATAAATCCGAACACCCAGTTTAAATGGTTTTATTGTAATAAAATTTTGTATAAGTACTTAATGAAGCATAATAAGTAAATGATAAAAATTGCAAAATGATTGCACTGCTTTAAAGCCCTTTGACCTTTAATAATGTGTAATTCTCCAACGCGCCTAGGCATGCTTCTGATCAGGTGGTCAATGTCCTCCTGTGGTATCTCATTCCAGGCAACCACCAACTCCTCTCGAAGTGCTTCTAGAGTCTGAGGAGGACGTTGCAAATTGAGCAATCTCCTACCCATCATATCCCACACGTGCTCAATTGGGGATAAGTCGGGAGATCTTGGTGGCCATGGTAACAATGTGACATCATTATGTTGAAAGAAGTCTATTGTGACTCTTGCAACATGTGGTTGGGCATTATCTTGTTGGAAAGTTGGATCTGCCAGGGTGTCAAGATAGGGTAAAAGATGGGGTTCTAGAACTTTGTGGATATAACGCTGCGCGTTCATGTTACCTCTGATGAAGATTAAAGGTGACCTGGAACCATAAGCTATAGCACCCCAAACCATAACTCCAACAGTGTGATGAAGATGTCTTTCAACAAAAAACTGTGGATTCCTCCTTTCACCTCGTCGCCTTCTAACCCTGGCACGACCATCGTGCATGCCTAAACAAAATCGAGACTCGTCACTAAAGACAATACTGTTCCATTCCTGATCCCACAGTGACCGTTGTCTGCACCACTCAAGGCGATTACGTCGGTGTTCTCGAGTTAAAGGGAGGACCCAGTGTGGCCGGTATGAAAACAAGCCAAAATTTCTCATTCGTCGGCAAACACTTCGCATGGCAATAGGTCTTCCGTGTTCTGCAAACCATTCATTTGCATTGGACCTGGTAGTGGAGAAACGGTTCCTTAAGGCCAATAATAATCTTAGGCGGCGATCTTCACGGTCTGTTGTTCTACGGCGGCGTCCAGTGCCCCTTGCTCTTTGCGTACGGCCTTCTCGAAGCCATGCCTGACAACACCTAACCACAGTGTCTACACTTCTTTGCACTCTAACTGCAATTGCCCGAAAAGAAAGTCCAGCTTCCCGAAGTCCCACTATACGGCCCCTATCAAACTCACTAAGTTGACGAAATCGTACAGGTCTCCGTACTCTAGGCATCGTAACCGATCGTAAAGGATGTCAAGAACCAAAATCCGCCAACGTTGATTCTTTACTGCGGCTGAAATATTCATGTTTAGAGTGTTAGTGAATTAAAAAAAAGCAGTATAAAAACCGGAATGTCCAACTGATAAGGCTGAAACATTTTTCACTTGTTATTTACAGTAAGATAAATATATTCACCAACTTTTATTAAAATAAAACCATTTAAACTGGGTGTTCAGATTTATATGTCACTTAGTATAGTTAGATGTAAGGTACTATATGAATATAGTCAAAAAGTGTACATACAGTGTATAAAAAACAAGATGTCATTACATAGTAGGTATAATAGTCAAACCGCATAAGAATCATGATTGGAATATCCTGCCCTCTACTGAGTAAAAAGGGTTTTCTGAGAATGTCATTTTCACAATTCTTTTAAAGACCGCCACCGTATTTATCTCTTTTAAATAGTTAAATTCTGAATTAGTCAAGCATTAACGTGTGTTCGTGCACTAATAGCATGGCTTGACCCTTCTGTGAAATGGCGAATTTTTTCGCATAGATTCAATCGGATTAGAGCAGAGATTTATTAACTGTTTGGAGGACAAAGTTTCTTTTCCCCACCAACAGTGGCGACTCAAGGTAAACAGAAAATATAAACATATCATACTTACGCATAAAATGATCTTAGAAAATCCCATTGCTGAGAATTGACAAGCTGATATGAGATTGCCATTGATATTATGAAGGTTTTGAATCAGTTGTAACATACTGCCCTCCTATACAGGGTGTCCGCAAAGTTCGGGTTTTCCTTTTTAGAAACAACTACCCTTGAAATAACAAAGGTAATGTGTAGTGAAACGAGGGCGACCAAGTAAAAAAAATAAAGGAAAAAGTACTCACTCTCCAGTTGACGAGAAGGGCTAAGTACGTCTCTGCCCGAAATCATACCGCTCCAACAGAAAATGATATCAGCTGATGCGCTACCGAGCAGACGCAGGCGGTGGTGCAGACCACGATCAGAGGTAACAAATATGACGGCGTTGCCGCGTTTTCAGTTTTTAGGTAAACGTACTTTATAGGTATTGTTCGAAGTTATCGTCGTTTGATTCAAAAACACAGGTGCGTGCACGACGTAGCCAAGTATCGGTGCAGGCTTTGAGAATGGAGTCCCTCCCCCGAATGAAAGCACCAGCTTGTTCAATTCTGAGACGAAGTTCGTCAACCGTATGCACTTCAGTTTTGTACACTAAGCGTTTCATTTCTCCCCAAAGAAAAAAATCACATGGTGTTAAGTCTGGAGATCGCGGAGGCCACGCTACGGGTCCATTACGTCCGATCCACCTATTCGGAAATAATTCATCCAAAAACTCACGCACTTCGCGTCTAAAATGGGGCGGTGCACCATCGTGCAGAAACCACATTGATTGTCCTACATTTAATGGCACATCTTCTAACAAGGAAGGGAAAATGTTGCGTAAAAAGTCTAGGTATTGCATCCCGTCCAATCGATTTGGGAGAATAAATGGTCCAATGAGCATACCGTTCACCATGCCAGCCCAAACATTCACCGAAAATGTTTGTTGAAAATGACCATGAGTGTTGCGAAAGTTATTCACCCCATTACGCGTGAACGTAGATTCGTCTGTCACCAATATGCACTTCAAAAAGTCCGGATTATTGTCATGTTGATGCAGCAACCACTCACAAAACCGCACTCTTGCTGGAAAATCGTCAGGTTGAAGGGCTTGTATACGTTGGACGTGAAACGGATACAGCCCCTCTTCACGCAGCGTTTGCCACACTTTAGTTTTTGATACTTGCACTTCTCTAGTGCTTGTTGAGGCATTCTCGTCTACGCGATTACCTATACACGCGTGACCGTAACCGTCGGTTGAAGGTTGCATACTATCCTGACACACTGACCCCGGCCCAGTTCTGTCGTCGGGTTGAGCCAGTGACCTTGTACCACTCGGTGATGTCGCGGGTCGCGGCTACAGGACGGTATTCAGATATTTTGATGTTGCAGAGCCCTTTATCTCGGTTCCCTTAAGACATTGGTGTATATGGTACTAAGAAAAATTGCTTATGTTTTCAAGATCTACACGTCGTGTAAAGGAAAACCCCAACTTTGCGGACACCCTGTATAAACTTTCAGCATATGTCGACTTCTCCCCTGTTGTTAGATGCTCGTAATAATGTCAACTTTTGCACGACAAACCCAACCGGCAGCTTTGCGGATGGAAGCCCTTTGCATGCAGGCTGTCAGTATTTCTTATAAACATCCCGTACGTTCCAATAGACATGTCCAATATCCATTTTATAAGGTCACAGTGGCAAACTTTCCATGTTAAATTGTCTGTTGACGAACCCTATACATGTTTTATACATGTCTAATGGGTAGTAAATATTATTATTATTATTCAATAATGCCAGAGAGCGAACCACAAGGAAACTGAACTCGTGGCTTTTGTTTTCCACCTCAATTAGTCTCGAATTTATCTCATCGCAAAATGCCCAACAGTGTTCCGTCTTCATTACGAAATAAATTCGCTCTCCCAAACGAGCTCTATACAGTTCAGACTCTTCTTTAAATGCACGAGGAAACGGAGATAGGGAATACAATATCGCTCTACGTACAGAATAGATTGTTTTATTTGCTTGTTTGGAGAATGTCGGGATACGATCGATGTTTGAGGCTGATAGTTGCTTAGAAATCCAGGCGGATGAGGAACGAAATATCTCGTCGTCTTAACCTATACCGTACTAGTAGTACATATTAGACGAAAATACCGCTAATTTACGAAATAATTGTAAAGTCTGTTTTTTTATAAAATGGGTACATCCAATTTTGTGGGAAAACTTTTTAATCAACAACAAAGGATGAGAAAACCCGTTTTTTGAAGAATGTCGAGTATCAAAGTTTTCTGACCAGTAATGCATTGATGTTTTTTTTTTTTTTTGATGAGTTGAGGCTGAAATATTTTTCACAGACAACATAAAAGGTCGGACCATCCCGTTGAACAACCAGAGAACAACAGCTTGTTATACATACGTCATCTGCGTATCGACCCGTCTCGTTGATAAAAACCTGGTGACATCACACCGGCCAGTGTCCATTTTCAATCAAGCAGGCGTTTAAAAATAACCGCAACCGCTTCAACGCGTGATACTCCGAAACTCCCCAACTAGCGTCATCTGATACCGATTAGCTCCGCATGATAGCCCAGTCGTTTGGTGCCCAAAAAGAAATTTTGTGTGTGGCTTACGACTTTACTGCCGTTATAAATGAGGCTTATGCTTTTGTTGAGTAGGAAAACTGTTTTTTGTATTAGTTTCACAATACTATAGTTTGGCAAACGGATTTGCAACATCGGGGTATCGGTGAGGGGAAAGCAAAACATGGCTGGTTTCATTCATAAAATGCCAGCGGCGTGCGGTATTTTATAAAAGTTTGGGATTATTTCATAATTGGTTTAAATTTAGTAAACTACACGTTTATGTTTCACTTTAAATTTGGGAAGTATCTCAATAAGCCCACAATGATATGGAGCATTGTCCATAATAATAAATAAAGTCTCGGGTAAACTCAAAAATTGCTGTTCAGTCTACACCATGTAAAAAAACACTTGAGTTTGTTTCTACACTTCAACGAACGGAAAAATGTCTACTCACTTCCCAAAATTGCCACAATTCAAAAAATCATGATAACTGCGCGATTTAAAACCTAATTTGAAAATCAAGCCAGCGTTTTTGTCAAAGCCGTAAATAAAATATATTTTTCAAATACAAATAGATACTTAACGTGGTTTTTTACCTTGAGAATATATATATATATATATATATATATATATATATATATGCATATTATACATCCGTGATCTTATAATATGCTCATTTACTTTAAAAAGTGCCACAAGCCGAAACATGACCAGAATTAATTTTTATTTTATAATCCGCATCTTTCTGGATTCCTATTGTTGCAATTTTGGACTGTTGATGTGGATATTTCTAGAGCATCGGTGTCGCTTAAATAGAAACAAAGAACTTTAAACATATTTCATATCCGTTTAACTTATAACCTCTGTAATAAATAATACTTACATTATACAGCATTTCAAAATTACATTTCACCTATTGAATTAGCATTGGTGTTCGTCAACTTCATCATTATCATCATCGTCACTGTCATCATCTTGCCCTATAGTTATTATAACTGGTTCCATTTCCTCCATAAATTGATCATTTTCCCAAAATTTATCTTCAATGTCCCTAACATGTTGACAAAAATTCTGCCAATCATTAATGGATATTAAGGACATCGCTTCCTGAGTAACTTCTTTCAGTGCGGTTAAACTGAAGTTTCCAGTGGTATTGCGGTTTCTTATATGAAATTTAAGCTTTGCCCAAGCTAATTCTATTGGGTTTAGCTCGCATAAATAAGGAGGTGTTCTTAGAGGAGTATGTCCATGTGATCTTATGATCCGATCAACTACATATTTTTTTTGGTTGTCAGGGGGCTTATGAAGTAAGACCAGATCGAACAAGTCAAATTTTCTGGCAGTTGCCTCATGATTTATGCCTATAAAATATTTTATTGTATAGTTTGATATGTACATGCATGTTTTGAGTCATAAATACCTTTCTTTGTCAACCAGGTCATTATATCTTTTTTCGAAGAAGATTTTGTCGGGGTTTTATCTTCCTGGACGGAATAAAATACTATAACCGAATTGGCAGGTATGTTCGGGAGGAGTTTTTCGGTGAGCCAGCGTGTGAAATTTTCCCGATTCATCTGACCGTGGTAATCGCCTGTAGCTAATCCCGCCTTAAATATCAAACAGGCATTGTCAACAAATCCATTTTCTGAACCTGCATGCACTATAATGAGTCGACCTAAAATATACAAGACGATTATATAATATGTTACAAATCAGAGTTAAATTTAACATATATATAGCATTTTTAATTACCTGTAGAACCTATACTGCTTATTACACCAGAAACAGTTTCGCTCTGCCAGCATTTTTTGAAAGTCAAGTCATTGTCCACCCAGGTTTCGTCCAAATAAACAATATTGCGCCATTCTTCACGATATCTACGTATTTCACGGATGTATTTGTACCTCCATTGCAATATATTAGGCCTCTCCATCAAAACTTTTCTTTTATTTTGACATTTGCGCCAAAAAAAAACATTTGATTTTAATAAACTCCTGAGTGTTTCCCTAGAATAGGAGAAATTTGAGTCTTCTCGCAACTTTTGTAATAACTTCCTAGTTGTCGGGACAACTTTATATTCAAGATAAAATCTGTTTATCAAATGTCTAATAATCTGAAAATCAAAATCTTCATGTTTCTCAACAAGAGACTGACGCGGTCTTTTTTTCCCGGGACTGGATAACATTTTATTGGGGTTATTTTCTAGTCTTTCTTTATCTTCGTTATGAATTTTCCTAACAGAAGATACCCCGACTCCGGTATAAAGGGACACCCTATCAAGCTTACGTTTAAGCAGCAACTTGAGGGAATTGTTTGCCGCTTCCTCATCGCAAACCCTATAAATAATCATCAGAATGTTAGCTTAGCATTTCCTTGTTTTTTATTTATATTCAGACTCAGTCGTCAAAAACTACAATTATTGCATATTATTATTACTAACCTATAAACATTCGCAATCACTTCTCTTGTTTGGCTATGAAGCGTTTTTCCGCGAGTAAAATAACAAATAACAAAACACTAAACTATTCAAAAACACACAGCACTAAACATACAAACTTAATAGAACAATAAATAGTTAACAATAATAGTTGTAAAACTCATACACGACAATCAACGGAGATAAAACCTACGCCACTGGACTTTTCAATAGTATGGATATTCTAAGAAAGGAGCAAAAAATTGTCTGGGACGCTACCCAATGGCGACAAAACATGTGAGGATATCCGCCAATCAGATTCGTTCAGGCGGTGTCCAATATACCTTTCGGGTGGTTGTTGCCAGCTCAACCGATGTCGATAAGATCTTTGGAAAAATGTTTACTTATAATACGATTCAGTAGTAAAAAATAGTTATTAAATACAAATAGAGCTAACAACCCATTAAAATACTCAGTATTTTGAATTATTATTTTTTGGAATTGTGAAAAATCGATTTTCAAATCATTGAAATTACTTCATTATTGCTTTTTTGTAGTTAAATTTGGCAATATCGAATATTTTCGGTCGCATTCCTTTCGCTGTCGCAGATCCGTTTGCCAA
The DNA here is from genome assembly GCA_963669975.1 of Acanthoscelides obtectus. NCBI lineage: Eukaryota > Metazoa > Arthropoda > Insecta > Coleoptera > Chrysomelidae > Acanthoscelides > Acanthoscelides obtectus. The sequence goes on along the minus strand of CAVLJG010000008.1, from coordinate 2,836,417 downwards.
ACTTTACTACACTAAAACCAAGTCCAAGATAGAGTTGTTGTAAACATAGTCATGCACTGCGCACACGTATCTCGAAGGTTGACGGTTTGTACAGAGTCGTATTCAGAACCTTTTTGCGATGATTCAATGATGCCAAACGATTTATCGATTGCAGATGCTATATCTTAGAAAAAATTCTTCATGATGCCACAAAGTTTTTAACATCCGCCCATATGAGCTCGATGGGATTTAGCTCGCAGTGATATGGGGACAGATGAAGGACTGTTTTGTTATGGCTTGCTGCCATCTCATCGACTGCATATTTTTCGTATGCAGCCTTATGCTCTTTGACAATTTTCAGTAGCTGGACTCTTAGCATTGAGTCCTCAAAGCTGATAGTCTTTGCTCGCAACCAATTTTGTATTTCAACCTTTTTCGATGACGTCGTCGGGATTTTCTCTATTCGTCGGGAATGGTATGGCGCATTGTCCAGTACAATTACTGAGTTGTCTTCCAGGTATGGTAGGACATTGGAAAACCACTTTTCGTGGTAATCACCTGTTTTCTTTGACTCGAAACACCACAGCCCTCCAGCAACAAACCCATTCTCATTGCCAATAAGACAGACTTCCTTTACCTGGAAGTGAGAACTGGTATGTAACTTAATAAAACACCATAGTGATAAAATACACACTTGAAAACGGATTTTCTGAAATTCGGAAGAATAAACTGGCCTTCGTCGAGATTTGAACTCGAGCCCTTCTGTTTTACGCGCAGATGCTCTACTACTGAGCTATAGATGCCTGACAGCCCAGATGGCAGAACTTCAATGTAAGATACAAGGTTCTAAGAATCTGGTTCGCCAACAATACGATGTAATTCAGATACAAACATAACACGCGTAGTTAAGTCCGTAAACTTATGTCATGAATGTTATTTTAAATTCGGAATTCCTGGTCTATGCGTGGGAAGTAAAATATTGTAGAAACAAAATGATTTCATTTAAAATTAATATACAAGCTAAGAAAAGCTAACGTTTTCTTGATTGTATCCTGAAATATCAAATTACTCTGAAAGACAAAATAATTTAAAGGGTGTTCAAGTATCTTTTGTACTAGTATTTTATAAGTTACGATTAAACGTTTACCTGATGGATTTTTCAAACCGGTGGACAGTCCATCTAGAAATGCCCTCCTAGATGAGGTCACGGTTTCATCGACCCATACCTTAGGAGTAGTATGACCAGCATTAACCCAGGTTTCATCCAAATGATAAATTGTCCTTTTTTGCTCCCTATATTTTTTGATTTCGGTCAAATATTCCCTTCTCCAGATTATGAGTTCTTCCCTATCCAACAGTAAACTATTGCGTCCTCGTTTCTTCCATTTGAAATTTAAATGTTTTAACAATTTATTAAACGTAGACCGCTTGAAACTTGGCAACATAGCATCTTCATTTACTTGTGCGAGTACTTTTTCCACCGTGGGTATTTCATTTCTGAAAAAGTATTCATGCACTTTCCTCCTTATTGCATGTTTATCAGCCTCATCTATCGATTTTATAATGCCTGGACGATTTTGATTTGTCTTAGGTTTGGAAAATGTATAATTAGCTTTATATTCCCTCAAAACTTTAAAAATCGAAGCGCGACATACTCCAACTCTATCAGCAACCTTCGAAGCGACGTCATCGACCGAGGATGTTCCATCTTCCTCTATCTCCTTTTTGAACACATTCAAAATAACCTCTTTCATCTCGATACTCAAATGTCTTCTTTTCGATCGTTTTCTAACTGGACTGAAGCAATAACTCACAGTCTCATCAGCAGTATCTGTACTGGACATCTTGGATTACAGATCACAGTAATATATATCAATAACAAATGATAACTATAAAAAATCCAGCAAATACAATAAAAACTTAACAAAAGCAAATGAAAACCGCGAAATGAAGAAATACTAAAAAAGCAGGATGCACGCCAACACGCAAACGCCTGATTGCGACTCTCTATTACGGCTGCTCCCGTACTGACGCGGCAGCGGTACGGCGGCACCGCGGCGCACCAATGAATTGACCAATGAGCGCTGCCGTGTCCACCTGTTGCTGGCCGATCACGTGAATATCACGATTGGCGTTTGTTATGTTCAACTCTATGTTGGACTTGGTTTTAGTTTAGACAATTTCAAACCATCTACTTGTCGGAATACATCGTTATTCTTATGTTATGCGAAGAGTGGCATATGACCAAATACATGTATTTGTGAGTGTTGTGACCTCTTTCAGTAATAAAAACAAAATCAACATTAGAAAACACATGAGTGATCATGGAAGCTGCATTTGGAAACACGGTGATTACAAAAAAGTGAAGTTGGAAAAATTAATAACAATAATAATATTTCTTCTAAAAACTGGTACAATGAACAAACATCAAAAAACACTTAAGGGACTACAGTAGAATAAAAAGAGACAAACAAGTAAAAGCAGCCGTCCAATAAAATATTTTTTACCATTCTGTTGAAGCTATTAATCGAAGTAACCTCGGCAAAGAGCATATAAAAAAACTTTATCTGAAGTCACTTGAAATACTGTGAAATACCGGGTGCGTTTTATATATCTATATTTAACACGCTCTGTTGCTGCAAAAATCGCCAAATTTCGCAGCAGATATCCCCCGTATAAGATCAAAGGCAGTTTCACCGGTCCACGTGGAGTAAAGCTCCTCTGCGTGGACATAGCCAATGAGAAAGCGTGTATTTCCTGAACAAGTGCAGGTGGCTACTGAAAATTGAAACAGTTTAGCCAGTGCCGTGTAGCGGTGAATAAACGTGTTTTCTTTAATCTGTCCGTGTTTTTTCATAGATTTTATTAGTTTGTGTGTTTTTGACTTTTGAATACTCAGTTTATTTGTTGATTTAATTGTTGTGTTGATTGTTCTTGTGTGTCCTAAATATGGCTCTTTGGAGACCTTGGTAAAATGCTCCAAGCCACGAGGAGATGGTTGATGAACCTGTGCAGGCAGAATTCTTTCATAAAGATTTAGAGGAACAGACCCAAAGAGTAATCCTAAATATGTATGATTGTCTGAAAAACGAAAATCCAGATTCCTCGCAAAATCAAATTTTAAACAGAATTTGTATCCTGACAAAAATCAGTCGGTCTACCATTTATCGGGTTATAAAAAGGGAAGATGTAGTCAACCATTCCTTCCACAGAAAGCGCATAGGGCAAAAATTAAAAAGAATAGACGTGGGTTTTCAGGAAGATATTCGTCGTATAATATACGGATTTTATAAAGAAAATTTGGTGCCCACGTTGGAAATGATACGAGATAAATTAAAAGATTATCCTGAAGATTTTTATAATTACAAATGCTTAGACTCACTGCACTGTATTGTAAAACTGTGTGGTTTTCAATACAAAAAATTAGATAAAAGAATGGTGATTATGGAGTCGTCTCGAATCGTTGAATTGCGCCAAGAATTTTTGCACAAAGTTTAAATCTATAGAGAGCAGAAAAGAAATCTGATTTACCTGGATGAAACGTGGTATGATACCCATGATGTTGTGCAGTACGGCTGGGTTGATGACAGCAACAAGTGCATTTTAAATGCACCATGCAACCGTGGAAAACGAATCATTATTCTCCATGCTGGCAGTGAAAATGGATTTATACCTAATGCCTTGCTGTTATCTGCCAAAAATATCAAAGAATCATGTGCCGACTATCATGAGGACATGACCTCCGACTTATTTGAAAAGTGGATAGAGCAGCAGTTAATACCAAACATTTCCCCAAATTCAGTGATTATTATGGAAAATGCGCCATACCATTCCCGACAGAAAAACAAAATTCCAAATACAGGCACAAAAAACAAGACATTATCGATTTTATGAAGGATAAGGGAATGGAAATACCACAAAAATCAACCAAAGCCATATTATTCGATCTTATTAAAAGACAAAAATTTGAAAAAGAGTATGTTGTTGACAATCTGCTTCAGCAAAATGGCCATGAAGTATTACGTCTACCTCCCTATTACTGCATTTTTAACCCGATTGAGTTGGTCTGGGCTGCTTTAAAAAAAAAAGTAAGAAAACATAATCAGACCCCTCAATGAAGTGAATCGCTATTGGCCACAATAAGAGATGCAGTATTTCATATTGCTGCCACAGACCTATGGAAGCAGTGTTCTAGGCATATTATTGAAAAAGAAAATGAATATTGTGTTTTGCCTCCTGTAAATCCCGTTGTAATTCCTCTACAATATGACTCTAGCGACAGCTCCGAAGGCGAGGATGATATATAAATACCTATAATGTAAGTCTTTATATACCTTTTTATATACCTACCTGCTGTATAAATATTTGCCTGTCAAACGTTGGAATTCTGTAATTTTTCCATTTCTTAACTTTCAGTCAACATAAATTAAACTCCCAATATAAGTATTTTTTATCCCAAATCAAAAAAATAAGAAGATAGTAAAATCCATTTATTGTGATATAAAAACATTATTATTATCGTTCTAAATAAATAACCACACGCCTATGATACGTCATGAAATTACAAAGGACGCGCCGACCAAAGGTTTTTATGCTATTTCAAGTGACTTCAGATAAACTTTTTTTCATACATATATCCAGCATCAACTGGAGACTTTTTATAGTACATGTGGTGAAATTTATTATTAATGATATTGTCTCTGCTACGAGTATTGTAATTATGCATATCGGAATGTATTTTATTTTGAAAAAATACACTAATAGCTTGAACATATAAATACAATGAATTCGATGAAGTTTGAACATTTCCCTGCAAGATGACTGACGAATTCTCCTACGAATCCGAAGCTGACGCCTAGTCTAAAATATAAATCGTTTAAATTTAGATTTCGACACAGAGAGATAATTCGAAAACTGTAGGCGGATAAACTGGACACGCGAAATGACATGAAAAGCCTTTCAGTTATTTATAATATTCGAATCACGTCAGGCTGGGCAGCGGGGAGGCTATTGATATTGACGTACTTGTTGTTTATGCTGCTTGAATGTGAATATAGTCAGATACAGTAAATGTTTGCTTTCATTATATTTGCCATTTTTGTTATAAGATTGGAAATTTACAAGTTATATACGCGCCAAGGATTATCGGACTGATATACAGGGTTTTCGAAAAATAGACGGTGATTCCTTGTTAAAAAATATGAAAAAAAGTTTCTATAAACAAATCTCGGAATTTTTGCCATTACGATATTTCCTGGCCAGTTTTGGCAAAGGAAGTAAAATGAAAAGAGCAAAGAAAACAGACGTGTAACAGCTTAAGCGGAAACAACTAGGCTTTTTGACTCTTGGTACACGAACTAAAAACAAATTTTGATTCAGTTTTTTTCACAGTGTAATTTCGACATAGTTCCTCAAGTAAAGAATGTCAAGGTCTTTACAGCGTTAGTCCGGAAAGTAATAGGACTGAGTCGATTTAAAAAAATTTATTGAGCCAATCGCTACAATTCTTTAAAAACTTTCAAAACAGGCTCCTTCTGCGTCGATGCTTCGCTGCCAGCATTGAAAGCGTCACGGAAGGCATTCTCCTGAATCGCCTTGAGAACCGCGGTGCATGCTGGTTGGATCCCCTCTGTCGTCTCAAAATGACTGCCTTTCATCGGCCTTTTCAGGCGAGGAAACAAAACAGTCCGGGGGGGGGGTCACATCTGGGCTGTAGGGCGGCTGCGGAAGTGTTGGGATGCCGGCCTTGGTCAGGTAGCTGTTCACAAGAAAGGCGGTGTGAGCCGGGGCATTGTCGTCATATAAAGATGTCGTTCAATAAAAAGGGAGTTTTAAACATATGTTTTTATTGGCCAGATAAATATAAAAACCTCGGGATATGTTTCAGATGTTACATTAAGCACTTTAAAGTCAAATCGCTTCGATAACCCGGAAGATTGCATCTTCAGTGTCCAGACGATCGGCAATTCGAACGAAGCAACTTTATTCAACTGATGTGATCGGTTTAGTTTTCCGGTAACGGGAAATGTGCGGAAATCCGCCATGCTTGCAGTTTACGAGGAAAATGAATGCACTATTATGGAAGCACTGCGAAACATATCAAGAATGAGATTATTTTTCTGTATGTTGTACGAGGTCTGTAAGTTTGGTGATGAGACTGCCGACGAAGCCGTCGATCTGACAACACTGGAGGCGACGGGCTTGGAGGGGAAACAGGAGAACATGTGATCCACCTTCAGTACAAGTTTGAACTCACTCGAGTCATTTGATTGTTCGTACACATTTTTTTTGTTAAATCGTTTTTCCGACTGTTCTTAAAACGAAAGACATCAATTTGAACCAGCTGAAAGCTATTCCACTACTATAAGGAGAGGAAGAACCGTGTCCAGCAAGCGTGGCTTCATTCGCTTGATGAAAATGGAATCAGGAAGATGAATATATGCTTCAAATGCCATGAACCGATATATAACCTATTTGGGACATAAACACAGCATGTTTACACCGAAATCCGACCTATTTACAGATCGTTTACCTCTTGCCCCGTTACATACGATCTGTTTTCCCCATTATACGCGCACTGCGAATATTATTTACATTAATTCACCCTCTCTACAAGGCATTTAATGCCACGTTTCCATGCATAAACATACATGGTGGCCCACAATGAATGCAAAAGGTAATCCTAAATTAAACTGGTGGAAATGACGATGTTAAACCAAGTAAGCCTCAAGCGACGTTTCTAAAGAATCGGGGTCCATAAGGAAGCTTTTGGACCTGAAAATAACTCAAATTTTAATTTGATGGCATCTATGAAATTTTGACAGACTGTCAGTTAAGCTCTTTTTCAAATTCAAAAACCAATCATCAAAATGATATGTATGCTATTCAAATCTCATAAATAATAATAAAATGTGGAAGATTCCATCTATTATGTATCCATCGAAGAAACAGACCAAACCTAAACATATTCACGTATACTCCACGTGATCGCGCTCCAGAACGCCGAGCACGTTACAGGGTCGTACTAAGAATAAATGATTTGTGGTTCCGCGATACGATCAAAAAGTATGCAAAATTATTGCAGGCATGTATAGGGTCTAAACGTAAGCTTGGAATTAAAGTATTTTTTTAATTTAACTGTCGTGACCAAAAAGAATACAACTGTCTATTGTTGTTTTTAGTAGAAGTGTTAAATTATACTCGAAATGTGTCGTAAGGCGCATTTATAAAGCAGGCTTTTAAAAAATGTCTTGAAGCATTGAAACGATAATTGCATATGCATACAAGTATACCTAACCACCGCTTGAACAGGGAGGTCAGTGTGCAAACAGTTAATTTTAATATTAGACTAAAAAATGAATAGTTAGGTGGAGGTGAAAGAAAAAGGATTTGAATACATCATAATAATACTAAATATTTTACAGAAATTTATTATACATATTCATCAATTATGTTCAGGTTATATTTATTATTATGCGTCTTGACAATTTGTATCAATTCCGCCTTAACCGTTGTATCATCATAATCAATCTTTTTATTTTTAAGCCATCCTTGAATTTCTGATTTTTCTATTGACGTTGTTGGAATTTTCTCTAATTTTCTCGTGTGGAATGAAGCATTATCTAATACTATATCAACAACTTCATCAGCTGTATCCGTATGTGACATTTTGAGTTCTACGAAATTAAACTGACAAATCTAATAAGCACACAGTATACCAGTATAAATCTGATGCCAACTCTGTACAGTACGGCCAGCCACCGGGCAGCGGGCATGCACGGTCGTATCGTCTCCCACCACCATCTGGTTTGTCATTGGTTTTGTGTATGGGCTCGACCTATTCTGCCCAATAACAGTGATGCTCCCTCTCTCGAAATATATCAGTATACTGATGATGCAATAATCACGCGATGATCACTCTTTTGGTTTAGTCTCTTTCTTCGATACATACATAATAGGAGAGAATAACAAATTTAACTTATTGCACATCCAGACAAGCCGTTCCAAAAGGATAAGATTGACATTATCATACTATAGCAACTTGATGATTGGCTGTTGAGGGATTCAAGCTCGACAACGTGCCGGGTCGCCATTTTCAATCTATTCTACTTAAAAAAAAATCGCCATCTTCAAATTTTCAACTGCTATTCTTACACTAAAAGATAGTATTTAGCATCATTCCATCACCCTGACTAATTGAAAAAATAAACTGAACCGAAAAACAAAGGAAATTCATTCGCCATGAACCGCCTTGTATAACAAGGGTGCCATGCTGGTGAAACAAAAAAGTCATGGGGTGGTGGATGCGTATCGGCCTTTTTTTGTGGGGTCTGTGCACGCAATAGGGTAATTTCTCTTGTTTTTTTTTCAAATACGGGATCTGATATTGTTCGTGAAAAGGGAAACTTTCATTTTCGTTGTAAGAAATGTTTTAGGGATATTAAGAGTGTTTTCGAATAGCAGCATCATTCATGCATTTTCTGACGAGGAAATTTTATAATTGTTTTATGTAAGAAAGTTTGTGTTTTGCGTAGCTAAAGCCAAGGTACATCTATTACTTTGTTTCTATTTGAAAAATCAAGAGCTGTATGACAATAATAAATTAAAAATATTTAAAACGAAAGTTAAGCATTACATCGTGAAGCCACTTGATGATTGCACAAAACGGTATAGTTTGTATAATTTTGACCATTGTACCATGTATCCAGCTTTCACCATGTTACTGGGTGTTTCCCTCATCCTTAAGGTAAATAACATTTAGCAACATTCTCACATACTACTCTCCTGATGATGATGGCAAAGACCATTGAATGCTAGAGAGATTAAAAAAGTATAAAGAGTCCTCCTTGCTTAAATTTTGTCGAAGTACCCAACAAAAGGCGGAAGGTTTAATTTTCACCTAACTGGTCTAGACGACAATGACCACGTCTCAAGTTATATATATATATATATACTAAGTGACATATAAATTCCCATACCAGATTTTTTGTTGTTTTTTTTAATAAAATTTTTGGTAAGTATATGACTTAATGAGCATAATACGTAAATCTAAAAATTTCACAATATTTTGCACGGCTTTAAGCCTTTTCAGCTTAATAATGGTCCTGGATACCACCCTGTGTGCCCGAATTCATTCCGACGCAGCGGCTCGGTCAAACTTCTGTTACACGTGTCAATGTCACCTTGTGTATCTTTTAAAATATTTCGAATCTGTGGCCCAACAAAAATACCTTCTTTAACCTTTGCCTCACTTAGTCTTGGAAATTTCTGACGCAGGTATGAAAAGCTGACCCATCTCTATCTAATGCCTAACAACGTTTTTCATTAGGCCCACTTGATATGCAGTGGTGGTAATAAAATTTTTTTCGAATCTACTAATGGCATATGCTGTACATTTTTTTGACCTGGCTCTAGGAATTGACGAACAGGCCAGTTTTGTCTGGTGTAATAAAGTGCCTTTGCCCGACTGTCCCATTCACACAAAAAACAGCAAAACTTTGTGTAGCCTAGCTGCAGCCCAAGTAAAAGTGCAACAACTTTCAAATCGCCACAAATATGCCATTGGTGCTCATCGTATTTTATGCATGTCAATAGGTACTTCATATTGTCATATGATTCTTTCATGTGAACTACATACCCTACAGGAAGAGATGGTAAAATATTTCCAATATGCAATAACACTGCCTTAAACTCAATGTTGAACTGTCTATAAACAATCTCCATTCTTCTGGGTTATAGTTTATATTTAAAGCCGCCAGTAACCCGTTAATGTTACTGCAGAAAACCAAGTTATTCTCCATATTGAAAAATGGTTCTAAGTCTTTGTGGCGTTTACGAAAAACACATACCGAAACATCGTCTTCTAACAAGTTCCACTGCTGCAGTCTTGATCCAAGTATCTCTGCCTTACATTTTGGAAGTTCTAAATCTCTTACAAGATCATTTAATTCTGACTGTGTTATTTTGTGCGGTTGGTGGCATGACGTGCTCGGTATAAAATCAGGATCTCTTGACGTTGATGGCATATCTTCCTCCTGACGAATCACTCGATCGCCATGATCTGATTCGTTTTCTGATTCGCAAGTGTAGGATTCTGGGGGCTTTGGAATAGGATTTTCGTCACTGTGAGGCACAGGTCTCATCGCAGATGGTATGTTTGGGTAGTTAATAACCGATTTTTTTTTTGGACACCTTGGACATACCTGTGGTTTGTAACAAAACTGATCTGGATTGTTTACACACTTTCGAGACATATTGCATGAACGCTGTCAGCCAACTGAGGAAAAAATAGCTAATATAAAACAATATAAGGTACACGTATGTATGTATAACGTAACACAATCATGCCGATTACATCATCTTTCCTTGCCGAATATAAAAACGTAGCACGTGCATTCTTGCGAATTACAGTATATTAACACTGTCACAGCAGGAACACATATAATTACCGTATCTCTAAAATTGAACTAATATTGAAAAAATAAGTTTCATTCCGGTTTTAGCACATTAAAAATAGTAATATTTTGTTGATTTTATTTAGGATATTTTTTGGCTGTTGATCAGTGAATTAATGCCGTTGGTCTAAAAATTGTTTGAGGGACCTGGGGTGATAGCAAAAGACCTCCCCTGTCCGCCATTTCAATTTGGCAAACGATGCATTATAGCTATTGATAACTGATATCCATCTGTTGTCCCTGACCTTTCTCCACTTGAAGGTGAATGTGAGTTTGTATCATTATACCATTTTCCACTTACTTCTTAATCTAACGATTCTTTGTTTGTTGCGCAGTTTTTCAGTTTCGTGACGTTTATTTCCAAGGAACGTTCAAATCTGCCTAATCGGATTAATCTGCACAAGCACGCGACAGTAAAATTTGTAGGTTTAGTTTTATAAGGGTTATTCGTCAGATTATTCATAAAAAATAGTATAATCTTCTCCATTGTTTGGCCGAGTCGAAACGTTTAGATTTCTGTTTATCGCTTAATGTGTTTCCTTGTTGAAAAATATGAAAAAAAATTTCATCAAACATGGACACGAAAATGCAGAGTGTTGAAGATACAGGGTAATGAATTTAATTTATTTTTTTTTAAGAAATTTCGCAATGCAAATTACGTGAATAATTCTTTTGTGGAAGAACCGACGCGCAAATGCCAAACCTCCATGCAGAAATGATTTTTTGTTTTCCAAGGCATTTCTATTTTTTTTTTTAGCAAAAATTAATACGCCAGTTTGGTCCAGTGATATGCAATAAAAAGGCTGTTGTTTTTTTCTCGAAAACGAAGTGAGATACGAAAAAAATACGAGAGGCAAAGAAGTTTTAGATGCCTAACCAAACGACAAATATTAGAGTTACAAAAAATGCAGTGGCGTACATTTTTCACCAATAATATTCTCTAAGGTGCTCCCGGGACGCCATTGGACCTAATAATTTTAATATATTCAGGGCTAAATTAACCTCTGAATACAACAAATGATATTGCCAAATTTCAACAGTATCGAATATATATTTTTCAAAATATTAATAAAAAAATTTTTTTTTCTCTTTGAACGTATCTCGAAACTTCCGGACCCATGTTTATATAAACTTATTTCATATGTATTAACAGTGAATCACCCTCTAAAACATCTCCCTCTATTTTCTATAATATTATTGACAATTGACAATTATAATGATAGTAATAATAATAATGTATTTGAAGTACCAAAAAACTGCATCTTTTCGTTAGTACGATTCAAGAAAAAAATGGGGTGTGCCAACACTTTTTGACTGTGTAAGTTACTGTTTCTACAAGAGTGAATGCAAACTGTATTTGAGCTAAATCACTAAAAACAACTGAATCATTTTACAACAAAAAAACAGTCCTCTATCTCGACTACGAAACACTAGTTTGACAGATTTTTCCACCACGAGCGTCCCAATTCAGCGCGATTTTGTTCGAAAAAAGACGACGTTGTCTCTTCCTTGGAGCTCGGCGTGGAACAAAACAAATGATGTCGCTTCTTGGACGCCGGGACAAAACATAGTATACGGACTACAAGAAGTAAGATCACCACGCGCAAAAACCTCTGACAGTTGCGATTCCAAAATATACTAAGTGACATATAAATCCGAACACCCAGTTTAAATGGTTTTATTTTAATGCTTTAAAGCCCTTTGACCTTTAATAATGTGTGGATGCACCCTGATGTGCTACGCATTCTCCAACGCGCCTAGGCATGCTTCTGATCAGGTGGTCAATGTCCTCCTGTGGTATCTCATTCCAGGCAACCACCAACTCCTCTCGAAGTGCTTCTAGAGTCTGAGGAGGACGTTGCAAATTGAGCAATCTCCTACCCATCATATCCCACACGTGCTCAATTGGGGATAAGTCGGGAGATCTTGGTAACCATGGTAACAATGTGACATCGTTATGTTGAAAGAAGTCTATTGTGACTCTTGCAACATGTGGTCGGGCATTATCTTGTTGGAAAGTTGGATCTGCCAGGGTGTCAAGATAGGGTAAAAGATGGGGTTCTAGAACTTCGTGGATATAACGCTGCGCGTTCATGTTACCTCTGATGAAGATTAAAGGTGACCTGGAACCATAAGCTATAGCACCCCAAACCATAACTCCAACAGTGTGATGAACATGTCTTTCAACAAAAAACTGTGGATTCCTCCTTTCACCACGTCGCCTTCTAACCCTGGCCCGACCATCGTGCATGACTAAACAAAATCGAGACTCGTCACTAAAGACAATACTGTTCTATTCCTGATCCCAAAGTGACCGTTGTCTGCACCACTCAAGGCGATTACGTCGGTGTTCTCGAGTTAAAGGGAGGACCCAGTGTGGCCGGTATGAAAACAAGCCAAAACTTCTCATTCGTCGGTAAACACTTCGTATGCCAATAGGTCTTCCGTGTTCTGCAAACCATTCATTTGCAATGGACCTGGTAGTGGAGAAACGGTCCCTTAAGGCCAATAATCTTAGGCGGCGATCTTCACGGTCTGTTGTTCTACGGCGGCGTCCAGTGCCCCTTGCTCTTTGCGTACGGCCTTCTCGAAGCCATGCCTGACAACACCTAACCACAGTGTCTACACTTCTTTGCACTCTAACTGCAATTGCCCGAAAAGAAAGTCCAGCTTCCCGAAGTCCCACTATACGGCCCCTATCAAACTCACTAAGTTGACGAAATCGTACAGGTCTCCGTACTCTAGGCATCGTAACCGATCGTAAAGGATGTCAAGAACCAAAATCCGCCAACGTTGATTCTTTTCTGCGGCTGAAATATTCATTTTTAGAGCGTTAGTGAATTAAAAAAAAGCAGTATAAAAACCGGAATGTCCAACTGATAAGGCTGAAAATTTTTTCACTTGTTATTTACAGTAAGATAAATACATTCACTAACTTTTATTTAAATAAGACCATTTAAACTGGGTGTTCGGATTTATATGTCACTTAGTATACTTGAAGATAGCCAATCATATACTGTATTTCTGTGTCTAAAAAGAGATCCGAAAGATACTAGCGCCATCTATTAAGAGTGGGAGATCACGAAAATAACAATAATAAATGGTTTAACATAAAAGAAAATAGCCCATAGTATTTTTATAAATGCAGAACTCATTCAAAACCTAACAAAAATAAGGTGACTTAAAAAGAATCATGCTGAAGCATTATCCTTCAAAACGTAGCAAACGACCTTTACTAAGGTTAGACTAATTCGCTTTAGAACCGAGTAGGGGAATTACCGCGCGCTGTTCACTAAACGTATATGCATTATTTGCGGGAATCCCCGAAAATGCGTTTCGTTTTCAAGCAAAGACAATGTGAGGGTTGCCATTCGTGTAAAAAAGTAAATAACTATCGATGACGTAATCATCATCTAGACTCCCCTAACCCCCATGTCATCCAAAATAAGCAAAGCAAAGAACCACCGCCCCCCCCCCCCCCATAGTGCTTGAACGGCCCCTTGGTGTGATTGCAAAGTGATTCGACTACCTTGAGTCTGTACACTTTAGCTCGAAATGAATGATGGCGTTTTTTTCCAGACGCTCACAAGGAGACAGTTCATTGTTTCTGAAGAAAAAGTGGACACTCGGAAGGCGATGTTTAATCAGTGTCACTGAAAAAAAAGCGGAAGACAGAGCGATGGTAGGATTCATAGACATTTATCACACAAGTGTATTTTATTTGAAAGGTTTGGGGCAATTAGGTACCTAAGGCACATTGACTCGATTTCGTGAAATCTAAAGTTATATTTTTTGCTCGAATGTTCATCAGCTGGTCAACTAGAACTGAGTGGAGACCTGAGTTTTGGTCACTCATGGGTTTGAAAAGGGCAACGTACGGACTGAGGTGCGCTTGTAAATCACTTGGTAATGCAATACTGTATACTTTAGTATGTCCAGGGGCGGCTGGCCCTTAAGTTCTGCAGAAAAAAGCAGTAGTAATTTGATCATTATTTATTTTCCATGTTATCACACAAATAGAAACAATACCTACAAGAAGAAGAAACAATCCGTACACGTACAGATCTAATGCGAAGTACGATATCTGATTGGTCGGTCGGTGCTCGGTCCTCGGCGGTATTTTTTATTTAGGTATTTTGGGTCTTACGTTGATTGACTAGTGACTCACTGACTGACTGTGGCTGTGTAGAAGGGTAGAGCAAGACAATGGATGTGGTTTACAGACTTATCAGCGTGAAACGATTCTGGAAATACACAAAGCTATGATGGAGCCGCGGTAATGAGCGGACATAATGCTGGAGTACAGGCAAAAATTAAACAGAGATATCCATTTGCTCACTATGTGCATTGCTATGAGCATCAGTTAAACCTGATTATGTCCCAAGCTGCTTCAGCAAATGCTCAAGTTCGTGTTCTTTGGGGATTTGAAAGATATTCCGGGATTTTTTGATAATTCTCCTCAACGCGTAGAGGTACTGAACAGAATTGAGGGGAAACATTCCCCAAGGAGCAACAACTCGTTGGAATTTTAATATCCGAACAATAAATGTAGTGTTTGGGAACAGAGAATCACTCATTGAATGCATGGAAGAAATAGAAGAAAATTTCACTAATGAAGCCGTTTGCAAGGCAGCCTGCGGTATTGGCCGTATGTTAAACGATTCTGTTTTCGTGTTTTGGTCGACATTTTTCATCATGTCATGCCTCACGTCGACATCTTATTCAACCAGTTGCAGAAGAGAAAAACCGAGCCAGCGCAAGTTAAAACGGCTATCGATAATTTGCACTGAACCCCAAGGCAACAAAAGGAGACGACGTAATAATAGCAGTCAGGATCACCGAGTTGCCGCGTTAGAAGTATGCGACTATATAGTGAATTCTGCAAATGACAGATTTCAATTCAAAGATCATTTGGTAGCCGCATCCCTTTTTTTCCCCGAACACTTTGGAGAATACTATGGTACGTTTCCTGATGACAAGTTAGAAACTACCTGCTTGGCTTATCCCGAATTAGAAAAAAGTCGTTTAAAGACAGAGTTGTCTGTTATTTATGCACGGAATGATTACCGAGATTTACATGGAACTCTGTCTCTTTTGAAATTTTTGATACAAAACAGTTTGTAGGAAACACTAAAAGAAACAAAAAAGCTATTAGAAATTATTGTTACAACTCCTATGTCAACATCAGAGTCTGAGCGAAATTTCTCAACATTGAAAAGAATCAAGACTTCTCTTCGAAATACTATGACCCAGGATCGCCTTACAGCGTTGTCGATGCTGTCCATTGAAAAGGAATTTATTTCGACCATGGAAAATTTCAACGGGAAGGTGATCGACAAATTTGCTGCCAAGAAGGAGCGCAGGATCGAACTGACATATAAAAAATAGGTAGTTCAGATTTGCAGAACACTTGTTTTTTTTTGCCACGAGCCGTCACTCAGTATGTCAAACAATTATAAACGCTGAAATTGTTACAAAGTAGTACAAAGGACCCTCTGAAATAACTCACGATCGCAGCCCTGCTGGTACAAGTGCTAAACTTGCAATTTTGTCTTTGCAGAAAAGTACAGGGATATATTAGGTGATTCCTGTAAAGGTACTTTTTTCAAAAGATTAAAAAAATGTCAACTTCATCTGGTTATCTCTGTTAACGAAGTAATCAAGCATTCTTGACATTTGGTTTATTCTTTGAAATGTCGGCTATTATTACGGTCAATGGGTCCATTCTGGGATTCCAGTTCTTGATGACCCGACAAATTTAAGAAAACCATAAGTCTGGGTCCGAGACTTGATGGCAGATACTTGAATGGGTAATTTCAAATACAGTATCAGGATCCTTGCATTCTTTTGTTCAACTACTTATGTATTTTTCGGTGGGGGGTCTATCATCGACAAGAGATAAATGTCAATGAAAGTCTACCTGCCCCAAAAACTTTTTTAAGAGTGGGTGGTTCCAAATTTTTCCAGGTAGGGCAAATCTTAATCTTGAAACATTTTTATCGGCGTTATTTTTGATCGTCGTTGGAAATAATAGAAAAAATCATGCTGAATTTGCAAGTTTTAAGGCCCAACTGGATTCTCAAGAAGGTGGGGCCACGCCCCCTCTGGCAGCCCCTTCTAGATGCCCATTCCACCAGCCCTATACTCAGTTGAAAAAACGTAAGTGCAGAACGGTTTTTCAGCCTTGTTTTCGTATTTCAATACATTAATACAAATACTTTATTAAGTCCAAAAAAGCACGTTATAACTGGATTACTTATCATTGACACTGTTTTTATTATCTACCGAAAAATTCAAGTTGCCTGACTTAAGAGGTTTTAAAAATGACCGATTCAGTGATAAATCTACATTACACGAGTAATTCACCAAATACCGGGAACCGCCAAGCGTCTTCGGCTGATATATCCGGTATTTAGAATACTTTTAAGAAACTAACCATTTTATTATCCTTCGATGCATCCTCCAAATAAATCCAAACTCATATTCTCCTCCAAACATCCAACAAATTCACAAAAGTCACACTAAAAACTACACCTTTGTCCGGAACGCTCGTCTATCCCATCACCGACGCACCGCGTTTGTAATTTCGCACCTTAAAAAAACTTCTCGCAACACCCGCGAACTCCGGAGCTATCCGACGTATTCTCCCCTCTTTCCACTCCGGGAGCAACAGATAGACTGGCCGCGGTGCGTCGGGGCGCTCAGCGTCGACGGCATATCGCGACCCCCAAACACCACCACGAGCATGTTCGATGCCGGGTCAAGGTTCAATGTTAATGTTAATGTCACGTGACCGGCCGCCTGCCGATGCAGTACGCATAGGCTCGACGTCCACCATCCAGACACCTGCAATTACGCGACCTTGAAAATGGGTGTACGACCAACAGGACCAACAATGGTCGCAACGTTGGTCCTTCGAACCGGATGGTTCATATTTTAGTGGAGTGACGCATACTAAATTATTTTTGGACACCGAATGGGAACCATAATGAACCATGAGTGAGCTGGAAAAAGCTGCAACGAAAACAGGTAAGGCACCAGGACTCGACGAAGTACCAAACGAGATCGTGAAGGTGCTGGTAAAGAAATATCCGAAATCATGCTGTCTGTGAGGATTCATTCATCACAGACAGCAGAGAGCGGGAGTGTTTCCGAAAAGGCGCCTTGATACTCATCCCGCTTCTGAGTCCTCAACCGATGGGTAAGTCAAATTTAGACATCTGTTATGCCGAGTTCACTTGGGAAAGCTACTAAACTCTGGGCGCTGAAGAAAGACATTAAACGTAAACAGTGATCAGCACGTGAACAGATCCCTCGAAAGCATCCACGGATATACTCCAGTCACTTTAGGTCTAAACATCCTCGGCAGTGTATTTCTAGTGAATCCACAGACCCTTTTTCGTGTCATCTTGAGACTAGAAAAAGGATGACTGTTAAAATAAGTTACCTTGATCTTTCATGAGCTCCCAGTACAAAACATCATCGATATATTTTTGATGTAGGAACAACAAATTTGGTTTAGAAAACATCCACTTTGAACCTAAATTGACTGGAGTAACATCGATCTACAGACAAATTCAAGGTCACTAGCAGTCGTCGGCGCTCTACGAATCTGCACAGGTTTGGACTTGTAAACGTGATTGTAGATGACACGACAGGCATCTAACAGTTAATTCACGCACAGGATTGCATTGCATACGCATTACGCATTCAGTAGCGTATACTCGTTTTTCGCGAGTGGAACGTTTTGTTTATATATTGCCTAAGATACGATGTCTGACACAGATACAGCCGACGAAGTGGTTGACATCAGCGCAACCCCACCCAAAACAAGGGCTAAGAAGCTACATTTAAGTGCAAATGAAAAACAAATAATATTAAATATATACAAAAACCAAATTCAAGAAAAACCCGATTTGGTCGTGGACGAAGTTATTATGTAAGGTAGCACATATTTCTGGAGTATGTCGGTCCAGTGTTTATAGGATCATTAAGGAATATAGGAGCACTCACTCACTTTCTGAGCCAAAACCGTATCCTGCAAGAAAAAGGATAACGGACGGAGTAGATGACTTTGACAGAACTGCCATCAGGAGGAAAGTGCATAATTTTTTCTTCCGAAATGAGATACCTACAGTATATAAGATATTAAGATTAGTTAATGCTGATGAGGATCTTCCATCATTTAAAAGAACCACATTCCGAAAACTTTTGAAGGAACTTAATTTTCGATTCTTGAAACGGGGAAGAAACAGTATGTTAATAGAGAAAGAAGAAATTGTTGTGTGGAGAAGGGAATACCTTAGGAAGGGGGTGAATGCTGGACATACTCAAGCGAAAGTTTGGGTCGACAAATCAGTAACATCATCAAGGCGGGCTTTTCTAGACGGTCTTTCGGCTGGATTGAAAAATCCTGCAGGTAAGCTCCTTCATCTATCCGGCAATTTAATTTTGATAAATTCGGGCAAATAATATGCTGTGATAGCAGATAATGTGTGATATTCTCCAAAAATGGTGCATTCGCAGTGTAGTCATTAGGAAAAAACTTCGACCCTCTTTTAAGCGTTATTTTGAAATTTATTATCATTTTTGGGTGCAGTCAATTTGCTTTGAATGGGTTTCGAGAAGTTGCAAACTTCAATTTTCTACGTTTTTCAGTTTTTGATCAGCATTCCGTGACTCTTAAATTCAGCTAAATGAACTCAATTGCCTCATTCCTTCAAATTTAATCAATCCATAGTGTAAGGAATAATTTATTTCCAGGAAAAGGCAAACGGCTGATCATTTGTCACGTAGGTAGTGAAGACGGCTTTGTTCCCGAAGCACTGTGGGCCTTTGAATCAAAAAAGACAGGGGACTATCATGAGGAGATGGACGGCAATTCCTTTGAAAATTGGTTCTCCAAAATATTACTAAAGCTGGAGAATAACGCTGTTATTGTACTGGATAATGCCCCGTACCATTCTAGAAAAATAGAAAAAATTCCCACAATGGCAACTAAAAAAGCAAACATACAACAATGGCTGGCCTCAAAACAGATCGATTTTGATGAAACAATGGTCAAGGGTGAATTGATAAGTATAGTCAATAGACATAAATACAAATACGATTTTAAAATGATCGACGAAATGGCCAAAAAACAAAATAAAACTGTCTTGAGACTGCCACCCTACCATTGTGAGCTGAACCCTATTGAGCTGATTTGGGCCAACATAAAGCAATACGTGGCGTCGAATAATAATACTTATAAATTTTCTGATGTTAAAAATCTCTTTCACATCGCAGTCAATAGAGTTACGGCAGAGGAATGGAAAAGCTGTATCCGCCACGTTCGGGAGAAGGTTGAGGTCAAAATGTGGGATTTGGACAATGTCATCGATATCCAAATTGAACCTCTAATAATTCATTTAAACGATTCAGAAGATTCAAGTTCCTCTTCTGAATGAGTGCGCGCAGCTTACTTACTAATAACTAAAAAGTGTAGTTAACTCATTTGTGAATCTCTAACTGAAATTTACTGTAAAAGATAATAATTATCTTGTATGAAATTTTTGATGACTACCCATAATATCTTGATGCGGTCCTGTAATGTCTCCTGCGCCTAAACACTCACTCACGAGCAATATGCGTGTATTTGTTTGGGTTTAGTTTCTTTCTTCAGCGCCTAGAGTATAGAACGACTAATAGAAGGTAGGCCAACAGCAAAAAATCGTCGGGCCTCTCGAGAAGTCCTAGCTATCTATCAATCATGCCAAAGAGCTACTTCAATGAGAGGGCACTTATGGTAGGTCGAAAGACTAGCACGTAACCATGGGTGACCGCAGGGCTCCGACCTAGGGCCGCTTCTCTGGAAAGTCTTCAAACGATCGAGGTTCTTCGGTTCCAGATGCTGCCGGGAGTTCACCTGATAGGATACGCTGAGGACCTGAAGGGCTTTTGGCCACAAGAATTAGCTCACGAAAAGACAGTAGTGCTTATAGTTTCTGGCAGACAGGAGCTAACCTTCTCAACTATAATTGCGAATGCCGAAATTTGAAGCCAAAATGCAATCAAGCATCACCAGTAACAGGGTAAATAAAGTAGTCGCATCTCCGATACGGCTAATGTCATATAATCGAGGCCCCAGTGGTGAGGGGAGAGGGATTTTGACAGGAGTGGCAAGCTGGATTTTGCTGTACGAAGCTCTTATCTATAACAAGCCCCTGAGAAAAACAGGATTATAGCCAGATACTGCTCAGAAGCCAGCGAAAAGTAGGGCTGCGCGTGGCATGCGCTTAGACAACGGTGTCGACCGATGCTAGTGGTGGCTGGTATCCCGCCAATTGATTTGCTGGCTGAGGAGGGATGCGCGATCTATAAAAAGGGCGGAGACTCTGGAAATGCACAGGTGTGTGTTCAGTTCGATCACCTACTCGTATTTTGGTCTCGAAGTTCTTTATAAATACAATTCTGGGAAACTATACTAAGTGACGTATAAATCCGAACACCCAGTTTAAATGGTTTTATTTTAATAAAAGTTGGTGAATGTATTTATCTTACTGTAAATAACAAGTGAAAAAATTTTCAGCCTTATCAGTTGGACATTCCGGTTTTTATACTGCTTTTTTTAATTCACTAACGCTCTAAAAATGAATATTTCAGCCGCAGTAAAGAATCAACGTTGGCGGATTTTGGTTCTTGACATCCTTTACGATCGGTTACGATGCCTAGACTACGGAGACCTGTACGATTTCGTCAACTTAGTGAGTTTGATAGGGGCCGTATAGTGAGACTTCGGGAAGCTGGACTTTCTTTTCGGGCAATTGCAGTTAGAGTGCAAAGAAGTGTAGACACTGTGGTTAGGTGTTGTCAGGCATGGCTTCGAGAAGGCCGTACGCAAAGAGCAAGGGGCACTGGACGCCGCCGTAGAAGACGGAAGATCGCCACCTAAGATTATTGGCCTTAAGGGACCGTTTCTCCACTACCAGGTCCATTGCAAATGAATGGTTTGCAGAACACGGAAGACCTATTGGCATGCGAAGTGTTTACCGACGAATGAGAAGTTTTGGCTTGTTTTCATACCGGCCACACTGGGTCCTCCCTTTAACTCGAGAACACCGACGTAATCGCCTTGAGTGGTGCAGACAACGGTCACTCTGGGATTAGGAATGGAACAGTATTGTCTTTAGTGACGAGTCTCGATTTTGTTTAGGCATGCACGATGGTCGTGCCAGGGTTAGAAGGCGACGTGGTGAAAGGAGGAATCCACAGTTTTTGTTGAAAGACATGTTCATCACACTGTTGGAGTTATGGTTTGGGGTGCTATAGCTTATGGTTCCAGGTCACCTTTAATCTGCATCAGAGGTAACATGAACGCGCAGCGTTATATCCACGAAGTTCTAGAACCCCATCTTTTACCCTATCTTGACACCCTGCCAGATCAAACTTTCCAACAAGATAATGCCCGACCACTTGTAGCAAGAGTCACAATAGACTTCTTTCACCATAATGATGTCACATTGTTACCATGGCCACCAAGATCTCCCGACTTATCCCCAATTGAGCACGTGTGGGATATGATGGGTAGGAGATTGCTCAATTTGCAACGTCCTCCTCAGACTCTAGAAGCACTTCGAGAGGAGTTGGTGGTTGCCTGGAATGAGATACCACAGGAGGACATTGACCACCTGATCAGAAGCATGCCTAGGTGCGTTGGAGAATGCGTAGCACATCATGGTGCATCCACACATTATTAAAGGTCAAACGGCTTTAAAGCAGTGCAATCATTTTGAAATTTTTATCATTTACTTATTATGCTTCATTAAATTTTATTAAAATAAAACCATTTAAACTGGGTGTTCGGATTTATATGTCACTTAGTCTATTTGGTAATTCCTCGCGTCGAGTATGTCACGTGTAAGAGGGTTGAAATACATCTTTATCGATGATATTTCTCTAGCAGACGGTTTCAGGTCCCCCTCATACCGATCTTTTACCCCTATGTCGACGAGCTTTGCCCCAGAGTTCTCCTCCAAGATGCCGCCGCGCTTTGAGGCTGCCAGCCAAACTCGCCAGACTTCTGCCTAACATCCTGACTCTGTCGTACTTCATACACCAAAAACTGGCCGATACGACCGCTCCTTTATTCTCACAGTGTATAGAATCTACGTGAAGAGGTTTTCCCAATTCTCCTAACCTTATGTAGTTAAAAAATAGCAGATTCAAGCTCTTCATAGCAAGCCTCGGTGTTTGGGTATTGCGTCAGAACAAAAATAATAAGTTCATCCTTCCAGCTGGATCAAGAAATTAGCAAAAACTTAAACTGTATTCCAACTGTCTAGGAGAGGATTTTATTTTTCATCTTACAGACAATTAGGGAGTTAACCCTGTTACTTTTAATATAACGAACACTGAACCCTCGAGGTAAACTAGACACTGACCTTGGCCAGCGATCCCACGTAAAACCTCCAAACGCCTGTCCTTTACCTTAAACGATTTAATGTACATAATGTATAGCCTGCAATCGATCTGTCGGGTTGTCGTTTCAGGACCAAGGAACATCGAGTTCTCTCATGAACACAACATTGATTTTCCTATGCTACCTTGTCCTTTGTTTCAATTGTTTGTTACGCGGTAATCTTTTATCCAGGATAGGGGTAATTTTAAAGGAATTACGTGCAAGTGGCGTTACGTATAGGTTTCATTTACTGGGTAAATCGGTAAATAAATAAATAAAAATACGTAGAATTTTAGACGTTACTTTCTTGCTCTTTGTTTTGGTTTTATTTTCATATATTGTTAGTCCTTCCTCCTTATGATATCTACACAGAAACCAAATTTATCTCTCTTACACTATCGTAATTCCTCCTGAAAATTCTTAAGAAATAATTTTAATGAGTATTTTATCGATATACAATTCAGGTAAATATTGAGTTGGTATAATTTAAAAAGCAGTACAGTATACCCGACCTTCTCCTTCAATTAAAAACAAGGTATAGAAAATTATTCTTCTAACTTATTGTACATTAATTAAATATACTAATCTTGGATAAGACATTATAAAAATGAATTTATCAACAAAATAGCAATTCCCAACATATACACACACAAAAAATTAAAATAAAACAAAGATAAGAACATTAGATAGATATTTAAAAAACAAATAAAAAGTTCTATTCGCACGGGTATCAGGAATCTTAAAAAGGGACATTATGCCGATTTTTTTTGACATTATGCTGTTTTTTACATTATGTAGGTTTTTCTATAAGATGTTAACTTAGCACTTAGTTGTACGTGTTGCCTAAACGTTATGAGGCTTGTTATCCATCTTTGGCTCTGATGTGATGTAAAATCTGCTTCTGAGATGACATTACTGGTGGTCTAAGCCGTAAGTTGTATGTGTTGATGATAATTACATTGGGTTCTTGTCTCAAATGAACTTAATTGAGATTCAAAGCTAGAAATTAGTTGCGCATCCAATTTTTCATATCCATTCTGGAAACGGTACTGTTGCGTCTTGTACAATTTCGGATTTCACTGTTTTTTCACTTGAAACTTATAAAGGGTAGTCTAACAAATTATTTTACATCATAAAAAGTGTGGATGAAGCACGCTTTTCATGAATTTTTTTCCCAAACCACTGTATTTTTTAGCAGTTATTCTATTCCCTCCATTATTGTCCACCGCCATCTACCATATGACGCTGACGTCTGTGGATATGTCATGTATGAGAGGCGCTTGCCTACGGTGTTGCCGGATTGGGCTCCGTATTTAGGGAAAAATATTAAAAGTGGAAAATTTGCCTATATACATGTATATTAATGAAACACAAAAACAAAAAACTAAAACAAACAACAGTAGTAAAATTAAAAGTGATTCTTACTAAGTATAAAACAAAAAATAACAAACTGCAGTAAAACAAAAAGCAATTCTAAGTGATTATAAAAAACAAAAAATTAAAACAGTAGTAAACAAAAAACAATTCCATTTAATTATAAAAAAAAAAATAACAAACAGTAAAATAAAAAGCAATTTGGATGGAATGAAATTGTTTTTCGTATTACTAATGTTTTTACTTTTTGTTCTGTGTTGTCACTTAGAATTGCTTTTTATTCAACATGGAATTGTTTTTTTTTGTTTTAGTACTTTTTATTTTACTGCTGTTTGTTATTTTTTGACTTTTATAATTACATGGAATTAGTTTTTGTTTTACTACTGTTTTTAATTTTGTTTTTTATAATTATTTATGATTTATCATTTTTCAACTTACTATTGTTATTTTTTGATCTATACTTATTAGGAATCGCCTTTTATTTTGCTACTGTTGTTTGTTTCAGTTTTTATTTTTTGTGATTAATTAATTTATATACATATATATGTATATAAATTTTCAACTTTTCATATGTTTTCCTAAATCCGGAGCCCAATCCGGCAACACCGTAGGCAAGCGCCTCTCATATATGACATATGCACAGACGTCTACGTCATATTGCAGCTAAAAACAGCTAAAAATACAATGTTTTGGGACAAAAATTCCATGAAAAGCGTGCTTAATCCACACTTTTTTTGTTTCTAGATAATCTATCAGACTACCCTTTAAAAGTTTAAAGAGAAAAAACAGTGAAATCGGAAGTTCTACAAGACGCAACATCACCTCTGGAAATTACATATACAAATTTGAATGAGAGAGATAAGAAGCAGCATATACACATGCAGACCAATACACATAATCATCCAGATGCGATCTTGCTATTCAACCAACTTTCTTCTCAGTGATAAAAACTACAGACAAGAACCATTTGGTCTCACAAAACATATGCAACCAATAATGCGTGCAGTTTAGTTGAGTGATTCCTCCTTAGATGGACGTTCACAACGATCCTAGTGAGCAAACGTGGAATGACCCTAAAAACTACCTAGTTTGCTTGATGACATATTGGTTTTTTTTGAAGTTTTATATTTTTTTTTACGTGATACCGCTACCGTTCTTTTTTCCTGATAATCGAACACGGAAAGAATTGAAACCATGGAAATAGTGATGTCTGATTGGCGGGTAATGATTTTTTTAAGGTACTCTCCATACTTTTTCCCGGATTTTTGCTCGCTGTGTGTCAACAGATAACAAACCGATATCCAAACGAATTGTGGTAGTTTCCCTACAACTTCGGTAAACACGGTTCAACGATTCCATATAAATCGAATGAAAAACGACTTGCAACTTTTGAAATGCAATTTCGCGAGTTACGATTTGTTTTGCATGCATATATCACACCATGCTGTGTCACACAAAAACGGAAATCTCGAACGTCCGCAGCTTCCAAAGAAAATGCAACGTTGCCGATTCGTTAAGGTTTAAGAAATCAGAAGTGGGATCAAGTGAAGCTGATAAAAATAATGCAGGCAAGTCTAAGTTGGCATTTGGGATTTTAATGTTCTACCAAATCGGGAAATTGTGGAAATTAACCATCCAAATAGTGTAAAATATGCTTTATGTGGAAAATACAGTGTTTCCCAGATTCAAATATCGGTGAAAAACCGAAATTATCGAATTTTGTTTCTTGCCAGTAAATCCGAAACGGTTAATCTGTCAGCTGTCAAAATGTGACATTATTCGGTTATTTTTTAAGGCAAATAAGGTAACGTGTATGACATGTCTCAATCGTCTTTTGTTTTGCCGCAACCTGCCTCAACTTTCATTTTTCTTATGGCCGCCATATTGGATTTTTCGATTGTTAAAAAGAGCGTAAAATTTCCAGTCTAGTGATGTAACACAAGTGCATAAAAGATCGAAATATCATCACATGTAATGTTATGTATTATTTTTCTTTTCTAAGGGGGCTATGGTTTATTTGTCAAACAGTAAAATTAATAAGTAACGCATTTTTTTCATCTAAGGATGTTCTGACTTTGACGTTAACTAATTCAAAGTATTAAAATTGTGTTTTAATAAGTAGTATTTACGTATTCTCTCATTAAAATCATAAATCTCTTCTTCTTTTTATATGTCCTACTTTTTGTTATTTACTCAATAAAAATCATTTACGTATTGTAGGAACAGCAGGGGTGCCAAGAACAAATTCCACACCATGCAGAATATCTACATCCTTTGTCTTCAACCTAGGTAAGACTTTAAAAGAAGTATGCGAGATGTATCAGTTGAACAGTAAGGTAGTTTTGACAGAAGCATGTCGTTATAGGCAGTCGAAAAATCTGTTTTTACATATTGCTCATTTTCAAAGCCGCGTACGTGAACTTTATACTGATGTAGTTCACGACAAACTTATAGTGTGTGTTTCTATTTTTTCTGCTTCGTTCCGGCAATCATACCTGTTAGTATGGTAGGAATTCCCCCGTTTTTTTCCAATCTACCCCTCCTTACGTCGAAAAAACTAGAAAGGTTTCTAGATATCTAACGTCGGCAACACAGATCGCAGATAGTGCAAACGCTTATAAAGCTGGAAATCTCAGCGACGCCGGCGAGTAGGGCAGCGATAATTTATAGATATAGGGCAGCATCCGGCAGTTGCCAAGCGGGCCGTTCTTGGTTTTGGGGAGGGGGAACACTGGCCAGCCCCGAAGAGACTTTGTCCTACTTACAACAGCATCGATTAAGCTACGTAAAAATAAATTTCGTCCAAAGCTCGACCTTCAGCTGACTAATTTTAGAGCAGCGGTCGAATTTATAGAAAGAGTTTTCAATTTGTAGGATTTTAAAGCACATCACTTTTATTGGAATATAAGCCCTTCTTTCTCATTTATGTCGGTTTGCGAGTCCATGTTTGTTGTATATCTATACGCCATAACTACTGAGTCGATCTACTTGACGAAATATACAGAGAACCATTATAGACGGAGCAACACGAATTGAATGCTGGGCGAAATGGGTTGTACATTTAAGGATCATAAGATTCTGAAAAATACAGGGTGTCCGCAAAGTTGGGGTTTTCCTTTACACGACGTGTAGATCTTGAAAACATAAGCAATTTTTCTTAGTACCATATACACCAATGTCTTAAGGGAACCGAGATAAAGGGCTCTGCAACATCAAAAATATCTGAATACCGTCCTGTAGCCGCGACATCACCGAGTGGTACTAGGACACCAGCTCAACCCGACGACAGAACTGGGTCGGGGTCAGTGTGTCAGGTCAGTATGCAACCTTCAACCGACGGTTACGGTCACGCGTGTAGAGGTAATCGCGTAGACGAGAATCCCTCAACAAGCACTAGAGACGTGGCTAGAGAAGTGCAAGTATCAAAAACTAAAGTGTGGCAAACGCTGCGTGAAGAGAGGCTGTATCCGTTTCACGTCCAACGTGTACAAGCCCTTCAACCTGACGATTTTCCAGCAAGTGTGCGGTTTTGTGAGTGGTTGTTGCATCAACATGACAATAATCCGGACTTTTTCTACGTTCACGCGTAATGGGGTGAATAACTTTCGCAACACTCATGTTTGGTCAGTAGAAAATCCGCACGCTGTCCGTCGGGCACATTTTCAACAAACATTTTCGGTGAATGTTTGGGCTGGCATGGTGAACGGTATGCTCATTGGACCATTTATTCTCCCAAATCGATTGGACGGGATACAATACCTAGACTTTTTACGCAACATTTTGCCTTCCTTGTTAGAAGATGTGCCATTAAGTGTAAGACAATCAATGTGGTTTCTGCGTCTGCTCGGTAGCGCATCGGCTGATTTCATTTTCTGTTGGAGCGGTATGATTTCGGGCAGAGACGTACTTAGCCCTTCTCGTCAACTGGAGAGTGAGTACTTTTTCCTTTATTTTTCGTTTCACTACACATTACCTTTGTTATTTCAAGGGTAGTTGTTTCTGAAAAGGAAAACCCCAACTTTGCGGACTGTATATGTGTAGATATAAAAACTGTCAAGTCATCATTTACAAAAGCATCGCAGAACGCTAAAGAAAATTCTGAATTCTTAGTTACAGTTCTGCGTACACGGATCAAATCGAATTGGTACAGAACTGATTCCGAATTGGTCCTGACAGTTCTCAGATTTTTGGTGAGACTAAAAATTCGATCCGACTGACCATGCGCAATACCATCGTTATGGACATTTGATATTTCATCTTCCGCTGCCTCTGTTCGGGTTTAAAGTGTTTAACCTATTCTGTGAAAACGTGTCACCTGTGCTTTTTAGTGCTTGCTGTTCCACACATATGTTTTATGTGTTCCATCTTAAGTTCTTAAGATTCGGTGCTTAAGATTTTGTGCTTAAGATGTCGGACCATTTATCGTTTAGCGATGATGATTTGGAAGAACTATTGGAAGTTATTGAAGTACCTAAAGCACCTGGAAGCTGTCAATAGTGTCAATCGAATAGCAGCTTGGCAACAGAACAGAATAGAGGGCAAATTGGCAACAGTGTTGAATACGCAAACGGTTCCAAAGCCGTTCGCGGTAAACGAAAATCTCGAACTTGAAAATAACTGGACATGCGCATTTGTGTAATTCTGGATGGTTCAGTTTTAGTTCCGAACTGGTTAATTTATTAATTATTGCTAAACTATATAAATAATTCTGTTGCGAATATACCGCAAAAGATTAATAAGGAAAAACGCTGCCCTACATCACTTTAGCAAACATAGCAGGTAGGCGTACGGTTTTCTATACTCGTAATATAATAATGTCATATATATGAGCTATTAACTTTTCAGCTTGATGTAGGCAGCAGACCTTGCCGATATTTCATGAAACATTCAGGCAAAGCGACGTTGGTGTTAGGCTTTCAACAGACGATAAAATATTCAGCGAGTCTCACACTTGACAGTCGGTTCTGTCACAGCCTATAAAATACTTAACAGCAACGCAACTCCCGAATATATGAGAGGGTTGATGTGTAGTTCGCGCGCGAACTAGTTAAAACTACATGAACTAGTGCCTCGAAAAGCTCGTTTACCCATTCACCAAGAACGATTGCAGGATCCAAGACAACTGTGCGAAATCAAGATAGGAAACAGGACACCAGCGCAACCAAATAAGCAGAAGGTTGTATAGCTGGTTGCCTGAATATGATCGCGGTTTAGCTCAACGATATCGAACTTACTAACAAAATATAATAACAAACGACTGAAAGAAATAACATATCGCCCATTGAGTCTGATGAAGAAATTATAACACTTAAATGAAGACACAAACGTGTTTTATCGATCACAAATAATCTGGGATAGACTTGTACTCTTTCCTGCCACCAGGGTATCCTCTGTTGTAGGTCAAAGCGGTTCATTAAGATATTTATCTTCTGCTGCGACGGGATTTTGAACTGCCGAAAGGCGTTTTATCTCAAGGTCAAAATGGTATGTTTTCTTCTTTGATTCATTTTTGCTTGGCTACTAAAAACATCTAGCAACGATAATCACAGGTATGTATTATTTATGGAAGTTTTTGGAAACAAATCCTACTTTATTTGAGATTGTTAGAAAACGTTTATATCCCATAGTTGCATCTACTATGTGAACGACTATTCAGATTCATACGTCCATCTTAGCAAAATGTTTAGCTCCGCGTTTTCACTCTCATGATAACGCGTTATGTGCTATTGTTGCGTAAAATAGTTTGTTCGCGAACCAGTCCTTAGAACTGCTATATAAATGTTAGTTTTTGTTTCTTTCAGCCTTCGTAACTAACATCATTTGTTAATCTTTTAATAACTTCATTTTGTCATGTTCGCTATTCTTGAACTAAACCAGTGTCGTAACCAGGCAACCAGTTATACAAACTTATGCAAACTTCTGCTTTCGTGGTTGCATATAGCAGTGTCCTGTCTTCTATCTCGAAGTTTTGCAATGTCATCAGTCGCTCGTGGTGAACGAGTAAACTATGTTAGTTTTTCGAGGAACGATGAACTGATAATACTAGATACTGCCCTGATAATGCACTTGCATTGATAATTAATGGAAAATTTCTTGTCTCGACTCCACCATCTCCAACGTTCCATTTATTTATGAATCTGTTGAAGATACCAGTAATTTAGAGCTTATCTACTGAAAGTCCATTAAAAGGAGGAGTTTCTTGGGAGTTCCAAGTTGAAGGCGGAACAGCCATGCATTATTCAGTATTGTTTTCGATATTTCTTACTGACGTTAAAAGTCCAAAACAATCACGGACATATTCATTAACAGGACCGTATCCGTTCCACAAAATAATTGTTTTTTCTAAAACCGCAACATTTTTATGCTATAAATATGTCTTTAAATTTACTGATAATCTTCGTGATCGATATTTTTCTGTGGACGTTTTGAAATAACTTCACAACTTATTCAAATTTCTGATCAGTTGTGTAATAGTGAAGATTTTTTGGAATCGTACATTCAGCAGCAATTTCGTTGAAAAATTAAGTAAAATATACAGGGTGGCGCATCGAAAACGAAACGCATTTACTGGCAGATCAGTTTTTTTTCCGTAAATATTGCGTGGTTTTTTCAAAATTAAGAGGAGTACATCGTTTTTGCGATTACAGTATTTCCCGCCAGAGACGTGTGAAGTGAGAGGAGGTTACCGCACGAACATACCTTTAAAATATGGCGAAGTCACAACCAAAAGCAGAAGCAACCTTTCACTACATCAGGTTTACCAATTCAGATCATTTCTTAGAGCAGCGTACATGCGGCGGATAGATGAAATTTAAATATTTACCATCGAGAGTGGTAGTGGAGAGATTGAAATATAGCCAATTGGGGCAACCGCTTTTTTCCGCTTCGATCTACGCTGCGTGGAATGTTGAAGAGCTGCTAAATCAAGGGAGGACGGCACAAGCTACACAACCATACAGGACGTTTTGTGGATGACGACAACAACTGAAATTCTACAGGTGGTATCACCTCTGTCGACGGAAAGCCGTTCGTCGCGTACAGCGAGGATCTTGAAAACGCTAAAGAATAAAAAAATGGCGTTGAGTAGGTTGACACTCACTCTCGAAATAAGATAGTACCGTAGACCTTATATCCTGGATAGAGAATATTTATGTCCCAGATACCATGCTGATGTTATGCCAAAAAACACCAAACAGCTGTTGCCTGTCGTATGGGCGAAAGCAGCATGTTTATGTTAGACCCTCTGAGAAACAAGTTAGTTACGAACAAGTATATCGGAAAAAAAATTACGGTCCATTTTTCCCTGCTCTACCTGTGGTACCATCTATCTGGCAACGTCGCCTCTCCCCGATACCTGGTCGCCTAACGCGCATAAACGCGACAGCGTGGCACATCGCTAGTTATGTCAGGAAATAAAAGACTGGCACGCCTGTCGGTGAACGCAGACAGAAGAACGCATAACAAAAAAAATCTCCCTATCGTTGTAAAGGGTAAATGATGGTGAGCATACGCATAAATATACGAGGGTGGAGTGAAAAGTTTCCGGCCTGACCAAGGAAACCGACGTTTTAAATTTTTTTTGCTTTATTTTTCAACATAATCTCCATCAACACTGATACATTTCGACCCATTTTAAATTCAGAAACCCACTGCTTAGTAGTTGAATATGACGGCGAGGAGTCTCCTAGTGTTGAATCAATCTCTTATTTTATTTGTGTTGGTGTAAAACCTTTCAAATAGAAGTATATTTGATGACAAACAACGGACGCGTCTCGCGCAATGTGCTCTTAAACGCAAACTAACTTAGCGATTGGGCTGGAACTGTACATACAAGCTTGGTAGGAATGGTTCTATAGGACGCCAGTCTAAAAGTAGACCTAGTGGCGCCATCTCTTGGTCAGGTCGGAAACTTTTCACCCCACCCTCGTACTAACATCAAAAAATTGAGATATACCCTCCCCCAACTTTTACAACCCCCGACCCCAAATTTTAACAAACACAGAAAAACAGACCGACAGACAGAACGAAAGACATATCGACACACTGACCGACGGAACTGAGTGACATCAACGGTTTCTATCCTGAAAGAGAACAGCTGATCTCGCCATATCAAGAATATCTGTAAGGCGTATTCTGATAAACATCCAAAGAACATAATATCTTATTTTCGAAATTTCTCGCAGCATTAGATGTGGGAAGTAAAAATGACGCCAAAAATATCCGAACTTACCCATCGCCTTTTAATTAAAAATAGCCTGTTCATGATTTTTCACGCATTCTATACTACAACTATTTAAAACTGTAATGACTCATACGCATGATCAACACGTGATCAAAGCTCGATCCCGGCTTCCTTCCAGTACAGCCGTAAAGCGTACGACATATGTCGTTTCTGTGGCTTTGCGGTGGTCAACAGCACAGACAGAGATGGAAATAAGGGCTGATTGTTCTCCGCCGGTAGAACCAATGAAATCAAAGACGCGCCTCGACCGGCAGACTCATAGGCGTCGGCAACGCATTAGAACGTGTTTCGTTAAGCGATCGCATATTGTGTGTTTTTATAAGAATTGTTGTGTGATTGTTATTGTTGTGGTTTCTGTGGTTACTGCTTTGGTTATACTTAACCATGGAGAGTACAAATGGCACGAGTGGAAGTACTGAAAGCCAGGGAACAAGTAGACGGCTTCGTAAAGCACTGAAGAGGGACGCGAAAGAAATCGTGCTCAACGTGTTCAATTATCTGAACAGAACTATGTCGCAGGGAGATGCACTCGCGCGTTGTGAAAGTATGACAGGCGTTCCAGAGTGGACCATTCGCAGGGTGGTGCATGAAAAGAAGAAAACTAGAGCTACTACTGATCCAAAGTTTAATTTGAAGGGACGAAAGGCCGTTAAATTGGATGACGATAGCAAAATGGCGTTAAGGCGAACCGTACATTCATTCTTCTTTAGGAATGAGATACCAACCCTCAAGGCTGTACATGCAGCGATCAAGGAAATGAAATTATACCCCAAATGAGCGTCGAGGTAATGAGGAAATCCCTGCACGAAATTAATTTTCGTTACGAAACGCGTAATCGGAAGTCAGTATTGATAGAGAGACCTGAAATAGTCGCCTGGCGTCGAAAATACCTACGCGAAATGATTGAATATAGGCGACAAAGCAGAAAAATCTATTATTTGGACGAGTCATGGGTAAATGCAGGTCACACAGTTAAAAAACCTGGATAGACAAAACCGTAGTGAGTAACCGACAAGCACGCATTGAAGGTTTGTCAACAGGTCTTCGTGGAAAGGTCAAAGATTGATCGTAACTCATATTGGTAGCGATAGTGGCTTTTTAGAAGAGTGTGACTTGATTTTCGTCTCTAAGAAAGGAGGTGATTACCATGACGAAATGAATGCCAGGTGCTTCGAGAGCTAGTTTCAAGCGGTGCTTCAGCGAGTTGAGCCCAACTCTGTAATCGTCATGGATAATGCTTCCTACCATAGTCGTCGAGCCGAACGTGTACCGACTATGGGATCTCGAAAAAGTGACATGCAGCAATGGTTGCGCGAAAAAGGAATCCCGTTTGACGATTCATGTGTGAAAGCGGAATTGTATGAAAAAATTAAACAGCACAAACCTGCGAACGTTAGTTACGTGACTGATGAGATGGCCCGTCAATGTGGTGTCACTGTGCTGCGGTTACCGCCCTACCACTGTGAACTGAACCCAATAGAGCTCATCTGGGCTCAAGTGAAGGGTTATATTGCGCTCCATAAGATAACCTTCAACTTACCAGACGTTAAGGTTTTACTTGAGACTTCCATACAGCTAGTAACGCCCGAAGCTTGGCAGAATGCTATCCGTCATGTTGTGAAGGAAGAAACAAAAATGTGGCAGCTTCACCACCACATCGACACCATCATAGAGCCAGTTATAGTCAATTTCAACGAGGAAAGCGATAGCGACAGTTTATTACTGTCAGATGTAAGTGGAAGCGACGATGAATAAAGGTAATTCCCAAATGTTTGACTTACAATATGTTTCAAACCACTCTTTATTAAGCATGTGACAAATCTAGTTCACCCATGTTAAAAATTCATACCCCGCCTATGAACAGCCGACTACTGGTAGTTAAGTGATGTTCACGTGAACATCGATGAGTCATTACAGTTTTAGATAGTTATAGTATAGTACCCACACTGTAACATATTTTATTTGTTTATTTAGAAATTAGAAAACATACAGCTCCATGTATCTACTGAAGTACGCATAGATAGAATTAAAATTTAACTAACCCAGTAAGGTGACCTCAAGCCTTTTCAGGCGCATAAACAAAGCTAAATGTCGTGTTTATGTGAACAACAAGTTTTGCCTGAAACACGACACGGCTTAGTGTACTCATAATGTTGTAATTTATCTACTAAACGCTGTTTATGAGAATATGGCACGCAGTTGTTTGGAGTACGACTACGAAACTATCAACAATTTGAGGGATAATGGATTACAGTTATGTGGAAAATAAGCTAACTGCATAATTTGTACCTAGGCTTACAATAAGGAAAGGTATAATATACTAAGTGACATATAAATCCGAACACCCAATTTAAATGGTTTTAT
The DNA here is from genome assembly GCA_963669975.1 of Acanthoscelides obtectus. Classification (NCBI taxonomy): domain Eukaryota; kingdom Metazoa; phylum Arthropoda; class Insecta; order Coleoptera; family Chrysomelidae; genus Acanthoscelides; species Acanthoscelides obtectus. The sequence goes on along the minus strand of CAVLJG010000008.1, from coordinate 2,801,568 downwards.
TTTAATAAAAGTTGGTGAATGTATTTATCTTACTGTAAATATCAAGTGAAAAAATTTTCAGCCCTATCAGTTGGACATTCTGGTTTTTATACTGATTTTTTTTAATTCACTAACGCTCTAAAAATGAATATTTCAGCCGCAGTAAAGAATCAACGTTGGCCGGATTTTGGTTCTTGACATCCTTTACGATCGGTTACGATGCCTAGAGTACGGATACCTGTACGATTTCGTCAACTTAGTGAGTTTGATAGGGGCCGTATAGTGGGACTTCGGGAAGCTGGACTTTCTTTTCAGGCAATTGTAGTTAGAGTGCAAAGAAGTGTAGACACTGTGGTTAGGTGTTGTCAGGCATGGCTTCGCGAAGGCCGTACGCAAAGAGCAAGGGGCACTGGACGCCGCCGTAGAACAACAGACCGTGAAGATCGCCGCCTAAGATTATTGGCCTTAAGGGACCGTTTCTCCACTACCAGGTCCATTGCAAATGAATGGTTTGCAAAACACGGAAGACCTATTGGCATGCGAAGTGTTTACCGACGAATGAGAAGTTTTGGCTTGTTTTCATACCGGCCACACTGGGTCCTCCCTTTAACTCGAGAACACCGACGTAATCGCCTTGAGTTGTGCAGACAACGGTCACTCTGGGATCAGGAATGGAACAGTATTGTATCTAGTGACAAGTCTCGATTTTGTTTAGGCATGCACGATGGTCGTGCCAGGGTTAGAAGGCGACGTGGTGAAAGGAGGAATCCACAGTTTTTTGTTGAAAGACATGTTCATCACACTGTTGGAGTTATGGTTTGGGGTGCTATAGCTTATGGTTCCAGGTCACCTTTAATCTTCATCAGAGGTAACATGAACGCGCAGCGTTATATCCATATCTTTTACCTTATCTTGACACCCTGGCAGATCCAACTTTCCAACAAGATAATGCCCGACCACATGTTGCAAGAGTCACAATAGACTTCTTTCAACATAATTATGTCACATTGTTACCATGGCCAGCAAGATCTCCCGACTTATCCCCAATTGAGCACGTGTGGGATATGATGGGTAGGAGATTGCTCAATTTGCAACGTCCTCCTCAGACTCTAGAACCACTTCGAGAGAAGTTGGTGGTTGCCTGGAATGAGATACCACAGGAGGACATTGACCACCTGATCAGAAGCATGCGTAGGCGCGTTGGAGAATGCGTAGCACATCAGGGTGCATCCATACATTATTAAAGGTCAAAGGGCTTTAAAGCAGTGCAATCATTTTGAAATTTTTATCATTTACTTATTATGCTTCATTAAGTACTTATACAAAATTTTATTAAAATAAAACCATTTAAACTGGGTGTTCGGATTTATATGTCACTTAGTATATTTTAAGATCAAATGACCACTTCCTGGCTTCATAATCAGCTCCTCTCCACGTCCGAAGAAGGTCTCGATGACATGTTTTTTTTTGTGATGAACATATCATATACTATCTCAATTTCGAAATGTTTCGCGATTACAATGCTTCATCGCTAATTTCGGCATAGGTAAGTGAAATGTATATTCCATAGCGGCTTTGATCAATGCATGAGAATTCCCAGAGGACTATCTAAGAAAATTGCTTCCGCCATTTCAATGTACAATGAGGTTGTGCATCAGTTTTTATTACCGCAAAAGCGGACTCCCCAGTGATGCAGTAAAAGCACAGTAAAAGTACAGGAAAATACCAACGATACAAAATGTCACTGAAACGTGGGAGCTTCGATGCAGGGTAACGCATTTTCGGGATATATTACAACTACTAAACTCGTAAAAACCAATGATAACTTAAGAAATGAGGCAAGGACATGATATGAATGAAATTCTACGTGGAAAAATCGCGTCAAGAAGATTGACAGCTTACTTCCCACGGGGTTGCAAATGCTGCATCTTTGGTAGTCGATTCGAGGGACTTATACCGAGTGTCAATATTTATAGGGTAGTTAGTACATTCAAAAATAAAAAAATCTTATAAATATGCTCCCCTACCGTTACCACCGAGAGTAAAAGGCCTGACAACAGGCGCGTGACGTCACCGCGAGTAGGCCGGTCGGCCGGCCGACAGCACGGCGTGCCGTACATCAGCGCTACTGAATAATATAATATTATTGCAGCATATTTAACATGCTCTACCTGATGTAAATAACGGATAATTCAGAAAAGTGTTTTTGGTATATGAAGGCAACTTTGTGGAAAATATTAAAGTAGTTCTTAACTATTTTCACCCTGATTTTCACTGATATTTCATCCGACATTACGTGCACATCAGATTAATAAGTTGATGCTATAAAAGCTTGCTAAAATGATAAATTCTGCAATGAATAACCCCATGTTAGTCACAACCGATCAACAAAATTTCACAGGAATATGTGGACAATTTACTATTATTATAGTCATAATATAATGGTACTTGAAAATTATATAAAAAATGTAGTGCTTGTAGAACAGTTGTGTCCAGCAAGAACCAACGAGGTGGTCTGAGGTAAGCTCTTGCCAGGAAAAGAATAAGGAAGATGAGGAAAAAGTGTAGGATAAATGATAAGAAAAACAGATAAAATCAAAGTAAAATAAACTACAGAAAAAACATAACAAAGATTAACGAAAACTTAATAAAAACTCTTAGAACAAACAAATAACAACACAAAATAATAACAAAAATCAGAAAACAGAAAACATCAAAAATAACATAAATTAGAATAACGAAAATTAAAGTGCTAAATTCTGAATATGTACAAATAAATATTTATCTACAGCTATGTAAATGATGCGGCCTCATGTGAATGTAGTCAATTTACGTGTCTTTGCTTTATTCGCGCTTGCAAAGCTGTCGTTCCTTTTGGCACAATAATTTTTCAAAAATGCATTGACTGTGCAAATATATACAATATACAGGGTGTTTCAGTTTATTGTTGCATAACTTTAAGATTCGATAGAACTTTTAAAACTAATGCATAAAGTCTATATAAACATGGGTCGAAAAATGCGTGGCTTCCGAAATACAGGGTGTTAAAATTTACTTTCTAAAATAGTTTTTTTTTAATATTTCGAACAATATTTGATGTATAACAGTGAAAATTGGTATACAAAGGTTTTTTGGTACGACAAAACGAACCATGGGCATAGTTTTACTGAAGCCGCTAGAGGGCGCTCTCTACTGTACCTGTAGTGTATTAAAATGACCGAAAATTTTTCTTAGTGCAGTTTTTGCTTTTTGAATAAAAAAACTGATTCCTCGCACTTTTCAACATAAAAAAGCTCTAATGTGAGTTTTCGTTATAGTTAGCCGTTTTTGAGATATTTCGATTTTTAGGGTTCGATGTATTTTTTATTATTTATTATTAGTAATTAAGATGATCGTTTAGATTGTGTTTTTAAACACAGCAATAATTCCTAACTCCAAATAAACACAAAAAAAAACAGAATATTAATTTGTTTAATTTTCCAATATTATTTTTAACAAATTAAATTAATTATTTACAACTAAAATGCTATTGGCTAGTTAGGACAAACATACAAAATCTAAAGTAAACCCAATTGTTCAATACACAATTCACATCTACGAATGATCGAACGTGGTATAGCATTATTCAAATAAGGCCTTATTTCATCACATGTATTCCTGATTGTGTCTATTAGCATATCTCTTGTGGTTACGGGAGTCTGGTACACTTTTTCTTTTAGAAATCTCCACACAAAGAAATCTAATGGATTTAGGTCAGGGGATCGTGGAGGCCAGGCGACTGGTCCTCCACGGCCCGATCCATCTTTCTGGATAATTTTCGTCCAGCCAGTTTCTAACTATTCTCGAATAATGAGCTGGACAACCATCAAGCTGGAACCAGGCCAATCTTCTTAAATCTTACGTAACATCATCTCACATACTTGCATGTTCAGCCTTTAAAAATTCCAAGAAGGTCGCAGCATTTAACCTTGCAGGCAAAGGTAGGGTCCAAATAGTCGATTACGGTAGATACCAACCCACACGTTCACACTAAATTCATGCTGAAAATTTCTTTCCCGAACTGCATGCGGATTTTCATGCGACCAAATATGTTGATTGTGAAAATTTACCACTCCACGTCTAGTGAAGCATGACTCATCGGTCCATAAAACGTTACTTAAAAACTCCCTATTATTATCAGTTCTATCAAAAATCCACTGACAAAATGTGATTCTTCGTTCTCCGTCCCATGGCTGTAGTCCTTGCACAGGTTGCAAATGGTAAGTATGTCTATGGCCATTTCTAAGAACACGGTGAACATGGCTTGCTGAAATTCCCAAGGCACCTCTCCTAACACTTGTGGTCTGATCTCTATCAAACTCACGCAGAATCATACGGGTAAATCTGCGCTAATGAACATTTATGTTTTGATCCCTTTGGAGATTTCCAAAACCATTTTCAATTATTTGGCGATGCACTCTTACAAATACTGAGCGAGTTGGATGTCGTCTGTTTGGAAATCTTCGTCCGTATTTTCTGGCTGCTTCTGCTGCGTTTCCATTTACAAAGCCATACACAAAATGAATATTCGCTAACTCTTGATTGGAGAATAAAAATGGCATTTTTATAAAACTTACAAAAAAAAACAGGTAAAAGAAACTAAATTTCATGCATTCACAATTGCAAAAAAAACGTTTCAGGTTTCAACAGACAACAAAACTAACTGTCAACTAATTGACGTTTAACCTTATTCTGCTTTCAATTTCAAAAATATTTGCAGGCACAGCCTACTTCTAAAAATTATCGAGATACTGACTTGTTAACGTTATTTTATCATAAATAATTAAAAATGTATTGAACCTTAAAAATCGAAATATCTCAAAAACGGCTAACTATAACAAAAATTCACAAGGAAGCTTTTTTATGTTGAAAAGTGCGAAGAATCAGAGCGCCCTCTAGCGGCTACAGTAAATCTATGCCCATGGTTCGTTTTGTCGTACTAAAAAACCCTTGTATACCAATTTTTACTGTTATACATCAAATATTGTTCGAAATATTTAAAAAAACTATTTTAGAAAGTAAATTTAAACACCCTGTATTTCGGAAGCCACGCATTTTTCGACCCATGTTTATATAGACTGTAAGCATTAATTTTAAAAGTTCTATCGAATCTCAAAGTTATGCAACAATAAACTGAAACACCCTGTATAGATAAAAAAAAGTTCAAAACAAAGAAATCGTCCATTTCAAAAGTAAATAAATAAAGCTAATAGGAATTAAACATGAAACATTTGATACAACTTCTTTGTTTTTTTTTTTGACGGCAGCATATTGGCTTTGGTAACAGCCTATTATGTAGGGTGAATGTGCCAGGAAGCCGAATCCTATCAGTAGTCGGACAAATGTTACAGGTATATTATTGGTAAAAGCTTGAATATTTGAAATCCTTTACTTGCTGGTAATTGGTAGCAGATTTATCAACTAATTTGTGTTAATTCACCAAAAATTCACATCCACAGTTGTTATATTGACAACAATTTTTGTCATTCGTGTAGCGAGTGACATAAACTTCAAAGGCAAAATTACAGTTCTTATGGCATATGGAGAAGATATTCAACATTTACGAAATAAATTAATATTAATTTGTTATTTTAACAGTTTGAAGTCAAATTGGAGTGGCCACTGACTGGATTATCATACTAGTCAAAATCTCAGGATGGCGTGGTCGTTATCAATGTATCTTTTCTTTTCAAACATAGATACTATCAAACTTTTCTCTTGCAAGCCCGAGCGAGTGGGCGGACAGCGAAAGATCAAAAATAGGGTGGATTAAACACAATTTAAAATATCCCCAACCTTCAACATATCAATCTAATCATGGTATATTCCATGGTCAACGTCAAAACTCCAATTTCCTGTTGCATTTTATCTCTTATTCGGTAAACCTGTTTAGCTTTCACACGTCGGACATGTCCCGTTCGTATATCGAATTTTTTACCTGCATGTCCATATCGGATTCGAACCAAATTCAATTTGTAACTGTAACTGTGCACTTGTCGGTCTCGACCATACAATTCCCCATTCTCTGGTTGATTATTTTCAGGTTGTGTGTTTCTCATTCTAATAGAAGTGATGTTGCCTCTCGGCGCTAGACACTGCATATGAAACAGAAAATAGATGAAAAGAAAACGAATGTTACCGCTGCCAACATACAGGGTGTTAATGATGTACTAATAATCCAGGATATGATTGCTCAAATAATTTTATGATGAAAAGTTCATCCCTACTAATTCCGTATGTAAATGCCTGGACCCTTATCTGAATCTCACACCGTCTTCGAGTGATAGATCTCCTTTTTTAAACGCTTTCTTATTTGTTCTACTTTATACAGTATTATAGGTTATTTGTGCAGAAATTTTAGCTTGAAAAAAGCAAAATAGTATACTTTATCTGAAGTCACTTGAAATAGCATAAAAACCTTGGCGCGTCCTTGTAATTTCATGACGTATCATAGGCGTGCGGTCATTTATTTAGAACGATAATAATAATAATAATGTTTTTATATCACAATAAATAGATTTTACTATCTTCTTATTTTTTTGATTTGGGATAAAAAATACTTATATTGGGAGTTTAATTTATGTTGACTGAAAGTTAAGAAATGGAAAAATTACAGAATTCCAACTTTTGACATAGGCAAATATTTACATAGCAGGTAGGTATATAAAAAGGTATATAAAGACTTACATTATAGGTATTTATATATCATCCTCGTCTTCGGAGCTGTCGCTAGAGTCATCTTGTAGAGGAATTACAACGGGATTTACAGGAGGCAAAACACAATATTCATTTTCTTTTTCAATAATATGCCTAGAACACTGCTTCCATAGGTCTGTGGCAGCAATATGAGATACTGCATCTCTTATTGTGGCCAATAGCGATTCACTTAATTGGGGGGTCTGATTGTGTTTTCGTACTTTTTTTTTAAAGCAGCCCAGACCAACTCAATCGGGTTAAAAATGCAGTAATAGGGAGGTAGACGTAATACTTCATGGCCATTTTGCTGAAGCAGATTGTCAACAACATACTCTTTTTCAAATTTTTGTCTTTTAATAAGATCCAATAATATGGCTTTGGTTGATTTTTGTGGTATTTCCATTCCCTTATCCTTCATAAAATCAATAATGTCTTGTTTTTTTGTGCCTGTATTCGGAATTTTGTTTTTCTGTCGGGAATGGTATGGCGCATTGTCCATAATAATCACTGAATTTGGGGAAATGTTTGGTATTAACTGCTGCTTTATCCACTTTTCAAATAAGTCGGAGGTCATGTCCTCATGATAGTCGGCACATGATTCTTTGATATTTTTGGCAGATAACAGCAAGGCATTAGGTATAAATCCATTTTCACTGCCAGCATGGAGAATAATGATTCGTTTTCCACGGTTGCATGGTGCATTTAAAATGCACTTGTTGCTGTCGTCAACCCAGCCGTACTGCACAACATCATGGGTATCATACCACGTTTCATCCAGGTAAATCAGATTTCTTTTCTGCTCTCTATAGATTTTAACTTTGTGCAAAAATTCTTGGCGCAATTCAACGATTCGAGACGACTCCATAATCACCATTCTTTGTATTGAAAAGCACACAGTTTTACAATACAGTGCAGTGAGTCTAAGCATTTGTAATTATAAAAATCTTCAGGATAATCTTTTAATTTATCATTTCCAACGTGGGCACCAAATTTTCTTTATAAAATTATACGACGAATATCTTCCTGAAAACCCACGTCTATTCTTTTTAATATTTGCCCTATGCGCTTTCTGTGGAAGGAATTGTTGACTACATCTCCCCTTTTTATAATCCGATAAATGGTAGACCGACTGATTTTTGTCAGGATAAAAATTCTGTTTAAAATTTGATTTTGCGAGGAATCTGGATTTCCGTTTTTCAGACAATCATACATATTTAGGAGTACTCTTTGGGTCTGTTCCTCTAAATCTTTATGAAGGAATTCTGCCTGCACAGGTTCATCAACCATCTCCTCGTGGCTTGGAGCATTTTCCCAAGGTCTCCTTAGAGCCATATTTAGGACACACAAGAACAATCAACACAACAATTAAATCAACAAGTAAACTGAGTATTCAAAAGTCAAAAACACACAAACTAATAAAATCTATGAAAAAACACGGACAGACTAAAGAAAACACGTTTATTCACCGCTACACGGCACTGCCTAAACTGTTTCAATTTTCAGTAGCCACCTGCACTTGTTCGGAGCTCTGAAATACACGCTTTCTCATTGGCTATGTCCACGCATAGGCGTGCTTTACTCCACGTGGACCGGTGAAACTGCCTTTGATCTTATACTTATATTTGCTGCGAAATTTGGCGATTTTTGCACCAACAGAGCGTGTTAAATATAGATATATAAAACGCACCCGGTATTTCACAGTGTTTCAAGTGACTTCAGATAAAGTATACCTTCCTACGAACACAATTGTGTTTCCAGCCGTGAGTTATTTTTCTGCCTGCAAACTAATTTTTGTGAAAAAAGTCTGTGATTGCGGAGAATGCTTGAAGGGAATGTTTAATCAGGATTCTTTTTTCAGCCCCAGCAGGAAAGCACAAATTAAATACGGATAGCTTTCATGCCGTCTAAATCCAGACGCTCCGAGATTAAAGTATAAAAATTCATATCTGCTACCGTATTTTTTGCACCGGGTATAATATGATTATCCCTTAGGCAGATACACTTTCAATTTCAGGATTCCCAATGGATTTTCCGTTCCTATAGCCTATCGAAATTACTCTCTTACCATTACTTTAATCGCAGTTCTAATATCTCTGGAAAATATGTGTACCAGCACACCTTTCTGAAGAAAGATTATGTTCACAGCAAATATCACTGATCTTACACTTGATATGCGATCTTGCTATTCAACCAACTTTATTCTCAGAGATACGAACTACGGGGCTTCACAAAACATATGCAACCAACAATGCGTGTAGTTGAGACTTTCCTCCATAGATGGCGGCCCACCACGATCCTAGTGAGCAAACGTGGAATGACACCCTAAAAACTGCCTAGTCTGCAAAAAGACATTTTATAAGCTTTTTTGATGTTTTATAAGTTTTCTACAGTGCGGAATTCTTGAATGTGCCATGGCAGTTAGCGTGTTAAATACGGAACACCCCGTATTTTACTTTTCAAGCGGAAGCCAAGGGCCCATGTCTGCCGGTTCGAGATAAGCCCGGAGGTGTTGCAGCTCGCTGAGAGTGCATCCACGTATCGATCCTGGGACGTCGGATAGCCGTCTGTTGAATGTTCTCCTGTAAATTATTTAAAAAGCCGCAACGGTGCTTTTAGGGTTAAAGCGCGCCCACATTCGCGTGACAGTCGCCTTTATCAGTTTACATTCTCGTACCTAACGAGGTCGCAAGACTGACAAATAATATTGCATGTTTCAGTTAGAGCCATTGAGTGCTCAAGCCCAACTGCATTCGTTATGTCACATTTTTTGCCAAAATTAGTCTGCAGGACTAGTCTGGAGAACAAGCAACTGAAGGATGTGATGATAGTTTCAGTCACGGGGATCAACTCATACGGGACAATGGACACAGACCAGCGTTGCCAGAACACAACCTGAAAACACTGTGGCATCCAGAACAAAAAGGCGGCTTTGACAAGTTGGCGGTTTATTGCTGTCATTTTTAGTTAACCTCTCTTTTATTTGTGAATGGATGGCCGCGAAGCTAGGCTTTTCGTAACCACAAATTTTATTTATATTTATATTAAAAACTCGTTCTTATTTAAACTAAATTTTTCGTTCAGCTGACGAACTTTGGAGTCTGGAGTATCATATCTAATATGTTGGTGGAATTGTATAAGAGAACAACTCATTTTTTTCTAGGTGTTTTCATCACTGATTCTAACAATTTTTCGACCATAAATAATATTGATGCGTACATACAATATAAAATTTAGATAAGAATATAAAGTTAAAAATATATTTTTAAGTACAGATTCTTTTACTGTTAATAACACATGGCGTTATAAAATCTTCCATATATCATTAGAAATGCGCACTATAAAGTTTGAGATTTGTGCAGAGCCCGCAAGGTCGCATGCGATGTTCGTGCACAAGCTGGCAACCATGTGCCTTCCAGAAAAATGGCGATTGACACTGACTTAAATCAACCATGTTAAGCCTCCTTCAGTGTATATGTTTTGTGTTTTCAATCGCCGACCATGCAACATCGAAACACTATCAAACGTATATGTACGAGGGCGGCCTAATAAGTACTTAGCCTAAAATCTAAAATTTTGTAAAAGCGGCGATTTATTTCTCAACGTACTCTATTTTTAGAAATATTAATAAGATCTCGCAAGGTTTCTTCACGTTTTACTCCAAATATAGATTATTCGGTTTTAGGGAATGACTGTAAAAGTGCACGTCTTCTTCAGCCTTGTCAGATGAGAGAAGACAAAGCGTTAGATAATTATTATTTCAAGAACAGAGCTAACGAAATTGCTGCCGAGCTCGAGTGGCAAGGCCTTTACATAATGGCTTTTCATAAAACGTAAACGATGAGCCTCGTGTTCTTGCAAACGGAACAAGACAAAGGGCTAAATAGCAGCGCCAGGAAAGTGCTCGGTGCTCTTTTCAAACTTCCAAAGTGGGAGAAACGTTAGTTAACTTTCGATGCAACATATATAATATCCTAATTTGAAAATCGATATATACAGGTAAAAATACAATATACGGAATCTAAAACATTGCCTGTACCTTTGGCGTCCCGCAGGGATCAGTGCTAGGGCTATTAATTTTTATTCTTATTGTGAAAGATCTCCCCAAACAGTTAATACATCTGTAATGGTGCATAGGTAATCTCCAGAGGACATTAAAGGGAAAATAATCAGCGTTACGTCTGAGATAGAGTCTTGCTGTAAAAAAATCAACGAATATTAAATAAAGACAGTATAATATTCTTATTAAAAAGCAAGTGTCAGATCATATTTTTAATGGCAGTGGGATATGTTTCCAATCCACTGTAAAGCTATTAGGTACTTTTTAAGACTCTTATGTCGAGTTCACCATGCATGTCTGCAAAAAACTGAACACGGCGTATTTTGCCATTTTCAAAATGAAACCCCTCCTAATTCTGGATGGTCTTTTAAGACTATAGTATGCATTTGTTTTTAGCCATATGTCTCTTAATATTGCCACTTGAGAAATGCCTACTGATATTAAAAGAGTATTTTTAGCACAAAGGAAAATAATTAGGCTCATTTTTGATGTAAGCTATCGGGAAAACTTTTAGAGAACACGGAATTGTAACACTTTCATCAATCTATAAATTAAAATATGTAACATTTGTCAAAAATCAACCCTCCTTGGAAGTAACCACAAGTATACAACACGCAGTACGCCTTTAAGTTTTCCTGGCCATAAATCATTATCGTATTGAAGATTTGTAGTTTACAACTGCATTCACCTATTCAACAATTTACCAAAATATCTAAGGGTATCATAAATTATAACGAGCTTAAGCACAAACTAGAATCCCGTAAAGTTTATTCTCCTAGTAGACTATGTGAGTGCCGCCATTTCTGCAGGATTGTACCGAAAGATGTAAAACATATTCTACGTCCGTCGAACCAAGTCAAAGTTCCAAACAAAAACAACAACTCTCCACTCGCCCAATTTGTCCTCGCATCCCGAAACTTTTAAGTGCTTTACAAAGTATCGTGAAAGTAGCCGGGGTGGAAGCATCGGTTTTCTTACGTTAACTTTTTTATGTAGTTGCCAAGGTATGCAACAGTCATCAAACAGATTACAGAAGTGCTGAAGCTTGGAATAACGTAGAAGGTTCATGTAAAATTTTTTAGAATACTTCGTTTCATTAGCTAGACATATATGGTAGATTATCGACATGCAATCCACCTTCAGAATAGTGAGTCAACTCATATAGGAGAATGGGAAACAGTGTGATGCTGGCGGCTTTGACAATTATGACGTTTTATTGCTGTCACCAAGTGACATTTCTGTGTTAGTCTGCAACGTTGGCAATGATGGATCGAGTATAAATAGTAAGACTTGTTTGTGGCATTTTGTTTTTTGGAAGCAAATGAACTTTTCTGAATAAAAGAGCTGTTAGCACGTACAAAATGAATCGGTAGAATACAATAAGCAAAAACAAAATTCGGCTATGTCTAACTGGCGTTGACGGATCCGTCAGAATTATGTGTCCTGTGACAATATGGGGAATTTTGAGATATTACTAGAAAATCAGTTGTCATACTACCGTGATGGATACTCGTGAGATAAGGTATAAACTACGTTTTTAGTTGAGTTGGTGAACACTCGTCTTTTCCGGTTCGGCGACACTGCTGATGACGTGCCGCCGCTGCTCTCGAGTCCGTCGCTTGTCTTGTGTCGCCAGGTCGAAATTTCTACATGACAAGGTCAGAAATAATGGCATAGATTTTGTTTCCAGTAAAGCTATTTGCATTATCAAAGCAACAATCACATGTGAATCAGTCGGTCGATATACATAGCCTTCAGCTGGTTGGTTACAGCGATTTGAGTGTTTTCGCCCCAAAATGAGTTCTCTCGAAGTGATTTTTCTTCGGGAAGAAAAAAGTCTCAAGGACTCAAGTCATGCGAATGAGGAGGCTGAGCGGCAACCGGAATTCATCGATGCTAGAATAAAACCTTTGAACTTGACAGCTCATTAACCAAAAATGCAATCAAATCACAACAACAACCCTATTGGCATTGTGGTTTTTAATATTTATTTAAAATCATATTTCCATGAATTAAATATGTCTTTAGGATATCATATTAACGTGAATAATCAAGAGACAATACAAAAAGTACATGCATATACCTTATTTGCATTCAAAATATAAAATATTTGTCGTGGAAACTGAAAGCGATACGGACTTTTTATGGCATTGACATAAAAATAGTGAAGTGGCTTTGTCAGTTCCAATCGTGGATTTTAATGTTAGCTTGATTATAATACGGATCCCGAGCACTACGGAATATTTAAAATTTCTGAGGGCTCTCGAATACAGTGAAAAGTTCTTACAACTAGTTTGAGGGAAATCCCGGGATATTTTTTTCAAATTTTTATTTGGAATCTAAAACAATTACATTTTTGACAAATACAAAAGTCCTGACTGCAGTAACTGTGCCATCAAATCCATCAAGCCGTTTAATAAATTGTGAAAATTTGACTATTTACAATGTCAGACAAATACAGATATCGAAATTTATCAAGCTTTAGCTAATGAAATAGAACTGTATTTCCCTTAAGGGGGATCTAGATACTATCACACAGTTTCTCTCCTCAAACATTTCCATGAACAAAGTTTGTTCAGGTAGTCACATGAACTCCATTATCTTTGATTATTACACAAATAATACGGTTTTGGAGAGAAACAACACAGACTAATGATCTTGATTTATCATTTTTCTGTAGGTTGGACTTTTCTGTCCATGTAGCTGGCGTCACTTCCGAAGCGACACAGATTCCAAGTTTATGTTGCGTAACTGGCGATCTTTTCCCAAGGAAGCAGCACTAGAAGCTCTTTATTTCGCTGGTGCAACCAAAACTTAACGCCTCTTTGATATGGAACCCTTTCTATACATACGGTATTATTTAAATCAAGGGAAATTTCTTAAATACAGCAGACGCTCGATAATGTAAACTAATTTAATCCAAGTGTGGTTCACATGATCGAAATGTTTACATTAGCGAACGTGATTTATATAATATTTGATTTATTAAAAGAAACGTTTAATACATACTATTTATAACAAAATAAACAAATATTCTAACAGCGATAAGTATTTTTTTAATTAGAAGAAAAATAATTAACAATTTTTGTCTGCGTAAATTTGTGCTTAGCATTGTCTTCCAATGCCTGCGCCCGTAATTTACGAAGAACTAAAATATCCGTGTATGAAACTTCTTTTCTTTCAGCCCAATCTTGGTTAAAAACTTGTATAGCTTGCGCGTCAATCACTTCTGACTTCAATGGGATCGTTCTCATCATCCTCACTGTCCATATCCTCCTCCTTATCAGCATCTTCATATCTTCGTTCCATAAATTAATATCAGCAGGAGTACAAACAATATTGGGATTCACTGTTTTCAATAAATCAAGAACATCCAATGACACACTAATAACATTATCATTATTGGATCGCAAACGTTCTCTAATTACGCTTAAGGGGACATCGTCTTCTTCATCATCTTCATTATTGGTACAAAAGAGATTGTTCCAAATTTTTGAATAGTTTGCTGGTTAAGTTCATTCCAGGCCATATGTAAATCTAAAACAGCTTCTCGTAATGTTCTTTTTTTAAAGCCTCAGATAAGTTTTCAGGATTCTCTGATAAGACAGACGAAAGTAGAAACTTCCTATAGTATAGTTTGGTGAGCCTTATTATATTCTGGTCCATCGGTTGAATTAACGGTGTTACGTTGGGCGGCATGTACATGACGAAAATTGACCCATCCCTGCTCCTCAGTTGTTGCTCGGGAGGATGACTTGGTGCATTATCCAATAGTAACAACGCTTTTATTGGAAGCTTCTGTTGTTTAAGGAAACCTTTTACCTACAAATTGAAAACACATCTTCAAATTATGAATAGAGCATTTGTGATAATTGATTGTCATACCTGAGGGAGAAAGCACCAGTGGAACCATTTCAGGAATATACTGCTAGTCATCCATGCGGTTTTTGAACAGTCATCATCAACAGGGATATTAACATTTTTAAATGAGCGCGAATTTTTTGCTTTCCCAATTACCAGTGGCTTTATTTTGTGTGAACCATTAGCATTAGTGCAGGCTAGAAACGTTATTCGTTGTTTCTCCGGCTTTCTTCCCGGGGCAGATTTTTCAAATGATGCAGCATAGGTTTTCTCTGATAACATTTTCCAATAAAGGCCACTTTCATCTGCGTTGTAAATTTGTTCCATTCTTAAATCTAGCTCGGTAATTGTTTTCATCAATTTTTCTTTGAATGGTTGCACTAATTGTGGTTGTGCTGATAATTTTTCACCAGATATACATATAGACAGCAGTCGAATCCCATATCTTGTTTTTGAATCTTGTAGCCAGCCATCACTAGCTACGAAATTTTCTTTTTCTTTCAGTTTTTCATTTAACAGTCTCGCTCTCTGTTTAAGTACTTCGCCACTAACTGGGACATGATTTTCCCGCTGTTTTAAAAACCACTTATACAGGGAATTTTCCATTTTAGGTGCCTTCGCATTTTTTAAACTTTTTCTTCCCGGACCTCCAAATGTATTGCACGTTCTTTGTAAAATTTGAGTTTTCATACGCTTAATTTTACAGATTGATGCTTTCGATACTCCATATTTTTTTGCTAACTGTGTCACTCCCGCACCTAGTGAAACTTCGTCTATGATTTTCACTTTCTCACTCAACTTTAAACACTTTCTTTTATCGCTGTTTCCGTGCGCCGAGAGTTGTTTACGTTATCGAGCGTACACATCGTTTACGTTATCGCGCGTTCCTTTTGATCCTATAGAACGAAGTTTGTGTTTACATTAGCGCAAGTTTTCATTATCCCGTGTTTACGTTATCGAGCGTCTGCTGTATTGTACTTATAACCGCTTTGCTACTACGTGTCAGATCGCTGACCAAAGGTTTGGAAAAGAAGGTAGACCTGTTACTATGCGTGCACTTTATCGCCGGATTCGGGCACTTGGACTGTTTTCATACCGTCCACGGTTGGTGCTTGCTCTGACTGCGGACCACTGTCGTCATCGTTTGAACTGGAGCACAGAACGGCAACATTGGGAGGCAGAATGGCATAATGTCATGTTCAACGACGAATTGCGATTCTGTCAAGGTAGGCACGATGCTCGTAAAAGGGTGGATGACGGCGTTATATTGGATTTGCTGTTGAGAGACATATACCCAGGACTGATGGAGTAATGGTTTGGGGGGCTATTGCCTATGGTAGCTGATCACCCCTTCTCTTTGTTCAAGGCAATATGACTGCTGCACGGAGTTCGAGTTGCTTGGATTGAGGACACATCAATTTTTTTATAACTTGTCAATAAAATTTCATGAGAATGTTATCGTTTCATTCTTGATGTAAGACTACCTCTTTGCCAAAAAATCAAATTAGAGAAGTGATTTTTTCTAGGTATATATGAAAAAATCATATAAAGGGTTTAGCTACAATTGCTTAAAAAAATAAATGAGATTGATTACTTCTGACAGAAAAAAAAGTATTCTTACAAAATATTTATTTTACTTAAATTAAAATACACTATCACCTGACATATCAAACATACAATATACACAAAAATGTATACAACATATAAAATTTCATAGAAAATCCTAGTTCTTCATAGGGGGTCCCATAGGCGGTCGTAAAGGCCCCATAGGTCCCATGGGACCCACAGGCATCATACCCATCATTGGAGGCCTCATTCCCATCATTGGAGCCGGCACAGGTCCATGAGGACCCATCATCATTGGGGGCATTGGACCACCTGGTCCCATAGCTGGAAAAAAAATGATGGATTAGAAATAGAAAATGTGTTCAAAACATCATGTATGGACAGCCTTTATACTTATATATTTTCCTAAATGGCAAGATGCTAGGTTCATCTTTATCATGAATTTGTTCAGTGTTTGAATGAAACTTTATTGGATAAACAATTTTTTCGTTTTAGTCCCACAAATTGGAACCAAAATCCCCTGACAATCATGGGAAAATATAATAAGAGGAAATGGAGCACTTCTAGAACAGCTAAAGCTACTGATCCCTCTCAGAGCAAGAAGATGAGATGAAAAACGTAGGGAGCAAGAAAAGCATTGCAGATTTGTGATTTTTTTCACTAAGGAGTTGACAGATATATGCCTATTTGTAAATAACTTGGTGATGTTTATCCATTTCAGTGCTGTTGCGTCTTGTAGAACTTCCGATTTCACTGTTTTAAAACTGTTAGAGCATTAGTCTAATAGATTATTTAGAAACAAAAAAAGTGTGTTAGTAGTTTTCCCTAAATACGCAGCCCAATCCGGCAACACCGCAGGCAAGCAAGGTGGAAATAATCGGGGAAATAACTGTTAAAAATAGTGTTTTGGGAAAAAAATTCATGAAAAAATAGTGCTTCATCCACACTTTTCTTGTTTTAAAATAATATATATCAGACTACCTTCTATAAGTTTCAAGTGGGAAAACAGTGAAATCAGAAGTTCTACAAGACGCAACTGTACCTCCATTTCATAGAGATACTTATGATATTCCTAATGACCTAAACTGTGCTGATGATTGCCAATAAGGATGAAACAGCGCTGTACACGTTGGCTCTCTGTTGGACGAACAAAAGCAATATTAGTAACATGACTGTATACTTACGTCCAGGCGGCATCATTCCAGGCCCCCCTGGGCCACCGGGTCTCTGTCCCACGAGCTGCGCCGGCGGAGGGATGGCCACACCCTTCCCGGGCTGCGCAAATGGATTGTTCGCGATTTTACCCGCCTTGAAGGCTGCTGTCGTAGCGTCTATCAGATGTTGGGCCTGTTCTTCCATCCACTTCTGGTAGTAGAATTTGACGTTGTCTTTGTGTTTACGGCCCGTGCAGTGCGTTTTCCGCACGCTTGGAGAATCGTGCGTCAGGTAGGTATCACAGTAATCGCAGTAGTATTTGGGCATCTCTGCTGCTTTTAGGTTAGACACTGAACCGACTGAAATTTGAGCGGAAAGCTTGAACGTTGACTAGGCAGTATTTACTCACTGAGTTACAAACGAGCTATATCCGACAGAGAATACAACACTTCAACGTTGAATTTACGAATAACAAATCCAAACAAAAATCACAAATGACTATATGTTTGACGTTTGAGTAATTAAGCACAAAACATGGACAACTGAAGGATAAGTTTCAGATGTTACATTAATCAAATGTCACTTGTCATGTCATATGCTTGTCAAGATGTATATGGGAAACAAGCCATGACTCAAAGATCATGTGATCATTGACGGATTTGCTGATTGATTGATGCAAATACAGTCACGCCTATTAATCACGATTGATATGTAGGCACTCAATAGTGGTCTCGTGATAGTCATTTGTCATTCAAATTTCAAAATCAAATCAAAATTGAGATTTATTATATAATTTGATAGCAAAACAAACTGTCGCACGTTTCGGTGCGTGTACATAATTGATAGCTGGAAAAAAATGCTGAGTACATCCATATCTGTACGCCGTGGAAAATACTGGAACAATAACGTCAGAAAATCCTATGAGTTTAGTTGTAACATTCACGCGCTTGTGCAAATACGCGAAATACAATTATAATCAATTAGAGAAGCATTCCAAATATCCGGCTTTATTGCTAAATTTACCTGCGAATCTACCACGGAAAAGGTGCAGAAACCACAGCAAAATGTCTGGAGAGGAAGCTCATCATTTGGACCAATACTATGAAGAAGTGATGAATTTGGTGCAAAAAGCCGGCGAGATAGTGAAGGAGAAGATCTCAAATCGCGACAAATTCATCGAAAAGAAGTCTTCAGACATAGATCTGGTCACTGAAACCGACCAACAAGTAGAAAAACTCTTAATGGACAATCTTTCAAAGAAATTCCAAGGCCACAAGTTCATCGGCGAAGAAACAGTCTCAGGTGGGGGCCAATGCGTTTTGACCGACGCCCCAACATGGATCATCGATCCCATTGACGGCACTATGAATTTCGTGCATTCCTTTCCGCATTCCTGCATTTCGATAGCTCTGTTCGTCAAGCAGAAGCCCCAAATTGGGATCATCTACAACCCGATGTTGAACCAGCTGTTCACTGCAAGAAAGGGCAAGGGAGCTTTTCTAAATGGAAAGAAGATCACTGTATCAGACAAGAAACACCTCTCTGAAGCGTTGCTGATGTTCGAGCTAGGCACTAGCAGAGAGCCAGAGAAACAGAGAGTTGTCAGCGAGAACCAATCTGTTTTGATGAAGCAGGCTCATGGCTTACGATCTCTGGGCTCTGCAGCCTTGGATATGGCGATGGTGGCTTGCGGAGCTGCAGATGCTTACTTTGAGTATGGCATCCACATATGGGACATAGCTGCTGGGGAACTGATCGTCACCGAGGCTGGCGGTGTTATTATGGATCCAAAAGGCGGGGAACTGGACAGGTTTTCCAGAAGAGTCCTTATAGCGGGGTCGCAGGAACTGGCCGAGAAGCTAAGCCAAACCATTGTTCAGTTTTATCCACAACCTCGTGACTAAAGTGTGATTTATTGTGTTCGAATGATAGAAATAGGTGAACACCTAACAAAAAATGTATTATTCTTTTTAAAAAAGATGGGATTTTTAATGAAATGTTTGATTTTCCAAAATTTTGGAAAATCAGATTTGGTAATACTGCTAAAAGATGTACTTACTATACAAAGGATGTTTCAATTTTTATTGTTGTTGACATGGTTTAAATGTTAGAAATTATAGGTTTTATCCAGATTATAACAGCATGGAGAATAAAAATAATGTAAATGTATCGTTTTTTTTTTTAAGAAATGCAGGATTGTGAAAACTAGATTGATATATGACAGTATGGGCCCTATACTAAACCGTTTTATATATATAGTTGAAAAAAGCTTCCGCCTTTAGTTGGGTACTTCGACAACACTCAAGCAATGAGGACTCTTTATATACTAAGTGACATATAAATCCGAACACCCAGTTTAAATGGTTTTATTTTAATAAAATTTTGTATAAGTACTTAATGAAGCATAATAAGTAAATGATAAAAGTTTCAAAATGATTGCACTGCTTTAAAGCCCTTTGACCTTTAATAATGTGTGGATGCACCCTGATGTGCTACGCATTCTCCAACGCGCCTAGGCATGCTTCTGATCAGGTGGTCAATGTCCTCCTGTAGTATCTCATTCCAGGCAACCACCAACTCCTCTCGAAGTGCTTCTAGAGTCTGAGGAGGACGTTGCAAATTGAGCAATCTCCTA
Organism: Acanthoscelides obtectus; assembly: GCA_963669975.1. Classification (NCBI taxonomy): domain Eukaryota; kingdom Metazoa; phylum Arthropoda; class Insecta; order Coleoptera; family Chrysomelidae; genus Acanthoscelides; species Acanthoscelides obtectus. The sequence continues at coordinate 2,781,580 of CAVLJG010000008.1, read as the reverse complement.
CCCATCATATCCCACACGTGCTCAATTGGGGATAAGTCGGGAGATCTTGGTGGCCATGGTAACAATGTGACATCATTATGTTGAAAGAAGTCTATTGTGACTCTTGCAACACGTGGTCGGGCATTATCTTGTTGCAAAGTTGGATCTGCCAGGGTGTCAAGATAGGGTAAAAGATGGGGTTCTAGAACTTCGTGGATATAACGCTGCGCGTTCATGTTACCTCTGATGAAGATTAAAGGTGACCTGGAACCATAAGCTATAGCACCCCAAACCATAACTCCAACAGTGTGATGAACATGTCTTTCAACAAAAAACTGTGGATTCCTCCTTTCACCACGTCGCCTTCTAACCCTGGCACGACCATCGTGCATGCCTAAACAAAATCGAGACTCGTCACTAAAGACAATACTGTTCCATTCCTGATCCCAGAGTGACCGTTGTCTGCACCACTCAAGGCGATTACGTCGGTGTTCTCGAGTTAAAGGGAGGACCCGGTGTGGCCGGTATGAAAACAAGCCAAAACTTCTCATTCGTCGGTAAACACTTCGCATGCCAATAGGTCTTCCGTGTTCTGCAAACCATTCATTTGCAATGGACCTGGTAGTGGAGAAACGGTCCCTTAAGGCGGCGATCTTCACGGTCTGTTGTTCTACGGCGGCGTCCAGTGCCCCTTGCTCTTTGCGTACGGCCTTCTCGAAGCCATGCCTGACAACACCTAACCACAGTGTCTACACTTCTTTGCACTCTAACTGCAATTGTCCGAAAAGAAAGTCCAGCTTCCCGAAGTTCCACTATACGGCCCCTATCAAACTCACTAAGTTGACGAAATCGTACAGGTCTCCGTACTCTAGGCATCGTAACCGATCGTAAAGGATGTCAAGAACCAAAATCCGCCAACGTTGATTCTTTACTGCGGCTGAAATATTCATTTTTAGAGCGTTAGTGAATTAAAAAAAAAGCAGTATAAAAACCGGAATGTCCAACTGATAAGGCTGAAAATTTTTTCACTTGTTATTTACAGCCACCACATTCACAAACTTTTATTAAAATAAAACCATTTAAACTGGGTGTTCGGATTTATATGTCACTTAGTATACTTTATTAGTCTCTAGCTTTCAATCGACTAATAAAGTATAAAGAGTCCTCATTGCTTAAAGACGACAATGACCACGTCACGCACTCACACGTAGCCAATGTTGGACCCAAGCTCGATCCCTGGGGAACACCCACGTAGACACTGGGATGATATCCATCGATCAAAATGTTGGAAAAAAGCAAGACATTCACAAAACATTTTTATTTTCTTGATGTAATGAAATATATTAGAAAAAACAATATAAAAACATATTCAAACTTTACCAGTAAAGCGATAATATTTCTTATAATTATCATACATTATTTTAAACATCTCGGTTGAAGCGTTAGACAACACCCTCATCAGATTCGCTACAATATGCTGATCACATAATGAAATAAGACTGTAAATACAATTATTCAAATGCATCTTAACATCACTATAAAGCGTGAAGTTTTCGTAGTGCCTCAGCAAATCGGCAATCAAGTATACAGATATCCTGCTAATATCTTTTTGGCAACTCACTAAGTCGTTCGTCAACTTTTCTAGTTGATGCGCGCAATGAGAAATCTGTCTAATTTCGGCTTCTTGTAAACGCAATTCTGTATTTCCGTGTTCACAAATTGCATTTAAAATCAACCTGTATTGTCTTAGATAGACTGGCAGTCGGTCCATTATCAGCGGTTTCCGAAATCTCAGGAGTGATGACATCAAAGATAAAGCTCGAGAACAGCCTTTTTGAAAATCGTTGCAACTATTCAAAAATTTAACTGGTTGTAACAGCAGAAGATGTACTAATGACGGAGTCAAATGGAGATGGTTTGTCCGAATAAGGGTTTGTTCCAAGTTATGAATATTTTCGAATAATGTTTCACTGTAGTCTCGTCCAGATAACGTTTCGGTTATCTTCAGTAGAAGATACTCAAAAGCATCGTGCAATATCACAGTCTTTATAGGATTCAAGTTGCATGCTATGAGAAATTCCCAAACCAGCAAATGCTTTGAAAGAGCCGCGTGATCTTTAGCTTCAATATGTTTGTTCAATTCAGCCATCAAATGCTTCGAAATTAATGCGAATTCGTCGTTTGGTATTTGTATGGAAATAAGCACTACTAAACGTCCATATTCTTCCAGATCATTGCAAACATGTGCAATATCTTTGCATGCATCCCATATTTCCAAAACAATTCCTTTGGGTACATTTGAATTGTTTTGCAGAAATGTGGTAAGCAAAATTAAGTGGTCTTGTTTTTCATTCATCATTTGATCTTTGATTGTTTTCAAAGCATACTCTAAATATTGTTGCAAATGATTTTTCAAAATATCGATGTCATTCTCGGAAGACGAAGCAACGTATTTTAATACGTGAGCATATCCTACAAATAGCGGTTCTGTTATGCGCTTCTTCTGTTGTACTAGTTTTAAAATTGCACTACAAATTGCTTGTTTATACTCCTTTACCAGAATTTTTGATTCTTCCGTCATTTTCGTTTTCTTCGACTTGTTTAAAAACTGCAAAATAATGGTCGCACAACTCATATATTTTAAATCCGTCAGACTTTCGCACAACTTCGTAACAAAATCTTTCAAATATCTGATTCTTGTTTCGTTTTTAAATACGTTTTCAACCGTCAACGTAAATGTTTCCTTCCAACTATCAAACGTATTCAAAATTTGAAACAGAAATACGTCTAACCGAAGAGTGTCCGTTAGAGAAAACTTACAATGCTGCAGTGCTCCTATTACAATATTTTCAACATTAGCTTTTAATTTCAACGATATATGTTCCTCTAAATCATAGTGCAAGGCTATAAAATAAATGAAACATATTTGCTGAAGTTGTGGGCTACAATAGATTATTGGAAATCGCTTCAATACGTCCAAAACGTTCGAAAATTTGTGTTCACTGATTTTAATAGCATTTTCTTGTTTGACGGTTTTTCCGAAATTTTCGATATATATATCTTTCAAGGTACTTAAAATTTCTTTAGTGCGATCCCCAAATTTTCCTTGCTGCCTTGTTAAAAATAGGTCCTCATCAAACACGGCAGCCATTTTTGAGCTCATGAAATCAAAAGTATCATTTTCTACTTTATTCTTACATTTCGATAAGATATGCTCAAGTTTCAATATGCACACGTAACTAGTAGCACTTAGAACTAACTGTGAACCTGAAATATTCTCTAGATCCTGGACAGTACTTTCTTTAAAATCATCAATTATTTTCCGGCTTAAACCTATGATACTTTGATTATCAATTTTTGGGAGTAAATTGTTAATGATAAATTTATTGGATAGTATAAATTTCCAATGATCTTGCACATGAGTTACATTTCTCAATATATCTACAATCTCGTCATGAGTTACACTTTCCTCAAATATACGCATTGCCTGCAGTTTTTGTACGAACAATTTTTGCAACAAGGTTTTACATGGTGTTTCGCCGAAATTTTTTACCCTCTCCGATATCAAACACCAGTTCTGAACATCTAGATAAGGATGTAAATAAGTGACATTACAAGCCATAGCATCGGTTAGTTCAGGTTTTGCTGGTTTGCAATACTCAAAGGAAGAATAATAAGCTAGCATGAGTCGTATTTCACCCCAATGAAATGCTATACTAAGAAAAGATTGCATCAGTTGTGGATCATGTTCCTTATTTAACAGGTGTTTGGCAAAGTCTCCCAGCAGTAACTGTAACTCTTCCAAAGATTTTACAGTTTTTTCGATTGTATTAGGAGCAACTGTATGTTCCGATACCCTTATACTGCTCAGAAATGTGCACAACAGTTGTGTCAATACTTCTAGATATACAGAAAACTTAGAATCCCCATCATGAAATGTACCTATTATGTCCACAACGTTTTTCATTGCATGATAAAGTGTTTTTAATATATTTACGATCTGCCATCCTGCCAAAGCTTCGACACATCTGCTGAATTTCTTCAAAATTGCATCAGAAATAATATTATTTACAATCAACATTATGTTTATATTATCACTGACACCTGACCTACATCTACTTCTATGCTTTTTTTTCAAATTCTGTCCTTCAATACACGATCTAAGAGTCTCTTCAGTACACCATCTATGAAATTGTGTAACTATTTTACTAATCAGGCCTTCAAAGCGATGCAGTTTTGAGTATACATCAAAAATACTAAATATAAGATTTTCATATTCAATCTTTTCGTTTTTGGAGCTTTCTGTTGACTTGCCCTCAAAGTTTTTAAGTATCATGGCATTTGTGATAATGTCTTCAATAAGGCTATTAACTATTAGGGGTTCAATATCAATACATTTTTTTATAATTTTGTAACTAACTGATGATATATCTTTTCTGTTCAAAATATCTTTCACTATATTTTGTAGGAAGGATTCTAGATTTATTTCCTTAACAACAAAATTAGGATCCAAATTTAAGTGGCTTATGATATCCAATAATTCAAAAAGTATAATTTCTGAATGAATTGGTGGCAAAATACATTGGTCAAGTTGGAGTTCAGAAATCTCTATCTTAAAACCTAAAATGTGGGTCAAAATATAGAAAAACCTCAATATCAAATCATAGTGACTATTATAAGCCTCACTCAAAGCATGAAAAATGAGTTTATAAGCAATCTTTACAGTTTCGACTTGGTCGATTTCATTGCAACACGACATCAGGTATTTTAATAATTTGCGTGGAGCAGTTTGTCTCTTAATTTTGGATTTTAAGAAAACCTGTTCCACTAATGTCTGAAACGATTGGAAATTATTTAGAAAAATACACCTCTGAACAGTTTTTGATGCAAGAAAAAAAATTTCTTCATCCTCAAATACTTGCAAACTTTTGATCAAACTATCGAAAGTATTCTCTAAAAACACTTCCACGAACCTATCTTCCGTAGCTACAAATTTTACAGGGACTTTCTTCAAAAATTCTTTCAAATTCGTCAAGCTTTGTATGTTTGACACCACACATTTCAAAATATTGCAGTAAGTTTCACAATTCAATTTGAAGTATTGTTGAAAAGAAGCATTGTTTAATATTGCCAAAGTGGTATTGACCATTAATGTTTCTGCAGAACTATCTGAAGGAGCTGTATCTTCACGTGTTATAGTCTCAAGAATACTGCTTAGTTCATCGATTTCGTTCCTTGTCAAGTTCTTAAAATTCTTTGTAGATACCCAGTTGCTAAAGGTTTTCCAAACATCCTTACTATCTGTTGCCAGAGCCACATCTTCATGTTCCACAGATAAATCGCAAGTTTTAAAAGCAGCGTCAGCGACTTTTCTTCTTTTCTGCAACGGCTCATCTGCTAATGAATTTCTCTTTAAATTCATGATTGCAAAGTTGTTTCAAAGGTTATAACAATGTGTGCTTGATCTCAGTGCTCACTGCCACCTACAAAACATATAAATAATATTCATACAATAATTGCAATATATGTTAAAACTACCTCATAATTATTTTAATATGTAATTCAATTTTTGAAGAAACCAAAACAATACATGATTAGAAATGAAAAGCACGTGGATAATAACGAAGGTTATACCTTACTGCAGCACGATTGAATCAATCAACAAAAAAATAGCTAGTCACGTGAACACCATTACCACGCCCCTACTCCTACACTATATAACCCTATTTCACTAGTATCCATCACGGTAGAATGACAGCTGGTTATCTAGTTCAACATTCCCCATATCGTCAAAGGATAATATTCAAATTCAAGCCGATAACCAAATGGAAATGGAATTTACCATTTTGGGTTGGTATTTACCAATCCGTTCAAGCGTTTGTAGTTATCAGTTTGGTTATAAGATCCGTGACGTCACGAATCAGCTGTTATATGTCATAGTTATCACCGCAAAATTGTGGTATTTACCCAACTCAGGAGTAGTTTTATATTTCTGGTTATTATTTGGCATGTGACAAGTTAGAATTTTGCCGGGTATTGCATATTGTTATTGTACTTCAGCTTCATTTTTGAGAAAAATGATACAGGCTGACTTCAGTTTTACCATAAAGTGGAGCACCTTATTAGTTATACACATTACGGTTGTTGGGGACACTTTAAATGTAGTTCCTATGCTTAACAAAGTATCCTGTGTAGCCATTTACCACAAGAATATTAAAATATGGCCATATAAACTCACTAGATGATATCCACCTGGATACGGTTTTGCTAATTTCTTTTTTCATCATTTCTGCTGAATCAATAAATGTTTTCTTTGACATACGGAAAAATTTAGAGAATTGAAAGTTATCATAGCTACAAAGCCATGCTTCCATCATTAAAAAAAAATCTGAAAAAACATTTCTCCCAAGAATATTATGAAAGGTTTCTTATTTAAACTTTCCATATACAGTTGTAGACGAAAAAGCATCGATTATTAAGTAATAATAAAAATAATCAGAGATTATATACGCGCTTTTCTAAAATAAACAACTTGCAACAAAACCGCGGTTAAAACCAACGCGTTCAAGCGATTCGTGTAACTGACGTCATCAACCCGTGTGTCATCTTGAACCATATTATAACCGCGGCAGATAACACTGAAATTTTGGTTATTCGCTTGGATTTGATTAATTTTTACGAATCCGTCAATGCCAGGTAGAAAGAGCCATATTTTGTTTTGGTTTCTTATGCGCTACAGATTAATTTTTTGCTAACAGCTCTTTTATTAGAAAAGTTCATTTGCATACAAACAACAAAACGCTACAAACAAATTTTCGCTAGATTTACACGCGATTCATTATATAGTCCAAATCACGAAAGGTGACTGTTACGTCATACCATAAATTGAGCTGAAGTAATCAATGGACGTAAGTCGATGATAAAATCACGAGTCAGAAACATAATGACAACAAATTTATATTATGGTTTTGCGAAGTTAGGTTATTTCACTGATTATTTTTATTTTCACTTTATTTCATGGTTTTGAGTGATACCTTTATAATAATTTTAGTTGGGAGTTTTTGTTTTGAAAAAAACAGTTATGAGTAGAATATCTTAAGACAGGAACACCAAAGACCAAAGTATAACTCGAAAACAACATAACCTGCTTTAACATAACCCAACTATTCATCTTTCAAATATGATCGATCATGCAACATGAAAACATCGTCTATCTTTGTCGGATACGTGCAAATTAGCAATACAGTTTGTTTAGACAATAAAATTCTGTTTGTCTCTGTCGAAAATATCAGGAACTTTATTAAATATATTCACAAATCGCTGTCGTATGTCTTTACTACACAGACTACACACTAAAATGATGACGTAATCGCCATCTTTCGTGATTTCGACTATAGCCAACGTTGCAGACTAACACAAAAATGTCACTTGAGAACAGCTCTTCACCTCAGTAGACGTCAAAGAGTGAAATAAGGTATACATGATTAGAAGGTAATGAACAGCAGGTGGATAATAACGAAGGTTGAGCCTTACTACAACAAGATTTAACCATTCAACAAAAAAATAGTTAGTCACGTGAGGACCATTGCCACGCCCCTCTTCCCACTTAACAGCACACTAGATCAGTTAACCTCAATTAAGAATATTTCAAACAATATTCGAAAAAGTGATAACGTCCTATCTCCTATCAGTTTTTATAATTAAATCTTTGTGATCACATCAAGCATTTGTTCATACTCAAGAATCGAATATTTGTGGAAGAATTTTTGTGATATCCACGTATAATGTCATTCAGTCATGCACTCTTTAAAGCATTTGTAGCAAGAAACGCCAGTTACGTTATCAAAAAAGCATTTAGCAAGAAATATTTGTTGTTCACAAATATAGGGATTTCCTGTAGCCTATCTGGACTAGGAGACGTCATAGAGCAGCAGGTGGAATACTACCAAGGCGTTATAAAACGATGGGACCCAATAAGGACTCGAAATATGGCCATTGCAGGAATATCCGTGGGGACTGTGTGTCATTTCTGGTACATGAACTTAGATAAACTTATACCAGGACAGACTCTCAGGATTGTTTTCACTAAAGTCATGTTGGACATGTTGATAGGCTCCCCACTGTACCTAAGTGCATTTTTCGTTACCCTTAATGTTGCCGAAGGATCAACTAAAGAACAAATTGTGGAAGAATTCAAGGATAAGTCGTGGAAACTGTACCTAGCAGAGTGGATAATTTGGCCCCCAGCCCAGTTTGTGAACTTTTATTTCTTATCTACAAAGTATAGAGTGTTGTTTGATAATGGGGTTTCACTACTTTATGATGTTTTTGCATCTAAAATTATGTTCAATCACCGTGATACAGACTCAGACGATTTAAAGAAGCAATCATGATGATTGTATAGACAAAATTTTAGTATTATGATATAATCATTGTACATAATATAAACATCTGTGATACTTTGTTAAATGTACTTTACAATGTTTAACATTGTTAATTATATGTACAAAATATATTTATAATTGTGTTTACTTTATATTCCTAGACATATCCCTTAAATTGTGTCAGGTATAAACCATCAAATGATTACATAATAGGCAAAATTGTACTGAATACATTTGAGGTTTCTCACCAAGATCTAGCATAAAATTTTTGAAGATTAACTTATTTGTTATGTATCCAACCTCAAGCTTTTGAAAATCAATTGGAAAAAAATATTAAATTCCCCTACTGGGGTATTCATGATAAAGTTATGTTCTGATTAATCACGAGATGAAACGTTCCATAAAAATCATTTTTGAAACTTGAAAAGTGGCGCGGAATTTGATTTACTCCACATAACACCAAAATAGTTGTTTATTGTTCTCTGCTCACACCTAAAGCCGAGTCTGCACCTAAGACAAAAAGATAGAGTTGGGATAATATTCGATATTTCTAAATTATCGACTATTAACCTAGAAGATGGTGTAAGACATGAAAGTAGAATACATAAAATCTGGATTCTTAATCGGCGTTCTTAATCTGTGTTTTGGTGGTTAAGTAGTCGCACTGTTCACAAAAATTTCAAAACACAAATAAAAATTTTTGTGTTGCAATACCAAACACCATGAAATTTTTCGTACGCAGTTCCACGAAACGATGTCCTCGATTGGGCGTTCTAAGGTGTATAGAAGGCAAGTCCGAAGTTGAAATAGAAACACCGGTAGTTCTGCTACATACACAAGGGGGCCACATACCTCACATCACACACGAGGTGTTCAAACTGGTCAGCAAGGAGCCCCAAATTCTACAGATTCCCTTGGTCAGCATGCACAGTTTCAAAGATACAATGACTTACTATAATGGCACCATATCCGAGTTCATTGGCAGCAAAAACAGTCTTACGTGTCTTACACTCCATGACCCAAGTAATTTAACAAAGCAAGGGCATCACACGCGAGATAAAATTCCTATTTGGACTAAGCGAGGCAAAGTTTTGTATGATGCTGATATGTACATGGATGTAGTTGAATCATTTAAACCCAACATGTATTACCTGCTGTCTGATGGCGATACAAATAAAACTAGTCCACAAAAGCGTATTGCCAAAGCTGTAGAGCAGACTGTTGTCTTTAATAAGCAGTGTTTGGAGAGACACAGAAAGTCAGAAGTTCTGAAGAAAATGTTTGTTATGACCCCTATTGCAGGAGGGTACTGTTTGAAATCTAGAGAGCATTGTATTGAGTGAGTATCAGTTATGCATGAAAGAGAACCAAAAGTAACTGGAATTGTAGAATTCCCCATAAAATTGTTGGAAAATTAAACAAGCTCTAATATGGCAGCTTATTCGTGAATTTATTGTTGTGAAGAAATTTACAAGGTCAAAACAGTGTTATATAAACCCTATTTCACGAGTATCCATCACGGTAGAATGACAGCTGATCTAGTAGTATCTCAAAATTCCCCATATCGGCACAGGACACAATTCTGACGGATCCGTCAACGTCAGGTTGATGGATATTTTGTTTTGTTTTTTGTACGATGCAGATTCATTTTGTACTTACTAACAGCTCTTTTACACCCGATTCATTATTGCCAACGTCTCAGACTTACACAAAAATGTCACTTGCTGTTCAGCTGTTCATCTCAGTAGACGTCAAAGCGGGATGGATACTCGTGAAATAGGGTATACATCAACATCTTTCTGTTGAAGGACTTAGTTACCTTTTGAAACTCTTCGGTAAACGATTGCACCTTTATTTGATTTTCTTTCATTCATTTCAGGGCATTGTTCATAGATGCAAACGAAATCGACGGTTTCCTGATCGACGGCCTTCACAACAACGGTCCCGAGGTAGAATTCCTCCCTTTCGAAGAAATCAAAAGCATCCTAGAATTCAGTGTCGACAAACTTCCACCAGAGAAACTCTGCTCGGTCCAAGGTTGCTGGAGCCCGTTGAACGTCATCAAGTTAGTCCAATGTGGCATTGACATGTTTGACACTTCGTACTGTCACATTTTGACGGAAAGATCCGCTGCAATGACGTTTCAGATTGACACAAGTGACGAAAACAACGATTATGAGATAAATTTACGTCATCACTCGTTAGCTGAGGATTTTACCCCTATCATAGATGGCTGTGAATGTTTGGCCTGCAAAAAATATACTAGAGCTTATATCCACCACCTGCTGACCGTGCAAGAATTGTTGGCCCCGGTTTTGATTATGATTCACAATATTCATCACTATTTGAGGTTTTTTAGGAAAATTAGACAGTGTATTGCAAATGATACTTTGGATGAATTTGAGAATTTTATTGCCGGGCGGTATGAAAATTATCAGAGAAAAACTACCAGTTCTGTGGAGGACAAAATTATATCTGAAAATATAGGAGACAATATATAAAATGTTTGCGAATAAAGTGTTTTATTTATAATGATTTATAGCAAAAATCCACCCAAACAATTTCTGAAAATAACTTAACCTTAAAGTGTCGTTAAATAATTATAAAATAGAAAATGTGCAGTGTTGTTCTCAATAGATTTTGAATCGTGCAAAGATGTAAATAGAAATTGTGCATATTTCTTTAAAAATGTACATATATGTATGTATACTGATTTTCTGGCGCAACGGCCAATTTAAAAAAACTGAAATCTCATGGAACCTTTTTATTGTTTAATGAGAAGTTAAGAAAATAATACAAGAATAAAATAATATTTATTTATTAAATTTAACTAAGGGCATCAATGATCAACAATCATCGGGACTCGGATGCGTAACAAATAGTTACTGGATTCGTATTTTGTATGTGTCTAACAGTACATTTCACTCAGTTCGTGCAGTTGTTAAGAAAATGTATTGCCAGTTTTGTATCAAAAAAATGCATTTTATTTATTGTCGATTGTGCATATTTTGTGTGGGGGTGCATATTGTGCATATGTTCGTAAAATTGTGCATGATATGCACAATTGTGCATGTCGGAACATCCCTGAAAATTTGTCTCCCGACAAAACCTAACAGTAGATCAATGTTTCCATATTCCCATCTCTATTACGAATGTTGCGCCATCTATCATGGGACAGTAACAGTACTCCAAAATATCTCTTAAAATTGCCCACATATAAAAATCATGATTTTTGAAATAGCAATATAATAGATTCTGATGTGATCCAGCTTATAAAAAACAAGCTATTCAGATTACCCAATCCATGCTCTGTGGATACGGGGAAACTGTGATATTCTGTCCAAGATTTGTTCCTTGGTGCTGTAATATACCGATCGTGTCACATGAAACAATCGAAGCTAGATGATTGGTCGCAAATCTGCTGCGCTATAAGAAATCTTGTCAATCTTTCATCTTTGTGCAACTTTTACGAGTAGAACGTTCAAGCGGTTTATATAGAATGAATTTTTCTTTTCCGCATATTATTGTGTAAATCCTTAAACATCTCGGACATCCTTCCGTCATGGCAGGTAAGAATATTTATTTATCATAATAAACGAATAATAAAAGCAACAGGTACACATATTAAAGCTTTTAGTTGGATCATAGAAGTAATATAAACATTGAACCTTCAGAATTGGCTGACTTAAATTTTTATTAGCTAATGAGGCGTTACACCTATAGATTGCACGTAATAAGTAATTCATTGAATGTGTTCGGGACTCTCTGGCATGTACTATAAAAGAAACATAAGTTTTATCGAGTGGTATTCGTAGTAGGCAGAGAAAATATCAATGCCTGAAATCGCATATAAATAAAATTCAGTATTCTGCGGGTCCGGGGAATTTTTGATATTCCGTCAAGATTTGTTTCAGGATGCGGTGGTAATGTACTAATCGTGTCACATTATTTAATCGAAGCAATCTTCGTAAATCTTGCCACAGTTTACTTATTTTCTCTTTATTATTGATTAAAGAAACTTTCACAATGTAAAAAACTATCACGTTTATGAATATCTACTTGTCAAAACAAAACTCGAACGTCATTATTTTAAAAACAAAATAGGCCACCATCCTACTAGATCAAAATAAGTTCATTATACCACAAATGCATGAACATTTTTTTACGCGAAAACGGTGCATCGGACGGAATAAAGTCAAGAGGTCAAATTTGTTGCAAAATAAATGATTCCAAATTTTTTTGAGAAATCTCCAGTACACATCACGTATGGACGCCATATTATATATAACTTGAGATATATATTATAATTTCTGGTGTCACAAGTGAAAGAAACAAAAAATTCTAAAGTGCCGTGAAGCCGGGTTTCAGGTGGAAAATCGATCGTTCTGGAGAACACGTGGCCGCTATCGTCAGATTGACATCAGATTCAGAATCTACGCTACCGATTTACCTAAGAGACGAGTATTCGTTCATATCACAAATACGAAGACATTTTTGGATTTTTTTTCATAGGAAATCTGAAAAAACATAGGAATTTATAGGGCAAAATTTCCATTTTCGTTTCCTGGTGTCACAAGTGAAAGAAACTTTCCACATCAAGGTAATTTGTGACGCTGAATGCGAATATAGTCATCAAAAAATTCTAAAGTGCCGTGAAGCCGGGTTTCAGGTGGAAAATCGATCGTTCTGCAGAACACGTGGCCGCTATCGTCAAATTGGCATCAGATTCAGAATCTACGCTACCGATTTACCTAAGAGCCGAGTATTCGTACGTATCACAAATACGAAGGTATTTTTAGATTTTTTTTTCATAGGAAATCTGAAAAAACATAGGAATTTATAGGGCAAAATTTCCATTTTCGTTTCCTGGTGTCACAAGTGAAAGAAACTTTCCACACCAAGGTAATTTGTGATGCTGAATGCGAATATGGTCATCAAAAAATTCTAAAGTGCCGTGAAGCCGGGTTTCAGGTGGAAAATCGATCGTTCTGCAGAACACGTGGCCGCTATCGTCAGATTGACATCAGATTCAGAATCTACGCTACCGATTTACCTAAGAGACGAGTATTCGTTCATATCACAAATACGAAGACATTTTTGGATTTTTTTTCATAGGAAATCTGAAAAAACATAGGAATTTATAGGGCAAAATTTCCATTTTCGTTTCCTGGTGTCACAAGTGAAAGACACTTTCCACACCAAGGTAATTTGTGACGCTGAATGCGAATATGGTCATCAAAAAATTCTAAAGTGCCGTGAAGCCGGGTTTCAGGTGGAAAATCGATCGTTCTGCAGAACACGTGGCCGCTATCGTCAAATTGGCATCAGATTCAGAATCTACGCTACCGATTTACCTAAGAGCCGAGTATTCGTACGTATTACAAATACGAAGGTATTTTTAGATTTTTTTTCATAGGAAATCTGAAAAAACATAGGAATTTATAGGGCAAAATTTCCATTTTCGTTTCCTGGTGTCACAAGTGAAAGAAACTTTCCACACCAAGGTAATTTGTGATGCTGAATGCGAATATGGTCATCAAAAAATTCTAAAGTGCCGTGAAGCCGGGTTTCAGGTGGAAAATCGATCGTTCTGCAGAACACGTGGCCGCTATCGTCAAATTGGCATCAGATTCAGAATCTACGCTACCGATTTACCTAAGAGCCGAGTATTCGTACGTATTACAAATACGAAGGTATTTTTAGATTTTTTTTCATAGGAAATCTGAAAAAACATAGGAATTTATAGGGCAAAATTTCCATTTTCGTTTCCTGGTGTCACAAGTGAAAGAAACTTTCCACATCAAGGTAATTTGTGACGCTGAATGCGAATATGGTCATCAAAAAATTCTAAAGTGCCGTGGAGCCGGGTTTCAGGTGGAAAATCGATCGTTCTGCAGAACACGTGGCCGCTATCGTCAAATTGGCATCAGATTCAGAATCTACGCTACCGATTTACCTAAGAGCCGAGTATTCGTACGTATCACAAATACGAAGGTATTTTTAGATTTTTTTTTCATAGGAAATCTGAAAAAACATAGGAATTTATAGGGCAAAATTTCCATTTTCGTTTCCTGGTGTCACAAGTGAAAGAAACTTTCCACATCAAGGTAATTTGTGACGCTGAATGCGAATATGGTCATCAAAAAATTCTAAAGTGCCGTGGAGCCGGGTTTCAGGTGGAAAATCGATCGTTCTGCAGAACACGTGGCCGCTATCGTCAAATTGGCATCAGATTCAGAATCTACGCTACCGATTTACCTAAGAGCCGAGTATTCGTACGTATCACAAATACGAAGGTATTTTTAGATTTTTTTTCATAGGAAATCTGAAAAAACATAGGAATTTATAGGGCAAAATTTCCATTTTCGTTTCCTGGTGTCACAAGTGAAAGAAACTTTCCACACCAAGGTAATTTGTGATGCTGAATGCGAATATGGTCATCACAAAATTCTAAAGTGCCGTGAAGCGGCCTATTGGTGCGCAGTAGGTGCATGTCAAATTCCGTGACAATATCTAGAACAGTATTAAAGTTATTAAAAGAAAACTAGTTTTTTCTCAAAATTTCAACACCCTGTAGCTGAAAAGTTAAGGGGTTTAGGTCATATGTTCATAAAAACTTTTCTTCCTAAAATTAACTAAGGAATCATATCAATGAAATTACACCGTATATAAAAGTTATACCTAATCAGAATTGAGGGACATGGTTTTATTTTTATCTAATTCTTTGAGTGGGTGCTACACATATTACACTCTATACGTAATTCTTTGAAGTGGTTCGGCATCTCTTTGGCACGTATCATGAAACAAACAAAACAGTTTTATTCGATGAAATGCGTAGCAGGCAGAAATAATACTAGTGCCTGAAATCGCGGAGTCGGCAATATACTGTTAAACTTGGAATCAAGTAGATTGACATCACTTCCTACGCATTGATATATAAATCTGATGAAACGAAGACCTTGCATTTGTGAGAATTTTCCATTTCGACTTTTACTAACCACGCCAACTGGCGAAAAATTTCGTAAATATTACATTTTTTATGTTATATGTATACTTTATCTGAAGTCACTTGAAACACTGTGAAATACCGGGTGCGTTTTATATATCTATATTTAACACGCTCTGTTGCTGCAAAAATCGCCAAATTTCGCAGCAAATATCCCCCGTATAAGAGATCAAAGGCAGTTTCACCGGTCCACGTGGAGTAAAGCACGCCTATGCGTGGACATAGCCAATGAGAAAGCGTGTATTTCAGAGCTCGGAACAAGTGCAGGTGGCTACTGAAAATTGAAACAGTTTAGCCAGTGCCGTGTAGCGGTGAATAAACGTGTTTTCTTTAGTCTGTCCGTGTTTTTTCATAGATTTTATTTGTTTGTGTGTTTTTGACTTTTGAATACTCTGTTTACTTGTTGATTTAATTGTTGTGTTAATTGTTCTTGTGTGTCCTAAATATGGCTCTTTGGAGACCTTGGGAAAATGCTCCAAGCCACGAGGAGATGGTTGATGAACCTGTGCAGGCAAAATTCTTTCATAAAGATTTAGAGGAACAGACCCAAAGAGTAATCCTAAATATGTATGATTGTCTGAAAAACGAAAATCCAGATTCCTCGCAAAATCAAATTTTAAACAGAATTTGTATCCTGACAAAAATCAGTCGGTCTACCATTTATCGGGTTATAAAAAGGGGAGATGTAGTCAACCATTCCTTCCACAGAAAGCGCATAGGGCAAAAATTAAAAAGAATAGACGTGGGTTTTCAGGAAGATATTCGTCGTATAATATACGGATTTTATAAAGAAAATTTGGTGCCCACGTTGGAAATGATACGGGATAAATTAAAAGATTATCCTGAAGATTTTTATAATTACAAATGCTTAGACTCACTGCACTGTATTGTAAAACTGTGTGCTTTTCAATACAAAAAATTAGATAAAAAAATGGTGATTATGGAGTCGTCTCGAATCGTTCAATTGCGCCAAGAATTTTTGCACAAAGTTAAAATCTATAGAGAGCAGAAAAGAAATCCGATTTACCTGGATGAAACGTGGTATGATACCCATGATGTTGTGCAGTACGGCTGGGTTGACGACAGCAACAAGTGCATTTTAAATGCACCATGCAACCGTGGAAAACGAATCATTATTCTCCATGCTGGCAGTGAAAATGGATTTATACCTAATGCCTTGCTGTTATCTGCCAAAAATATCAAAGAATCATGTGCCGACTATCATGAGGACATGACCTCCGACTTATTTAAAAAGTGGATAGAGCAGCAGTTAATACCAAACATTTCCCCAAATTCAGTGATTATTATGGACAATGCGCCATACCATTCCCGACCGAAAAACAAAATTCCGAATACAGGCACAAAAAAACAAGACATTATTGATTTTATGAAGGATAAGGGAATGGAAATACCATAAAAATCAACCAAAGCCATATTATTGGATCTTATTAAAAGACAAAAATTTGAAAAAGAGTATGTTATTGACAATCTGCTTCAGCAAAATGGCCATGAAGTATTACGTCTACCTCCCTATTACTGCATTTTTAACCCGATTAAGTTGGTCTGGGCTGCTTTAAAAAAAAGTAAGAAAACATAATCAGACCCCTCAATTAAGTGAATCGCTATTGGCCACAATAAGAGATGCAGTATCTCATATTGCTGCCACAGACCTATGGAAGCAGTGTTCTAGGCATATTATTGAAAAAGAAAATGAATATTTTGTTTTGCCTCCTGTAAATCCCGTTGTAATTCCTCTACAAGATGACTCTAGCGACAGCTCCGAAGGCGAGGATGATATATAAATACCTATAATGTAAGTCTTTATATACCTTTTTATATACCTACCTGCTATGTAAATATTTGCCTATGTCAAACGTTGGAATTCTGTAATTTTTCCATTTCTTAGCTTTCAGTCAACATAAATTAAACTCCCAATATAAGTATTTTTTATCCCAAATCAAAAAAATAAGAAGATAGTAAAATCCATTTATTGTGATATAAAAACATTATTATTATCGTTCTAAATAAATCACCGCACGCCTATGATACGTCATGAAATTACAAAGGACGCGCCGACCAAAGGTTTTTATGCTATTTCAAGTGACTTCAGATACACATACTCGAACACTTGGTGCTGGTGCGCTCCGGTCCTGAACCCAGCGGCACCGGTGTCGTTCCCCCTCCACCTCGACCGCACAGTCGTCGCGAAATAGAGAAACATATTAAGCGCACTGTCTCTGGGGCGCGGACCATTTCTTAATAGGACAAGAAAAAGTGGACAGGTTTTTTAGCGTCTTAACCACGTCTTAACGTGCATCTTTTTTTAAACGATATCATTCAATATTGCATGAAAGTAGTCTATTTTTTGTAAATACTGATGGAAAAGCAAAATGTTTAATTTGTCACACGGTATTGAGGCCAGCAAGTTCTGAAGGGGTAATTATTAATTTGGTCGTAGTTGATATCGTAATGCAAGTTATATTGTTGCTATGAACATCGCATAAAGTGGGAAACCGTTTACTGACGGTGCACTTGTCAAAGAATGCTTAGTGGCGTATGCCGAAATATTGTGCCCATCTCCTCTAAGGTAACTTTGAGACAATTAGTTGGTCCGAGCAAACAATTTCTCGTCGGATACTTGAACTTGGTGCAGATTTAAAAGAACAACTGCGGGAAAATGTGCCCATTTTGTGCGGTATTCTATAGCTCTCGATGAAAGTAAAGACATTTCTGCCACAGCATAATTAGCTGTTTTCGTTAGAGGTGTCGAAATAGTCTTTACTATCACCGACGAACTACTAGACGTTATCCCGCTCAAAGATACAATGGCGGAAGAGATTTTTTTGATGCTGTAGAATAAACAATGAATGACATGGGTATACTACTCAAAAGTTTGCGAAGTGTTTGTCTCAGTTCGGTGATTGTACGAGCAGGATGTTGTCGTAGAACCTTTTTCATCTCGTGCCACAAAGTTTCAATAGGTGACAGATCTGGACTGCTAGAAACCCATTTCAAAAGTGGTACATTATTTTCTTCCATCCATTTTATAGCCTTTTTGGAGGTATGGCACGCTGCACCATCTTGCTGAAACACAAAATCTTGGCCGGATGTCAAACATTCTTCCATCACTGGTAAAAGCGATTCTTCTAAAATTGCCAAATATTTGTTTGGATCCACATTTCCGTCAATAAAATGAAGTTTTCCTACTCCTTTTGATGACATACTGCCCCAGACCATAATGGATGCTGGAAATTTCACTTTTCTATTCAGACAGTCAACATGGAATACTTCATTTTTTTTGCGAATAACTCTACTGCGACTGTCACCAACACAAACTTCGAATCGGGCCTCATCACTCCGTTGTATTGCACACCATTGTTGAGGTGTCCATTGTCCCATCTAAGCCGATTTTTCTTTTGCAGTGGAGTTAATAGTGGCTTTTCTTTGGCCTATAAATAAGTTGTGCAACTTTAGGGTTTTTACTTCACTTTTTTTTAAGAAAACTTACCTTGCAAGTGCTAAATCCCAGTTTGTGGGCCTCTCTATGAGTTGTGCACCTCGAAATTCTCCTTCCAACAGCGTCACTCCACAGAGCACTTAATGGTAAATAATTGGCACGCCTGTTTTTCACGATTATTCTTCGGTCGGCATTTGTGATATTACTTTTTTTCACATATCGTGGCTTAATATTAACTGAACGAGTTACGTTATATCTTCTAACAATATTTCTCACACTGTACCGCGATAAGTCTAACAAAGTTGCAATTTCTGAGTTTGATTTTCCAGAATAAAAAAATTTAATTATCAGTAACGGAATTTTCTCACTAATAACCTTTCCTCTACCCAGTTTAAAAACCTTACCTACCCAAAACTATTTTAAAGGTGTTCTGACAGCAGTGATTAATAAAAACAATTGTTATGGCTTTTATTTTTCACAGCCACCTATGCGTTATAGACTTATTTTGCATTGAAATTAAAATAGGTTGATATGCTGTAATTGCAACATGTGTTATTTTTATGCTGCAAATTTGATTAGAGAGTGATAAAGTTGGTGTTTTCTACTATATGTTATCAAAATATTCATTGTTAATATTTTAAACCTATGCTACATTTTTATGATTTGTGTTTGATAAGAAAAAAACTAAGATTTCAATAGTTGGGCCAACTCAAGTGGGAAGGGGCTCGTACTATAAAATTGTTTTTGTATTTTTTAAAATGTTTCTCACCAAAGTCGAAGTCTAAGCTGCAACATTTTTATGTATTGTATCCAGTTTGATAAGTATCGCGAACAAAGTTGAAGGTAAAATACGATTCCTTTTCTTTGTTTTGATTATCTCCATATATGAGACTGTCCACTCGACATCTGCAATACCATGTGCCAAATGTTAAAATTATTAGACATATCTTTGGAAATACACTTCACAGGTTGTCTTCTTACCACCTACTACCTGTATACGTGTCTCCGTTGAATAAGAATTACCGACCGGTGCGGTGGTTACCACTGTCGATTGGAAATATATCTGCATTTAGATTTAGTTACTAACTGCACTCAATTTTTTTTTCTGGTAAAAATATCCATCATGTGTACCTAAATTGCAAAATTCCGCTACTTTTAACAAAAAATCCAATTCCGCCGCTACCACTTGAAAATTCCGCTACCAGTAGCGGAATTCCGCTACTTCTGGCAACACTGGAGTCAACCCGCAGCACTGTGATACGAGCGGTGCTCTCAGCTTACTGGGGCCAAACACGAAGAAAGTAAAAATACCGATTTTCGACGTTCCAGAAGCTCCTGATCGTTTTCAGGTCTTCAGTAACTTTCAGCAAGGAATTTAACGGTGACCTTGACCTTGAAGATTAATGTACGGCCAACTTCATTTTCTCAAACAGAAACCCCTATTTCTAATGCCGGCAATCCAAAGAACATAACATTTTACGTTCAAACAAATTCGAAGTCCAAGGTCAGGATTACTACTAAAGGTCAAATGAAGATCAAACCTCTATAAATATCACCGGATTAGTGATGAAAATAACTATCAGGTCGGGTCTGTAGTCAATTTTGGCAAATGATCTTGAACTTGACCTTGAACTTCGCCTTCGTAATTTCAAGGTCAGGACAGTATCGGTTAAACATCATTTTCAACGAGCACCGCGGTTCACTCGCAAAAACTTAGCCAAAGATTTCTAGGAGTTTTCCTAACAACACGCATTTGGCCTTTATGTGACCTCTAGTGGTCACCTTGACCTCGAATACTAATACACAAAAATTTTCCGGCTTTCTGGATTGTCAGAATCAAATGGGCGTGTCTATTTGGAAAAATAGTTGGAATTGAAATGGCCTTGAAGGTGAGGTTCAAGGTCAAATCCAAAATCTTGTGAAAATTTACCGAGACCTGACCTTACCAGTTATTTTCTGCGAGATTTTTAGGGGTTTAACAAATTTAACCTTTATTTAAACTAATTGACCTCTAGCGGTTATCTTGATCTCGAATTTAAATACATATTCAAGTGTAAGACAGAATATTAGGTTGACTTTGGTTAAGTTTTAACCCCATAACTGGGATGACCTACTCGAATACCTCGCCGTCCAGATCGACTTCCTGAACATCAATCACCCCGCTTCAGAGGTAGTTCTTCTCGGTGATTTCAATGCCCATAATGAGCTTTGGTTGGGCTCAAATAAGACCGATGCAGCAGGTCGTGGAGTCGAAGCGTTCGCTCTTTCTCAAGGGCTGACCCAGCTGGTCACGAGCCCTACTTTTTTCCCCCGCGTCTCGTCACACGCCAGTAGCCTGCTGGATCTCTTTCTGACCACGCATCCTGCCCCTTACAGCACTGCTGTCCTGTCCCCCCTGGGTAACTCAGATCACGGTGTTGTGGAGGTTAGGTTTCGGTCAGAAGCCGCTGTGGCAGCAGAAACTCGCACAGGCCGCAAAACTTGGCATTACGGACATGCCGACTGGGAGGGGCTCAGAGATTTCTTCTCTAGCTTTCCTTGGAGAGATGTCTGTTTCACTGACGTGGATGCGTCGACTGTCTGTTCTTCAATAACCGAAATTATCCACGTCGGAATGGAGGAATACATCCCTCACACAGTGAAAGTTCCTAAACCAGGGTCCAACGGCTGGTTCAACAAATCGTGTGACACTGCTCGCCAGCAGAAGATCAAGGCCCACAGAACCTACTTACAAAACCCCATTGAAGAGAACAGACAAGCTGACGTCGAGTCCAGAAACAAATATAACGAAGCGGTTCGCAATGCCAAAAACCAGCATGATATAAAAGTTAGGCACAGGGTAATGTCGCAGCGCAATGGCAGTCGGTCTTTCTGGACGCTGGCCAAGCAGATTGAAAAGAACTTCTCACACAGTAGCCTTCCACCACTTACGTGTCAGGATGGAACTATTGTATTCGACTCAAAGGCCAAGGCGGAAGTGCTAGCCAAGATCTTTGCTGCCAACTCCACCATGGACGTCCCCACCAACGCCCAAGTGCCGTCAATTCAAAGGGTTCCCCACACCATGCGGGAGGTAACATTCAGGCATAAGACCGTAAGACGAGTGCTCTTGTCGCTCGACATCAACAAAGCTTCTGGTCCGGACTTGATTCCTGCCATTGTACTGAAGAGATGTGCAGCGGAGCTTGCTACAGTTCTTTCGCGTCTCTTCCAGATATCTTATGAATCCGGCACCTTCCCAGAAAACTGGAAATTTGCTCATGTACAGCCCATCCCAAAAAAAGGATCTAAAACCGACCCTTACAACTACAGGCCTATAGCTCTGCTTTCTGTTATAAGTAAAGTGATGGAGAGGTGCATAAATCGCGAGCTTCTGGACTACCTCGAACGTCACAGCTTGATTAGCGACAGGCAGTACGGTTTTCGGCACCAACGATCCACAGGGGACCTCCTAGCTTACGTCACGCAACTGTGGAGTAAACTCATCCAGTCTCATGGTGAGGCTCATGTCGTTGCTCTTGACATCACGAAAGCGTTCGATCAGCTGTGGCACGCTGCCCTCTTAAGCAAACTTCCATCCTATGGCCTTCCAGAAAAACTTTGCAGATGGGTGGCTGACTTTATCTCTGACCGCAAGATATCCGTCGTAATTGACGGATTCTCCTCTTCATCCCACAACGTCAACGCGGGTGTTCCCCAGGGATCGGTCTTGGCTCCAACACTGTTTCTCTTACATATCAATGACCTCCTTTCCTGCACGATCAACCCAATCCACAGCTTCGCTGATGACAGCACTCTACATGCAGGAATTCAGAGTGACAAGCCGATCTCTGCCGCTGAGCTGGAAAAAAGAAGACTAGCGACGACTTCTTCTCTGACAAGAGACCTGGAGGCTATCACTGCTTGGGGACGCAACAATCTTGTACAGTTCAATGCTTCCAAAACACAGTACTGTACTTTGACGAACAAAAAGCGTCCTAGCGCTCATACAGTTTCGATGGACGGTCGAGTTCTACCAAAGTGCCATTCATTTCGGCTGGTCGGAGTCCAGATCACCGAGGACCTGATCTGGCACGAACACATCTCTTCAATAGCTGCAGCTGCTGGGAAAAAGCTAGGCTATTTGTTTAGGGCTAAGAAGTACCTTTCTCCGCATGACATTCTCACTCTATACAAGGCCTAGCCTCGAGTATTGCTCACACATTTGGGGTGCTGCCGCCCCGACTACATTGTCCATGCTCGATGCTGTCCAGAGGAGGGCGGTCCGACTGATCGACGACTCTTCTCTAACAGACAGTCTCGGGACTCTTTCGCACCGGCGGGCCGTCGGCGATCTAGCTCTTTTCTATCGCTACACCAACGGGCTTTGCTCCTCAGAGCTCTCTTCCATGATGCCGCCGCGCGATGTGCCTGCCAGACAGACCCGCCTGACTTCGGCGTCCCATCCTAACCGTGTCAAACTTCGTACATCCAGAACTGGCCGATACCACCGCTCCTTTGTCCCGAGGGTGTCTAGATTGTGGAACAATCTACGGGAGGAAGCTTTTCCCAGTTCTACTAACCTTAGGCAGTTCAAAAATCGTATTAACAAAATTTCTTTGGGATCATCATAGCAGCCGCGGTGTTCCGGCATTTAGGCTTCTGCCTGCGCGGCTGTTTCGATATAAAAAAAAAAAAAAGTTTTAACGAGGGAACTACAATGTTCGTTACAAATGATTTTTGAACCGGTACTGTTATGCTGGTTTCTATTTGAAAAAAAAAACAAACTTGAAATGACCTTGATAATGGGGTCCGAAGTCAAATCTAAGATCACTAGTCAAAATTTACTGAGAAAATGACCTTGGTAGTTATTTTTATCTCTAATTCTGTAAGATTCATAGTGTTTTTTTAGCAACACACATTTGACCTTTAGTGGTTACCATGACCTTGGTCTTTAATTCGTACTTGAACGTAAAATTGTCTGCTCTTTCGACAGCCGGCAACAAACTAGGTACAACAACAACAACAGCTGCCGATACGGCCCTAATTCAATTTTATAAATTGTAGGACGACCAGCCATTCTTCCGTCTTTACTTGCACGTCAGCTAGCCGATTTGTCCTTATCAGACGATGAAACTGAGTTACCTCTAGTCAAGGATGAGGTAATATACCCCACCACAGCAGAAATTTTTGCAGAAAAGAGGCCTAAAATCCTGCCAAACATAGTGGACGGACCATATCCCTCATTAGAGAAATATTTAAAAATACAGTATGATCTACTACGTGAAGATTTCATCGGTCCTTTAAGGTCTGACTTGACCAACTTCGAAAAATATGGAAATAAGAATGCCTTACAAAATATAAAGTTTCATAAAGTCGTATTCTTACGCAAAGGGGCTAAACATGAGAAAAGTTGTTACTACGCACATATTGTATCCCAATTGGATCAAAACTTGAGAGCGACAGGTGGCTCGAAAAGGTTGATTCCAGGATCATTTGTGCTTTTTTACTATGAAAATCTGAGGGACGTGGTATGTGGAAAAATCGAAGATAGTGAAAATATATTCAAATATAAAAGGTATGATGAAAGAAAAAACGGTGCCTCAACAAGTACTTCAGGATATTTTGTGTATAAAACCAACAATTTTTGATAAATGATACAGGTATGTTTCGTTTATATACGATCTTACGGAAAGCTTTGTCCGTCTCTAAGGGCTGTATCGTCTGCCGTTCCTACAATTGGAGGACGCCTTTATGGCCTCGATTTTCAGTTTTTCCAATCCTTCAGAAAGGCGCTCTTTTTTGAGGTTATGTTACAAATATCTTTTGCATCAAATTGCTCATGCTTTTGTTTGTTATCACCTGTTTTATCAACTTGAAAATTCCTACAAATCAGAAAGAAAACATAACTTCACACTAGGAGAGCGCTGACACGGAACAATAGAAATCTGAAAATACCCCAGCCTTTCTGTAGGAGAGAAAAGTCTAAGAAAATCAAGGAGGCCATAAAGGGGTCCTACAATATTGTAGGAACGACTGACGATACGCCCCTAAGTTATAATACTCGTTTTAAATCAACAATTTCCTGACGCGAAATTATTCAGATGGATTTCTTCAAGGTCATCATCATTGGGCAAATTCATGGATCATTGGACAAATTCATGGATTATCTGCAGAGCTGCAGAACTGCCAAAACTTTTGTCTTAACAGAAAGAAGCAGTAGTAATTTGATCATTATTTATTTTCCATGTTATCACACAAATAGAAACAATACCGGCCTGCCCCCGCAAGACACGGCGTCGAGTCTGTTTTGCAGCATTATAATCGTCCAAATGTGTACTTGTCATGTTCGTCGCGTCCGCAGCGTAACATTATTCATGGGCCACTTGAAAAGGGTCTGTGCACTACTTCGACACAAGCCGCACGCGCTTGCTTTTGTCTCTCTCTACAAAATCAAATACGTGATTTAAGCATAAGCATGTGCTGCAATTTATGCAGATCCGTACAGATCTAATGCGAAGTACGATATCTGATTGGTCGGTCGGTGCTCGGTATAAAATTTTGCGGGGCATTTGAATTGGCGACGACGAAACCGAGAGCTCCCAAGACCTTTCGTGGAATGATTAATTTTTCTGCTGAGCTTGATACAAACTTAAGCGAACACATACAAAATGCTTCAATATTTAAAGGACTTCGAAAGAAATACATAACGATCAACTGGATTGTATTCTTGAAGTTTGTCATGAAGAAATAATAAAACAGGTTAACAGAGCCTCGGATTTGGCGATAATAGCAGATGAAACAACGGACATTTCGGGGAAAACCCAACTGGTAACAATTTTCAGATACGTATTTAACGGCGAACCAGTAGAACGTTTTTGGAATTATATGAATCCCGAAAAATGTGAAAAATTTCACTTATGAAACCGTTTGCGAGGCAGCTTGCGGTATTCGCCGTATGTTAAACGATTCTGTTTTCGTGTTTTGGTTGACATTTTTTCATCATGTCGATGTGAGAAATAAAATTGATGACATAATAAATGAAGCCAAAAGTATTTGCACTGAACCCCAAGGCAACAAAAGGAGAAGAAGTATGCGACAATATAGTGAATTCTGCAAATGACAGATTTCAATTCAAAGATCATTTGGTAGCCGCATCCCTTTTTTCCCCGTACACTTTGGAGAATACTGTGGTTTCCTGATGACAAGTTGGAAACTACCTGCTTGGCTTATCCCGAATTAGAAAAAATTCGTTTTAAGACAGAGTTGTCTGTTATTTATGCACGAAATGATCGTCGAGATTTACATGGAACTCTGTCTCTTTTGAAATTTTTGATACAAAATAGTTAGGAGGAAACACTAAAAGAAACAAAAAAGCCATTAGAAATTATATATATATATATATATATATATATATATATATATATATATATATACAGGGTTATCCAAATTAAGTGTCCACCATTAGTAACTTTGTTATTAGTGAAAATACAAAGTTGTTGAATTAGCAAACTAGTAGCATTTTTAACGCTGGTAAAAATGAGAAATAAAAAAAACAATTGAGAGTCGTTATTTTGATTTTTTTCAGTAAAATAACATTTTTTTAAATGGAAACCCCTGTATATTATATTTTTTTCTGTTAAAGCATCAAATTTTAAACAAAAAAGCTTACAATAACTTTTCTCCTAGGTTACAAATTGTTGAAGTTATGGCCTCCAATCTGAAACAATTAAATTGTATCGACAAACTTTATTTTCAACATCATCCTATAATCTTACAAAATACAATAACATTTTTTTTAAAGAAGATGCTCGAAAACACCACCTTGTTCTTCAATACATTTTTGGGCACGTTTTTCAACTGCTCGAACTGTCTTAAGTATGGTCCTACCATCTATCTGGGTTATCTTTTCCCTAACTGCAGTCTTTAACGCGTCAAGGTTATCGTACCTTCGCTTGTAAATTTGGTTCTTTAAGTAACCCCACAAGAAGTAATCAAGTGGGTTTAGATCTGGTGATCTGGGAGGCCACTGTATTGGGCCATTTGTTCCTATCCACTGATCATTAAAAGTAGTACTTAGAAAATGATAAGTACCTCTGGAGTTGTGGGCAGGTGCGCCATCTTGCTGAAAATGCAGATGATGTCTACTTATAAGATCCAATTCGTCTAAGAAATTAGTCAGAATTTCTGACATAAATTCCACATATCTTTCACCAGTTAGGGTTCCCTCATAAAAGAACGGGCCAACAATTTTTGAACCAATTATACCGCACCAAACGTTGAAACTGAAACGGACTTGTGGGCCTCTTGGATGTACTAACAAAAGATTGTCTCTTGACCAATAATGGTGGTTTTTTCTATTAAACATTCCAGAATTTGAAAAATTTGATTCATCTGTCCATAAAAGGTAACGAAAGTTATTTACATTTTGGCGACAGAAGCTAAGATACCAATGGCAAAAAACAAGTCTTCTCTCTGGATCCCCTGCCAAAAGCGTTTGAACTGGTCGCTACTTATACAGAATAAATTTGTATTTTTTTAAAATCATTTGAACAGTACCATAACTGAAATTAGAGTCCTTGAGAATATCTGCTATTGAATTCTCACGATAAGCTTCAAAATATCCAATAACTGCAATTTCCGTGGCCTCGCTTATTATGAATTCTTTTTTTGCCCTTGTTTTAGCAAAAACATTTTCGTTGCCCCTAAATTTTCGATAAAGTCTCAGAAAATATCGTTCATACGGTTGAATGCGAGCGGGATATAATTCACTGTAGTATTCTCTTGCTCTCAAGGAGGATTTTCTGCACACTAAATAGCATTCTAACATATCACACTTTTCTTCATGGGAGAACATTTTTCTTTAAATTAATGACACAATAAAGCTTATAAACAAGTATTTACACTAATGTTTGACATTATTTGATTTTATCATTGTTTTCCAAAGCCTTCTAGTTGCGAGTATGTCCAGTTTAACAATTTGTCGCTTATCTTAATGCTGTCAAATCGCGAACGCCATGTTGTTTTCATAGCCGTCTTAATATTATAATACTGCAAATAATTAAAAATATTTATCGTTATTTTGACTTTATTTTTGACTTTAGCGGAAAAGTCATTATGAACTTTTTTGTTTAAAATTTGATGCTTTAACAGAAAAAAATATAATATACAGGGGTTTCCATTTAAAAAAATGTTATTTTACTGAAAAAAATCAAAATAACGACTCTCAATTGTTTTTTTTTATTTCTCATTTTTACCAGCGTTAAAAATGCTACTAGTTTGCTAATTCAAACAACTTTGTATTTTCACTAATAACAAAGTTACTAATGGTGGACACTTAATTTGGACAACCCTGTATATAACGGGGAGGTGATCGACAAATTAGCTGCCAAGAAGCAGCGCAGGATCGAACTGACCTATAAGAAATAGGTAAGTTCGGAACACCTGTTTTATTTTGCCACGAGCCGCCACAGCGCAATATGAATGTTTAACTCAAGTCTCCGAATTTGAATTCGGAATTACTTGTTGGGGCACGCTTTGAGTATTATTCCGATGTTTCGGACTGCCTGAATAGATTTCGATCGATTGTAATCTTATTTTCAGATTTCTTGTAAGCTTGCATCCTGATACAGTTATGGATTTTGATAGAACGTATACAATGATTGAGTATACTGTGTTTTTCGAGCCGTATCACTGTGCTTTGAAAGTACTAAAAGGGATGTCTCGCGACACATTTCCTATGGAAAGGTAAACATAAAAAAATGTAAAATGAGAATTAGGATTTGTATGGAAGCTTCCGCAGGTTTTGAAATCACAGTTAGGTACCAAAAATAGCCTATTACAGTAGAACCCCGATTATCCGAGATAATGTGGACTCAAGTGCTTTCGGATAATCGAAATTCCGGAAAAAACGGAAATAAATATTTAGACTCATAATGCTTTTATTGAAAAAAGTACCGGCGGCTATTTCGGATAAAGCGGATTTCCGATACTCCGGATTCGAATAATCGGGGTTCTACTGTAATTTATTAGTAATGTGCTTTCTAGTTCATTTCGGTGAACTAGTTCAATAGGTCGCGCTAACTATAACAAACTAGTTCAATCTTTCATCCGGTCGTCAGAATTGAGCAGCGTCGTATTCTTGTTTTTTTTATTTCATTTCTTGGATGTTTCAAATTTAAATACTCCGCGCGATGTACAGTTTCTTCATGAGCCGCAACCGGTGATCTCTTTTTTTATAAAAGATAGCAAGTTTTTAATTTTTTCAGCATTTATCATATTTTGCGTAACTTCCAGGTAACCAGTGAAACAACACTGCGTTCAAACACGTATCTGAAAGATACTGGCGCCCTCTGTGAAGCAGTAGCAAAACACAAAAATGTCTCATAGATGGCGCTAGGATCTTTTATCCCTTTTTGGCAACACTAGATACATACATACAGGGTGGCGCATCGAAACAGACGCATTTACTGGCAGCTCAGTTTTTTTTTTGGAAAAACGCTCAGACCCGTCGATTTTGTTTTCGAGGGGGACATAAGTTTGGCAAAAAATCACGTTAGCACGTGCAGCCCCCTAAGCGGGGGTGACACCACCCCCAAAATCTTAAATGGAAAGGGGGGTCGAGTGATACCTTATTTTAAAGGTCTTTCAATGCCCTTGATAATGATTTAAAATACATGTCTTGTCTCCCTCTCGACAACAAAATCGACGGGTCTGAGCGTTTTTCCAAAAAAAATGAGCTGCCAGTAAATGCGTCTGTTTCGTTTTCGATGCGCCACCCTGTATGTATGAGCATAATACATGTAGTAACACAAAACGATGAAATAAAAAGTCACTTTAATGACGCAAAAATTCATATATTGTCGTTTGTTGCCTGAACCCCATAGGCTGCGTTTGTACCGAAAGATTGAAGTCGGTGAATCCCCGGTTAACGCGAGAAACTCCAGGCGATTCTCCCAACAGAAAAAAACAAAAGGCGTTTCTCTTTATTTTGCTTTTTGTCCGGTTAGGTGAACAAGAACAAGAGAGAGTTAATACCATGCAAATTATGTGAGAGTCGGTAGGGACCATGAGAATCTGTCCGTTAAAAGGTGTCTGTGTAAGAGGGGTGTGCGCGAAGCGAAATTTCACTGTATTTATTTATATTTCTCTGTAAATCTATTTTTTGTTAGGTACGTTGTGGAGTTGAATTTATCGGTGAATCGTCCTAGCTATCGCAAAAGAATATCTACATCAACGTCAGATCTGTCAACGTTCAATAAATCTCAAAGCGATGCTTTTCTAAACGCATTGAATAAAGAATTTGTGCTGATACAGGTAAGTAGAAGGCAAGCAGATTTCTGTGCTCCGCCTGATGTTAAGAAACAAATGACTATCTGATAATTTACAGTTCTATTTAGAATACTATGTTTTCGATAAAATTTTATTTTGCAGCATTAATTTATGACGTATATATTTATGTAATCAGAATGAAAACCATTCATTTGTGAAATAATCCAGTATGACGCCCATGAGAAAAAATAGAGTTAATGAAAAGAAACGTCATGTTGTGACTAAATGAAAACACGTTTACGAGGGTGGTCTGAAAAGATTCCGACCTAACAAAGATACACTTTTTCTGAAATTTTTGTTTTATTCAACTTGTAACCCTACAAACTTCTCCCAGCGATGTTTCCATCTCGGTAACCCGTCCAAATAGTACTCGGCGCAGTTTTTGGCCGCCCCGCACGGGTAGCATGTAAAAAACCTACAAAACATAAAAAAAAAACTTATAAGATGTCAACTTGCAGACTAGGTAGTTTTTAGGGCGCAAACAGTCATTCCACGTTTGCTCACTAGGATCGTTGTGAACGTCCATCTACGAAGAAATCACTCAACTAAACTACACGCATTATTGGTTGCATAGTTTTGTGAGACCAAATAGTTCTTGTCTGTAGTTTTTATCTCTGAGAAGAAAGTTGGTTGAATAACAAGATCGCATCTGGATGATTATACTTAGTGACATATAAATCCGAACACCCAGTTTAAACGGTTTTATTTTAATAAAATTTTGTCTAAGTACTTAATGAAGCATAATAAGTAAATGATAAAAATTTCAAAATGATTGCACTGCTTTAAAGCCCTTTGACCTTTAATAATGTGTGGATTCACCCTGATGTGCTACGCATTCTCCAACGCGCCTAGGCATGCTTCTGATCAGGTGGTCAATGTCCTCCTGTGGTATCTCATTCCAGGCAACCACCAACTCCTCTCGAAGTGCTTCTAGAGTCTGAGGAGGACGTTGCAAATTGAGCAATCTCCTACCCATCATATCCCACACGTGCTCAATTGGGGATAAGTCGGGAGATCTTGGTGGCCATGGTAACAATGTGACATCATTATGTTGAAAGAAGTCTATTGTGACTCTTGCAACATGTGGTCGGGCATTATCTTGTTGGAAAGCTGGATCTGCCAGGGTGTCAAGATAGGGTAAAAGATGGGGTTCTAGAACTTCGTGGATATAACGCTGCGCGTTCATGTTACCTCTGATGAAGATTAAAGGTGACCTGGAACCATAAGCTATAGCATCCCAAACCATAACTCCAACAGTGCGATGAACATGTCTTTCAACAAAAAACTGTGGATTCCTCCTTTCACCACGTCGCCTTCTAACCCTGACACGACCATCGTGCATGCCTAAACAAAATCGAGACTCGTTACTAAAGACAATACTCTTCCATTCCTGATCCCAGAGTGACCGTTGTCTGCACCACTCAAGGCGATTACGTTGGTGTTCTCGAGTTAAAGGGAGGACCCAGCGTGGCCGGTATGAAAACAAGCCAAAACTTCTCATTCGTCGGTAAACACTTCGCATGCCAATAGGTCTTCCGTGTTCTGCAACCATTCATTTGCAATGGACCTGGTAGTGGAGAAACCGTCCCTTAAGGCCAATAATCTTAGGCGGCGATCTTCACGGTCTGTTGTTCTACGGCGGCGTCCAGTGCCCCTTGCTCTTTGCGTACGGCCTTCTCGAAGCCATGCCTGACAACACCTAACCACAGTGTCTACACTTCTTTGCACTCTAACTGCAATTGCCCGAAAAGAAGGTCCAGCTTCCCGAAGTCCCACTATACGGCCCCTATCAAACTGACTAAGTTGACGAAATCGTACAGGTCTCCGTACTCTAGGCATCGTAACCGATCGTAAAGGATGTCAAGAACCAAAATCCGCCAACGTTGATTCTTTACTGCGGCTGAAATATTCATTTTTAGAGCGTTAGTGAATTAAAAAAAAGCAGTATAAAAACCGGAATGTCCAACGGATAAGGCTGAAAATTTTTTCACTTGTTATTTACAGTAAGATAAATACATTCACCAACTTTTATTAAAATAAAACCATTTAAACTGGGTGTTCGGATTTATATGTCACTTAGTATATATGTATTGGTCTGCACGTGTATAAAATCAGTGATATTTGCTGTGTGAGACAATCATTACTGAATATGCTGAATATAACGGGTTATTTATATGTCGTGCTTTCTGAAGAGAGGTTATGTTCAAAGTTATAAATTACGAAAAACCGAGGGGAATTATCGGAAATCATCACCGCGCCCGCGTTGTGTGTAATTACTGTAAGCATGTATATGGCTTGTAATTCGACAGTGTACAGTGAATATAATTATTTCTTATCTCTCTCATTTTTGAAATTCAGCAAATTTGTATACAGGGTGTTTCAGTTTATTGTTGCATAACTTTAAGATTCGATAGAACTTTTAAGATTAATGCATAAAGTCTATATAAACATGGGTCGAAAAATGCGTGGCTTCCGAAATACAGGGTGTTTAAATTTACTTTCTAAAATAGTTTTTTTTAAATATTTCGAACAATATTTGATGTATAACAGTGAAAATTGGTATGCATGGGTTTTTTGGTACGACAAAGTTTTACTGTAGCCGCTAGAGGGCGCTCTCTACTGTACCTGTAGTGTATTAAAATGACCGACATTTTTTTCTTAGTGCAATTTTTTGCTTTTTGAATAAAAAAACTAATTCTTCGCACTTTTCAACATAAAAAAGCCCTCTTGTGAATTTTCGTTATAGTTGCCGTTTTTGAGATATTTCGATTTTTAAGGTTCGATGCATTTTTAATTATTTATGATAAAATAACGTTAAAAAGTCAGTATCTCGATAATTTTTAGAAGTAGGCTGAGCCTGCAAATATTTTTGAAATTGAAAGCAGAATAAGGTTAAACGTCAATTAGTTAGTTTTGTTGTCTGTTGAAACCTGAAACGTTTTTTTGCAATTGTGAATGCATGAAATTTAGTTTCTTTTACCTGTTTTTTTTTAAGTTTTATAAAAATGCCATTTTTATTCTCCAATCAAGAGTTAGCGGATATCCATTTTGTGTATGGCGTTGTAAATGGAAACGCAGCAGAAGCATCCAGAGAATACGCACAAAGATTTCCAAACAGTCGACATCCGACTAAGAGTGCATCGCCAAATAATTGAAAATGGTTTTGGAAATCTCCAAAGGGATCAAAACATAAATGTTCGTCAGCGCAGATTTACCCGTATGATTCTGCGTGAGTTTGATAGAGATCCGACCACAAGTGTTAGGAGAGTTTCTGGTGCCTTGGGAATTTCAGCCATGTTCACCGTGTTCTTAGAAATGAGCATAGACGTCCTTACCATTTGCAACCTGTGCAAGGACTAAAGCCAGGGGACGGAGAACGAACAATCACATTTTGTCAGTGGATTCTTGATAGAACTGATAATAATAGGGAGTTTTTAAGTAACGTTTAAGGACCGATGAGTCATGCTTCACTAGACGTGGAGTGGTAAATTTTCATAATCAACATATTTGGTCGCATGAAAATCCGCATGCAGTTCGGGAAAGAAATTTTCAGCATGAATTTAGTGTGAACGAGTGGATTGGTATCTACCGTAATCGACTATTTGGACCCTACCTTTTGCCTGCAAGGTTAAATGCTGCGACCTTCTTGGAATTTTTAAAGGCTGAACATGCAAATATGTGGGATGATGTTATGTTAGATTTAAGAAGATTGGCCTGGTTCCAGCTTGATGGTTGTCCAGCTCATTATTCGAGAATAGTTAGAAACTGGCTGGACGAAAATTATCCAGAAAGATGGATCGGGCCGTGGAGGACCAGTCGCCTGGTCTCCACGATCCCCTGACCTAAATCCATTAGATTTCTTTGTGTGGGGATTTCTAAAAGAAAAAGTGTACCAGACTCCCGTAACCACAAGATATATGCTAATTGATAGAAACAGAAATGCATGTGATGAAATAAGGCCTTATTTGAATAATGCTATACCACGTTCGATCATTCGTAAATGTGAATTGTGTATTGAACAATTGGGTTTACATTTCGAGCAACTACTTTAGATTTTGTATGTTTGTCCTAACTATCCAATAGCATTTTAGTTGTAAATAATTAATTTAATTTGTTAAAAATAATATTGGAAAATTAAACAAATTAATATTCTGTTTTTTTTGTGTTTATTTGGAGTTAGGAATTATTGCTGTGTTTAAAAACACAATCTAAACGATCATCTTAATTACTTGTAATGCCCAAATCGAAAATGTAAAAAAATATTATTTCTCCATAAATAATTAAAAATGCATCGAACCTTAAAAATCGAAATATCTCAAAAACGGCTAACTATAAGGAAAACTCACAGGAGAGCTTTTTTATGTTGAAAAGTGCGAAGAATTAGTTTTTTTATTCAAAAAGCAAAAAATTGCACTAAGAAAAAAATTTTTGCCATTTTAATACACTACAGGAACAGTAGAGAGCGCCCTCTAGCGGCTACAGTAAAACTATGCCCATGGTTCGTTTTGTCGTACCAAAAAACCCTTGTGTACCAATTTTCACTGTTATACATCAAATATTGTCCGAAATATTTAAAAAAAAACTATTTTAGAAAGTAAATTTAAACACCCTGTATTTCGGAAGCCACGCATTTTTCGACCCATGTTTATATAGACTTTATGCATTAATTTTAAAAGTTCTATCGAATCTTAAAGTTATGCAACAATAAAGTGAAACACCCTGTATGTAATTTCCAGAATGGATAAGAAAAGGTGGATGCGCAACTAATTTCTAGCTTTGATTCTCAATTAAGTGTATTTGAGACAAGAACCCAATGTAATTATCATCAACACATACAACTTACAGCTTACGTCAGAGCCAAAGATTGATAACAAGCCTCATGATGTTTAGGCAACACGTACAACTAAGTGCTAAGTCAACGTCTTGGCGAAAAACCTACATAATGTCAAAAAAACAGCATAATGTCGAAAAAATCGGCATACAATCGTGCCGAACGTTCGTCGTCTCCCAAGCTCTTACCACAACGTCAACATTTCAAGTGCTGCCATCTTCATGTTGAAGTCGGAAACTATTCAGACTACCCTCGTATATGGAGTGCTATTTATGGATGTATGGTCAATCCTAAAAACTTATGACATACGTTATAAAGCTTGTGGTTATTCTTTTAGGGACCTCCAGGTACAGGAAAGACATTCCTAGGTCTGGAAATAGTTAAAAATCTTCTTAAAACGACGTCAGAATACCCACTTTTGGTGGTTACTTACAAAAACCATGCCCTCGATCAGTTTTTGGAAGGATTACTTGATGACACGAAAGATATTATCAGGTATTTTGACTGAGACTAATGGCATCTTTTGGTGATCTACAGGGTGTTTTTATACAATCTCTCGTAAATATAGTATACAAGGGCTGATTCAAAAATAGGGATCCATAATACTGCCCAGTGGCAGCAACACCTAACGCATTGTCATTTTTTTTATGAACTAGTGATATTATTGATAGAATCCATGGAATGATATAGCAGTGTCGCATATACTCCGAAATGGGAGACAAACTTGAAATTGAAAAGTTAATGGATGAATTTATGTCTAAAAATTCTAAAGGTAGTTCTGTATTTACACTTTTTTTGCAAAGCAGTTTAAATCATTTGGTGTAATAAAGCTTTTTACGAATTTATTTCGTGATAAACCTACCTGACCCTTTGGGGCTGAACCTATTTCACCGGCCCTGATTCTAGAGATTGAAATCTTTTCCTGGGACACCCTGTATACTGGACTCCATGTATTCTTTTTTTAGATTTGGAGCACAATCAAAAAATCCAAAGGTATCAAAATTAACTGCAAAACATCAGCGGAATGAACAAAACGACGAATTTAGAAATAGAACAATCGATAGTTGTTATGGAAAATACGCCGACGCCGAGACCCGATTAAAACAAATAGGATCGCATCTTGAGATCATCAATACTGGAGAGGTAGTCATACAGATTTCTATATTGCCTTTGCCCGTGTCTTTGGGGGCAAACTGGAATCAACTAAAAAACTACACAACCAATATCGAATGGCTACTATTCAAGGTATGTTCACATTACACAGTAAGTTACAGACAAATTTCCTAGCGCAATTTTCAGCCTCCGCACCTCGAAGCATAAGGTATATTCTTTAATTCACCGGTTGAGCTACCGGTGCAACCGGTTAGCCAAATTTGCGTCCTTTAATTTCCGGTTGTACATCAAACTTATCTCTTCAGGGTGTCCGCAAAGTTGGGGTTTTCCTTTTCAGAAACAACTACCCTTGAAATAACAAAGGTAATGTGTAGTGAAACGAGGGCGACCAAGTAAAAAAAAATAAAGGAAAAAGTACTCACTCTCCAGTTGACGAGAAGGGCTAAGTACGTCTCTGCCCGAAATCATACCGCTCCAACAGAAAATGAAATCAGCTGATGCGCTACCGAGCAGACGCCGGCGGTGGTGCAGACCAAACAAATAAGACGGCGTTGCCGCGTTTTCAGTTTTTAGGTAAACGTACTTTATAGGTATT
Organism: Acanthoscelides obtectus; assembly: GCA_963669975.1. Classification (NCBI taxonomy): domain Eukaryota; kingdom Metazoa; phylum Arthropoda; class Insecta; order Coleoptera; family Chrysomelidae; genus Acanthoscelides; species Acanthoscelides obtectus. The sequence goes on along the minus strand of CAVLJG010000008.1, from coordinate 2,744,905 downwards.
GTTCGAAGTTATCGCCGTTTGATTCAAAAACACAGGTGCGTGCACGACGTAGCCAAGCATCGGTGCAGGCTTTGAGAATGGAGTCCCTCCCCCGAATGAAAGCACCAGCTTGTTCAATTTTGAGACGAAGTTCGTCAACCGTATGCACTTCAGTTTTGTACACTAAGCGTTTCATTTCTCCCCAAAGAAAAAAAATCACATGGTGTTGAGTCTGGAGATCGCGGAGGCCACGCTACGGGTCCATTACGTCCGATCCAAATATTCGGAAATAATTCATCCAAAAACTCACGCATTCGCGTCTAAAATGGTGCACCATCGTGCAGAAACGACATTGATTGTCTTACACTTAATGGCACATCTTCTAACAAGGAAGGCAAAATGTTGCGTAAAAAGTCTAGGTATTGCATCCCGTCCAATCGATTGACCAAACATGAGTGTTGCGAAAGTTATTCACCCCATTACGCGTGAACGTATATTCGTCTGTCACCAATATGCACTTCAAAAAGACCGGATTATTGTCAAGTTGATGCAACAACCACTCACAAAACCGCACTCTTGCTGGAAAATCGTCAGGTTGAAGGGCTTGTACACGTTGGACGTGAAACGGATACAGCCCCTCTTCACGCAGCGTTTTCCACACTTTAGTTTTTGATACTTGCACTTCTCTAGCCACGTCTCTAGTGCTTGTTGAGGGATTCTCGTCTACGCGATTCAGTAGTTCTTCCTCAACTTGCACCATTCGTGTTTGCCTAGGCCTCCCACTGTGCCCACCTCGAAATTCCTCCAAATGGCCCGTATCGCTGACTCTCTGGACCAGGTACACAAAGCTGCGGGGCCTTGGATGATGTCGTCTAGGGAAACGATCTGCATACACTCGCGACGCCTATGTAGCATTTTGAAGACATTCGCCATAAATTAACAACATATCAACGAGTTCATTATTGGTGTATGATTGTGTCATTATTATTATTTTTTTTTGAAACGCAATCGATTATACGGGTTCGTTACCTCTACACGCGTGACCGTAACCGTCGGTTGAAGGTTGCATACTGACCTGACACATTGACCCCGACCCAGTTCTGTCGTCGGGTTGAGCTAGTGTCCTAGTACCAGTCGGGGATATCGCGTGTCGCGGCTACAGGACGGTATTCAGATATTTTTGATATTGCAGAGCCCTTTATCTCGGTTCCCTTAAGACATTGGTGTATATGGTACTAAGAAAAATTGCTTATGTTTTCAAGATCTACACATCGTGTAAAGGAAAACCCCAACTTTGCGGACACCCTGTATATTGATGGTGGATATGCCACCGGTGCCAACAGCATCCACCGACGTTCGGGCTCGGTTGATCCACGATATTCTAACCTCTACATTTTATCAGTTTTTGACAACTACAGTTTTGTGTGAAAAAATGGAAGAGGAAAAGATTGAAGTTAGCAGCATAGGAGTCGCGTGAAATTTAATGTTTTTTTCAACACAATTTGAAATAAACCGAGCATCTGAAAGCAAGTCAATTTGTTTTGAATTATGCATATCGACGATCTCAAGTCAATACCTCGTAAGTCCGAAAATGTCGATTTTCTGATTTTGTTCTGTTTTTATTCCCTTATGAATACATAGAAAATCCATATCGATAGTTCTTATACGGGAAGCATCGACGATCTCAAATCAATGCCTCGTATTGATTTGAGATCGTCGATATCTGAAAATTTCTTGGTTTTCTGATTTATAGTTCTTATATTGATTCTCGGAGCGCAAATTCTCTCCGCTGGATAACTTCTTCATCAGAATCATCACTCGAATCGCTTAACAAACCTTCCACGACAATACCAACTGCTGCATACATTTCCAAAATGATTTTAAATGATACGGTGTTCAAATTAACAAGTATCCATTTACGATAAAACAAAGGTTAGGTTTTCTCATATGACAGCAACCTGAACCGATTACGATGTCATCACGTCAGCTGTCAACCCTGAGTTCACCGGATCCATCCGTGATGGAATCAACCGGTGAATTAAAGAATATACACTGGAGAAGGTTTACTCATGTGCTATCATAGGGCAAAACGGTTGCATTATGTCAGTGTCAATCGCCATTTTTTTGATGCCACATGGTTTCCAGATTGTGCACTAACGCCGCATGCAATATTGCCGGCTCTTCGCAAAAATCTAAGACTGTGGTATAATTTTATAGTGCTCATTTCTATTGATATATGGAAGACTTTATAACGCTATGTGTTATTAACTTATTTTTGTTGTTAGTAGATGGTCTATGGGGATTAGATCTCGGTAGTTCCAAAATCCGCCACCAGAGGCGCTGGCGTCGCGCGCCATTGATAGGTTGTTGGACGGAATCTGTAATCGAAATTCATGAGTTGGGGATTCCGCCGCTAGATGGCGCTGTCAAACCAAACGGAATCTGTGTGTCATTGGACACCTGTCATGCGTCATTGGGCATCTCACGCATAGATGGCGTTACACGTCATCTGTCATACGTCATTGGACACCTGTCATTGATGGGTTGAGCATCCAGAGGAGCCCACCACGCTATTTAGGTCACGCCTTGCTATATACGATTTAACCATATACCGTCGGTCCATCGATCCGCTATTTTTCGATGCACCCCTGTATACACGTTCTGAATGCCCCCCGTAATCCACGCCAACACCTGACAGGTGCGACATCGGCGCCATCTATGCGCGAGATGCCCAACCCATCAATGGCAGCTGTCCAATGACACATAGATTCCGTTAGGTTTGTACACCGCCAAACAAATCGGCGCCATCTATGCGCGAGATGCTCAACCCATCAATGACAGGTGTCCAATGACGTATGGCAGATGACGTGTAACGCCATCTATGCGTGAGATGCCCAATGACGCATGACAGGTGTCCAATGACACACAGATTCCGTTTGGTTTGACAGCGCCATCTAGCGGCGGAATCCCCAACTCATGAATTTCGATTACAGATTCCGTCCAACAACCTATCAATGGCGCGCGACGCCAGCGCCTCTGGTGGCGGATTTTGGAACTACTGAGATCTAATCCCCATAGACCATCTACTGTTGTTTTTTACTTATTTGTTAAATCAGCAGCATCAATAACACAGGCCGTTATAAAATCATCCAAATATCCTAGTTATTTGACACTTTGAGAACAGTAAAAAAAATCTATTTTTAAAAATATGTGTATTTTTGTCTAAAATGTTCATAAAGAATATAATTAATGACAGCATGGTTGCCAGATTTTTCATAAGAATTATAATGCAGGAATATCTAATCACATTTCCATAACACTGATAATCAAAATGTAAAAGTTTTGTGTAAAATATCATTATACATAATTTAGGAATTTTTACAGCATCGTTAAAATATATCGTACTTCGTATGATTCAAACAGGTTGACGATATATTATCAGGATATCTGACTTTCGATTCACTTTTATCAGATTCCTTTTAAGCAATCAATATTTAAAAAAGTAACAAAACCCTTTATGTTGAAGTACATATTCAAACTTGAAATCCACGGAAATTGTCGTGAGATTCTCATATCAACTACAGCATAAGGATATTAACAGCTCTACAAATCACTCAATTCAGCATGAACTTGATTGTGAAACACACTAGCCATGGTTCTGAAGCCTACTCAATTGTCGAGAAAACACTAGTCTGATCTTGATATAGTCCGATATAGAATCTCTCTATCACTAAACCCTTTTGCAAGGGATCAGGATGCTCCGTTTATTGATTACAATCACCTAGAAAAAAATGAGTTTCTTATACAATTTCACCAGCATGTTTAGTTTAAATAAGAACGACTTTAATAAAATTTGTGTTTACGAAAAACCTACCTTCGAGACCATCCATGTAACCTAAAAATGACAGCAACAAAGCATACTTGTCAAAGCTGGCATTTTTTCCGGATGCCACAGTGTTGTCAGGTTGTGGTCCGGCAACACCGCACCATTCTCCCATATGAGTTGACTCCCCATGCTCAACTATGATCATGGAGGTTAGAAGGTGTATCATGGAACGCACAAGATGCGGTGTTGTCAAATGAACCAATAATGCAAGTATGCAGAATTTGTGGCGATCCTGTCCGGTCTAAAATTTGGGCGTACAGAATAAACTAACGCATATTTTCGATATGCATCTTAATTCAAGGAACCGGTGTAACATATTGGCCGGTAATTTGATGTTCGGATGCAAATTAACTTTTTGTAGCTAAATCAAGTGCTTCATAACGTATTTCTTGATTATCATATGGGAATTAAAGACCCATCGTACACAAACCGAATAATTCTCTAGTTTGAGAGACATTTTAGAAGAAATCGACCACATTAATAAATTAGATCTAAGACGGCTTCTCATTGGTTGAATTTGTGAATCACGTACTGTACAAATTGTAGTACTTCTATTTAATTACCAAGATGTTGGCTTTTTGTTTCCAGACAAAAGACGGAGGTGACCTACAACGTGAAACGCTGTCACTTATACATCCGTAAGTGGATACATATATCACCTCAAAAAAAAAGATTTATTTATTATTTTTTTTTTCACTACTAACCAGAGAAATCATTATTGATCGCAATGCCTGATTGAGAAGTAGCACTTTCTCTCCATAGATAAATAATAAAAACAAAAAACCTGTGTCTGAACTGTTAGAACGATTGAGAAACAAGTAATTTTGAGTATAGCTATTCCTTCTTGAATACCCCAATAATCGATAATGTTTGAAAACTGCTTTTAATATTAACAAAGAGAAAATGTTTATACGTTACTCCACTTGGATGGCCCAGTTGAAACTAAATCGCATTGTAGGACGCTTTTCTTTCCTCCTTGAGTTTCATAGTCTTTCCTCTCCTTCAGAAAGACTGTGATATTTCTATAGTCAACGCCAAACAAAGTGGCGTGCACGTCATCACGATAAAAATTCCCCGACCTAATGCCTAGGTTTCTATCACAAACAATTGCTCTATTGCAGTTTCATATTAATGTGATATATAAATTGTAAAATGGTCATTACTCTCTTATTATGGTTAATAGTCATATAAACATTGTTATTAAAATATCACATAAGTTGCTTTCTGATAAATTTAGACGCATTATGCGAAATAAAATGTTTTGCAAACGCTCCAATCACTTATCGACATGTAAACGCACTAAACCGATTTCGCAGCGTTGACACATTGTCACCTTGAAACTTATTTAAACTGGGAACTGACATTTGTATTAATTTTGACACTGAATCAATTTGTGGCATTTCAAATCTTTATAAATCCTTTGGCCCCGCATACTGTAAATCAACAACTGTTTGTTTCAAAACAAAATTATTCATTTTACGAGTAGATAAAGGCAATTTTGGTATATAAAGATGCCCAAACAGTTAAATAGTCGGTGTAAGGAACTCGTGGCCTCGTTAATGCACTACTTTGAGCAAGAAAGGGACAACAACGGGCCTTTGTTGCCTTTAAATGCTGTTCAAGAGGTAGGTTACTAATAATTATATGTAATGTATATTAATAATAGTGAAATTTTATTTCATTTTTTGTAGCGTGTTGCTGCTGCTTTAAAAATTAGTTTAAGCACAGTTAGTCGTATTTCCGAGGGTGTGAAAAGTGATGCAAATTTAGAATCGCCCAAGAAAAAGCGGAGTTATATTAAACGTGTAACCAACACAGCGACATTGGATACAAGTGCCATTCGAGAAGTGATCTATAATATGTATCACAAAAGTAAGATCTTATTATAATAACTTATCAGAAATTTGCATTAATTTGTTAACTAAATTATAATGTCATATTACACATGGTTTCAGAAGAACAAGTTACGATACAAACTTTATGGTCTCGATTAAGAGATAGGGCATTATTTGATGGTAGTGCCACGTCTTTAAGGCGGTTGCTTAGAGATCTTGGATTTAAGTGGCTTAAGGACAATCCGCGACGAGGGCTCATGGAACTACCAAGTATAGCTTTGAAAAGGGTGGAATTTCTAAGGCAATACAATCAAGCCAAGGTTGAGGCCTTATACCAGTTTGTCTTCCTCGATGAAACTTGGATATTTCAAAATGGGACCATAGGTCGCTCTTGGCAAAATGGAAACCAAAAAAGCGTGAAAGCTATTAAAACAGATGGTAAAAGGTATGTACTTTTACACAATTTGCACTATAAAATTTAAAACTAATATATTTTAGATACATTATATTACATGCTGGAAATGAAAATGGGTTTATTGAGGGTAGTGAAGCGATATTTTCTTCGAAAACAAAATTGAGTGATTACCATGGAGAGATGAACCAGGACAATTTTTTGAAATGGTTTCAACATCAGTTATTAGAAAAATTGGAGAGTCCATCTATGATTATACTGGATAACGCCCCTTATCACAGCATGATATTGAACAAAGTGCCCAACAATGCATGGACAAAAAAAAATATGCAAGACTGGTTGACAAATCAAAACATACCATTTTTAAACACAATGTTTAAAACAGAGCTATTGAGTATTGTTGCTCGGTACATAATGCTTCTTAATTATATATATTTTGGTCGACAGTTTATATTTCTTTTGTTTATTCCTATTCTTAAAATAACTGCTTTTTTAGAAACAAACCACCTAAAATATACGTGATTGATGAATTGGCGGAACAACATGGGCACAAAGTTCTTCGTCTGCCTCCTTACCATTGTATATTTAACCCTATTGAGTTAATTTGGGGCATAGCAAAAGGTTACTATAACAGACATATTGGTAGAGATGGTAACAGTGAAAAAGACTGTTTGGATATGTGGAACGAGGCTCTACAAACGGTTACCCCAAACATGTGGAAAAATAGTGTTCGACATACTGAGCAAGAAATTTTTAAATGGTATGAAAGAGAACGAATTTTTGATCGACCAGACATCGAACCTTTAATAATCAACTTTGAGAGTGATGAAGATTCAGATTCAGACAGCGCTGAAGAAAGAAACTCCGACTAACTTTATTGTACAGAAAAAGCTTACACCAGTAGCTTACCTAATTTTAGAATGCATTTTTCTGTATGAATTCTGTAAAATAAATACCATGCATAAAATTTGGAGGACCCCATTTGGATTTTTATTCAGTACCTTTAAGCTATCAATTAAATATGGTAGTTTCATAGTGTCATCTGATCAATAATTGTCATACTTAATGATTATGCAAGTACAGATCTATAATTTTATTATACTATTATTTTTGTTCTCATTTGAGGTTAATATTGCTTATAAACCTAGATATGTAAATAATAAATTTTATTATTTTACAAAAAGTTTGGCAACAATGTAAATTTTTCAACACACCCACCTTGATGACGTGCACGCCACTTTGTTTGGCGTTGACTTATACATATAAATTGTTACTCTAACATTTTTGTTTTTCTATTTGACACCAGGTAATAAGTTATTCTAAAGTATTTGTGGAATGAGCTGGAGATGTTATGACCGAATATTTTGTGATGCATGTTAGTAGTGGAAAAACTATACCTCGTTCGAGAAGGGCATTTATTATTGGTCAAGCACATTATATCCTTCGCGACTTATAAAAGTGCTCCTCCAATAATGATAAATTTCGCAAAAAGGTTGTGCTTACTTCATGTGCGGTCCATTACGAAGGGTAGATATAGTTCACGTCGGATTTATAGTTTGTTATAGATGATCGTTAAAAAGCCAACAAGGGGTAGGACGTACATCAAAAAAATAAGAAAAAAAGTTGCTATGAATTTGAAAGATGCTCCTCTCTCCGAGGTATGTATTTACTTATTCTTGAAAGTTTCTTTGTCTATAAACAACGATGAATATTCCATAAAGAAGCAGAAAAAATGTAAACAGATGAATTTGTCGTGAACTATACCTAAGCTACTACGAGGGTTGTTTCAAAAGTAGAATTCCCACTTGTTTTTCAGGCGCAATGATTTTTTATTTGAAAAAACGAATTCACCATTGTAGTGACGGCGGTGAAGGGCGCTTCTTGTGGGGAACCTTATTTTTAAGACAATCCTCGTAGTTACACATTGCAATAATAAAAAATCGGAAAATACAGTTTCAGCTGGTTCTGACCATGCTTACTGCTTATTTTAGCATCATGAAAAATAAGACGATTTTGTTGTTCATGTCGACGATCAGAACTCTACAACGAGAAATAAACGACGCTATAAACGATGTAGAAGTCAACCCTACATCTATACGAACTCGTACAAAACTGGGCGAGTTTTCCGACGAAAAATTGGAAAAATTGAAAACATTTGTTGACAACATCGATACGGGAAAACTAAAGGTAAGTAATTTCATTTAACAATCATTTATCACCGTCACGTTTCTCAACACGGTTTTATTTAAGGCTTGTTCCAGACTATCCATATCCGTGTTTTGGTCAGACAGCAAGGTTTCATCGCGTACAAATAGGAAGCAGGATCCGTTATCAATAATCGCGGGCAGGTCACTGATACATATATATGTATATATATATATAAACAACAAGTAGGAAAATAATGGGCAAAATCCGCAAAAAGGAGGAAAGTGGAATCGAGCAGAAAATAGGATAGGTAACCCGAGCGATACGTATTTCTGCTGGTTGGCTTCATCAGGCCCGAAATGAATGCACATATGAAACTACAAAAGTAGATACACATGCCCACACATCCGGATACGGGTGTAACCTGAGGAAACGAAGATGGAGACGAAAAAAAAGACACACGAAGTCCACAACAAGAGCCAACCTACACATTGTAGTATAAAATGGCTAGAAGACCTTGAATTTTCAAGGCGACAAATAACCACAACCACGCGGCCGGTTATAGCCACTTGCTGTGGTACTTCAAGCCCAAAGGATCTACATAGAGAAAATTATCATGCGGAGAAAGGTATATAACAAAAATAGGAAAATAATGGGCAAAATCCGCAAAAAGTGGATTCGAGCAGAAAATAGGATAGGTAACCCGAACGATACGTGTTTCTGCTGGTTGGCTTCATCAGGCCCGAAATGAATGCACATATGCAACTACAAAAGTAGATACACATGCCCACACATCCGGATACGGGTGTAACCTGAGGAAACGAAGTTGGAGAGGAAAAAAAAGACACACGAAGTCCACAACAAGAGCCAACCTACACATTGTAGTATAAAATGGCTAGAAGACCTTGAATTTTCAACGCGACAAATAACCACAACCACGCGGCCGGTTGTAGCCACTTGCTGTGGTACTTCAAGCCCAAAGGATCTACATAGAGATCATGCGGAGAAAGGTATATAACTAAAATAGGAAAATAATGGGCAAAATCCGCAAAAAGTGGATTCGAGCAGAAAATAGGATAGGTAACCCGAACGATACGTATTTCTGCTGGTTGGCTTCATCAGGCCCGAAATGAATGCACATATGCAACTACAAAAGTAGATACACATGCCCACACATCCGGATACGGGTGTAACCTGAGGAAACGAAGATGGAGACGAAAAAAAAGACACACGAAGTCCACAACAAGAGCCAACCTACACATTGTAGTATAAAATGGCTCGAAGACCTTGAATTTTCAAGGCGACAAATAACCACAACCACGCGGCCGGTTATAGCCACTTGCTGTGGTACTTCAAGCCCAAAGGATCTACATAGAGAAAATTATCATGCGGAGAAAGGTATATAACATATATGTGCCAATTTCCCAATTAACAATTAATTGTATTTTGTGTCCAACGTTGGCTTTGGCAATGACTACTGCTCATATATATATATATACATATATAAATGGTCAGAGGCGGCGTCCCAGAACTTACAAACTGCTTCCTATTTGGCAAGTATTCACGAAATAGAGCTAGCTCGATATTTATTATTCCATTCGATTTTTCTCAATACTATACGTAAATTGACACAGACAAAAACCTGCGTTGTCACAAATGTATACATATAGTGTAAGAGTTATCTTCTATATTATCCAGTACTTCCTCTAATAAGGTGAGAAGTGCTTACATGGTGGTTGAGTTTTTTCGAAATCCAAATTGTGCTACAGATACTATAGATTTACTTTCGCAATAGCTTTTTAATTTCCCTTTCACAATAATCTAAAAGATGTTCTCAATGAAATTATAAGTATAATTTCAGTGGATGTGATAAGTATGATGTCCGATAATTATATCGACAGAGTCTCTGTCCCCTTTGTTGGCGTCTTTGTTTTTGCTGGTGTCTCATAGGTCGTGCTATGAGATCATTCGGCTTCAAACCGCTAAAAATGTGATGCTAGAATTTACTATTGATTAATAACATAACGTATTCCACCTTCCAAGCAATGTTTTTTTTTAGGGTTATATGTCAACCTTACCTCCGTTGCACATTAATCAACTGACAGCAGATGAATATGAGGATCCATTTAAAATGCCTCTTCCTAAACGGTGGCAAATTTACAAAACTTTTCTGAAAGGACATGTCGATAAACTTCATGTAAAAATTGATAGGTTGGTATTTGTAAAATGTGCTATTTCTGTTAGGGAATGTTCTCAGTGAAATCAACTGGCGACTGCTATTAAAGAAGAATCTAAACCCTATTTCACGAGTATCCATCACATTTTGACGTCTACTGAGGTGAACAGCTGATCAGCTAGTGACATATTTGTATTGGTCTGTAACGTAGCCAATAAATAATGAATCGGGTGTAAATCTAGTAAATTTGTACGCAAATGGAATTTTCAAATAAAAGAGTTATTAGCAAGTACAAAATGAATCTGTAGCGTACCAAAAACCAAAACAAAATACGGCTGTCTACCTGCCGTTGACAGATCTGTCAGAATTATGTCATTTGTCGATATGGGGAATTTTGAAATATTACTAAATAATCAGATGTTATCGTACCGTGATGCATACTCGTGAAAAAGACAATAGGGGGATCATGGGGGCCATAACCTAGAGATATTGAGATCGACCACTAATATTTTTTGCGGGGGAGTTTGATTTGTTCGTGAAATTTTTTCAAAATCACCGTCCCAAGTTAACTGAATGCACAAAGTCTTCTATTTTGGATTTCCTAAGAGAAGACTTTCTAAAATCCCTTCGTATCTAAGGCGGCGATTTTTGGGTCCATTTCATTTCAATAAGAAAACTTCATATAAGCTTATTGCGATTTAACATTTAACAGGATTGTAAAGTTTCCAAAATAAATAATTTGTCACTCCACACATCACATTAACAATGTTTTAAAAACCACCTGATTGTGACTATAAAAGTCTATAATAAGCTTCCCTTTGAGATTAAAAAACTTCGGAATCAGAGCATCACGCGCGGCAAAGATGCGTATTTTTGAGACGACCCTCGTGTCTCAATTTCGAAATTTTTCGCAATTGTAATACTTCTTCACCACTTTTGGGCATAAGAGGTGAACAACTTACGTGAGTATACCAGGTTTCAGTGGGAGACGAAAATAGAATTTTTTCCCTACAAAGTCCAATATTTCCAATGAGAAAATTTTATAAAATCTGTGATCCATGTTCTAATGAAATTTTTAATCGCCATATATTTCCAGTGCCATCGCTGACTACAAGAAAGCGTATATGAGGTTCGACTCAGTCAGTTCGCCAGACAATATAAGACTTATGAAAAAAATGAAAGTCATAGGAATGACTACAACCTGCGCAGCCAGAATGCGCGATAGTTTGGAGAGCGTGAAATTCCCCATTGTCGTGATTGAAGAGGCAGCAGAGGTGTTAGAATCACACGTTATTTCAGTGAGCTTGACTAATTTTCTATAACTGAAACACATATGAATGCGTGAAAAGTATACCCTATTTCACGAGTATCCATCACATAACATACACATTGAAGAATGCTTTGTCACGTGCTATCCATACGGCAACACGGTTGATTTATGTCAGGTTGCCAGATTGTACACGAACGTCGTATGCGACGTTGCCTGCTCTTTGCATAAATCTGAGACTTAGAGATTTTATAGTGCGCGTGTCTAATGACATATGGAAGATTTTATCCCGCCATGTGTTATTAACAAATTTTTGTTGTTTTGAAAAATAAGCAGTCACTTACTTGTTAAAGCAGCAGCGTCAACAACACAAGCCATTATAAAATCATCCACATATCCTAGCTATTTGAAATTTGAGAACAGTAAAAATTTGAGAACAGTAAAAAATCTTCTTGGGAATATATTTTCATCTAAATTTTATATTATATGAACATATCAACAACATTTATGGTTCATTTCTGGTGATGGTCTTCTGTAGCACCTGCATGGAAAAATTGTTAGAATTAGTGATGAAAACAAATTCGTTTCAAAAATAGATAGGTTTATCTTATTCCATTCCTACCTGACTTGAAATGTAGTCATGATCATTAGCAGCCATTTTACTTGAAGCGTTTTTCTTTAACTTTTCTAAATAAAAGAGTTGGTAGCAAGCACAAAATGAATCTAGCGTAAAAAAAACAACAAAATACGGATATGTCTACCTGGCGTTGAGAACTCGCCCAGAACTAATTGTGTCACTTGTGGATATGGGGAGCTGTGAAATATCGCTAGATAATCAGCTGTTATTCTCTTTAATCTAGTTGAATATTTTTTTTTCAGGCTGTGACAAAGGACTGTAAGCACTTGATTTTGATCGGCGATCACAAACAGCTCCGTCCCGCGGTCGCCGATTTCGAAGTCGAGACGAAATATCGACTTGGTGTCAGTCTTTTCGAACGTATGGTAGCCAATGGCGTGGAATGTCATACTTTGGACGTCCAGCATCGTATGAGGCCCGAAATATCAAGCCTGATCGTACCTTACATCTACCCCACTCTAAAAGACCACGAATCTGTCAAAAAGTATCCGGACGTCAGGGGAGTTGCAGGAAACATGTTTTTCTTGCACCATGAACAACCAGAATCAAGTAAGGGACATGCAGCGCCTCAAATTGCCTAAAAGCAGCTCGCGTTCAGATGGAATGAAAATATTTTCGCGGGGCGCCACTTTGATAGGCTGTAACTTTTTGTTTTTAGAGATAAATTAATAATTTTTTCACCGTCTTGTTTCATTTTTCTTAAAATTTCATTTGAGCTGATAACAAAAAAATGGTAAACTTGTCTATTTATTGTAGGACGCCTTTATGGCCTCCTTGATTTTCATAGTTTTCCCTGTCTTTCAGAAAGGCGTTCCATTTTGAGGTTATGTTACGAATATCTATTTGCATCAAATTGTTCATGTTTTCGATTTTTATCATCTGTTTTGTCAGCCGGAAATTTCCTACAAGTCGAAAAGAAAACATAAATTAGGAGATATAGAAATACCAGCCATTGTGAAGGTGAGAAAGGGCTAAGAAAATCAACGAGGCCATAAAGGTGAACGACTGGCGATAAGGCCCTAATTTTTTTATATTTTCCTAGACTCTGGCGAATGTAGCAAGGAAAATAAGCACGAAGCAGATTTTCTTCTCAAGTTCGCCGAGTATTTATTACAAAACGGTTATAAACCAGAGGAAATAACCATTTTGTCGGCTTACTTGGGTCAAGTAACCACACTGCACAGAAAAAGACGTTCCTGTTCCCACCCTGGCATGCAACAGATTCCTATAAAGTCTGTTGATGATTACCAGGTAACTGTTGTTCTCCAACATTTTTAGGTAACTTTCAAAAAAAAACAGGTTGACTCTGCACTTCCTACTGGCAATGTGGTTTCTACTTCTTTTCGGTGAACTAGTTCAATAGGTCGTGCTTACTAAAACGAACTAGTTCTTGCAACTAGTTCCCGAACGAACTATTTTACACAAGAATATCAACGTAAATTGTCTTACATAGTAGCTATGAGATTGAAACGTTTTCTAACAATTTCAAATAATGTGAAATACACTTCGTTTTCAACGGTTCCCAAGATTTTTCATAAATAATATATTTTATTGACTGAATCAAAGCAGTTACGACACAAAGTCAAAGAATGACAGTGACGCACATGGTTGCCACATTAATTAAAACTAGTAGATCCTAGGACGTTTAACAAAATCTACTTTATTTCTTCGATGCCTTACCCAACATTACGGGGCGTATGTTTTGTAAACACTAGAGCTAGTATAAATTCTATTTACTACCTAATACCATACCTCTCTTACGAACTGTAAAGGCAAAAATTGTTCGGTCTCAAAATATTTCGTCAAATTCTTTTGCTTGTCGACCCAGAGGTTTCGGCATTTTAGCAAAATGCTTAAAAGGACACCTGAAAGTTTTGTAAAAAAACTGTTTTTATAAAATAACAATGCAAACATTGAGGCTGAAAGAACGAAAATTACATGAGAATGAGCCTCTTTATTAACGTTTTGTTCTGCTGTCACTATTTCCCTCAAATTACCTCTATTATGACACTAAAATGATAGTTTTTATACTTCCATACTAATCTTCGGTGTATTTATGTTTTCTGTTTGTTTTCATATTATAAGATATGCATTTCAGGTCTGTTTTGTTATTATTGTTGGGGATAAACATGTTGAATTGCTTTAATCTTGACACTTCCTATTGAACATGGAGACGTCATAATGCCAGTATTCTTAGGGCACTACTAACGTTCGCCTAACAACAAAATTGACATCATTATGACGATCTAATAGGGAGTTTTCGCATGCCACTTAACGTGCTGCGGTATTTTCTAGGCACGTTATTTTGACAGATATGCATGCTCAGCTGTGGGTTTCATGATAGCGGGCACTAATTACGTTACCGCCTACCGTAATTTGAGAACACTTAGCGCGAGGCGGTATATGATCGTTTCGTGGATACTCGGAACCAATCGGGCGATGATCGTTATGATTTGAGGTTAGGTGCCGTTAATGGGTGATTTTACTTAATTTGAAAAAAAATCGGTTGGCCTGTGGTTTTCATTTTTATTCATAAAGTTTGTATTATGTGCACTGCGAAAGAAATCAAGCGAACGGGGAACTTATCTGTTGAGAATGCTGTGCAAAATCCCAGTCTCCAACTCCTCGTTGTTCACTGCACGTATAGCGCCCAAATCAAGAAGTTCTTGTACATCCATTTCATCAAAGACACCTTTACAGCCAAAGTATTGAGGTTGTAGCGTTGTAGGGTACAGCTTTAAGGTCACAAAAAACACAAAAGACGTCATTTTTTAGTCGATGACGTCATTTTGGCGTCATCATGTTCACTGGACACTGACAAGCGAGACATTCGGTATTTCTTACCCCACATAGCAAACAATCTTACCATCTTGGCTATTTTCATCTTGTTTTTAGGGAGAAGAAAACAAAATTATTTTGCTCTCCCTGGTAAGAAATAACGAAGAATCGAAAATAGGTTTTTTGTCGAACGAGAAAAGGGTATGTGTGGCCCTCTCAAGAGCCAGAGAAGGGCTTTACATTATGGGAAATATTAAACACCTAACTTCAAGGAGTAGAGTAAGTATATCAAGTATTTTCGAAACTAATTTTTACCAGCGCCCTGGCCCCCAAGATCTCCATAGGTATTCAATTTTTTGAAATTTGTACGATTTTCGACAACTTCGAAATTATTAAAAGATATGAAAGAAAGAATATGAAAATGTTGAAAATTATGCTAGTTTTTAATGTTTCATATTCGTAGTTATGGAAAGACATAGAGCATACCTTAATATCCCAAAATGACGTCGGACCAAAAATAAGTTTGAAATGCCAACTACACAATCGTATCACTCATGTGGACTCTTGCAAGGATTTCGGCCATCTTGAACAAGGAGGTTGCAGAAGAAAATGCATGAAAGAGCTCGATTGTGGACACGTTTGTCCTCAACAATGTCATGGTCGAGATATAGGACACATCGCGGAATATTTTTGTCGTGAAAAGTGTGAAAGGTAAAGATTTTACAAGATCCACCCCTAGCCCAATAAAGCTACATGTAATTATTTTTGATTTCTCTACATGAACTCTATTAACATTAACACACATTCAGTCAATGCTTCAACACTTCAATATCCTCCAGGCAAATTATTTTTTTTCTGCGTGTTTTATCGTAAATATCCCATTTGCGCACAAAATTGTCACTGCTATTAAACCCATTTTTGATCATTATCAATAATTATCCATATTTTCCTCTTTATTTCTCTCTCTATATATTTATCTCACTTTCTCCGTCTTTCTTTTTCTTTCTCTTCTTGATGTGTTTCTATCAATTGATAAATTCATGGATGATCTTTCAGTACACAGTGCTGCCAACCATACAACAAATTCTTGCTAGAAACATTTTGCGTTTTTATGTGTATTGTGGTTTTGATTTTGAGGTAAATCTCAGAAACAGAAACCTTATTTTTCAATACTGTAATTGTATCAAAGTTCTATGCTTGAATTGAAAAGTTGTTTAATATAAGGAAAGGACAAAAAATTAGACCAAGCTATAATTTCGTGACGAAATCCAAATGCCTGTTTTACGCTTTTGAAATTTGGCCATTCATTATTTCACGAGTATCCATCACAGTAGAATGACAGCTGGTTCTCTAGTTATACTTCAAAATTCCCCATATCGGCACAGGACACACAATTCTGACGGATCCGTCAACGCCAGGTAGACAGAGCCGTATTTTGTTTAGGTTTTTGGTAAGCTACGGATTCATTTTGTACTTGCTAACAGCTCTTTTATTTAGAAAAGTTCATTTGCATACAAAAAACAGGACGCCACAAACTAGTTTTACTAACACAAAAATGTCACCTGCTGATCGGCTGTCCACCTCAGTAGACGTCAAAGCGTGATGGATACTTGTGAAATAGGGTGTACATAGTATACCTCGGTGATTATATTTTAAGCAATATATCTAATGCAGTTTATTTGGTATACACTTAATTTCAGATATCCTTGTCGTGCCCATCCTAAAGTGAGATGTACCTCGCTGTGTAGTATGGAATGTGCACGCTGCGAAGCTAGTATAGATCACAAATTGACATGTGGACACCTTGCTAAATGCTATATGTTTACATTGGATGAGGATCGCATCGGATCGTTGAAGGACGACAGTCATTGCGAGGAAGTTGTGGATATGAAACTCAATTGCAATCACAATACAATATTGAAGTGTTACCTAAAATTTGATTCGCTGGAGAAAAAATGTCATGAATGTACAAATAAAACAAAAAAACATGTTCGTTTCACAAAAAATACCCGTCTATAGTTTCATAAGTAGTGATTGAGTTTTCAAAGAATATTGTTTATTTTTGTTGTTCTATTCAAGTATATTGAAATTGTTAAACTGATACTGACAGTATTGTTTTGAGTGCATTGAGCTTCTCAAATATGTCTCTCAAATATTCGATATGAAATATCAAAAGCTTATGGTTGACTTTTAAATATTACGTGTACGGAGTGCTTTTTTAATTTGCGGATTTGAAATGCTTATGTGTGCAACTCGTTTTTTTTATAATTATTAAAATACAGGACTTTGATTTTGCCAATATTAATGTTACTTTGATGATATTAATTATTGTGTAAAACGCGCATAACATAATATGTTTATTAATCATTATTAATATGTTATACTTTAAGATGCCACGTTTTACCTAAACTTGTATTATATTTAAATACATAATTTGTTATCAATCTTCTTTCATTCCACAATCTCATCAAAAGCATGCTATACCCTATTTCACGAGTATCCATCATACTTTGACGTCTACTAAGGTGAACAGCTGATCAGCAAGTGACATTTTTGTGTCGTCTGCAACGTTGGCAATGATGAACGGGTATAAATCTAGTAAAACTTGTTTGTGGCGTTTTGTTTTTATATGCAAATGAACTTTTCTAAATAAAAGAGCTGTTCAAGTACAAAATGAATCTGTAGCGTCCAAAAAAACAAAACGAAATACGGTTCTGTCTGCCTGGCGTTGACGGATCCGTCAGAATTATGTGTCCTGTGCCGATATGGGGAATTTTGAGGTATTAGTAGATAATCGGCTGCCATGATAGATACTCGTGAATGATGCTATATTGTCTTTTTCATAGGGATGTTCGATACGATCCTATATATAGAAGTATCGATACTTTTGTTTCCGATACACGATATTCTTATAAATGATACTTGGGTGCACCTATAATCAAATTCAAGCGAATATCCAAATGAAAATGGTATTTACCATTTTGGATTGGTATTTACCGATTCGTTCAAGCGACTGTGGTTAGCAGTTTGGTTATAAGATCCGTGACGTCACGAATCAGCTGTTATATGTCATAGTTATCACCGCAAAATTGTGGTATTTACCCAATTCAGGAGTAGTTTTATATTTCTGGTTATTATTTGCAATGTGACAAGTTGGAATTTTGCCGGGTATGGGTATTTTTGTTGTACTTCAGCTTCATTTTTCGGAAACTTGATACAGGCCGACTTTAGTTGTAGTATAAAGTAGAGCACATTATTAGTTATACTCATTACTGTTGTCGGGGACACTTTAAATCTAGCTCCTATGCTTAAGTATACTGTGTAGCCATATACCACAAGAATATTAAAATATGGCCATATAAACGCACTGTATAATGTCCACCTGATACGGTTTTGCTATTATCTTTTTTCATCGCTTTTTCCTATAATTTCTGCTAAATCAATAAATGTTTTCTTGGACGTGCGGAAAAGTTTGGAGAATATAAAATTATTGTAACTACAAAGCCATGGTTCCATCATTAAAAATTATTTTCTGAAAAAAAAAACCTTCCATACACTGTTGTAGACGGAAAAGCACCGATTATTAAATGATAATAAAAATACTCACAAATTATATACGCGCTTTTATTAAAGAAACAACCTGCAACAAAACCGCGGTTAAAACCAAGGCGTTCAAGCGATTCGAGAAACTGACCTCATCATCGCGTGTGTTATCTTAAACCGTATTATATTTGATTTATGCATTTCACGAGTGTCGTTATCTTTCAATTCGGACTGTGTCAGAAAGAGTGACTAACTCCAGATTACTTTTCTTCTTTGTTTCCTTCCGCTGGTGCTACTTTACGACCTCGCATAATTCATTCTGGGTTCCACGGTTACCAAAAAAATCTTATATGTAGCCTTTTTTATTAAAAATGGCGGTCAAGAATACTTCTATAGAGCACGGCTCGTGTAAAACTGCCTTAAGAAGATCGAATATGATTTATCTCATCTCTATACCGATACGTGTCATGTCATTTGACAGAACTGTCAAGTTCTATATTTTTAATTGTGTGTGTTCCGTTTGCGTCGAGATTGTTGTGATCAGTATGATCGTTTTGTTGTGGTTTATTACATAAAGTAACCGAATTTGGCAAAGGTTTACATCGCAGAGCACAGTTTGAGACGGAAATAAAAGGAAATCATGTGAATCCGGCCGGCGCAACGCAGCATGATGGCCAAATCCAGGCAAGTGTGATGGGCATTATGGTTTGTCCAAAATGGTGGGCGTTCGCATTTGGGTTCTTCACATAATTATTCTCATTGATTGCTGCACGGCCAAACCGAAAGACTGTCCGAAAGTCTGCATGTGCCTGGGCACCTACGTGGATTGTAGCTCAAATCAATTTGAAACCATACCTTCCAACATACCACAATGGGCTACTCACCTGAACCTTCAAAACAACTCTATAAGGAAACTTACAGACGTCAATTGGAAGCATTTTCCCGAATTGAAGGAGCTGATTCTCAATAAAAACAACATCGCAGCTATCCCTAAAGATACATTGCTTTATCAAATTCAGTTGAAGATACTCGAGTTGAACCGGAATAAGATAAAAGCGCTGCATGCTTTAAGCTTTAAAAGTCTTGCCAATTTGAGCTCATTGAAGCTGAAGAGGAATCAAATAAACGAAATTAGTGATGGAGCATTTTACGGGCTTATGAAAATAGATAAATTGATAATGGACTATAATCACATAAAAGTGATATCGAAACGTTGGCTGTACGGACTAGACACTCTCAAAGAGCTGTCTTTGAGTCATAACTATATACACCAAATAGACCTGGATTCCTGGGAGTTTTGTAATAGCCTGCAAATGCTCGACCTATCATTCAATAACTTACAAACTATAGATTCCGAGAGCTTTAAAAATCTAGGGCATCTATTGAAATTACATTTGAACAATAACAACATCACAAATATCAAAGAAAACAGTTTTGTGCACTTGCCAAAACTCAAGGTATTGAACTTGAGTTACAATAGGATATTTTGGATAGTAGAAGATGCAAATCATGTATTTCAAGGCTTGTCGGATTTGATAAAATTCCACCTGACAGGCAACAAAATAAATTCAATCAACAAGGACGCATTTGAAGGCCTGAAGAATGTCACTTATCTAAATTTGAGCAACAACAACATTACGTCAATCCAAAAAGATGCGTTTGATCATATGCCGCTCCTAAAAGATCTCATTATTAACACCACTAGTTTAATCTGCGATTGCAACTTGAAGTGGTTCTTAGACTACACAAATCTCAAGCAGATGAAAGTCGACAGCGCATCTTGTGCATATCCGGAGTGGTTGAGAGGTCATTCGTTAGCTAATATAACAAGTAACTTGACTTGCGATGAGTTGCCCAAGCCAAGATTGATCGAGGAACCAGATGCTAATATCATGGCACTGAAAGGAGAGAATGTAACTTTGAAATGCAAGGCGATATCTAGTGCAAGAGGGGAGATGATATTTACTTGGAAAAAAGATAATATTGAGATATCACAGCCTGATATTATTACATCTAGTAGCGATGACAATGGAAAGTCTACAGAAGCTACCTCATATTTAAATCTTGTCCAGGTGAGATAAGTTTCATTTTATCATTAGGAATAATACAAGGGTGGTCCCAGAAGTACCTGACCCCACGAAGAAAACACAAAAATTTTGTAAAAAAAATTTTCAACATAATCTCTCTTGAGCTCTATACACTTTTCCCAGCGATGTTCAATAAGTTTGATACCCTTTTTATAATAAGAACTGTCTTGCTCCTCAAAATAACTATTAACTGCCGACATCACTTCTTCATCGTTTGGAAAATCTTTGACCACTGAGCCATTTTTTTAAGTTTGGAAACAGAAAATAATCCAAGGGGGCTAAATCTGGTGAATCGGGTGAATGAGGTAGCAATTCAAACTTTAATGCCTTAATTTTGGCGATTGCAATAACGAATTTGGGAGCTGTTGCATTGTCTTGATGAAACAACACTTTCTTCTTAACCAAATGCGGCCGTTTTTGCTTGATTTCATTGCTCAAACGTCAATGAAAATTATATATATTATATTATGTTGCTGTGAAACTTCACTAAAATCTCAATTGAAACATCTTCACGACACTGTTTTTGCTTGATTGTGAGCAATTGTGGCACCCATCTTGCACACAGCTTTCTTATGTCCAAATTTTCACATAATATGCGATGAAACACACTTTTTGAAATGTCTACTATGTCTGCTAGCTCGTGAACTTTCAGTCGAAGATCATTCAGTCCCGCTTTGTGAATTTTCTTCACCATTTCAGGAGTCGTCACCTCATTTGGTCGACCACGGCGATGCTTATAAGGCCTCGTTTAAACTCTGCTACCCAATATTTTACTGTTGTAAACGAAGGAGCAGACTCGCCCAGAGTAAAATCCAGTTCAGCTTTTATATTGGTTGGGCAGAGGCCTTTGAAATAAAAGTATTGTACCACGTCACGATGACCAATTATCTCCATTTTCACAAATTCACTGAAAACGTTCAGTATTGATGGCTGCCAAACAAATACTAAACAACGTGGCGTCTTCAAACTTGACACATATGCTTTATAGGTTGCATACTTTCTAATACAATGATATTTTTCAAACAACTATCGCCATCTCTAGGTCAGGCCGGGTACTTCTGGGACCACCCTCGTAAGATCGATTTAAATAAAGATACTTGAAAAGGGAGTAAAGTGTAAACATTCAAATCTGACAAAATTTAATTCAAAATTCTGGGTTTTTTCTTACCAAATTCTGATAGAACAAAAGAGAATCAAAATTGAACAATTAAATTTAAATGTGATTTCGGATCATAATTGTTGTCAAGAGCTAAAATAAATGACATTCCATCTTTACTTTTCATAAATAAAAAGCAGTCACACGATTTACTGCTTTTATAGTCTGCAAAAGAAAATTTACCCCATTTTTTCATTGTTTTCTTAAACTATTTATATTATTTTTTCAAGGGAAAAAAGCTGAATTAGAATTTCTTGAATATGATTCTAGAGATAAAAATAAATAATTATTTGCAACACCAAAAAAAAAGGAATAATGTTGAAATCTCCCATATGCATAGGTCCAAAATTATATCATAACTTATTAGAAAAAACCGACGATCATTATTAGAAATAGATGTATACAAGTGGTTTTTGAAACTGATATAAACATAATGTAATTTATCAAAAATTAACACATATCTTTTCTTACATATTACATTTATATTATATAGATTTTTTTTTAGTCCTATCAGTTTATTATAACTGCTATGTTATATGTATGTTGTGTTAGCATGATATCCACATAGAATGATGTTTTCATTTTGTGGCATATGCATTTGTTCACAATTTGTAATTGATGTGAATAAATTATTATTATTATTAAGATAATTTAGTAATGTAGGAATTCAAATAAATAGCACAATTGAAAATCTTTTCAACAACTAATTAGGTAAAGGATATTTAAGATATTTATGAAACTTTTTTTAAATTTTAACACACTGTATCTTGAGAACGAAGAATTGTTGGTTAAATTTATGAAACATACTTTATTGACCGCCTGTATGTTAAATGGAGAATATTTTTAATTTTTTTTTTCTGAGCCAAATTATTTATAATGTTAAATACTTATTCACAAATAATAGAATTACTACATAAAAAAACTAAATAAGCAAAAAGAATTATCGGTTATAAAGGCGGCACTTGAATCATACAGAGAATAAAAGCAGTATAGTATGAAACCTGGCTTTTTCATTTTGATAAATTGATTTACTGCTTTAGGAAGTGTAATTAATGTGAAATATTCGACAAAGTGAAAAAATAAATATTTTTGTTATGTAATGTGATCAAAGATATATTTTTTGTAATTTTAACCATAAACGAAATGTACTAGCATAAAAATTTAAAAGAGGCAGTTCATGAACTTTACTGTCTGACCTAAGTATGGCTATTGAGCCTGGATCAAAACTTTTAATTTTTTTAAAGGCTGATCTTAGCGGTAGCGTTTTGACATATTTTGTGATTCAACAGGTGGACAATTCACATGCTGGTAAGTACCAGTGTGTCGTGTCGAACAGTTATGGTTCGACATACTCGCAAAAATCAACAATATCAGTATTAGTCTTCCCTACTTTCACGAAAACTCCAAAGAACGTCACAGTCAGGGTGGGGGAAATGGTCAAGTGGGAATGTGCTGCAAATGGTGAACCGCCTCCTGAAATAGCGTGGCACAAAGCTGGCGGAAATGATTTTCCAGCTGCAAGGGAAAGGCGGATTCAGGTAAGTCCAACGAAATAATCATCCTCTTTTTTTCAGCCATGGGGGGTCATTCATCATTATTGAATGGCATATTCACACGTTACCATAAAGGAGTGACAGTAATTGCCTGCAACATATGACCCTTCCAACGTGAAACGTGCTACGTAACAACGCGCACTGTTAAACATGGGCGGCGCGGTAATTTTATCAAGGGGGCTTAAAGGCATTTTGATTCCAGTTCATACTTTGTTGTGCTACTCATTTTAATCCTTGATGTATTTTGTTCGAATCAGTGGTTGAAACTACAGTGGACCTCCGGTAATCCGACAAACATTATGCAGATAATAGAGCACTGCCCAAGACCCCCTATAGTCCGGAATTTTTTACAAAAGAGTACCTTGTAATCCGACAAATTGCATATCCAATGGTAAGATTATATATGTTATGTATGTACTTTGAAGTACAAATCATACATAGTTTATGTATATCGAATTTAGTAAATTAAATAACAATAGAGAGCTTACGTTTTATTATAAAATTAAGCATAAATGCACATCATACATATGAACCAAAATAATCAAGAATTATTAATCAAAATCATTAATGAATTTATCAAACTATGAAGCTTGGAAATATTCATCAATTTTTTTTTGTTCAAGGTTGTTATAACGCGAGATCAGAGCTTTGTCCCTCGGTCTTCTCAAAAGTAAAAGTTCGTTGTAGGATGTACCATTCCTCTTCAGCCCATTGTAAACCTAGCTCAAAGGCGTCAATTGCGTCTTGTGCTGTGACTTGTGGAGCAGTTGCAATCACGTCGTCGTTATTTTCCTGATTGTTGTATAATTAGAAACCTCTTTTATAATCTCTTCGTCAATTTCATGAAAAACATTTTCTTCTTTATCCATTCCACGACACCAGATTTCCAAATCTTCCGGACTTATCTGTGTTTCAGTAGTGACTTGTTCTATAACTTCCGAAATAACACTGATTTGTGGAACGTTGCTAGGAGTGGTGACTATATCTGGCCATAACTTTTTCCAAGACGATTTAATAGTTGATGACAGTAACACATTCCACGACTGACAAAGAGCAAAAACCAAGTCTTTCATATTAAATTCTTTTAAAGTTTTTTCTATTGGTTGGTCTTTTGATACGGCTCTCAGAAGTAGGTTTTTCTTATAGTCTTGCTTGACAAACTGAATGATATTCTAATGCATTGGTTGAATCAGTGCAGTGAAATTTGGCGGAAGAAACATCGCAGTGATGCATTTATCCTCAGTTGTTAGTTCTTCTTCTGACGGATGACCGGGAGCGTTATCAAGAAGCAACAACGCTTTTTGAGGAAAATTATGATCTTTTAACCATTTTCTAACTTCAGGTACGAAGCATTCGTCAAACCACTTTTTGAAAAGGTCTTTTGTCATCCATGCACTTTTTTGTCCGTAATAGTGTACAGGTAAATCAATGTTTTTGAATGCCCGTGGTTTATTAGATTTCCCAATGACTATCATCTTAAGCGCGTGTGTGCCCGCAGCGTTAGCACATGTTAGTATGGTTACACGCCCTGATTCGTCTGCATTGTACACCTGTGACAAGTCAAGATTTAAATCGTTCACCTTTTGCAAATATCTTAATTTAAAGGGCTCTATGCAGGCGGCATCGTTAGAAAGTTTATCTCCTGTAATATTCATTAATCGTATGCCATGACGACTTTTAAAACGTTCTAGCCATCCTTTGCTGGCCACAAAATCATATTTTTTTGTTATTTCCTTGTAAAAAAACTTAGCTTTCATGGCCAACATGGGTCCTGAAATTGGTGCATGCCTATTCCTTTCCTGAAGAAACCACATGTACAAAGCTTCTTACACTTCTGGATGTTCAGCTTTCTTGAGTAGTTGACACGAGCTTCTTGATATTCTCGTGGTTTCTTTTAATGTCATAAATTGTAGATCGGCCTACGCCGTATTCACTTGCTAAACTACTGAAAGTTTCATTGCGATTTAAACGGTCTAAAAGATCACATTTTTCTTTAATTGTCAATGTTTTGTGCTTTCGCTTCTGAGTTTGTGATAACTGATGACATTACTAGGTACTATACTTAATACACGATGAATAAATAGTAAACAATGAACGCACACTAGGCCGTACCGCTATCACCAGTAGTCAAAATCAAACTAAGTAAAACAGTGCTTACGCGTCGAGCACGATAGCGGTGGCGCGTGCAAGTTGTAACCTGTTCAAACCTGCGTGATCTACATTAGCGAAGATCATCAAATATGTATGTATGTAATACATATTCAAAGACATGTCGGATTACAGGGGGCGCCGGATTAGACAGGGGCCAGATTATCGGGGGTCCACTGTACTTTTAAATCCATGATATTTTGCTTAGGTGATGCCACAAGACGACATATTGTTCATAATCGACACGAAACCAAGCGACATGGGCATCTACAGCTGTACTGCGCACAACGCTGCGGGTACTGTGGTAGCCAATGCTTCTCTGATTATCGAAGAGAAACCCTCGTTTATAAGGAAGATGGAGGACCGCGAATTTATCGCTGGAGAACACGTTGTTTTGCAGTGTTTAGCCAAAGGTACAGTCTTCTGTCATCTCATTGCTTTTTTCTTTTCTCATGTACTCTGTATGATACATATATGTTAACGACTTGTGAAGTTAAGATTCTAAGAATATAGTATTTTTTTGAGAGTACATTTGTTATTTTGGCGCAGGTATTCCAAAACCGACGATAACATGGTACAAAGATGGCCAAATGATAATCCGTACTGAAAGACATTTCTTTATCCATGAAGATCAGATGATCATCATTGTCGATTCTGTTCAGAGTGATTCGGGTGTTTACGAATGCCACTTGAAAAACACTCTTGGTAAGTCTCACAACACGTTACCCCACATTTCTCTTCACAGTGGATTTAAAATCCTTCTAATTTGTAAACCATATTATACCTTATGTCTACAATTCACCTACTTGAGATTTACTTATTTAATTATATTATAGTTTATTTTTAAGTTAGAATGCTTGTATTCTTTAGACAGTAAAGCATATCTATTTGTCCATCATAGGAACATTGCTGGCGGTTATCAGCACACAAGTGTCATATGCATGCATGACGTGCTATTGAAATCGTTGACAAAAATATAATGACGAGGGTGATCCCAGAAGTAGCCGGCCTGACCTACAGATGGCGATAGTTGTTTGAAAAATATCATTGTATTAGAAAGTATGCAACCTATAAAGCATATGTGTCAAGTTTGAAGACGCCACGTTGTTTAGTATTTGTTTGGCAGCCATCAATACTGAACGTTTTCAGTGAATTTGTGAAAATGGAGAAAATTGGTCATCGTTACGTGGTACAATACTTTTATTTCAAAGGCCTCAGCCCAACCAATATAAAAGCTGAACTGGATTTTACTCTGGGCGAGTCTGCTCCTTCGTTTACAACAGTAAAATATTGGGTAGCAGAGTTTAAACGAGGCCTTATAAGCATCGCCGTGGTCGACCAAATGAGGTGACGACTCCTGAAATGGTGAAGAAAATTCACAAAGCGGTACTGAGTGATCGTCGACTGAGCTAGCAGACATAGTAGGCATTTCAAAAAGTGCGTTTCATCGCATATTATCTGAAAATTTGTACATGAGAAAGCTGTGTGCAAGATGGGTGCCGCGTTTGCTCACAATCATAAAGAACAGTGTCGTGAACATGTTTCAATTGAGTGTTTAGCCAAGTTTCACAACAACAAAGCAGAATTTTTGCGTCGTTTCATAACCATGGATGAAACAATCAAAACAAAGGACTCGAAAGGGAGAACCGGCTCCAAAGAAGGCGAAGACCGTTTCATCTGCAGGCAAGGTTATGGCGTCGATTTTTTGGGGTGCGCGTGGGATAATTTTCATTGACTATCTTGAAATGGCGGGCATTATGCGAACTTATTGCAACGTTTGAGCGATGAAATCAAGCAAAAACGGCCGCATTTGGTTAAGAAGAAAGTGTTGTTTCATCAAGACAATGCACCGGCTCACAAATCCGTTATGGCAATGGCCAGAATTAACGAATTAAAGTTTGAATTGCACCCTATTCACCAGATTTAGCCGCTTCGGGTTATTTTCTGTTTCCAAATTTGAAGAAATGACTCAGTGGTCAAAGATTTTCCAACGATGAAGAAGTGATGTCGGCAGTTAATAGCTATTTTGAGTATCAATACAGTTCTTATTATAAAAAGGGTATCGAACTTATTGAACATCACTCGAAAAGTGTATAGAGCTCAAAGGAGATTATGTTGAAAAATAAATTCATTTTTTTACAAAAATTTTGTGTTTTCTTCGGGTACTGGGACCACCCTCGTATGAGCCTTGTTCAATTTAAACCCATCTTTGGTCTAGAAGAAACGTATTAAGGCACAGATCCCATTGTCTCACCAATCGATGTATACCCTGCTTAAAGAATTCTTGTGGCTGCTGCGCGAAGAATTCTTCAACTTTAAGGGAAACAAAAAATGAATTAATCTTTTGAAAATTCCTAGGCGAAGAGTCCGGCCGCAGCCATATTATAGTGAAACCGAACACTTACGACGCCTCGAACATGCTGGGCATTGTGATAATCTCGGTGGTGTGTTGTGCCGTTTTAACCTCGATCGTGTGGGTGGTGATCATCTACCAGACGAGGAGGAGAATGGTTCCGGCGAGTACGATACCGCCTTCCACGTCGCCACAGAACGAGTTCCACGAGTTGTCGGAGAAAAGTAGAAGCACGCAAATGCAGGTATTGTCAAGTAAAAAAAAAATATTTCATTGTTGAATAGAACAGAAAATTCCATAACAAATGACAAGGTTATAAAAACAGTGGTACTGAATTAAAAAAGTATTAACCATGAATCAGAAATGAATGAATGAGTACAGTGATCTCGAGGTTGCAGCCACAACACAATGAAATTCAGGCTAGAAAGTTTTTCTTAGGGCAAGGTTTTCGAATTTTTTTATAGCACCCATGTCTTCATTGAAGGTTTTAAAGAACAGGGCTGTCACAATTTACAACCATTTACCGCAAACAGCTTCTAACCTACAATTTTCATTCTACTTAAACAATGTTTGAAAATGAGCAGAAATATCTGAAAAGGTTGTAACACTAGGTTCTGGCGATTCTATTTTTTTTTTTGAATTTTTTTCCTCACATTTTTGTATTCATTAATAATTATTATCATTTAATTCATCAGCTTTCCAGTGTTACACGCACAACGCTTGACTGCATTTACATTCGCGATAACTTTATATATTATTAAAACCATTTCGGTAGGTGTGCCACAGGGTAGCCAATTAGGTCCACTATTTATTTTATATATTAACCATATTCCTGATATTTTACAGCACTGCAAAATTCAACTGTTTGCTGATGATACATTAGAATATAAATCAAATAAAGACATTGAAACTGCAATAGAGCTGTTAAATAATGATATGAAAAATGTAATAAATTGGTCAAATGTAAATAAACTTGAAGTAAACACAAACAAAACAAAATATATGATGATAGGAAAATCTTTAGATCAAAATACGATAAATCTTACAATTAATCATGAAAAAATTGTGTGAATCGAATCACTTAAATATTTGGGCATATACGTAGACAGTAAATTAAAATTTGACGGGCACTATGAATATATTATTTCAAAAATATCCAAGTAAATAAATTACTTTTATAGAATGTCGCATAGCCTAAGCGTGTACTCTGAAAAAACTGCGTACAACACTACCATTCTTCCTCATTTGTTATATTGTTCGACTATTTTGTTCACTGCAAATGAAACTGAAATATTACAAAATAAAACTATGAGAATCATCTTAAATAAAAACAAATACAGTGAAAGCTCCCATAAGCGGATACTCACGGTTCCGTAACTTTTGTCCGCTTATGGGAGGTGTCCGTTTAAAAGAGAGTATGTAAGTATAGAGTATAAATAACGGGGTATATAATCATGAGGAAATGAGGTATTATAATCATGAGAAAAATGAAACAGAAACTCGCCACATTTTTAAAGTACGTATTTATGCTATATATCTATATAATATATGTACATATACGCATACAAAAACATAAATGCTTCAATACATGGTACGAGAATTTAAAAAAAACATAATTCTTTAGCTTGTTGAAAAAAGTTTAAAATGTTTGTCTGACGAAATTTCACCATCTTTTGCTGAAGGAGACAATTTTCGTAATAACTTTCTAAATTTTTCAAATGTTGAAATGCAGTGAAATCATCTTTAGCAAATTTTTTCAATATAGAAATATGATTTAGAGCTTCCCCATATGAATTTATCGTTTTTGAACCGCTTAGTGAGTCCACCAGTTCCACTTCTTCTTCTGAGTCGTTTGGACTACCATATTCAAGTTGGCCTGGGCTTTCTACATCCAAATTCGAAAAGTTGCCAATGGCATTTTCTTCTGTTGTTATGTTATTGTCTATGGCCAGGAAATCATCTACTTTCTGGGGATCTGCTACTCCTAAATGTTTGGCATGTCGCAGTAACTGAGCAAGTGTCGCTAAGGGCAGATCGTCTTCAGCATCGCAATAATTTTGCTCAGCAAATTCTGAGCTACATTCACTTTTTCTGAATCCAGCTTTGCCAAAACAGTTTTTAATTGTAGAGGAATTTACTTTATTCCATGCTGTTTTTATAAAATACAAAGCTTCTAACACATTGATAGAATTTGTAAGCTCAGATAAGCTTTGACCATCGTCAATTTTTGTTAAAATATGTTTTAAAATCAAGTGCCGATAATAAAATTTAAAGTTCTGTATGACACCTTGATCCATGGGCTAACAAACAGAAGTTGTGTTTGGCGGTAAAAATATAATTTTCACATTTTTCATTTTCATATCACGAGGATGAGAGCATGCATTGTCTAAAAATAAAAGAACTTGCCTTTTTTGGATTCTCATTTTCCGGTCAAATTCGACTAACCACTCAGACATGATTTCTCGGGTCATCCATGCCTTTTTGTTGGATTTCCAAGTCGCTGGTAGATCCTTAATAGCAACGTTTTTTAAAGCACGGGGACGAGCCGCTTTCCCGATCACAATCAAATCGCATTTTTCACCGGCCATATTTGCACAGAATAAAATGGTTAGTCTATCTTTAGACAACTTTCCACCCACACATGTTTCTCCTTTAAAGGACAGAGTTTTGTCGGGCAATGCGCGAAAAAAAAGTCCACTCTCATCTGCGTTGTACACATCTTCTGGTTTGTAGCCAAGCAACATGGACGGAAGTTTCTCCAAAAATTGTGACACATCAACTTGATCTACTACAGCAGCTTCGCCAGATATGCATTTGAAACTCACACTATGTCTCTTGCGCCACTTTTGCAGCCACCCGTCGGACGCACTGAAATTATTATAGCCCAAAGTTGTGGCGATTTCTTTAGCTTTCATTTTCACTAACGGCCCTGAGATTGGAATGTTCTGACTTCTAGCTTTCACAAACCACTCAAAACATGTTTTGTCTATAGCAAAACCTTCCTTTTTTAAAAAATCCTTCTTTTGATTTATATTAGTTCCTGATTGCCATTTACTCCTGATATCTTCCTTATTTTTGGCAATTTCAGCTGCTTGCGTTTTCCCAATATTAAACCTCTTTGCCAAATGACGAAGTGAAACACTTTCTCTGTATAATACGTTAACAACTTCCATCTTTTCCTTTAACGAGAGCATCCTTTTTTTTTGGTGCCATTTTACAGTTACAATAATAAAATACGTAACTCAATCAACTACGAATTTGCCTGAACTGAAGACAAGCCACAAGATTACATACAGGCTACCCAACGAAATGCGTAAATGGGGAATCACCTAATATAAATCGGGGAATTACCGAATTTTATGTATGTAGATATGTGCATTGCAATAAGCGGAACTAAAAAATCGTCCGGGTATTAGAGTTTCGCGTCCGCTTATGGGAGATTTTTTGATCACATACAGGAAAATCTAGTGTCCGCGTCCGTTTATAAGAGCGTCCGTTTATCGGAATGCATTTAACATTGAAAATTGATGGCTGAAATTCGGTTCCAGGAACTTTGTCCGGTTAAAAGAGATTTCCGCGTATAGGAGCTGTCCGCAAGGAGAGCTTTCACTGTATACTAGAATAAATTTTATGCTGAAATGGTTAAATATCAAAAATTTCATAGCCTACTTGGTTTTCATTTTCATATTCAAGTTAAAAAATCATCTTCTACCAATTCACTTAGAACATTTTATTGTATTGTACAATGAGTGACACAATTATTCTACTAGAGGAAGAATAGACTTTCACTTACAAAACTGCAGTATCAATATAACGAGCAAGTCAGTATTTCAAAATGGATTGTACGAAATTAATAAATAAAGTAGTGATATCAAGATGTGTGCAAGTTTGAAAATGTTCAAAGGGAAATTGAAAAAACATCTCATTGTAAACCAGAATTCATAGTAGTGAAATTTTGAATAAAAATATGTAGTCTTGAAGACAATGCATTTTGTGATATACTGTGCAATATGGATATTATGGACAGCAGCATTAATGCTAAATAAATCTGAAACAAACTTGGATTCGGATTAGCTCTAGTAATTTTCCTCGTTCCAACATTCTTTTTCCAATTTCCAGATGCAACTGTTCCCCGACAACCTGTCCGATCGTTCTTCGTGCAAAGACAGCGGCACCGGCGACTCTGCGAAGCGCAGCAGCGACGATTTGGCGGTCCACGAAGATTTCGTCACGTCGGGGGCGGCGATCGACGCGGTCGACGGCGTGGAGGCGGCGAACAACTCGCACGCACCGCTGTTGCACTACGTCAGGGTCGCGGCTTGCATTCAACCCGCTGCGGAGGCGGGCAAGGCTGGACCTTCCGCTGTTTAGCAGATAGGTGAGAAAAGAATATTGTTTTTGTATTCACAAGTTTTGATCCTGTAAACAGAGATGTGGTGGGATATAACAAAGGTTTGTTATGCATTGTTTTATGGATAATTTTTATACTATTTCCAGAGAATTTAGATGGTTGTTATTCGTCGGTCTCCAGATAATAATTCCCAGTTTGTTCTTGAATTTCCAACATTTGGGGCTATCTAGGTCTTTAGCTGTGTTCAGCAGTACAGTATAATCTAATGCAGCGCTGATGGAAAACATCGAGGACGACGGCGACGTTTTGAGTACACTTTCGGAGTATCAATACGTAGTCGTGCCATAAGTTCTGTCCCATGATAATCTCATGATAAAAATGAAACAAGATAAGATATATTTATATGAAAGATATTATTTATTCGACAACATTTTTAGAATTCATAATCAAACAGTTTTATTCAAAATGTCCCCCCTTGGCCTTCACACACTGCTTCAATCTCGCGGGCCACTCATCTATCACTGCACGCACAGCTTCCAAAGGAATAGCTGCCGCTGATCGGATCAAATCCGCTTTCAGGGACTCGATATTACGGTGGGCTTTGGAGCAGGCCAACTGCTCTAGCAGGTCCCACAACTTGTAGTCTAAAGGATTGAGGTCCGGACTCCCTGAGGGCCAATCTTCCGCAGCAATGAACTCTGGCACATTGCTTTCCAGCCAGCGCTGCGTACTCTTAGCCTTGTGAGCGGGGGCGGAATCCTGCTGGTAGACCCAGTGTTGGTTGGCAAACAATGTACCACTTAAAGGCTTGACGATAAGATCCAGTATGTCGCTCTGATAGTTTGCCGCTTTTGTTTTCACGCCCTGTTTACAGAAATGGAGCTGAGTGACCCCTTCGTAGGACACCCCCCACCAAACCATGACTGACGCAGGGTGGTGGCCTCTCTCAACTCTCGGAATGATCTCCGAAGCTTCCTGTGAACTCCTTGCATACACTTTGTCATTTTGTCGGTTGAATTTTTCTTCTATGGTGAAGATTTTCTCATCCGTGAACAAAATCTTTCGGAATCCCCCAGCTGCGTACCTCTCCAAGAGCTTCTTGGATCTTGTCGCCCTGATGTGTCGCAAGGTGGCCGTAAGTCGCTGGCCCGTACGTCTCCGGTAAGCCCCTAGCCCTAGGTCTTGTTTAATGATGCGCGACATCGTCCGGACAGGAATCTTCATTTCCCTGGATAGGATCTTCTGCTTCCGGAGTGGATTCCTTTGAATCCTGGCTTTTACGGCTTTGATGGCTGCTGGAGTCCTTACTTGACGAGGTCTTCCGCTTCTTGGCCTGTCATCAACAGAGAACGTCTCATTGTACCGCTGAATGGTCCTAGACACAAATTTACGCGATATTTGAAGGCCGCGTAAGAGTTCAAAAATCTGACTAGCACTGTGATTACACTTATGTAAAGCTATCACTGCAATACGGTTCTCTGCCTTGCCCCACTCCATCGTTATGCTTCGAGAGATCAATACAAACTGAGGTATATGTAATTACCCGAAAAGCGCTTAATCAACTGACACCACAATGTAAACAATCGGACAAGTATTAACAGGTCTACACTTGTTTGAAAACGAGGGACAGAACTTATGGCATGACTACGTAGTATCTTGAAAATACTCAAATCAAATCGTTATCTACGTTATTAATCTTGGAATGTGCCAATTTCGGATTTTCAAATGCGGTTTGTTTATCAACTAGTAGTCCCGATCTTTTTTTTTAACCATATGCTAGATACATCGTTGATATCTCGACAGATACACAGTACATCAAAATTTTCTATTTCAGGTAACCGACTGTTACAACATAGAGAAGTATTAATCCGTAACGTAATTTTACTTGAATATTTTCTACTGGAAGAGGAAACCGCGTATCGAAAGATGTTTGCTTTAAAAGTATTTTTTTAACTATTAAAACCGAGGTTTCTCATCAATTAATTTCAAAGTACAAATTAGAATTTGCTCCTAAACTAAAACATTATTTTTTAATGTTCACATGCTAATAATCTGTCTTGCAGATCAATATTATCCTTAGTACAGCTAATTTAGAGAATATTCTGTAGGTTTTCTGTCCAAAAGCTTTAAATATATGCCAGCTGTTAAGAATTATAAGTGGATGCCGTATTTAAATCTTGAGTTCCAACAGTAGCATTTTTTAGCCCAGTTTTTTCAGTCTGAAAGTTTTGTAAAGTGACCAACATTTTTTCTTAAATTCCAATAACCCATGTGCCATCTTTGTTGCCTAACTATTTTAACAAATCCTGTGTTTTTTCATATTTTTTTGGGGTCAAGGTTTAAATATGATTTTGCCATACTGTATAAAGTACAATTGAGTTATGTTCCTTTTTTCTGAAACCGTAGACATGTAGCTCGAAACTATAGCTGTAAGGTATTATTTAAGGCAGAAATGCACAGAATGAAGTTTTAGCATCACGAACGTGTTTTAGCCATTACTTTTTTTTGATAGATTGATAGTTTAGCCACAGTTTGTGCATTTCTGGTTTAAGAGGTAAAAATGTAACTTATTGTTCTAACAATTGTGAATGCAGCAACAGATACTAACTTGATCGACTGCAACCCTTTAGTAGACAAACGACTAGCAATCTGTGAGATGCGATGAAAGGATCCCGCATAAAACATTTTAAAAATTGCTTCCAGTTGATTTGTCTAAAATTCAAGTTGATATATTTCTCGCCTTGATTGAAATTGATCATCGGATTGCTTTGGTCCCAGTAGAAATTTTACTCAGGAAAGCGAGAAATACATCATAATAAATTTTTAGGCAAATCGACTGGGGCTCATTTTTATATGATTTGTGCGGGGTCCTTTGTAGGCACGATTAACGTTTCAAAAGATTATAAGGTATCTTTAATCGTATTCAGGTGAGCGATTGAAGATGAAACGTCATCTAACTCAAATTCTGTTCCAGGCAATGGAAATCTTTTCTATTATCTCGGTTTCCTTTCAAAGCCTTCTATCTCATGGAATCCCGTCTTTGAGTTGCATTCTTTAAAGCATATTGTATTCAAGGATAGATTGTAAAGACATTTGACATCTGCGACTGACAGCCCTTAAGTAATGCCTCATTTCATCAGGTATAAGACGATTTTGAAGTAACTGTACGCGATGGAGGAACATACATGATAATCTTTGTAAAACTTTCAATTATTGTATAAAAGGGGTGCTACAAAATACAAACGAGTTTTCCGAACATTTTTTGACACTTGTGGCAATAGAGCATTTTATTTCAAGGTCTGTTGTTTGACTGACGCTTTGCAGTCTGCCATTGAATGCAGTTTTTAACAGAGCTAAGGACATTTGCGTTTTATTTTTGACGCCAAAAACGTACTGCTACGTTTAATCTTCAGAGTGTTGGAGAGACTCACAGATTGCTGTTCATTTGTCTTATAGAATCTGACGTAGAATATAGATATTTATTCAAAACTACAGTATTTCAACTTTAGATGAATTTATTCATCTGTTAGCGCGAAAATATTCAATCATTGTTCATGCGTTTGAAAATTATCTGTCAAATTCGTATTGTCCTTCATTTTTCACCAATACATCGTTCCTTATATACGAAATTTTAATGTACTAATCAAGTGCTTTATAAACTTATTGTATGCTTATGACGTTGAGGTGCCTTATAGGTAGAGTTAAAAAAAAAATGAGAATGTGATGCTAAGATTGGCCTTTCACTCTACCTAAAGCAACTTAAAGCCTCTATTATTGAAAAAGTATGTTCGAATTATATACAAAATTCATATACATGGGGAATTTGTCAAGTGGCAATTCTTATTGATTGAAATTTGTGCTGAAAAAACGCTGCTTCTGATTTCGTTAAAAATTTCTAAATTTTGAAAAGCTCACAGCATCTTATAGAATCCATATTGTCTACTATATTTACACTCAGATTGCATAAATTATATAAAAAGTATACACAAACAAAATTATAATTATTAAAAATGCATATTGTATTGCCTAAAGCATAACATTGGTGTGATCATATTTAAAAAAATTTAATGTTTCAAATGAGCCATTTATGATAATCTTTTTAGTACTAATATTTAAATATGTTTTATGAGACAAACAATTTTTTTTAGGTCTTTTTTTACGGAACTGAAAAATTCTAGATTTGCCTTGAAAAATGATAACCCAAAAATTTTATAATTCACTGTTTTATATTTTGAATCTTTGATAGTCGAATACTCTAAACTCCACCCATAATTTGATTTAAGTTAATCTGCAAATTAAAAGATCTAATTAAAGTTTTAAAATTCACAAAATAAATGAATCCCTTCTTGATAAAGAGGGAGACATCTCCTTTCAACATCGTCCATTTTAACATTGTATATATTGTGATATTTTTTGAAGTAACATATATTTTAAGTTATCCTTAAAATCATTTTAATATTTTTTTAGATTTCCCAGTACTATCTTATTTGTTATAGAAAAAGTATTGACGTGTGATTGGGTGCAATATCTGAATGATTTTTGTTGATTGGATGCGACAGGAATTTCGTACCTGTTGAGTTTTATTTATTTATTTGCTAGTGTTGATTTAGTTTTAGGAAAATCCGTACATTGTACCATTGATTTACGTATTCCACCAGAAGATTGCTGACAAACCATTCAACTTATGCTTACAACTATACAGGGTCAAGTCAAAATAGTTATCAGAAGAATATAAAAAAATCTAAGTCGTGTACTTTTCAAATTTCAATTTTTTCTTAGACACAGTGACGGACGGTGTCATTCTACGTAGTGATAGCAAGACAGATACTTCTGTCTAAGACAAAATTGAAATTTGTAGTAATGGGAACTAAAAAATCATCAAAGGGTGTGTATTTTTCCGGATTTTTTTTAAGCCTAATTCGAAAAGTACACGACTTTGATTTTTTATATTTTTCTGATTCCTATTCAGCCTTTCCGGCTTGAGGTGCCAACGTTGCCTTTTTCTTTCTCTTGCCGCAGGTTATGGGATTTCCTTTTCCGTCGTTGCAAGAATCTGAGGATACGGAGTTTTAGGAATGATTACGAGGGATAGTGAATGATTTCTCCTCGGAAGAATACGTGAATCAATGATTATACCGAGTTTTACACTGGAATCCATATTAGAATGGGATCGTTTTAGAAATGTTTTTAATTTGCTTATTCATCAGTATTTTCTAAATGTTATTTTTACGTAAAGATGCGAGTGGATCAACTGCAGGGACATACTGTTTTTTTCCTTCAAAGAACCTCGCACAAAATATACGGAAAATGGATCCCAGTCGATTTGTCCGAAGTTTCAGTATGATATATTTCTCGCTTCCCTGAACAAAAGATAGTTGCCGATTTGCAAAAAAAAAAATATGAACGTCCACTTAATCATGTACGTTTATAAAACAGTTGGTGCTTTTAATAGATACAATCCTCCAATTATCACTTGTGGGAGGTGCTAATAAACCAATTTTGTCCAGTGACATGCAATAAAACGGTTTTTATTTTTTTCTCGAAAATGAAGTAACACGAAAAAAATAGAAGAGGCAAAGAAGTTGTATTTTTAGATGCTTAATCAACCAACAAATATTAGTGTTACAAAAGTTAGTGGCATACATTTTATTGCCAATAATATTCGCTAAGGTGCCCCCCAGTTCCTAATAATTTTAATCTAATAATGGCTGAATTAGTCTCTTAATACAAGTATTATTGCTAAATTTTAACAGAATCAAGTAAATATTTTTTAAGATGTCAATTAAAAAATACTTTTTTTAAGAACTCTGCATTTCCGGACCCATGTTTATAAGAACTTTTATACATAATTAACATAATTTTTAACAAGTAAAGTATCTCCGTCTATTTCTCAAACACCCTGTATAACAAACTTCCTCCGCCTATTTCTGAGAAACTAATCATAGAATCGCTTTGGTCCCGTGAGAAATTTTGTTCAGCAAAGTGAGAAATATATCATACCCAATTTTCAGAAAAATCGACTCCATTTTCCATAAATTTTGGCGCTGGGTCCTTTTTCGAAATGAAATAAAGAAATCCTTATAAAGGAAGACCAGTTTCTGAAAATTTTTGGGAAGTCGGTCTTGTCTGGTTTATCGGACATACTCCTACCGAAAATAAGTGTGAGGTCACATGTTCTTAGAGACCGATGTCCACTAGGGCAAAAAATTACATGCTGTTGGATATCTTCTATAAGTTGTGTCATGTTTTGTGACGTATATCGGAAATTCAGAAGCCAACATTTATCTCATTATTACAAATATTCATCAGATCTTCCAGAAAATGTTCAAAAATTGGTTCTCAGATTCTAATGAGCCATGGCGCCCGTATGGCAGAAGGAATAATTAATGGCACAGTCCTAGCTATCAGCTTTTATAATAATTTCTTTGTTTTAATGCATTTTAAGGTTCTAAGCTTAAAATCCAGTGTAATATTCGAGTTCCTATATAAAACGTGGAATTGTATTATCTGTGTAAGCTTTATGTATATGTATGCTCATTGTACAAATTTTTTTGTAATATATACAATCCAAGACAATTCTAGGCTAGTTATTGAAACTGATAAATTAAATTTTACGATATAATTAGTAAGTACTGTTAAAATCTGAATTAATCGATTAATACCACTGTATCTGTAAGTAGATTGAAAAGAAAATGTTACGAACACGCACTAACCGTCAATCGATCCTACAATTGTAGGACGCCTTTATGGTCTCCTTGATTTTAATAGTATTTTTCCTCCTTCAAAAAGGCTGGTGTATTTCTAGCTTTCTACTGTTCCTATTGTGAAATTATGTTTCCTTTTTGAATTGAAAGAAATTTCAGGGTGAAGAAAGTGTAACACAAACATTCTGACCACACATGATGTGCATGAGCATGAAACAAGGTCATATAATAATTTGTAGCAGATTCCTACTAGAACTAATATAGGATTGAATAACCCTGTCACTGGTAAACGCACATGCATTCAGATATACTGTAAAGTCACTCGAATTGTTGAACTTACTCTAGCTAGTATTCGCCCTTTAAATATTGTGTCTTTGTTTTAGAGATTAGAGAACTTTGTTTTCGATAAAATTTGTATAGATTGACTATTGAATAGAGATTTGTTTTAAAAAAATAAAAGCTGAACTACTTATTATTGCAAACAATACAAAATTAAGACAAAGGATCACTTAAATAAACGTCAGGTTCAAGTTGAAGTATCGTTGTAAGTAGTCACAAATATAGGCATAGGTAGATATTCATCAAATAAGGTTAACGTTTACGTAAGCCTCTACTATCTCCAAGAAAGTTGTTCCAATTATTTTTACATCCTCAATAAAGTGTAAACAAATGAATTCAGGACTTACCAAACTCTAGAAGGCGTTGTCGTGTCTCCAAATGTATACAATAGGTAACATAACACCACAGAATCACTGCAAATCGGCACACTACACGACGAAACATCACATTCGAAACCGCAGATGTTCTTTGTTTGTACAGGACGCGCGCGACGTGTTGCCTCGGCGAGATCCAAAGATCGACTGAACAGCAGCAGTGCGTTGTGCGCCGGCCGTCCGCATCGGAACGCTCTCGATTACGTCACAGTCATATGTCCGATTCTCTCTGCCAATCACATCTTACGCGGAAAGTGGGGTGCGCGGTGGACCGCCGTTGAACGCCGTCAACTTGAAGCGATAGGTGTAGCTCCGCCCACCCCACTTTCCGCCTAACATGCGATTGGCAGAGAGAAACGGACATGTGACTGTGACGTAATCGAGAGCGTTCCGGTACGGACGGCCGGCGCACAGCGCGCTGGTGCTGTTCAGTCGATCTTCGGATCTTGCGGAGGCAATACGTCGCACGCGTCGTGCACAAACAAAGGAACATCCGCGGTTTCGAATGTGATGTTAGATTGTTTCATCGTGTAGTGTGCCGATTTAGTGATTGTGTGGTGTTGTGTTCCCTATTGGATACATTTGGAGACACGGCAAGGCTTGCTTAGGGTTTGGTAAGTGCTGAATTCATTTGTTTACACTTTCTTGTAGATAGTAGAGGCTTACGTAAACGTTAACCTTATTTGATGCCTAAATCAATGAATAACAAATAAAGCTATCGTTTACCTATGTCTATATTTGTGACTACTTACATCGATACTTGAACTCAATCCTGACGTTTATTTGAGCGATCCTTTGTGTTAATTTTGTATTGTTTCCAATAGTAAGTCGTACTGTTTTTATTTTATTTTTTTGAAACAAATCTCTTCTTGAGAACAACAAAATTTAAAGGGCGAGTTTTAGCTACAATAAATTCAACAATTCAAGCAGCTTTTGAGTGTCTACAGAATTTCTGAATATATGTATGCATATATGTGTATATATATTATTTCTTCTATTTGTAAAATTGGGTTTGCTGAATAAATGTGGTAGAGTTCAGGGCGTACTGTACTTTCCAAAAACATGTACGTTTATCAGTGATACCGTTATTCAATCCTATATTGGTTCTAGTAGGAATCTGGTACAAATTATCATATGGTCTTGTTTGTATTACACTTTTTTTGAAATAATTTATTTAAACATAATACTTTTCTTGGCTTTTAAAAAATGTTGAAAAACTTTTTAAATTGTTCTAATTCCAACAGCTTATCTAGTTTACAAACATTCAATTCTGTGTGGATACATATCCGTGTTGGCAAGTCATAGTTAAAACAAAATGTCCCCAAATAGGTAACATTATAAGTGTGCCAATAAAAATATAAATGTTTATTTTACCGTCTCTGCTTCTGTACAAAGCAGCTATCATCGACGTTGTTTTATGAAAAAAAATTTAATGTGACTTAACCAATTCAAATTCTCCTCGGTAGTAAAACTCGGGTATTTAATGCTTGATACTTTTTCTACTTTAATATTATTTATTACTATACAAACGTAGGAGGTTATCACATCATTGTTTTGTATTGTAAATCGTTAAATATTCTGGATCTAGCATCACTATTTACACCAAATTTTGATTGGAATCTAATTTTTAGCTTATTTATACTATATACAGGGTGATTCACAAGTCGTGATCAAACATGAAACTATTTGGAAAAATAATGCAACTAATCCCCTGTATCTCCGCCAGCGGTGCACGTAAAGACTTTTGAATGTTGGCAACACTTAGGTAAATCCGCATAGCAAATTTTAGTTCATTCCGGTTGAGGTTTTAAAGATATTAAAACAAATTTTATTATTTAGCTTCAACACCCCGTATCTTTCGATGAAGCCATCAAGGAAATTTTTTTTATTATTGTCAAAATTTTCAGAATTTTTAAAATTCCCAATATTTTACATTCCAAACTGCCATTTTTAAAAATTTTCGGTTTTCAATATTTTCATGATTTTAAAATTTTTCAAAACTTACTATAGTCCTAAAAATAGGAATAACTTGCAATGAATTGTAAAACTGTATTTATAACTTTTATTCAGCTATATGAGAAATATACAATAAAATAATGTGTAAATAAATTTGCTTAATATACAGAATGACATTATAACTTAAATATAAAATATAACAATTACACTATTTACAAATTACGTGCTTGAAAATTTTCAACATTTTTCCCATAAAGCAATTTAGTACCTTCCGTCGTTCTATCATCACAATTTTGAGACAACACTGAAACAAGAAAAACAGCATAAACATCGAATTAAACGGTTACTAGCACGAAAGACATAGGTAAAAATCCTCCCCAACCACAGATACCAATCACGCAAATCAGACTGGACCATCTAATCTTACACAGCACAAAAATAAGAAAGAAACTGTGGATTTGTACATGCCATAATTGTTTGGGGTGGGATGTACGGTTCAAATCTTGGGCAGTTAAAAGTGGTGCAGAACCATATTGTAAGGATTATTCTAAAACCCATTATGCAGCTTTATTCTCAAGAAATAAACCATATTAAAATCTTATATATCATTGCAGTATGTAGTTTTGTACATGCAAATAAGAAATTAAATACAAATTGTGTCCCACAATTATATGACCTATGAACCCACCTTCTTAATGTTATCGCTGTTTGATATGGTCAGTTATACAGGGTGGTCCAACGAAAAAGTCGCACCCCCATACAGAGGGTGTAAAAATAAAGTCAAGAAATCGGTAAAATCTGGTACTGGTGTCGACGGCATTTATTAGCTAATAAGGTTCGCATACGAATCTTCAATATAATAAGTATAATACGCCACTGTGCAGAGTATTAAGAACATTGCGAGTGTGGATCCAAGGAAGTCCTCGCCGTCAGTGTGGACCAAAAGTACTTTTTGTGTAAGAAATTGTAATGAAATAACATCGGAAGAAGTTATAAAAAAAACTATACCTACACCTGCTATAATCACTCCGCGTTATCTGCGCTATTTTCGTTATTCTGGCCATCACCTTGCTCCCTGGTCATGTTCTGTATAGGTTCGCTTTCGGGACTGTCATCACCGGGGGACTCTAGCCGGCCATCGAAAGCGTCTTCTCGGGGGGCCGTCGCGTCCTGGCTATTACTCGGTGCCCGTTGGAAGTCTTCTTTCACCATTGCTTGCTTCTGCATGGGCTCCTGTTATGTTAAAAATGGGACCAGTTCATGAGAAGCTATACTTATAAGATAATAAACCATATTATTATTTGGTAAAGTCTGGTTTTACTCCTAGCTTTTTGGCCGTTTCAATTACGATTAAAAATACGATACCCATAACCACCGCTACAAAAATCACCAATTTACCTTTTCACTGTTGTCCCCTTCGCTTTGTTGCTGTTTCTGCTGCGCGGCCTGTTGAGCTTGAAGGTGGGCCGTTTGCGCTTGAGTGTTTTGCAAATTTTGCGTTCCCGCCATTATTGCGGGACTTTGGACGTTCGGTTTCCGCAGTTTGTCACCTGAAAAAATCCACCGTGAAAACATCTCCTACGACAATTGCAGAGAAAGCATTGAAAACAAAAAAAAAGTTAACGTAACATCTGAAATTTATCCTGTGGTTGTCATGTTTGTCGGGTAAAGTCCGAATCGGAATTTGACGACAAAAAGCTTTTAAAAATTTTGTAAATAGTAAGAATTTTGAAAACTGAAAATTCAAGTTAATGGAACATTTGAGGCCAATACTTCCCGAGAGATAAGTCAAAGAGCAGAAAAAACGGGTTGACGGCGGAGTTCTATGAAAATGGGATACAAAATTTGAATACAGTCTACAAAAATGCGGAGAAAAAAAAATAGCGATTTGGAGGAAGAAAGAAAAAAATTTAATCTCTCTAAATTTCTATAGGAATAATGTTTCATATATTTCTAAAATTGATAGGAATCCAATTCCTCGTATTATTTAGTAGATCCCGTTCTCTGTGGCACCAGACGGCTGATAAGACACAATAGTCACATATGTTTTTTTTTATACTTTCTTTATACAATAAAAGAGAAACTTGCCTTTCCGCCAGAGCGTGATTTCCTGTTGTTTGAAATATCTGCGATCCTCCGTGTCCATCAACA
This sequence comes from Acanthoscelides obtectus, assembly GCA_963669975.1. Lineage (NCBI taxonomy): Eukaryota > Metazoa > Arthropoda > Insecta > Coleoptera > Chrysomelidae > Acanthoscelides > Acanthoscelides obtectus. The sequence goes on along the minus strand of CAVLJG010000008.1, from coordinate 2,701,075 downwards.
CTAAATTTAGAAAATAACGCACGGAAAACTTTTTGTTAATGTCTCTCATGGTGGGCGTTAGCTCATAACCGGCTAGGAATACTCTAATAGGAATACTTTCACCTAAAAAAAAAAATGCGTCACATTTAGAATATTCTAATTAGTTGATAAAAAATTGGAAATATTATGTCAAGCATTTGAAATATATCAGTAGGAGTGCCACGGGGGAGGAAATTAGGGCCATTACTATTCATTTTGTATATAAATGACATTCTAGAATGCTGCAAAATTCAAATATATGCGGACGATACAGTAGCGGACAAAAGTTTGGAAACATTCTTAGTAATCTTTGAAAAGTGCGCTATTGTTTTATTATTAAGGACTGATTAGTTTGCTTACAGTCTTGAGGACACAAATGACAATTTGTGTTTGCTGTGATATTACAGACTAGCATTAAAATACCTTCATATTATTATCGCAGAACGAATACATATGGTAAAGCTGAAATGTTTCCATACTTTTGTCCTTACAAAAACTGTGGTATTTAAAAAAACGCGTGTTTATTTTCAGAGAATTTGAATATTGACAAGATAAACCTTGTATTAGTCCGGAAGCCAAAGGTAGACTTTAATATTTAATTTGTCCGCTACTGTAGAAACATTTGGGCACTGCTTAAGAACTGCTAAATAGTGATAAAACATTATGAATTGATTAAATGTTGATAAACCTAAATTAAACACTAATAAAACATAGTGTTGTAATTTTAATAGATTAAAAAAAAAACGTGTAAAAAGATATTTCATTACCTCTGACAGGTGCACCGTCCATAATTTCATACTTCGCGATCGTTACGTTTTCGGTGAACGTGTTAGGCCCTGATCCAGTCGTTTCTTTTTTGATTATGGCGATTTCCATGTGCTTAATTTTTATTCGAACTAGTAGGAAATAGATTTTACCAACAATAACATCCTTAAGGTGATACCTGAAAAATTCCAACTGGTGTAGAAATCTAACAGAATGAAATATAAGGAAAGATTATGCAGGTAAGAATGTGCGAAAAAGTTCATATTTATATTTAGCAAAAAATTCTAAAACCAAAACAGTTCTGGAATCGTTCTGTGTTGAGGAAACACTGTGGAAAAAAATAAGGATTATGGTGGGATATTTGCAAAAAAATTAAATAATCTAAGGAAGAATATAACTAGTTCTTACTTTGATTTATTGTATTCAAATTCAATATGTAAGCAGTCTTCAATTCCAACCTCCATTTTGATGGAATTATTCATTTCTGGATAACTGGACAAAGTATGTACAGCAATGTCAACTTCTTTGACTATGTCCGCTAACCGCCGTATGATTGTCACTCTCAGAAAATACCTTAACCGAACATTAGCACCTGAAAGTTACACAAAAACATAAAAACGATGATAACCTCCTATGTTTTCAAAAGAGCCTATTTGCCTTTCATCGCCGTCACCGCTAAGTGCGAAATTCGTGCAGTCAAAATAGAAAATTCCTTGTGTCTGAAAAAAATGTGGGAACCCCATGTCGTATAAAAATGTTTCATACAATATAAAAAAGATACACCATAAAATCTTGCCAATTTTGGCACCAAAATCAATTATATTCAATAAAAAATAGGGACGCATTTTTAAATAAAAAAAAAAACATACCTGTATATACTTCAAATGGTTTTTCAACGCAACTAAACTCAAACGGGTAGCTGGAATGTGCAATCATTTCACCCGGTCTGGCTAATTCTTTCACCAGAGAAATGAACTCATGATGGTTACCCCTGTCATAGAACATCTCTATTTGGCCTATGAACTCCACCTTAATTCCTTGATGTTCCAATTTGCTACCTGGTTTCTTAAGACTAATATTCACCTGTAAAATAGATATTTGTAGAAATCTTTTAATTTGAATCATTAGAATCAACTAATTCTGCCTAAAGATAGCCAAATTCTTGAATGAAATAGGAATTAGATGCTAGTGCCATCTATGAGCCAGTAGTGTAGACAAACACTCTCTTCTCATAGATGGTGTTAAGATCTTTCAGATCCCTTTTTTGGTGCTAGAGTAGTAGATATCTCAATTTAGTATTTGAATGCATATACTGCCAAGGACTTGTATCTAGATACAAGATACATTAAAAAAAGTTAATAGATCCTGACCATAATAGCATTTCAAATATATGTTCTTGACAAAAGACTTGAAGACTCTAAGGATATTTTTTTAATATGTGCACAGTAATTTCATTCTTCAGAATGAACCAAAATGAACCTAATATATCAGAGTAATCCAAAATGAGTTTATATTTCCTAAGCAATGTTTAATTTAACATTATTGCAACAAAAATGAATTACACTTATATTGTAATTTAACCTAGAATTCTGAGATATGTGAATTATATACAGAACTTCTTTAAAAAATGGTGCACTGTGAAAGTAGAACCTTAACATCATGTTTGATTTTTCCTGTTGAAAAAAATCAATGATAAGTCTTTACAAAGCTTATTAATAATCTACCCAAAGCTATATAAGTAATCAAATCATTATTTTGATAATCTTGTATCATAATAATGTGATATAGAAGTTATATATATATATAGAAAGTTTTCTATATTATAAGAACTGTTGCATGGAGTTCTATCAATCATATTACTGGTCAATGTGTCTAATAGGACAAATAAAATACCCAAAAACCATTACTTCCAAGATCCTGTATTTCAAAACTGTAAAATATATGCAATTTCTAGTCTTATAAGACATCTGCAAAATTACCATACACTCAATTCTAGAAAGTGTATACTGACCAAAGATAGTGAGTTGATGTGTAAATGGTCAATTTATTGAATTAAAGCCAATAAAAATCCGCACGGTACCTTGCCAGACACTGTTTCACCATCATAATACAAGAGTAGCCTTTCTTTTTTGCCATCTTCCGTCTTGACATCGGCGGCCTTTCTTGTTTCCTGTCCATCTAAATACACATCTATCTCCGCGGACTGGCCGAATCCGAAAAAACTCTGCAAAGGTAGTAAACGAAAAATTAATGTCAAAAAAACATACATAAAATAACCTGATAGCTGCCTTCGATACACCTACTTTACTCACCATTATATTATGCTATAAACAATTATTAAAAAGTATACAACTAAAAGATTCGTATCAGTTTCTTGACAACCCTGTTTATTTTATTTAACATTAAACTAAAATCATCATACAGATCGCATGAAGAACAAGAGCATTTGACAATTAAAAAATCCAGTTTAAAATGGCGGCGTTTACATCGAATTCGCCCACAAAACGAGAAAAACGACACGGAACACCCAAATTATACCGATATACATGACATACATGACGTACTCGTCATATAATTTCATAGAATACAGAACAGTGGGATAGAAAGTCAACAACTACTTTGTCAAGTATTTCCTGCCTGCCATTTTCTCTCTTTCAGGTCTTATTCTATGCAAGTCCGTCCCTGTGTTCCAATTGACAGCTATAACAGTTGACAGATTAATGTCTTTTGATTTTTGACGGTTGTTGTGGAAGGTTATGGCAAAGGAGATGTGTCTGTCAGTGGAATGGTGGTTCGATAAATGCTATTCAAAATGTTGATATCAAAGTGGTTTTAAAATATCCGAATGGACACTCACGTGAAAAAGAGTGCAAGGATGAAGGCGAAACCTTCCAAACGGATGGTTGGGATGATTATACGATCTAGAAAATCAATTGCAAAAGATGCTGTCATGACGGTGAGTGACATTATCCAATACCGAGATAATTATTCCATAATTTTGGAAAAATCCGCATAATTTGCATGTTAAGAACGTTTGTGTGATTTACTTTGTTTATGTATTGTGATTTACGTCGTAATATCTAGGCTCAGCGACAACATTGGGCAACGGTCTTTATCAGAATCTGGTCAAAACCTGATAAGGGGACAGCTTTGATTTGATACAAAACATCAAGCAAAACCGCGTTTTTCAAATTTAATAACCGTTTTAGTTATGTGAATGTTTCTTTTGCACAATATTTAGTCAAGGTATGAATTAAAATGCAAAATTATACTCGCAGTAATTATGTATATACAAAGGATTGCTCAATTTCCATACAAAATTCTTTATGCCATACATAAGGCACATTATTACCCGTATCTCATTCAAAAATTATGTGAAACTTACTCAAAAAGATAAATAATTGCATATCTGACTTATATTTTTGTTTGTCCAAAAGTGTTGCTTACAATTCTAGCTTGAAATAATCTGTACTTACACAAAATAAAGAAGCTATGGAATTTGTTTTTGTTTCATTTGAGAGATAGTTATGTATTTTAGTAAATCAAAACAAGTATATTTTATTGGTGCACATTTTTACTCTAAAGTATCGGTAGGTTTTGTATCCAAACTAAATTCAAAAAATAAATACTGTAATGTTCACATTACAATTTTCATGCTTAATGTTCGTAACTCAATTTTTATACAAAAATGTTATTAGAGATAAGATGTGCTATTCCTCATATCAATGTTCCATAAAACATCTACCAAAAGTAATCTTATTTATCAATAAGATAAAAATAATGTAGATTATAACACTATTATAATTGTTGATTTAAAGTACCCAAATCTGTTATGAAATCATCTTAAGCATTAGAAGATAAGGAAGTTGCTAATATAATTTTTTTGATATAGTCTGAAGGATAGTTTTTATTTGACTTAAATTATAAAGATGATATTATTAGACTCCTAGAGAAAGACTATTATACAAATGTCTTTTAAAAATACACTTATTTATTTGTTCTGGTACATTAATTTTGGCTATTATTATCTAGTCTTTTTATGTATACAAATTTTTTTAACAAGTCTCTGTGACTACCAAATCAATTGAAATTATGTACCTGTTTTTTTTTTCTGGTTTTATAATATACTATTATGATGTATTTTTAAAATATAGGAATTTTTAAATAGACCAGGGGATCTGAAGTTGTTGCAAAAATGTATAGACAGTTTTTACATAAAAAATTAGGAATACATCCTGGATATTTTTTTGCTATATGTTGTAGTTGCAAGGTTATTGAAAAAAGTCAAGAGCATTGATTATCAGAGGCTTGTTTTTAAAGTAAGTACCGTTTTTAAATTACGCCGCCGCAGCGCTGCGGTTGCCGTGTAGCGCATGCGCGTCGTGTAGCTACATCTGTTGGGAAGCCGCAGACGCCATTACTGAACCATCCTATCGAGTCTACATCTGTTTGCGAGAGTAATTTGGGGCGCTGAACTTGAATATAATAGTGAAAAAATCCTAAACTGTCTGACCGAATTTGGGGTAAAAAAATGACCAAAAACGATTTAGCCAGGGCTATCCGAGAATCCAAGCACTGAATTGACATCGAATTCGGAATCTACGGAACCAATTTACATAGAAAATAAGTTTCCAACTGATCATTGGCGCGCAATAGTTTTTAGATACTTTTTATAAGTCGTTTTTTTGACAAAGTTGAATTCTTGCTAGTATATCAAAAACGAAGCATTTCCCGACTGAATATGCCCCGGATTTGGTTTCAGCGACCCAAAAAACGTATCATATACTGACCTATTTTGTTCCTTTTTGGTACATTACACATTAAAATGCTTTAAATGCGGATCAAATAACCTTTATTCTACGTATTTTGAGCCGCTAAAACCAAACCCGACGTCAGTTAACATGTGATTCAGTTTAACGTACACATCTAATTATCTAGCGAAAAATTGCGTTTTTTTTGGGAATAAAAATCCCTTTCTATTGTCGATGGCTACATGTGAGCAAAGCTCTGTACAATAAGGTAATTCGGGGCGCTGAATATGAATATCATCATCAAGTGGAAAAAACAGAACATCAGTTTCTGCAAGCTATGTGTTGCTAATTTTTTTGTCATACTCATTAGTAGTATCTTGGACCATCTGTGGTTGCCTACATATAAATGAGCTTGGTTTCCTAATCTTCAAAGTTTACCTGAAAAAATGTTGTATTTCTAGGTGAGATAATAATTTCATTGCAGAATATGCCTATTATACATTTTTTGCAGATTACTATACAATTGATCTGTTTTTTTAATTGTTAACAAAGTTGCTGACTAATTACACAAATCTTTTCTTCCAGGCATCTGGTATAGGACAGCCCAGCCTTTACCATGCACTGGTGGTCATCTTTCTGGAGTTTTTTGCCTGGGGCCTACTCACAATGCCTCTTATATCAGTATTAAATAACACGTTCCCCGATCATACGTTTCTCATGAATGGACTCATAATGGGGATCAAAGGCATACTCTCTTTCCTCAGTGCCCCTCTTGTAGGGGCCCTCAGTGACGTTTGTGGCAGAAAACTGTTTTTACTAGTCACAGTAAGTTTATTAATATTATTTCTTAGAGTATTTCCATTTTTAGACAATGAACAATTATTTTATTCCTAACTCCATTGTTGTGAGCTGGATTGATTGTTGGATGTATGGATGTAAATATCTTATTCAGAAGTGGGAATACATGTTTTTTTGAGAACACTTTCACCCAACTGCAGCTTATGATCATCCATGTTGATACTCCATACAGTCAATTTTAATTATCCAATACACGGATTATTTCCATAGAAAAAAAACCTGTTACATGTCTTTGGAGGCATGCATGTAATAATGGATATATTGTAAAGATTAAGACTAAAACATAAAGCTTTTTTGAGTGATATTGTTGTGCAACCTAAATTGAGTGCATGAATTAGTTGTAAACATGTTTTTCCAACAGGTATTTTTCACATGCTTGCCGATCCCATTGATGACCATCAACACTTTTTGGTTCTTCGCCATGGTGAGCATCTCTGGCGTGTTTGCGGTCACTTTCAGCGTCGTTTTCGCTTACGTGGCCGACGTCACAGACGAGAAGGACCGTTCTTTGGCCTACGGACTGGTCAGCGGCACTTTCGCGGCCAGTATGGTCATCTCGCCAGCGTTGGGAGCCTATCTCATGGAAAGGTATAAAATCTTTATTCAGCATTCAGGTCTGTAAAGTAAGGGATGATACTTAAGTTTTTATTCAAATATCTTCTGAAGCCACACAGCGCCGGAGACGGCTGTTCCACTCTTCATAGCAGTGCTGGAACTCGGAGGTTATTTGTCAACTTATTACAGATTACTTATGAAGAAGAAATTGTTAATTCTTTTGATAGCATCAGTGAGACCCATGTAAATAAATGTCACGTGTTGATTTAGGAACTACTAATTCAATAACTTGTATTCTTAATATACTAAGTGACATATAAATCCGAACACCCAGTTTAAATGGTTTTATTTTAATAAAAGTTGTAGAATGTATTTACCTTACTGTAAATAACAAGTGAAAAAATTTTCAGCCTTATCAGTTGGACATTCCGGTTTTTATACTGCTTTTTTTTAATTCACTAACGCTCTAAAAATGAATATTTCAGCCGCAGTAAAGAATCAACGTTGGCGGATTTTGGTTCTTGACATCCTTTACGATCGGTTACTATGTCTAGAGTACGGAGACCTGTACGATTTCGTCAACTTAGTGAGTTTGATAGGGGCCGTATAGTGGGACTTCGGGAAGATGGACTTTATTTTCGGGCAATTGCAGTTAGAGTACAAAGAAGTGTAGACACTGTGGTTAGGTGTTGTCAGGCATGGCTTCGAGAAGGCCGTACGCAAAGAGCAAGGGGCACTGGACGCCGCCGTAGAACAACGGACCGTGAAGATCGCCGCCTAAGATTATTGGCCTTAAGGGACCGTTTCTCCACTACGAGGTCCATTGCAAATGAATGGTTTGCAGAACACGGAAGACCTATTGGCATGCGAAGTGTTTACCGACGAATGAGAAGTTTTGGCTTGTTTTCATACCGGCCACACTGGGTCCTCCCTTTAACTCGAGAACACCGACGTAATCGCCTTGAGTGGTGCAGACAACGGTCACTCTGGGATCAGGAATGGAACAGTATTGTCTTTAGTGACGAGTCTCGATTTTGTTTAGGCATGCACGATGGTCGTGCCAGGTTTAGAAGGCGACGTGGTGAAAGGAGGAATCCACAGTTTTTTGTTGAAATACATGTTCATTACACTGTTGGAGTTATGGTTTGGGGTGCTATAGCTTATGGTTCCAGGTCACCTTTAATCTTCATCAGAGGTAACATGAACGCGCAGCGTTATATCCACGAAGTTCTAGAACCCCATCTTTTACCCTATCTTGACACCCTGGCAGATCCAACTTTCCAACAAGATAATGCCCGACCACATGTTGCAAGAGTCACAATAGACTTCTTTCAACATAATGATGTCACATTGTTACCATGGCCACCAAGATCTCCCGACTTATCCCCAATTGAGCACGTGTGGGATATGATGGGTAGGAGATTGCTCATTTGCAACGTCCTCCTCAGACTCTAGAAGCACTTCGAGAGGAGTTAGTGGTTGCCTGGAATGAGATACCACAGGAGGACATTGACCACCTGATCAAAAGCATGCCTAGGCGCGTTGGAGAATGCGTAGCACATCAGGGTGCATCCACACATTATTAAAGGTCAAAGGGCTTTAAAGCAGTGCAATCATTTTGAAATTTTTATCATTTACTTATTATGCTTCATTAAGTACTTATACAAAATTTTATTAAAATAAAACCATTTAAACTGGGTGTTCGGATTTATATGTCACTTAGTATACTAATTGCAGTTCAAATAATTCCACAGAATAAAGTAATCATTTTTGGTCTATATTTATATGGTTTAGATTTGTTATCGGACTTGTTCCAAAAATTGATGATATTAAACCTACACAAAGAACATTTAATCTATTGCAGATGGTCGGTATCACTGGTGGTAGCGCTAGCGACAGCAGTGGCCATCCTAGACGTATTCTTCATCCTAGTTGCCGTGCCAGAAAGCTTGCCAGAAAAAGTGCGAGTGTCGCCGATAAGCTGGGAGCAAGCTGATCCGTTTTCAGCGTTGCGTAACGTTGGAAAGGTTAGTTCATTGAATGCAGCCAATAGACTGTTCCTAAAGTTGGGATAAGCAGCGTGTAATTTTTGGCAAAATAGTCAAATATTCAAAGTGACATACAGGGTGTTTCTGTTTATTGTTGCACTTTGAGATTCGATAGAACTTTTAAAATTAATGCATAAAACATGGGTCGAAAAATGCGTGGCTTCCGAAATACAGGGTGTTTAAATTTACTTTCTAAAATAGTTTTTTTTAAATATTTCGGACAATATTTGATGTATAACAGTGAAAATTGGTATACAAGGCTTTTTTGGTACGACAAAACGAACCATGGGCATAGTTTTACTGTAGCCGCTAGAGGGCGCTCTCTACTGTACCTGTAGTGTATTAAAATGACCGAAAATTTTTTCTTAGTGCAGTTTTTTGGTTTTTGAATAAAAAAACTGATTCCTCGCACTTTTCAACATAAAAAAGCTCTCCTGTGAGTTTTCGTTTAGTTAGCCGTTTTTGAGATATTTCGATTTTTAAGGTTCGATGCATTTTTAATTATTTATGGGAAAATAATATTTTTTTGTACATTTTCGATTTGGGCACTACAAGTAATTAAGATGATCGTTTAGATTGTGTTTTTAAACACAGCAATAATTCCTAACTCCAAATAATCACAAAAAACAGAATATTATTAATTTGTTTAATTTTCCAATATTATTTTTAACAAATTAAATTAATTATTTACAACTAAAATGCTATTGCATAGTTAGGACAAACATACAAAATCTCAAGTAGTTCCTCGAAATGTAAACCCAATTGTTCAATACACAATTCACATCTACGAATGTTCGAACGTGGTATAGCATTATTCAAATATGGCCTTATTTCATCACATGGAGTCCTGATTCTGTCTATTAGCATATCTCTTGTGGTTACGGGAGTCTGGTACACTTTTTCTTTTAGAAATCCCCACACAAAGAAATCTAATGGATTTAGGTCAGGGGATCGTGTAGGCCAGGCGACTGGTCTTCCACGGCCGATCCATCTTTCTGGATAATTTTCGTCCAGCCAGTTTCTAACTATTCTCGAATAATGAGCTGGACAACCATCAAGCTGGAACCAGGCCAATCTTCTTAAATCTAACATAACATCATCCCACATATTTGCATGTTCAGCCTTTAAAAATTCCAAGAAGGTCGCAGCATTTAACCTTGCAGGCAAAAGTCCATATAGTCGATTACGGTAGATACCAATCCACACGTTCACACTAAATTCATGCTGAAAATTTCTTTCCCGAACTGCATGCGGATTTTCATGCGACCAAATGTATTGATTATGAAAATTTACCACTCCACGTCTAGTGAAGCATGACTCATCGGTCCATAAAACGTTACTTAAAAACTCTCTATTATTATCAGTTCTATCAAGAATCCACTGACAAAATGTGATTCTTCGTTCTCCGTCCCCTGGCTGTAGTCCTTGCACAGGTTGCATATGGTAAGGACATCTATGGTCATTTCTAAGATCACGGTGAACATGCTGAAATTCCCAAGGCACCAGAAACTCTCCTAACACTTGTGGTCGGATCTCTATCAAACTCACGCAGAATCATGCGGGTAAATCTGCGCTGACGAACATTTATGTTTTGATCTCTTTGGAGATTTCCAAAACCGTTTTCAATTATTTGGCGAAGCACTCTTACAAATACTGAGCGAGTTGGATGTCGTCTGTTTGGATATCTTCGTGCGTATTCTCTGGCTGCTTCTGCTGCGTTTCCATTTACAAAGCCATACACAAAATGAATATCCGCTAACTCTTGATTGGAGAATAAAAATGGTATTTTAATAAAACTTACAAAAAAAAACAGGTAAAAGAAACTAAATTTCGTGAATTCACAATTGCAAAAAAACGTTTCAGGTTTCAACAGATAACAAAACTAACTGTCAACTAATTGACGTTTAACCTTATTCTGCTTTCGATTTCAAAAATATTTGCAGGCACAGCCTACTTCTAAAAATTATCGAGATACTGACTTTTTAACGTTATTTTATCATAAATAATTAAAAATGCATCGAACCTTAGAAATCGAAATATCTCAAAAACGGCTAACTATAACGAAAATTCACAAGAGAGCTTTTTTATGTTGAAAAGTGCGAAGAATCGGTTTTTTTTATTCAAAAAGCAAAAAATTGCACTAAGAAAAATTTTTCGGTCATTTTAATACACTACAGGTACAGTAGAGAGCGCCCTCTAGCGGCTACAGTAAAACTATGCCCATGGTTCGTTTTGTCGTACCAAAAAACCCTTGTATACCAATTTTCACTGTTATAGATCAAATATTGTTCGAAATATTTAAAAAAAAACTATTTTAGAAAGTAAATTAAAACACCCTGTATTTCGGAAGCCACGCATTTTTCGACCCGTGTTTATATAGACTTTATGCATTCATTTTAAAACTTCTATCGAATCTTGAAGTTATGCAACAATAAACTGAAACACCCTGTATACAGCAAAGTTTTAAGAGTTACCAGGTTCCGAAAAAATCTACCTATCTATCAGAAAATATACGACATGTCACTCAGGCGTCGCACGCCGTGTAGGTAAACCTAGCTGTTTGTTTATAAATCGGATTTGAAAAAAACGATTCCTCCAGCAATGATGAACTTCTCGAATTGATATTGCGGATTGTTCGAAAGAACTGCGCTTTTTTACTAATTCTGATAGATTATTTTTTCTCAGGATTCGACGATAATGTTACTGTGCATCGCGGTGTTTCTGTCCTATTTACCGGAAGCGGGCCAGTACAGTTGCATTTTCGTCTACCTTAAACTAGTAATGGGCTGGACGCCCTTGATGGTTGCAGTATTTGTTGGCCTGGTAGGGTTACTAGCTGTCATCACACAGTTATGTTTAGGTGAGTTGACTTGACTTCAAAACTTTTTTCAGTCGCCTTTTCATTTAGCTGTAAATACAGGGTGTCCGCAAAGTTGGGGTTTTCCTTTACACGACGTGTAGATCTTGAAAACATAAGCAATTTTTCTTAGTACCATATACACCAATGTCTTAAGGAAACCGAGATAAAGGGCTCTGCAACATCAAAAATATCTGAATACCGTCCTGTAGCCGCGACATCACCGACCGGTACAAGGTCACTGGCTCAACCCGACGACAGAACTGGATCGGGGTCAGTGTGTCAGGTCAGTATGCAACCTTCAACCGACGGTTACGGTCACGCGTGTAGAGGTAATCGCGTAGACGAGAATCCCTCAACAAGCACTAGATACGTGACTAGAGAAGTGCAAGTATCAAAAACTAAAGTGTGGCAAACGCTGCGTGAAGAGGGGCTGTATCCGTTTCACGTCCAACGTGTACAAGCCCTTCAACCTGACGATTTTCCAGCAAGTGTGCGGTTTTGTGAGTGGTTGTTGCATCAACATGACAATAATCCGGACTTTTTGAAGTGCATATTGGTGACAGACGAATCTACGTTCGCGTATAATGGGGTGAATAACTTTCGCAACACTCATGTTTGGACAGTAGAAAATCCGCACGCTGTCCGTCGGGCACATTTACAACAAACATTTTCGGTGAATGTTTGGGCTGGCATGGTGAACGGTATGCTTATTGGACCATTTATTCTCCCAAATCGTATGGACGGGATGCAATACCTAGACTTTTTACGCAACATTTTGCCTTCCTTGTTAGAAGATTTGCCATTAAGTGTAAAACGATCAATGTGGTTTCTGCGTCTGCTCGGTAGCGCTTCAGCTGATTTCATTTTCTGTTGGAGCGGTATGATTTCGGGCAGAGACGTACTTAGGCCTTCTCGTCAACTGGAGAGTGAGTACTTTTTCCTTTATTATTTTTACTTGGTCGCCCTCGTTTCACTACACATTACCTTTGCTATTTTAACGGTAGTTGTTTCTGAAAAGGGAAACCCCAACTTTGCGGACACCCTGTATTCCACTGATATTACTGATAACGGAGTGTAATCTGGAAGATAGCACTAGTGCTTTGAAGACCAAGGTTTTAAATAGACAAAAATTTCAATTGCCGATCTGCTGATCACGTCACTTGATGTCAAAACGCGATGAAGTTGCGATAATAGGTTATCTTCCTAATCTGTGTTTTTCTCGTCTGTTTTTGACAGTTTGAGCTTCAATCACATTGCCATTGCCGCTCGTTTATCTCTTTAGTTGTCAATAAATGAAATGCAGAATTCCGTTTACCATTTAACGGAAAATCCCTAGTGAATTCAAAACATGGACAATTATAATATACTAATAACAAAAGCGCCGGATTTGAGTTTGCTGCCATTTTTTTTTAAACTGGTATGGTGTTTACTTGATGACAGCTGTCATGTCCAGACCACGCGATTAGACATCATGGAGCAGTATTCAAACTCACTACAAAAATGGAGAAAATTACGTGGAAACGCAAGAATGCGTCGACAGTTCGCCGTTAATTACAAAATTTGAGAAAAAATTCACGTTGCTGAATGTGAAGACTACTGGGTGAGCATCTGTACACAGCTCTTGAGAGCACAAAGAAAGCTGGGATCTAGGGGCCCATTCACTTTCTTACACGTGAGCTGTTATGTCAAGTCATTTGAATCGACCAATCAGAGTCGAGCTGCCGGTCTCGATTCAAGGCCTGAAAATTCCATAGTCCAGTAGAACTAGGAAATTTCGAAATCAAATTGCCTTTGCATTTTTTTTATACATGTATATAATGCTTTCCCTTTTACTAATGTTTGCTTATTTTGTCATTTCATTGTTCAATTTTGATATTTTTTTCTATAATTCATATACTTTCCTTTTGCAGGGATATTGATAAAGAATCTTGGTTCTAAGCACACGATTATGTTGGGCCTACTGTTCGAGATGCTCCAGCTGCTATGGTATGGTTTTGGTACCACCACTTGGATGATGTGGGGCGCCGGTATTCTTGCCTCGATGAGTTCGATCACATATCCTGCCATTTCCGCATTTGTTTCCGTTCACAGCACCGCGGACAGACAAGGCGTCGTCCAAGGTAAGAAATAACCGCAGGATTTATTCCACACCGTACACGTCTAAAAAAATGCGTTAAAAAAGATGGCGGTTATGTAGGAAAATAGCCTAAAAATCAACGTTTCCAGTGGTGAATTCGTTTTTCAAATAAGAAATTGTAAGGTTTGAAAAGATTCATCTATTAGTGACCTTGAGTATGAGTTATTTTATCTTGTTTTTCACACCGGAATCCTTTCTGAAATATTGATTTGCTAGTTATATTGTGGTAATGATTATTCAATTCTATGTAGTGTTCTAAATGTTCTGGCAAAAGATGATTTTTTATTTTAAATATAAAAATAAGAACCAAATATGATATGAAATTTTTTATATTCAACCACTGCAATTCTTGTAACATAGATTTATTTTTATTCAATATTATTCTCATAGCTTTATTTTGCAAGACTTGTAATTTTGAGAATACAGCTTCATTGGCAGTGAACAAGATAGTTGAACAATATAGTAAATGCGGTAGAATAATTGTATCATAAACTATTTTCTTGGAATAGGTACCAAGACTATGAGAAGCCCTATAAAAGTAATTTGTTTTCTTGGCAATTTTTGAAATAATGTATTCATAGTGATCCTCAAACTTTTCATTTTCATCCAGGTATTTCCCTATTAGCATACATTTTGTTTTAGAAGTATTTTATTTTATTTACATTTAACCAATTTATGACTGATAAGGCTTTGCGTGGTAAGTGTAGAGTCAACCTACTTGACGCCTTTTTTGCAGGTATGGTGACTGGCATGCGAGGTCTATGCAACGGCCTCGGTCCGGCTATGTTCGGAATAATATTTTACATGTTCCACGTAGATTTAAACGCTGATAATACAAACAATGCTACACATTCCACGACAACATTCGAAGAGTACTCGCAGGTAAGATAATTTTTTTAAATTATTTGGTGTTAGGTTGTTTTTGATTGGGATTCGGTTCGTCGGAATTTGGATAGGTAGATAAACCTGATTAGTTCCAAATAAACACCAGAAGAGTGGAGTCCAAGATATGCTGGGTGAGCCTCACAGCAAAACCACTATGAATTATCAGAAAAAAAACTAGGAAGTTTAGTCGAATTTTGTACTGACATTGTTTAATAATTTGTCTGCTAAAACTTCTTTTTACATTATTTTCAGCTTGTGCCTGGTCCACCATTTGTTTTTGGTGCTTTTCTAGTCATATGCGCGCTATTCGTCGCCTCGTTTATACCTTCCAAAAGTCCTGTGGAGACAAGTAAGTCTATGTTTTATTTATTTTTAAGCAGTTGCTATTATATTAAGAAATTTTAACAAAACTACAAGTTCGTACCGTAACAATATGAAAGTTTTGCAATTCAGCTTCGTTAAAAGTAATTTCCACCACACTTCTGCGGTACCCAGAGAGAACAAAGTTTCCTTACGTGTGAATGGTCATGCAGAATTGAACGAATTGCTGGTGATGAAGGTGTATGGTTTCTATCTCCGGTCTTTGTCAAGCATTTTCCTCACAGGAGTAATGTTTTCCTCTTACTGAAGTTTGCGGCCTTCCTTCCCTCTCAGCGTCATCCAGAGTGAAATTGCCCCTTTAGAATTCTCTGTACCACCTGAATATAGTCGTACGATGAGGACAACTCTTCACTGCCAACGTCATTTCTTCTAAGCACTGGTCTTTGCTTAAACCACGCGTAAAGTTATACCGTAAAACTGCCGTTATCACACTGTCAACACGAATGAACAACTAAATCAGCTGGCGGCTACTATGCACTCATGGACATGTCTTAACATGCAGTAACATGCACACTCCTGCGTCCGTTTGTTAAGTGATATTGCAAAACTTTTATAGTACCCTTTGTATAGTGCATCTTTTTATTTATTTCTTATTTCCTTTAGGTATTCCGCTAGACACCCACTACGAAATGGAACACGGGCAGAAGGTGGCCGGTACGTTAAGTCCTTTAATACCCAGTAGTAGAAGTATTGACGCTGCGATACTCTAGAATGTGATTTCCGTATTTTTATGTGATTGCGAATAATGATAATTTTGTTCTGTCTTTGAACAGCTGGGATATTTCTCGGAGGCTCACGAAAAAAAATACCTAATTCTTCAAAATCGTTGTACAAACGAGGCGACATCTTCGCATTCGTGAGAGAAATTTTCCGACTAGATTCTTCTTAATCACTTCTAATAGATGCCCTTTAACTTGAATCAAGAAGTTAGCTTTTTCGTTCCAAATAAATGTTTTTTGATAATTCTGAACAAAAAAGTTTGCTTAATGACTGAAGTTTTAAGTTATGATCAATTTAAAGTTCTAAATCGCCCTGAAGGCCATTTTCAATGATCTAAAACTGGGCTAAATGTTATTACTTTTAATGTGCATGAATTTTTATGTAATTGGTGTGGTTTTTTACAAGCTTCGTAGTTTTTTTGAATCGATGACCGGCGACGCAATTTTTAATACACAAAAAGTTTGAACAAGCTTTTCAGGCATTTTATCCTTTTTTGTAGACACTTCTGCATGTTTTTCTCCGAGAACTATCTTGTACAAGCTGTACGCTTTCCGTAGAGAGAGCATTGAGATCTCAGAATGAATATATTTTGCATAAAAAAATGTACATACAAAAGGATCGTGCGGGTGATAAGAGATGGAAATATCGATGTTTTAGGAAGGATTACTTCCGAATTAATACTATTTATTAAAAGATGATCGTTAGAAAGGGACTTTTTGCCGTAAATTTGTAGGTTTTTGTTGATATTTTATTTTTAATGCAATTTTGCGCTACTTTTTTTTAATGACAAAAGCTGCTTTTAAATGTTCCGAGCCCGTCGTTGAGCTTGACAATTTTCAGAAGCTTTAACATGTCGTTCGTCAGATTGTTTACAAATGGTTAATAAGTATTTTGACATGATTTTCGCAGTAACATATTTAGTTCACGACAAACTTATAGTGTCTGTTTACATTTTTCTCACAACACTATCATTTCAAGTGTGTTGAAAAAAATAGGGAACTTCCTTAAGCGTCGACTTCCTTTTCCGTGGTTCAGAAATACTGAAAATACGAAATCTTAGGAAGACTGACTGACGAGTGAACTTGGGAAGTCATATTTTTTTTGGAAAATTGATGTCAAATTTGGTTGGGCATCTTTTCAACGAATGCATATAAGAATGTTTTCTGCTAGCCGTTCGTGAAATAAAAACATATTGCTACATATCTTAAGTGATAAAATTAAGGTATTTAAGAAATCGGGTAGACCTAGTCTAATAGACAATAATCAAAAATAGGCTTAAAGCTTTAAAAGCAGTCGTGAACATTTGAAAGCAGTCAAAAAATGTAAGTTAGATGATTAACCGGACCAGCAACTTAATTTGACATGTTTTTTTGGACAAGCTTTTCAAAAATATAAGGTGTGATCATTTAATAATTTTAAATATGCTTTGAAAAATACCCCCAAAGAATCGTCAATCAAATTGTCGCAACCGAATTTATACATATACTGCCACAAAGTATGAGTTTTTATGATAATCATACAGGGTGTTTCCTGATTGAAAGTATGTATTTATGGGGCGATTTTTTGGGTCCACGTTAAGAATAAAACTTCCTACGAACGTATGTCTTAACTTTCCAGATACACAGTGGTAAAATTTTCAAAAATAAGATTTTAATGAAATTTGTCATACATGTATTATACTTTATTTTAACGCCAAACATTAAAACATTCATGACATATGATCATATGAATATTTCTTCTTGAAATTGACCCAAAAATCGCCCTCTTAAATGTTGATATTCAATCGGGAAAGACGCTGTATAAACAACTGTTAAAAAAATAGAATGATTTCACTTTTTTCGCAGATTTATTGGCAACTTTGTAACGGAACAACTGTACCGAAACATGTGATTGTGATTAAGATGTGAGGTAAATAGAAGAGTCTAATTGGTGGACAGTATTTTCTTCATATACAAAGGACTATCAAAGGTTAGAGTTGTCATTGTGCCGTACGTTAGACTAGATCAATGTAACTCATTTTTTTAACTCTCTGCAAGACAACACTTATTTAAAATTACTCATACTATATTCAAATACAGAACAGTGCATGCCTTTGCAGTTTTTTTGGTCAATGAAAATTGAAAATAATGTTCGAAGTACAAGTCCTACCTAGAAATTGTATTTTTTTGAAATAATAACGCGAGGTATGTATTTCCAAACTGTTTCAGTTTATGATCCTGTATTGATAAAATTTTTAGAACTTGAAGTAATGGAGAGAAACCTCAGTTGATACATTATACTGCCAGTTCATAATATTCTAATCATATTAGCAAATTTCCCTAAAATAATTGTAAACTCTGGTTTTATTGGTGCAAGTTGTTCAAGGGCGGTATTTGAAACATGGACGCATAAAACGGGTACACCAGTTTTTGTAAGAAAACTTTATTCGACAACAAAAAATGAGAGAAAACGCGTTTTTTGGGATTCAATCGAAAGTGTTGACAGAAATGAAAAAACTTCGTTCAAAGAAAATTTAATAGCAAAATACATGTGTTTACCTTGCCGATATGAATAACAAACCATTCCGAAAGATAAATGTTATTTTTATGCGAAAAACAAAGGTTACGTTTTTTTCTTCTAAACAAATTCAAACATTTCGTGTTTGTGAGTAATTGAACAAATGCGCTACGATATTCGAAAAACAAACCTATACACATTTTAAAACAAAGCGGATGCGTCTATCATCTTTTGTTGCAAATTACTCACGCATACAAAATGTTTCAATTTGTTTAGAAGAAAAAACGTAACCCATCCTTTTTTGAATAAAAATATCTTTTATGTTCTGGAATGGTTTCCGATTCATATCGGCATGGTAAACTAGTGTATTTTGCTATAAAATGCCCTTTGAACTAATCCTGTACAAACAACAGGTGTTTTGGGATAAACAATTAAAGATTCTCAAAAACTACTCCAATTTTGTTGTGAGTATTTAGAAGTACGAATCCTCCAAATTTGAACCATCGTCGCATTACCAACAAGTGCCAAAACCTGCAGTTTGCCTCGGTATTCGGCCATAACTATTAGTCAGATCTTTTCAAGTGCCTCATCTTGCAAGTCTCGTAAATACCTAAAAAAATCTTATAGGAAGGGTTTTTTCGTTCCTGCCAACACTTTCGATTGAATCCCCAAAAACAATTTTTCTCATTCTTTGTTATCGAATAAAAAATGTTCCCACAAAAACTGGTGTACCCACAACTTGCAGCAATAAAACCAGACTTTGCAATTATTTCGCAAACCAGGGGTATTTTCGTCTAATATGATTAGACTAAATCCCCAACTACGTTTTACCCTTGCGAACATGTTTTCTCCACTGCACATGCTCAATGGCAGTTTTTACGGTTCTCTATTTTTCCTTAACTTATCGATATTTTTTTGCTCCCAAGTGCCTATTTGCCAATAAACTCTAACCAATCACTATTAGCATAAACTTTATATTTATTATGTATGTGCTACTATGACATTTTAAAAATAAACGTTATAAGCTAAAAAATCATTTTCGTGTGTCAAGATGGTCACTTATTTGGAAAAATGCAGCAGACCGAAAAGGTCATGTCGTGGACCAA
The DNA here is from genome assembly GCA_963669975.1 of Acanthoscelides obtectus. Taxonomy (NCBI): domain Eukaryota; kingdom Metazoa; phylum Arthropoda; class Insecta; order Coleoptera; family Chrysomelidae; genus Acanthoscelides; species Acanthoscelides obtectus. The sequence goes on along the minus strand of CAVLJG010000008.1, from coordinate 2,681,495 downwards.
TGTTTCTTTTTTCAAATTCCTAACATATAATTCGTTACATTTGCTTATGGTCCAAGTGAAATGCTTGGGCTGTTTTTTAGTCGTTTACTCAAATTGCCAAAAATCTGTTTTACTTCGATAAAATTGAGCTGGTGTTCTGGTTAGTTGTCTCTTATACTAAACCAATGATGTCAATTCAAAGCAGACACAACAAATAATGAAATATTTATATGACAAACATAGAGATTATACGTTTTGCACATAATATTAGACAAAATACAGAAATGTCTCACTAGCTGTCTTTCTCTGCTTTTATTTTTAAATACTTAATGTACAAAGTAATAGTCGGTAGGATATGTACTAGAAAGTTATTTTATAGTTTTCCTTTTAATTGCGAGACAATTTCCTCAATGATTCTTTTGAATGGAGTCTCTGTGAACAAAATGAATGAGAATTTTCCGTGGTGATACCACGCGAGATATTTCACGATCCAATTTACGTTCAGTTTTGCAATCCCAGGTTAACTTTAATGTGAGGTGTGATAACTTTAAAGTTGGCTGTCAGTTGCCCAGAAATTCGTTTTCAAGTTTTGGTTAACAAACTCATAAATGCTGATGCGACTTTGTTTTTAATTTGTGCGTTTCGTGATGCTCGGTGTTAGTGTTTCATGTTAACGTTGTATTAGAGTAAAGTTGACATTGAAAACCATTAACTGAGAGTCAACTTGAAGTTAGCAATGAATTTGCAGTTAGCTTGCGATTGAAACAACGCGTATCAAACTGCTTTAATAAAAGTGTCTTTTCTTAAGACAGACATTTTTGCAGTTTATTTTTATTTGTTCACACAGACCTATAACAGGATGTTCCGATTAAGTTTTATTTTTCTGTTGAACCTCAAAGAAAATGTTGAAAGTAAGAGCAATAACACCCTAATGTCTTGTGAATGGTATGATTTTGGCTGTGAACTTATAAGGAACATCCTGTACGTCGAACTCTGTAAAATTGAAGAAATGCCATTAGGGTTGCTGTTAGGTATAACGATGTTAAAAAATGACAAAAATCGAACGTATGTTTTCTTGATTTTTTAATATTATGTACACTTTTCTTGGTCTATAAAAGTATTATGTAATTAGATAAAAATATATACATTACTTGTTTCTGAAATGCAGTTTAAATTCCAAGGTGTAGCTATGTGTGTCATGTATGTTTCTCATCAAATCTTTAGTGACCAAAATCTACCTCTATGAATCTTTATGTTGACCCAGGCAAGGTTCAAGAAGTATTCCCTCTGCAGTTAAAACACAAAATAAAAACAATCCAAATCTAACCCCGTTCTTGTTTGTTCCAATTGGATTATGTCTCCATCATAATAATAAAAAATAAATACCCAAGTACTTGCATCAAAATGAGATTCACGTCAGTGCAATGATGATATTTCCGAAAGAAGCAATAGCTTGTATGTCTTGGCACAGAGAAAGCATTTTCTTCTCAAGCTAATAAAGTATGTCCTTTAATTTTGGCACAAAATATTTTTTAATGAATGAATTTATTTCAACACCAACTAGTTATTATACTACCAATACATTTTGATTATGTTTTCCTTTTTTCCACTTTGTTCTCAAGATTTTTTTCTTTTGATTGTTTTTTTTTATTTCAATATATTTTTACTTTATACTGATCTATTTGTTTTTTTTTAATTTTCCCTTGTTTTCTTCATTTTTTTCAAACAAACTCACTGTAATTTACATCTCATAATGTTAAGCCTATTTTCCGACAATGCTTGTACAAAAAACTTGCTGGTTCTCAGAACTGTATCTAAAATTAGAGGCAAAGGAAGGTGTTTCGATAAAATTTGGTACAGTTCAGTATTTTCTCTATTAGAAATTGTATATTCTAATATAAGAGGTGCTGTATGGTTCCTATATTTCCGCAAATGCGATGTGGATCATCTCCAATTCTTGATTTATGGTAAGGAGTCAGGACATGACTTCTTATTCTGCTCACGGTTCTAATGTTCACATGCGCATGCATCCGCATAGAGGTGTAACCTGAGGAAACGAAGATGAAGACGGGACATTATTTTTTTCTGTTGGTTATGTACCTGTCTCTAATTGCTGTTTTTTCATTATTTTTCTAAATGACCCTTTGATTATTCTAAGTATAACTGGGCGACGAAAAGAAAAAATAACATGTTCGATATTTATTTAAGTATTTCATATACAGAAACGTAGTTTATTGCACAAAACAAATCCATTATTTAATAATGAGGATATATAAGAACTAAAAAACAATCTATAATCCTAAAATAAAAAAATACTTTATATTGAAACCTTATACGATGTCAACTTTTATCGTTATCATTTGAGGAACTTTTTATCTTAGAAATAAATTGCTAGTTTTTCATTATTTCTTCTAAATGACCCTTTGATTATTCTAAGTATAACTAGGAGAAGAAAAGAAAAAATAACATGTTCGATATTTATTTAAATATTTCATACACAGAAACGTAGTTATTGCACAAAACAAATCCATTATTTAATAATGAGGATATATAAGAACTAAAAAACAATCTATAATCCTAAAATAAAAAAATACTTTATATTGAAACCTTATACGATGTCAACTTTTATCGTTATCATTTGAGGAACTTTTTATCTTAGAAATAAATTGCTATTTTTTTATTATTTCTTCTAAATGACCCTTTGATTATTCTAAGTATAACTAGGAGAAGAAAAGAAAAAATAACATGTTCGATATTTATTTAAATATTTCATACACAGAAACGTAGTTATTGCACAAAACAAATCCATTATTTAATAATGAGAATAAATAAGAACTCAAAAACAATCTCTAATCCTAAAATAAAAAAATACTTTATATTGGAACCTTAAACGATGTCAACTTTTATCGTTATTATTTGAGGAACTTTTTATCTTAGAAATAAATTACTATTTTTTCATTACTTCTTCTAAATGACCCTTTGATTATTTTAAGTATAACTGGGCGAAGAAAAGAAAAAATAACATGTTTTATATTTATTTAAATATTTCATATACAGAAACGAAGTTATTGCACAACACAAATCCATTATTTAATAATGAGAATAAATAAGAACTCAAAAACAATCTCTAATCCTAAAATAAAAAAATACTTTATATTGGAACCTTAAACGATGTCAACTTTTATCGTTATTATTTGAGGAACTTTTTATCTTAGAAATAAATTGCTATTTTTTCATTACTTCTTCTAAATGACCCTTTGATTATTTTAAGTATAACTGGGCGAAGAAAAGAAAAAATAACATGTTTTATATTTATTTAAATATTTCATATACAGAAACGAAGTTATTGCACAACACAAATCCATTATTTAATAATGAGGATAAATAAGAACAAAACAAAACAATCTATAAACCTAAAATGAAAAATACATATTGGAACCTTATACGATGTCATGGTTGTTATTAAACACAAACGAACCTTGCGGTTGAGTATGTTCCCCAAACATAGTCTGACTATTAAAAGTGAACTTAAATGGTGGCGCTGCGTTTTGGGAACTTGTCAAACGATAATTCCCGTTTTCTTCGATCATTGTGACATCATCTGGTATGTCTTCACCGTGACCGATATTATCGTCGATGATCATTTGACTCTCGCAATGCTTTGTTCCGAATTCAGAGAGCACCACCGTTTCATCGTGGCTGCTCCATTTAGTGATTTTTGGCGGGGGACTGATGTTTATGGTTCGTTGCGGCATTGATGGTTTTATAAAATGGAACTAAAAACAAAAAATATTGTTATTCAAACGGTAATAAGACATATGAAATTTAATAAAACATGTAGAATGGAAGCTTGTTTACGTCTACATTTTTCAATGTGTTATGTTCGCAGTGAAAACGCAAAATGATAACACGTATGGTCAAGAGCTCTGAATGTTTTGCTACCCCAGCATCGGCTGACAGTAACTGAAAAAAAAGCTCATTTGCACACCATTATACGCCCGAAACAAAAATAAATCGATTATCTTCAAAAAGGAAAGAAGAACAGCTTGCAGAAAACGGCGTCATATGCAGAAAAATCCTGCTCACAAAGACATCGTACCGTCTCACACCTCAGCGGTTGCGATGACGAAAATCCACCAATTTATCTTTGTTAGGTCGGAAACTTTTCAGACCACCTTCGTATGTGCGCAAAACTTTATAAAAAGCGAGGAACCTTCAAAAAAAAAACCTGAAACGAGTTTTGGTTCAGCTGCTAAAAAGTTTCTCTTGCTGAACACGTTGGGAATTAGCGGATCGTCCACCATACAGCCCTGACTTAGCACCATCATCTTTTTCCAAAACTTGAGAATTTCGCGGTGGGAAGCGCTTGGAAAATGACGTTGAAAAAAAAACAGTTACTAAGGGTTGACGACGGGAATCAAAAGCTGGTGCCAAAGAAATATTTAAATGTTTATAGTGAAAAAAATCTTGATATTTCAGTTTGTAATACAATAAATAGAGATTCTCTAACTCCATTACAAAATCTTTCTTACTTTAAAAAATGACCAAACTTGCTCAGTTGGATTTATTACAACTACAGAAAGTGTTTTATACTTACATCTTTATCATGTCTGTTGTTATGGCAGTCAAACGATGCTAAATCTTCAAACATGTTGTTCTGTGAATTTTTCTCAAACACAAAAGTTTTCTTTATATCCCCAAGAGGCCTTCTATCGGAGTTCATACTGTATAGACTGCTTGACTCAAGTTCATATATCTTGACACCATCATTTTGTTTGTATAGAACCGCTGGTTGCATATTTGTACATTTAGGAATATTCACATGTCTTGGTCTTCTTGGCGGAGTTTCATAGACCCATTCGGAGCTTGGAACGAAACTGAAGCCAGGCAGAGGATCTTCTAAATCTTTTGATGGTGTTTCATCATCACATGATGGGTCTGCAAACGTGGGTTCAGCAGGTGTCTTCAGTCCAAGTAATACATCATTTATTTCTCCCATCTTTTTGTTAATAGCTCTTTTACAAAGTCTGAGATTGTCTTCTCTAATATGCACCGACAGATCCTCTTGTAACAAATTGCAAAATTCACTTTTATCTTCGCCGATCGTAAACTTTTTAGACCTGTATTCTAAATTGCTGGATTGTAGATTATTTGCAATCTCAAGTCCAGCGTACTTTCTGTTTATTTCTTTGAATATGCTTTTTGATTTGCCTTTCGGTAAATTTTCTTGCACCTTAGAATAGCTATTTGAAGATTGAGGAGAACTATCTAAAATTTTGCTGCAATAATCTGCAGCACTTATAGCAGTGTCGATGCCTTGTTCCAAATTTTTCTTTTGAATTCTAGCAGAACGTCTTTGATTTTGCACATTACAGCCTGATTTAAATTGGTTGAAGATACCATGCAAATCCTCTTTCAAAATACATTTATTCTCTTTGTCACGATCAAAGTCGTTTGAAGCTAAAATTTTACGAAATGAATTATATATACAATTTATTAGTTCATGTTTCATACCCATATTTCTACTTGCAGAGTCGGATACAATTCCTTGTGATAAAAATCCTGGGGTACCTAAGATTATAGGAAATTAACAACAAAAATGATAAATTGCAATATTAACTTACCGTTAGGCGTTTTGATGTGATATTTGGCGGGTTTATAGCTCTTTTCTTGTTATTAGTTTTCTTATCTTTTCTATTCGTGATTCTTTTTGCGTGTCTATACATACTTTTTCCCTCCAAAACAACCGGTAAGGTGTGTTTTTGTGTTTTTGCACTTTTTTTGAATATACCACTAATTTAAAATTTGCGGTGACTAGCAATGCAAAGTTTAAATTCCGAAGAATAGAGAAAGAAACACTGAAAAACGCTCAAAATCAACAAATTCGAATTCAAAAGAACTACATGACTTGTACGTCACTGTCATAAAACGGTAAGTTATTAATTCACAGAGCTGGGGTGCGTTTGGTAATGGAATGTAGATTGACAGATTAAATTTTACTGTGGGATACTGTAATGACACTTGATGACAGCCGACTAATTTCTAGCCACGCTTTTTACGACCATTGTTATTATTATAATAGACCCTAGAGATACGGGGTAGCAATTATCATGAAAAATATATATTCTGCCAATTTTGAGAAGTTTTTGATCACCAAATAAAATAAGCAAACAATGAACCATGAGAATGACAACTGACAGAACTCGGTGCTGTTGCGTCTTGTAGAACTTCCGATTTCTCTGTTTTTTCTCTTAAAACTTTTAGATTGTAGTCTGATAGATTATTTAAAAACAAAAAAAGTGTGGATGAAGCACGCTTTTCATGAAAATGTTTTCCCAAAACATTGTATTTTTAGCTGTTCCTTCCATCGTTATCTCCACCGCCATCTGTCTGTGCATATGTCATATATGAGGCGCTTGCCTGCGGTGTTGCCGGATTGGGCTCCAGATTTAGGGAAAAATTTGAAAAGTTGAAAATTTATATACAAGTGTATATTAATTAATGAATCACAAACACGAAAAACTGAAAACAAACAACAGTAGCAAAATAAAATGCGATTCCTAATAAGTATAAATAAAAAATAACAGTAGTAAGCTAAAAAATGATAAATTATAAATAATTATAAAAAACAAAAAATAAAAACAGTAGTAAAACAAAAACTAATTCCATGTAATTATAAAATCGAAAAATAACAAACAGCAGTAAATAAAAAGCCAATTCTAAGTAATTATAAAAAACAAAAAATATAAACAGTAGTAAAACAAAGAAAAACAATTCCGTGTTGAATAAAAGCAATTCTAAGTGACAACACAAAAAAAAGTAAAAAAAGTAGTAAAACGAAGAATAATTTCATTCCATCCAAATTGCTTTTTATTGTACTGTATTTTTTTGTTTTTTATAATTAAATGGAATTGTTTTACCACTGTTGTAATTTTTTGTTTTTTTATAAGCACTTAGAATTGCTTTTTATTTTACTGCTGTTTGTTATTTTTTGTTTTATACTTAGTAAGAATTACTTTTAATTTTACTAGTGTTGTTTGTTTCAGTTTTTTGTTTTTGTGTATCATTAATATAAATGTATATAAATTTTCCACTTTTCATATTTTTTCCTAAATACAGACCCCAATCCTGCAGCACCGCAGGCAAGCGCCTCTCATATATGACAATATGACATATCCACAGACGTCAGCGTCATATGGTGGTGGAAATAATGGGGGAAATAACTGCTAAAAAAATACAATGTTTGGGAAAAAATTTCATGAAAAGCGTGCTTCATCCACACTTTTACCCTCTATAAGTTTCAAGTGAAAAAACAGTGAAATCTATAAGACGCAACAGTACCTATATTTACGTCAAACAATATACGAACGCAGCCCTAGATCTTCAGTTACATACTCATTAGGAACACGTATTCTTATCCGCCATTTTCGCTCCAACAGCATTATACCCTACAAAAATTTAGAATACGGATCTGTATTTCTTCTTTTTAGAGACATCTAGCGGAACTTTCGTAAAGCTTGAGCATAGTCTCTTTTTGGTAAGAGTTTGCTACCTTATCGACATAGTTCCCAAATTTCCCGGTAGTTAGCGCCGTAAAGCATTTTGACGTTTCAAAATTTCGCATAACCAAATATGGGGATTTCTGAAAACTAGTGAACTAGATATGAAGTGTTTGCGAAAATATTAAAAAATTCAGCATATATGTAAAATATAAATGTAAATACAAGAAGCACAACTAGCTTAGGAATTTTCAGTACATATTTAATAAGGTAAGTGCAAATTAGCGACAGCCAAAACATATATTTGTCAGGTTATGTTTAATAATTTTATATTTTATTTCATAAAAAATAATATTTTTATCCGTAATTTGCAGATGTCCTTTCGGGTGGTACGCAGTTCTAAATTTCGGCACGTTTATGGCCAAGCTTTGAAAAGAGAGCAGTGCTATGATAACATACGTGTTTCAAAAAGTTCATGGGACTCTACATTCTGTGCAGTCAACCCCAAATTCTTAGCTATCATCGTAGAAAGCGCTGGAGGAGGCGCTTTTATAGTTCTTCCACTTAATAAGGTAAGTTGGCTATTGTTGCAAGTTTATCCTGATAGCTGAGAGAAAATCTACATTAGGTCAAGCCTCTATTTTAAACATTGAAAAACTCAACACTAAATTTTTCATTATAAGAAACTGGTATCACTTTCTTTTAGCCCAATCTTTTATGTTTTCAACACATTTGGCACCACAATTTTTTTAGATTTTTAACTTGTACTTTGACCGTAGTGTTTGTCATAAATTTTCACTAATATACCTTTTTTAGTTAGGTAAGTACAGCTTTCCTTATACTAGCAAAACTGGTTATGCTGAATTTTTTTTTTAATTTTGGTTGGGCTCATAACCTATTAGATCCTGAAATATGCAGACCCTTCCAATACCTTTACTCACCAATAATGTTTCAAATGCTACTTATATTTTTCTGATTTTAGTGAGAAATGTTCAGGTTTCCAAAGAATGTGAAAAAGTGTTATCTTTAGTTTTTCAAGTGCTGTGTTTTCAGTCATTCATCAAATATGAGATGATTGATATAAAAATAATCCGTTTAATGTAGTTAGAGAGAAATATTGTGTTTGAAGATGCTTCTGCTGGATACAGTGCATGATACCGTAATATGTCAGTTTTTCAGTCATATCCCACTTATCATAAATCATATTTTGTTAATCTAGAAACTGCAACTAATTTGCAGCCATTCAGAAACGAATATAGAACACATATTTAAAAATAGAATGTGCACTGTTTTGTTGAATTTGTTATGTATTTTCTGCAGTCATGCAGTCTTATTCTGTACATAAGTAACCTCAATACAATAACACAGCAGTATTAAGCGGTACTTTTATCAATAGCATCTTTATTACATTTATTCATGCCATTTGTTTTTTTGAAAATTTCCTTCTCAAATAATATCAGCCATCTGTGCTGGCAACATGATTTGTTTAGGAATTCCAATTTTCGATGATTCAGTGGTGTATTTTTGGCTGCATTTGGCGCTGTGAGAAATGCTCGGGCGCGTCATCGAAAATTTAAATTCCAAAATGCGCCACAATGACCTCAGTAACAGCCGACATGTGAAGGAAATAAAAGAACGTCTAGATGATTTTTTCGATAAAGTTGAGGGTTTTACAATATGATTTCCAAAAATTCCGGCCCACACATTAATTTCTTCACGATATTGCGAGTGTACCCCTCAAAATTTGAATTCGAGTCACTCCAATATCGAGAATTATGTCATTTTAGAGCACCACGAAAATAGAACGTGCACTCATCCGAGAAACAAACATTTTTTAATTCGCAAAACTTGAACCTTCCATCAAAATCGTCATCATTAAGCTCGTTTTTCCCAAAATGTACCAGGAGGGTCACAAATGAGGGTGCGACCTTTGCATCGGGTCACTCTGTATAACGTCCAAAAAGGGACGTAATAAATATATGCGTCCATAAAAG